>CM046436.1:50664424-51264424 GCA_025506505.1 Flaveria sonorensis
TAAGATTCAAACACCAACACGATCATTCAAGGTAATAGCTCAGATTATGTCAAGTATAGTAAGTCCTAATACAGTGGCCAGTTGTGATTAGCCACTACTTTACTCTTCATCCCCAAGCATGCCTATCTGACTACATCAGTATTTAAATCTACTAAGGGCACATAAATCAGAAACACATGCACATAATAAGGGTAACATTTAAGAAAACAAATTACTGATAGCACGTAGCTACTTGGGTTGGCATCCCTTCATTCGGTCCATTCTCAGTTAAGTTTAGGTTTTGAAAATATTTACCCATTTCTCTTAAACTTGGCTCTAATACGAACTTGTAAGACCCCCGTTCCGAAGACCTCACAGTTAGACAATCACAGCATTTTTATATAAAATAATACATTTCATAAAAACATCATAGCGGATTAAGTTATCAAAAACTATTCATGCATTAAATTTGATGTTGCTAAATAATACATCATTGTATTTTAAAGTTACAAAAAGAATCATTCAGTTGTATTACAAAACAACAATATCATCATGCACGAAAGGATGCCAGTCTTTGCCCGCCAAGTAGCCTCAACCGCGTGCCATCCCCAACAACAAGTTACATGCCAACTGAAATGCATAAAAGTCAGTGGTTGAGTGAGTTCTAGTTTTAAAATTAAAGTCCTTGTTAATATATAAAAAATCATTTTCTAAAAATACTTCCTTTCATAAAATCCATTATTTTCGTACATGTTCACGCATCATACATACAGCAAGATAATATTCATATTATCTTTCATCATTCTTCTCATTCAGTTCATACTTTCATCATTATCTTTCACTTTCTTCCGAACCATGTGCAATACCCCGAACATTATACACGAAGCTGTACTGGGCCTAGGGCCTATAAATAGAACCCGAACATTATGCACGAAACTGACTCCAGTACCTGGGGCAAGCAACAAGGGTCCCGTCAATCTCTAGGATTGACCTTGTGTGCAACCTTCGGGTTAGCTAAACGCACACAGTTAGGCTGAAACCCAATGGCTGTGAACCTCCTTTCATTTGCTTGCAAGACTTTCATTCATTCATTAAGTTCCACTTTTCATTATCATTAATCTTTCGCTTCATTAAGATAATACTTTAGTATACGAGCATAAACACAAACGTAAAGTCATGTAATAATACGTAATATGGAACATAAAAACAAGCCACAAACATACATAACACCAAAAACATAACCACCAAAAACATACCAGGGCTTAGTTTAATTCTATTCCCAAAATTTCAGAAAATTTTCTAAGGCATTAGGCGCATGAGCACTATGTTGGGCGCATGAGTACTATGCAGGCGCACGGCACTTGGGCGCATGGGAAAGACTTAGGCGCAGCATGAGAGGAAACTTACGCGCATGAACACTGCTTGGGGCGCATGAAACTCACTTAGGCGCATGAGCAGTGGGCGCATGAGGTACGTTTGGGCGCATGGGCAACACTTAGGCGCTATATGAACAACTTTCCAGGTGCATGGGCAATATTAGGCGCTATGGGCAGTTATAAATTCGAACGTACACTATTGTTCAGAACCAATCATCGTTTAACATTCTCCTAACCCAAATCTAACATACCAAACACCTAAGACAAGCATATAAAAATAAAACATCAACAAACATACACAAACATTTCAGAAGTTATTCACCAAACAAGCGCCTAATTCATCATCTTTAACAGAACTAGATCTTATCAAATTCTTCAAAACTTGTTCAATTGATCTAAAAACCTTCAATGGGTAGTAAATAGATCGATTAACAATCATCAATCATCATTTTGATCAAACAATAAAAACAAATCTGTTTTCTGGTTGAATTAAGGTCCAAAAAGAAGAACACGTTTGACACACAAATCTGATCAATACTCAGATCTGAATGGATTAAACACCAAATTATGATTCAATTCATGTTCTATGGATGAAACACAAATGAAAACAATAATTAATCATCAAATTGTAATCAACACAGATTTCAAGTGATTCAAAGAGCTCAATTATGCTAATATAAGCTCTGATCACTGAACCGAAAGCTCTAATACCATTTGACAGGTTTAAATGGACGATCTGTGATGATGTTGTAATGCAATGATCAATTCAAACACTAAGAATCAAAACACAAGCAATTACTTCAAAATTCATAGATCTTATGATAGCAAAAGTTGTGCATACAAAGTGTATGGGGTGAATTATAGTGCTTCATCTCTCCTTACACAATACATAAAGTATCCTATTTATACTATCAAAAGAAACAAGGAACATATATTTATAAAACAAGTCCCTATACTATGACAAAAAGTAAAGACAAATGTTAATCTTCTACGGGCTCTAACAGGCTCACAAAATCCTTCCGGATATTTGTGCCTTTGTTTCAGGGAGTGAGCACTCTGGAGATTTTCAATTCTGTTTGCTGATCTGGAGTGTTTCAGCCCAGATGATGTAGAATACATGGACATTGTCCAACAGATGGCTCTCCTGGCCTATAGAGCTCCATCAGAACCTAACCAACAGCAAATTTGGGTTTGACAAGACAAAAGCCAACTGCTACAACTGCAACCTGCTTGGTCACTTTGCAAGGGAATGCAAAGCTCCTAGATCTAATCCTGGAGAAACTCAAGCCACCTAACATCCTGCTACCCCTAAAGCTGCAACCAAATCCACAAGCAACAAACTAAACTGTTGCTCAAGAAGTTGATTGGAGCTTCATGGTGCAAGATGTCACTCATGCTCAAGCTCTCATGGCTGGAACTGAAGACACTAAGGTATATGAACATCTCTGTACTCAAGCCTGTATTGCTAAGGTCAAATTGTATCAGGACTACAACACGGAAATTAAATCTGATATTGAGTCTTTAAATATACTAAAATCTGATTTCAATAGAGCAAAAATCTGATGACAAACTCAAATTAGAAGAGATAGAGAGAACTGGTGTCCTCTTTAAACATGAAAGTTCAAATTATAAGGTTCAAATAAAAGATTTAATCTCCAAGTTGACTGAGGCTTAAGCCCAGCTAGTGATAGCTAAGACTAAAGCTAAGAAGTATGCCATTGGAGAGCATAACTTCAACACCATCATTGCATCATCCATCACTCAAAGGTGTGTATCAAAACAAAAGGGGTGGGAAGTAATGAAATTGCTCCACCACACTCCTTTGTGTTTATTAGACAGCCTAGATGTGGGGTAAAGGAGCAAGAGGTTCTAACTGCTAACCCATTACCCAAAGAACAAAAGAAGACGAAATAATGGAAACCACCACACTGAAGGATAAGGTAGAAAACCTCATCCCCACAACTAATGATCAACCCCTAACCGTCATGTAAGACCTCCATTCCTAGAGACCTCACTATTGGACATTCATAGCATTTTTCATATAAAATAATATACATTTCATAAAAGCATTGTAGCGGATTAAGTTATCAAAAAACCATTCATGCATTAATATTTGATGTTGCTAAATAATACATCATTGTATTTTAAAAGTTACAAAAATAATCATTCATGTGTATTACAAAACAAAAATATCATCATGCATGAAAAATGCCAGTCTTTGCCCACCAAGTAGCCTCACCCGCGTGCCATCCCCAGCAACAAGTTACCTGCCAACTAAAAATGCATAAAAGTCAGCGTTGCTGAGTGAGTTCTAGTTTAAAATTAAAGTCCTTGTTAATATATAAAAATATCATTTTCTTAAAATACTTCCTTTTCATAAAATCCATTATTTCCATACGTGTTCATGCATCATACATACAGCAAGATAATATTCATTATTATCTTTCATTATTCTTCTCATTCAGTTCATACTTTCATCATTATCTTTCACTTTCTTCCGACCAATGTGCAATACCCCAAACATTATGCACGAAGCTGGTACTGGGCCTAGGGCCTATAAATAGACCCCGAACATTATGCACGAAACTGACTCCAGTACCTGGGGCAAGCAACAAGGGTCCCATCAATCTCTAGGATTGACCCTGTGTGCAACCTTGGGGTTAGCTAAACCGCACACAGTTAGGCTGACAACCCAATGGCTGTGAACCTCCTTTCATTTGCTTGCAAGACTTTCATTCATTCATTAAGTTCCACTTTTCATTATCATTAATCTTTCCTTCATTAAGATAATACTTTATGTATACGAGCATAAACACACAACGTAAAGTCATGTAATAATACGTAATATGGAACATAAAAACAAGCCACAAACATACATAACACCAACAAACATAACGACCAAAACATACTAGGGCTTAGTCTTAAAATTTCTATTTCCCAAAATTTTAGTAAATTTTCTAAGGCATTAGGCGCATGAGCACTATGTTGGGCGCATGAGTACTATGCAGGCGCACGACACTTGGGCGTATGGGAAAGACTTAGGCGCATGAGGAAACATAGGAGCATGAACACTGCTTGGGCGTATGAACCTCACTTAGGCGCATGAGAAGTAGGGGCATGAGGTACTGTTTGGGCCCATGGGCAACACTTAGGCATATGGGCAAAATTTCCAGGCACATGAACAACTTTCCAAGCGCATGGGCACTATATTAGGCGCGCATGGGCAGTTATAAATTCAAACTTACACAACTTTTCAGACTCAATCATTGTTTTAACATGCTCCTAACCCAAATCTAACGTACCAAACACCTAAGACAAGCATATAAACATAAAACATCAACAAAACATACACAAACATACATCCACCCGCATAAGCAGAGTATAAACATATGGTTAATACATGCTGAAAAGAATAAAAAGTTAGTTACATGCATTTTCAGCCCCCAAAACGAGTATAAAACATAAAAACCGGGGATCTAGAACTCACCTATTGCAGCTTTCAAGTAAAACTCCACCTAGAACACCAAAACACAAAACCGAACACAAAAGAACACATAAGAATCGGTCCCGAAGCTGAAAACTCAGCTAAAACCGAACAAAACACACAAAAACTCATATTCAAGCCGAATCTTCTTCTTCTTCTCTCTAGAACCGATGGAAATTCGGCTTTCTTCTCTCTAGCAGTTGAAACAGGTTGGTGAAGCAGTGTAGTGGCGGCCATGCCCACTTTAAACATAATGTTTTCTCCTTTGTACACTTTAGTCCTTCCACTTATGAAACTTCTTCTTTTTGTCTTTATTTTTTCTTAATAAATTTTGGGTGTTAGACACGAAGCTAGAAAAAAACAAAATCAGGGCAGCAAAAAAAACTGCCATGAAGGTGGCTGAGTCAAAATTAAAGATAGACCTAAAGCAAAAGGTGCTCCATTAAAATTAACATTAAATGCATAATCTGTGGTCTGCATAACCACATGGCTAAAGATTGTTACTATAATCTAGCAAGCACACATTATGCATCTAATGTTAAGAAAGAAGGAGTCAAAGAGGGTTTCAAACGATATGGTCCAAGTGTTAAAAAAAGGAAAGTTTATTTCCAAAGCCAACTTGCTTTCAGAAGAAGCTCATTCTTCTGATAAAAAACTAACTTTGGAAGACAAACAAAAGAACAAATAAAAGCTTCCTAAGTTTT
Source organism: Flaveria sonorensis (assembly GCA_025506505.1). NCBI lineage: Eukaryota > Viridiplantae > Streptophyta > Magnoliopsida > Asterales > Asteraceae > Flaveria > Flaveria sonorensis. The sequence goes on from CM046436.1 coordinate 50,669,968, forward strand.
CCCTTGAAGCTAAAGTGCCTTCGAAAGCAAGTACTTCCAAAAGCAAACTAGCTTCAGCAGGAAAAGAAAGGAACAAAAGGAATCTTTTGAAACCTTTCGAAAAGAAGACTCCTTCGGAAGATAAGGTTGTGACAACTTCTTCCGAGAAGAAAGAAGACTCGAAAGCAAGTTATGAAGCACAAGCCTCTCCAGGCTCATCACGCTTGATCAACCATTGGATGGAATGGAAGATCAAAAAAGATGTTGCAGCCCAATCCTCTTCTTCACAAACCATAATTGAACCCCCATGCATACATTTTGGTTCAATTATATCATCTGAATTGGAAGAGCCCAAGACCAAAAGGCTTGGGTTTCCAATAGCAACTAATCATTTCACCTTATGTGTAGGGACATCTACATGACAAAAATGAAAATATCTGGATTGTAGATAGTGGATGCTCCAGTCACATGATAGGGAACAGTTCTCTCCTACAACAATTTGAACACTTTGATGGAGGTCCTGTTTAGTTTGTGGTGAAGCCGGATCTGATAAAGGTAGTGTGTCAAATGGTAAGTTAAAATTTGACAAAGTAATGCAGGACCGGGTAAGGGTACTTAACACTTAGTTTCACACTGAGGAGAGATCTTAGATCACTTAACAATTCAAATAGGGAACTGGTAACTTAAAACAGTTGCTCCAAAGAACACAAGTAAATCAAAGAGACAGAACTAAGAATCAACACAAGATTAGTTTTCAAGGATGTTGTATATTGATCTCAAGTTCTCTTACAAGTGTTATGAAGCATGCTTAAAATTACAAGGACCTGAGACACTTTTATACAACAACCTACAACCGTCACTTACATATAAAGACAGTTGGATTTGACTAATCTAGACAACAAGATCAATCTAAAGTCAAAAGGCAGATTGCCTTTTGACTAGTGACTATGACATGCCATAGCTTACTGACTTTTCCTACTACAAAAAGTCTACAGGAACAAGTAAGGTAAGTTACAGACAAAGACCATTCCTACTTTTTGATAAAGCATGGGAGTTTCACCAACTTGTGTAAAGTAGGTGAACCACCAGAACAGGTAGCGGAAAGTGTGTCAGCTTTATCAAAAGTTGATTCAGAGAAAGCATATTTTCTCTGTCCTTTAAAGAAACCAGTCTTCACAGCTTTGGAAGACTTTGTCTCTAAAGCTTCGAAAGATTTCATCTTTGGCTTCGGAAGATGCTGGTCTTTGGCTTCTAAAGATTTCACACTTAGAATATTTTTTTATGTTTGAGTGTGAAACTTCCAAAGTAACTCCTTCTGAACTGTTAGCTTCGGAAGATCTTACACTTAGACACATTTAAAAGTGTAAGACTTCCAAGCTAGTTCATCTTTGTTCCTTAGTGCATGCATGGAAGACTTGGTTGTTCTGGCTTGTTGGTTGCATCAGCCTCATAATCTTCAGATGATCTTACAAACTCCCCCTAGGTTGATGCTACCAAAACATAGAAGTTCTTTAGATTTTGATAGTCCATATCAGGATCCTCAGCATACCTTTCTTCATCATTAGGTCTGGATCCTTCAAACTAACATAGAACCTTCTCATGTCAAAGAGATCATGCAAAGGAAGATTGAGTATGTCTACTAAGGAATAGACATGCCTGCCTTCCTGATCTCTTATGACATACCATCTATCTTGATCTTCATCATAAGACCATGACATAATTTGTCTTCCAACAGCAAGAGGCTCTACTATGATTGGAGTTTGTTGAGACCTCTTCATGCACTCCCTCATTATGCTCTGACTAAACCTGAGGTTGGGAGGTGGATGCCTTTCTTCTTTTCTTCTTTGAGGATGATCTTCCAACCATCCTTTTTCTTCTCCCTGATGATTTTAGCTGAGGGGATTGGTCTTGAGTACCAGGTTATTCAGTTGAGTCCCCCTCAGTTGGGATCTCCTTTCTCACAGGTTCAAAGTAGAGAGAGGAGGACCCTGCTGTGGATCAGAAGATGAAGTTGGCTGAGATGCAGCTCCAGGTTCAGGTTGTGTTATCTCAATGGGTTCAAAATTCACCTTAACTTCAGGTTGAGCTGGACTTGGTGGAGAATGCAAGTCCACCAGCTCTCCCCGTTTTATCTTCTGCTTGATCACCCTAATGTGCTCATCCATTGTGGATAGAGACATAGGACCAAGCCTCCTTCCGGAGAACCCATCCAGCTTCAAAAAGCTCATCATCCTTTGTCTGTTAGCAGACTTCTTTGGCTTTTAAGGATGATGGCCCTTGAATTTGCAGCTTCTTTCCTTAATCTTTCCTTTCAGCTTGTTTTTCTCCTTTAGCTTTTTCTTCCATCTGCTAATTGTATTCAAATAATATATACTCAGATGGTAAGGAAGAAGTGCATCTGCCTGATAGAGACCTGTAGCACTCAGGTAGCTAATCATCTTTAGTCTTTCTTCTTCAATTGCTACCTGAGATTGTTCAGTGGCCACAGTCTCTGGCTCAGAACTTTCTTGAACTGGGGAGAGGACAGGAATGTTCTTGTAGAATCTTTTCAACCTCATTTTTCTTTGTGCTTGAGGAGCAGTGCTGCATCCTCTGCTTCCCTCCTCTTCTTTGACAGCTCTGTGTCAGCCAGTTCATTCATCTCATCTAAGGGCAGAGGGATGAGTTCATCAATGTTGTAGTTTCTGGTTCCCAGGTAATTCAGCCTGGCTGCCCTGAACTCATCTTCCTGAGTGTTAGCCTGGGGGCAGCCCTGATTGCAACTTCCATAAACCCTAGGGAACCACTTGAACTCTCTTCCCTCAGCTTCCTCTTCCTCTCTCTCTTCTCCTCCTCAATCTCCTCAGGAGTCATTTTCCTTTTGCCTTATCGACCATGGGCTTTGGTGTCTCAGGCTGAAGAGAGCTTTGGCCTTCATTGCTTGGTTCAGCTATCAAGCTCTGGCCAGAGAGAGGTTGTGAAACACCATCACCAGCTGGTGTTTCACTGAGGGTAATGGGTGCAGAGGGAGATCCTGTCTCAAGGTTCACAGGTTCAACCTCTGGGCCTTCAGTCAAGGCTTTCCTTTGAAGCTAATCTCCGGGTCTACCTAAACATCCAGTTGACCAAAGATTTCACCTGCTAGCCTCTGTCTATATAATTTTGATCTCAATTTAAACTCCTCTAGCACCCTGTCTTGGATTCTTTCTGCCAATCTTGCTGCTTGTTGTTATTGCTTGGGTTGACAAGTGGCAGATCTACCAAGTTGATTCTCATAGTAACTCAGGTGTGAAATGTTGAGATCCTCTAGTTGACCCTGAGCTCTAGAGATCATAAGCTTTCCTATTTCTATCATACCCCCAACCCCAGATTGGGTTCTCAGAAGAGGCAGACATTGCTCTTGGTATTCCCTCCTCAAACAGTTGTTGAATGAGTAAATATAGATCACTTTCTAGAGGAGGTTGCTGGGTATGAACATCTACAAGAGAGGATGGTGATTCCTCTATGTCCATACTCTCGGAAGAACTCCCAGGTTCTATGATTGTCAGAATTTTCTCCCCCTTTTTGGTAGCATCACCCTCTTGCATAGGTGAGCTGGGAGATTGATCCATGACATCCACAGGTTCTTGTGGACCTGGATGAGTTGTCCTCATGGGTCTCTCAGCTAACTTTCCTTGAGATCGGTAATCTCAAGTTGCTGGTCATTGACCCTCTTCAGTAAGATAGTCACCTGAGATTCCAGGTGAGCTATCTTTGAAATAAAATAGGTGCAAAGATGTGATAGTTTGTGCACCTTTGTTGCAGACTCCCCTCATCCTCAGATAAGAATCATTAAGGATGAGAGAATTGGACCTAAGTATTCTTCCTCACTACCAGCATGGGTTTCTTGGCTGTTGGGTTTCCCCTACCCAATGACAATTTCTAGAGAAGTGTCAAGAGGATGGGTTGCCATGGTAGAGGTCCTAGTGATGTTATCACTTGCAAAAGTAATAGCCTCTGTCATATGGATTTCTTGAATAAGTTCAGGATGATCCACCTCAGTAGGGGTTTGCTGATGTGGGCTAGAGATAGGGGAAGCAGGAGTACTCATCTCTCCTTGAGTGTGGGAAGAGAGGAAAGACTCATGGTACTCACTGAAGCCCAAATCTTCATCAGAATAGAAGTCAAGCTAGGAATGGGGCGGTTAGATCAAGAGGTTAGGGATGGTAGCTTTCCCTAGAAGGTTGATCACTAGAGTATTGAGACTAGAGTGATGGCTTAAGGCTGTTTGGGGTTGTGAGCTCATCAGGCCGAGCATGAGGAACCTCAGCGCTAAGTTGTGGAAAGATGGGAGTAGTCTACTCCTCAGGGAAGTGGGAGCTTGAGATTCCACTTCCTCCTGTACGGGTTCTGATATGGGGGCCTGCACATACTTAGTAGTAAGTGCAGGGGTTTGTTGGATTTTCTTTTGTAGGTGATGGTGATGGTAACCTGTGTTGAGGTGGGTGAGAGGTAGAGGGTGTGGTTCAACACTAGCTGGTGCTGCTAGGTTTTCACTCTGAGCAATGAACTCAAACATTTTTGGGACAAGGGCTGTTTCTACCCCAGAGAAGCCAACAGTTGGCTTCTTCAAGATTTTGAAGATGCTGGGCCTCATCAGTCCTATTTTAAGAATATTACTTGTTCCCCTCAACTATGGTCCCAACTCATAGTTGAGAATGTGATGAACATACCTAGGGAACATGTAATACTCTAAGGAGTCCAAGTTTGCAAGTAAATTAGTATATACAAACTGAGAGTACGTGAACTTGACCCCTTGTACCATCCTATGGACTATAAAGGAGAGGTCTTCTAGAACTTGATCCCATCCTCCATGCTTGTTAGAAAGGCTATGAATGACGACGTGGAGGAGGTATTTCCATTGAGATGAGACCTTCCCCTTCCTGAAGGTTTTGACTGAGAAGTCGCCTTCATAGCCCATCTGCTGAAAGGAATGGTTGACAGCAGATTTTGGAAAGGACAGCTCACCTGCTTCATCATCCAGCTGCAAATGGGTGTTTATGACGGTCGGAGTGATGAAAACCATCCTTCCCTGCACTGTAGCAGACAGTGCCTTCTCCCCATCCATGGTGACCTCTTGACTGGTCCTCCAGAACTCAAGCAACTGATCCTCACAGAGAGGAGGATCGATTGTAAGGGAGGTGAAGTAGTGAGACGAAGAAAGGTACCTACACACATTGAGAAGCTTGGATCCTTCTCAGAATGTAACAGGGCAACTTGATTGTGTTGCCTGTGTAGGTACATGGAAAAATCAGGATCATTACAACGATCAAGGTTGGCCATTTGAGAAACTTTATAGTGAAGAAAGAAAGAAGAAGATGAAATTTGGGGGTAAATTTAGGGTAAGGATCAGTGAGAGTAGAGAGAAAAAATAGAACCGTCTGGAAGATATATGCTGTGGATTTGAGACAAAGTTATGACAAAAGGATAAACTTTGAAATCCACAAGTAGGTCCTACTTCTAAAAAGTGCGCCCAAAAGTTAGTTTTCTTGGAAGCTGTAAAACTTCCGAAGGCAATTTTGGCTTCGGAAGCTTTGTAGCAAAGCTTCTGAAGGCAGTTTTAGCTTCGGAAGATATTTCAAAGAATTTTGAAAATTTGGCTTCGGAAGAAGTGAATAAGTCTTCCGAGACTTAGTTGTTTTCGGAAGATATTTGTTCTTTGAATGCATTTAAGTGCTTATATAAAAATTTAAGCTTCGGAAGAAACCCAAGAATTTCTTCCGAAGGTAAATCTTAGATAAGCTGTTAAATGATTTAAAGACATAAATTTCTTCCGAAGGCAATTTGAGTTCTTTCGAAGAGAAATTTTCACAAGTCTAAGAAATATCAGTTAAAAGTTAATTTTCTTCCAAAGAGAACAGGCTTATGAGGTGATCTAATAGACAACTTAGGACACATGATTTTAAGAAATAAAGTTGATTAAGTTATCAAAGAAAATCTATTCAGAGTTAATCATCCCAATAGCTGATACAAGATATTTAAATCTCTGTTCATCAAATGCCTTTGTGAACAGATCAGCATATTGTTCATTTGTGTTAACTTTGATTAGTTTGATCAATCCCTTTTCAAAATTATCCATAATCAGATGATACCTGATGTTGATGTGTTTGGTCCTTGAGTGCTGCACAGGATTCTCTGTAATAGAGATGGCACTGTTGTTGTCTATGTGGATGGGAGTCTCCTTGAAGTTGAATCCATAATCTAGCATCTGATTCTGAATCCAAAGCACTTGAGCACAGCAGCTTGCAGCAGTAATGTATTCAGCTTCAGCAGTTGATGCAGACACACAGGATTGCTTCTTGTACTGCCAAGAGACTATCCTTCCACCAAGGAATTGACATCCCCCAGATGTAGACTTTGCAGTCATGTTGCAGCCACCATAGTCACTATCTGTATAAGCATATAGATTAAAGTCTGAATTCTTTGGATACCAAAGGCCTAGATTTGGAGCACCTTTGAGGTATCTGAGAATCCTTTTGACAGTGATTAGGTGTGACATCTTGGGGTTAGCTTGATATCTTGCACATATACATGTGGCAAACATGATATTAGGCCTGGTAGTAAGGTACATAAGTGACCCAATCATAGCCCTGTAGAGATGTTCATCAACACACTCCCCCTCAAGATCAGGACCAAGGGAGTGGTTTCTGGCTATGGGGTCTTTGCAACCTTACAATCAGTCATCTTGAATCTTGTAAGTATGTCCAGTACATACTTTGACTGACTAATGAAGATGCCTTCTTCAACCTGCTTCACTTGAATTCCTAAAATAAACTGAGTTCCCCCATGGCACTCATTTCAAATCTATTTTCATCAGTATCTCAAAGTCTTTACAGAGCTTTGGATTAGCTGAACCAAAGATGATATCATCTACATATATTTGAACTAGCAGTGTGTCTTTTTTTGTTTCTTTGATGAAGAGAGTTCCATCAATAGTACCTCTTTTGTATCCATGTTGACAGAGGTATGTTGATAGTGTCTCATACCACTTTCTTGGAGCTTGATGCAGTGTAGAGCTTTATCAAGCTTGCATACATAATCAGGATGATCTGGGTCTCTAAAGCCAGGTGGTTGTTTGATATAAACTTCTTCATTAATCACCCCATAGAGAAAAGCACATTTCACATCAAGCTGGTAGACCTTGAAATCCTTGGATGCAGCATAAGCCAGGAATATTCTTACAGCTTCAAGTCTTGCAACTGGAGTAAAGACATCAGTGTAATCAATCCTTCTTCTTGAGTGTATCCTTGGATAACCAGTCTAGCCTTGTTCTTGATGATAATCCCTCTATCATCCTTTTGTTCCTGAATACCCATTTGGTTCCTATGACACTTTCCCTTGAGGAAGAGGGCATAAGTTCCACACCTTCTGTCTTCTGATTTGAAGCGGCTCATCTTGCATAGCTTCAATCCAGATTTCATCCTTTAAAGCCTCATCAACCTTCTTGGCTCTATTGGGATAAGAAACAGAATGTACACAAACATGGCTGTCATGAGTTTGTCCTCTTGTTCTTACCCTTGAGTCAACATTTCTAATGATGTTTGTGGTGGGATGTGACTTGTGGATCCAAAGTTGAGGGATCATAGCAAGTTGGTTAGATAGATCTAAATTTGAGAAATTCTGATCTGGCAATGAGGTGTCTCCCACCATATAAGCACACTTATCAAAAGAAACTTGATCAATGAGTGTGTGACATCATTCATGTTGTCTTTAATGGAGTGGTTATCAGTATCAAGAAATTCTTGATCACTGGCACACTCCAGTTCCTCCTGCATTTGAAGTTCCTTCACTGGATTTGAGCCTCTGAGTGAATTTGAAGGCACCTCAGATGATTAGTAGTATTTGTATGCTGTGCTGATAGGAGATTCACTTGCTGGGTTGGTACCATTGGAGCTGAAAGTAGTCTTCTTGGTGGTCTTCTCAGCTCAAAATCTTGGATAAGGATATTCTGCTGATTGTTATCTATAGTTCCTGACAGGATCAGTTCTCAATTAGTTTGATCAATTAGAGTTGAATTGCAGCGGAATTAGAACAAGAATTAGACAAATATAGCAAGAACACAATAGATATTCAATGGAACAGTACACGGTTATAGAGAAAGAGGGTTTTCTGCAAAAGGGATAATATCATTCATGCACAAATGCTTCGGTATGTCAGCCGCTAAGCTTCGCACCTTACAATTAGGTCAACATTCCTTATATAAAGGAATGTGACGTCTGCTGATGTCACTTGATAGTGACATTTAACAGAATTATTACAAACAACTGAAAGTAAGCAAACTACTGAGAATGTTCACAACAACTGAGAACATCTCAGAGTATGCTAAGTACAAGATGAAACTAAAACTACTGAAACTACAAGTACTGATTACAAGAAACATAAAACTACTGATTACAAAAGAACTGAAAGGAAAATATAACTACTGAAAGGAAACCATCACAACTACTGAAGAGGTCTTCTTCAGCTGTTGTGACAACATCTGAAACTTGGTCTTCAGTCTTTGTCTTCAGCTTTTGTCTTCAGACTTTGTCTTCAGTTCTTTAGCTTCAGACTTTGTCTTCAGCTTTTTCACTTCAGACTTTGTCTTCAGCTCTTTCACTTCAGACTTTGTCTTCAGACCTTGTTATCAGTTGATGTCTTCAGCTGTTGCAGACTACTTCAGTTGTTGTAATGTCTGTGGGACTTAAAGGTTTTTCTGATCAGGCTCATTGGTTCTTTTGGTCCAACAAACTCCCCCTGAACCAATGCAGCCAAAACCTTTAAGCTTATTGAGGTCCCACTTATTCTTGGCAGAAATACTCTCTTGATCAGCTTCAGAGATATCAGATAAGCACAGGCCAGGGAACAGGTTTCAGTAGATGTGAATGTCAAAGGATGGAAGGGAACTCTGTCTTGGGGAACTGGACACAGAGCTGTTATCCCAACCATGAAACCTACTTCCCATTGATGAGTCTATAAGACTCTCTGACGTAGGCCTCAAGGAGAACAACTTGTTCCTCCTTAGTGAGTTCTTCTGCTTCTCCTTCGAAGAAGAACTCTGGGCCATAGTACTCTGATAGGTACTTTACTGTCTTTCCATTTTTCAACTCAACAGTTGTTATCTCTCTGTAAGCAAATTCATCTGGGTGAGTCCCTTCTAATAACAACTGGAGTTCATTTTTCTTGATCTCTTCAAGCCTCTTGTATAACAACCCCTTCTTGACCATTTTGTTCTCCATTAGAGTTTGAGGGGTCATCTTTGACTTGTAGGCTCTCTTGAAGTCTTCAAGTATCTCCCAGGGTGAGACTACAATGGCCAACATAATAACAGCATCTATGGTCTTTCTCACTTGGCCATTGTATCTACTTGGTATGGATTTCTTATGAATTCTAGAACTAACCCTGGGGTCTGGCCAAATCCTTACTCTCTCCTTTTGATATTGAAAGGTATGCCTGAGAGCATACAGCCTTTGAGCGTGTTTCTTCATGGCTTGTATAGATGATGACTGAGGAAACTCTTTGTCAACCATCTTCAAAAGTTGCTCATCGTGCTGTTTCTGCTGTTCTTCTTCTTCAATCTTAACTTTCACCATTTGCCTCTGAAAGTCTGGTGTGATCATTTGTTGACTTCTGGGCTCAGGTATTTTTAGAACAGCAGAGATTGGCAGACTGTCTTCTTCATCATCTCTTCTTCTTCTTCTTCCATCCTCAACACCCTTCTCCTCCTTCTGGGTGCATCATTGGATGTGGTTTGAGGTGGTTTTTGGGGTAAGGGAGTTGGTTTTGAGGGTTGAGTTGGTTTAAGTTTAGGTTTAGGGATTGGTTTGGAGAGTTGTGGGGTTGGTTGTTTTTGAGTGGGAGTTTGGGAAGGCTGATCTAGCATTTTTGTGGTAAGTTTGGCTTTGGAAAGCTTGGCCATATCAGTTCTCTTCCCAGCACCTGCTTCATCTAAGGCTTCGATAATCAACCCCTTATTGAATGCTTCAGAAGCACAGATTCTGGTGGTTATTGCCAGAATACTGTCTCTGGTCCATGATTTAATCTCAATTAATGATCTTCCCAAGTATTTTGCAATAAACCTGATCATTATCTCCAACCTCTCCCTTTCCATCACACTGTAACTGGCCCATCTCTCTTGTATCTCTTTAATCTCCAGCCTTCTGATCTCAGTGTCTAATGTAGCTGTATCAAAGCCCTGTCTGAAGAGTTGGTCTATTATTCTGTCCATTGATCTGCTGTGAGCTTCATCAGCTTCTTTAACCAGATCTTCCAATGATTTCTCTTCATCAGGCTTTTGAGTTTCAGCACTTTTCTTTCTCTTGTATGTGATCAGCTGTTTTTCCTTTTCTAACTCCTTTTCTTTCTCTTGTTGTTTCTCATCTTCCACTCTCTTTCTCTTTCTTTCTTTCACTGCCTTAGACTCCCCCTTTTTGGGTGCATTGGGTTCAGGGGTTTGAATGGCAGAAAGCTTCTTTTGCACAGCATCATCAACAAGTGTTTGTAGATTTGAGGAGATCCTCTCATCAATGGCTTTATGCACAATCTCATTGATGATGGGAGTGATGAGAGGTAAGGAATGTTGAAAGGTAGCAACCATCTGCTCAGAGGGGTTCTGTCCCTGAGAGGTGGTGCCAAAAGCAGTGGCTGGTGGCTCAGTTGAGTGTAGTGGCTGAGTGTTTGGTGAACCTTCAGATGAAGGTGCCATCTGTGGGTTTATTGGGGCAGATGGACTTTGATCCTGAGACATTTTGGCAAGCAGTTCTTTGAGTCTGCTCACCTCAGCCTCAAGGATTGTGTTATGGGCTAAGACATCGAAGAAAAAGCCCAGGTCATCATCAGTCTTTGCTGAATCACCTGACCTCCTGATTGAATCAGGATGTACATGCCCTGAGTGTAGATCAGTTGTAGCATGTGCCCCTTGTTCTTGGTTCTGGGGACTTCCTGCCTCAGGACTGAGTCCTTCATCGGCAGTTGCCTCTGGTGAGGTCTTAGAGATGTTACCAACTGCATCCTGTTCATTTGCTGAATCAGTAGAAGTGGCAGCCTCACCAGATGTTCTAACCTCCTCCTCTACACGGGGAGATTGAACATTATAACCCCTGTGCTGTGGGTTATCAGCAGCATTTTGGTCCTCTTCCTCAGCTGTTGAGGTTCTCCCCATTGTAATTGGTTTCTGGGGAGGAGGAGAGGAATGCAGCTGACTCAGCACTTGTGCAACTATAATGGTTGGGCTTTGAGGGGCGGTTGCATTTGGAGATAGGTTTGAAGCAGATTGCACCCGGGGTGACTGGTGCTCTTCAATGGTAACCTTCTCAATTGAGATAGGTTCCAGCATTGTGGTATCCCCAATTATGGTTGCATCAGGATCCTGTTGAGAGGATGCCTGAGCGGCTAGGGCTGGTGGAGTCTTTGACACTACTGGGGGTTAGAACCAGTAAGTGTTTCCTGTATTGGTGGTACAGGGGCATCCTCAGGGGACTCATCTCCCTGAGTAGCCTTTTTGGGCTTTTTGGTGTTGGGTTTGGTGGGGACTTTGGATCTGGAAGTGGAGGCTGTGGGTTCCCGCTGCTTGGGTTTTAGCAGCCGGGCAGCCCCTTTCAGTGTAGGGTCAGAGTTGTGCCTGGAGTATACTTCAGGCAATACAGCCGGAGCAGGGACTCCAAGGCCAACAAGGCCGTCTGATTTTAGCTGATTTAAAATTATGGCCATGAGAAACCTGGGATATAATATCCATCTGTTTGCCACAGGTTTCAAAGCCAGATCCTTTAGTTCCATGAAAACTATCTCAGAAAAATTTAGATTTTGTCGTTCAAAGATAGAGTATAATACCTGTTGCCATCGGGAGGACATCTGATCCCATGAGGAGGTTTTTGATGCAAGGCAGACATTCACCATGTGGAATATAAGACGTTCAGCATCATGGAAGTGCTTCTTCAGAATGGTGGTAGCACTTAAGTCTCCTTCATACCCGTTATTGATGAAAGACATATCAGTTGTGCCTTTCGGGTATTCTGTGACACAGGTGGCATCATGTAGATTTAGGGTTTGTCGAATGATGTCTGGAGTGATGACCACCTGTTTCTGGTTAACCAACGACTGGAGAGTGATTTGGCTATCATTCTCACCAGTTTGCACAGAGACGTTGGTCCAGAATTGGCTTAGGGAATCGGGGTATATGGTAGGATTCAGAAGAAAAGCGGTTCGGTACTGGGAATCTACCATAAGATCGATGGCATTATCAAATTTGTTCCAAAAGGCCGATTTCGAGAGGTAGGCAACACAGTTGTGTCTGGGTTTGAGTTTCATGGTCGCCATTGTTGAGAGAGTGAAGGACATAAAACGGCTAATGAAACGTTTGAAAGTAGGTTTAGGTATTTATAGGGTAAGAAAAGGCTGATATAAAACGACTGAAAGTGTTGGTGCTGTCATCAGTTGTTTGAAAACAACTGAAGACCTGGTTTAACTTTCAGAAGTTGTAACAACTGAAGACTTGGTATTAGTCATCAGTAGTTGTGAAACTACTGAAGACATGGTTTTGGCTTCAGGTGTTGTAAACAACTGAAGATTTGGTGTTAGTCATCAGTAGTTGTAAAACTACTGAAGACATGGTTTTGGCTTCAGTTGTATGAAGTGAAACAGCAGTTGTAGAAACAACTGAAGAGAAAAGTTTCTCATCAGCTGTTGTCGTCAATTCTTAGCTCATCAGCTGTTTCATTCTGACCTCAACACTTATCAGACTTTTTGTCTGATTTTCAGACGTTTCATTGGTCATCAGTACTTATCTGTTATACTGACATCAGTAGTTGTAACTACATCAGTAGTTGTAACCACATCAGTTCTTTTCAACAGATAGAGTACTTCAGTACTTTTAAGTAATTTAGTCTTCAGTAGTTATGAAAACTACTGAGGATAAAAGAACTTATCAGTACTTATTTGTGACAATAGTATACGAATGCTCATCAGTACTTGTTGACTGAGATCATCAGTAGTTGTCACTTATTCTAGCTGCAGCATACCAAGCCTTAACACTAGGTTTTGGAAAGTTGAACTGTCCAAAGGCTTAGTAAATATGTCTGCAAGCTCATCAGCACTAGGAACAAACTTTGGATCAATCAGACCTTTTTCAAAACAATCCCTAATAAAATGGTGTCTGATCTCAATATGTTTGGTCCTAGAGTGCTGGACTGGATTCTTGACAATACAAAGAGCTGAAGCACTATCCATTAGTAATGGAGTCTTAGTCTCTGTAATGCCATAATCCAATAATTGATTCTGAAGCCAGAGTACCTGAGATGTACAACTTGCAGCAGCAATGTACTCGGCTTCAGCAGTGGATGTAGCAACAGATGTTTGTTTCTTACTCTGCCAAGAAACCAAACAGTTGCCTAGGAATTGACATCCACCAGAAGTTGATTTTCTAGTTAATTTACACCCTGCATAGTCACTATCAGAAAAAGCAACTAATTTGCAAGAGTGCCCAGTGGAATACCAAAGACCTAGAGATTGAGTACCTTGCAGATATCTAAAGATCCTCTTGACTGCAATCAAATGAGACTCTTTAGGAGCAGCCTGAAATCTAGCACAAACACAAGTTGCAAACATAATATCTGGTCTAGAAGCTGTTAAGTACATCAAGGACCCAATCATACATCTGTAAAGTGTTTCATCAACAGCTTTACCTTTCTGATCTGCATCCAGTTGTGTGGTGCTGCACATGGGAGTAGAACAGGGCTTACAGTTTTGTAAATCAAACTTTTCCAAAAGACTCTTTGTGTATTTTGACTGATGAATGAAAGTTCCATCAGCCTTTTGTTTGATTTGCAAACCTAGAAAGAACTGTAATTCTCCCATGGCACTCATTTCGAATTTTTGTTGCATCAACTTTGTAAATGCATCACACAACTGTGGATCAGAGGATGCAAAAATAATATCATCAACATAAATTTGAACAAGGAGCTTATGCTGACCCACTTTCTTAATGAACAAAGTTTTATCTATGGAGCCTCTAGTGAAATTATTCTGAAGAAGAAAATTTGACAGTGTTTCATACCAGGCTCTAGGAGCTTGTTTCAACCCATAAAGAGCCTTATCAAGTTTATACACCCAATCAGGATGTTTATTATCCTCAAAACCTGGTGGTTGACACACATAAACCTCTTCTTTTATTTTACCATATAAAAATGCACTTTTGACATCCATTTGAAAAACTTTAAGATTGTGGAATGCAGCATAGGCTAAGAACAATCTAATTGCCTCCAGTCTGGCTACAGGGGCAAAGGTTTCATCATAATCAATACCTTCTTCTTGTGAAAACCCCTGGACAACCAGTCTGGCCTTGTTCTTGACAATTTGCCCATTTTCATCTGTTTTATTCCTAAACACCCATTTAGTGCCTATTGCACACTTACCTGGGGGTAGAGGAACCAGTTCCCACACTTGCTGCTTTTTGAACTGAAGAAGCTCAAGCTGCATGGCATCAACCCATCCATTGTCTCTTAATGCAATATGATAGTTCTTTGGCTCTTGCTGACTGATGAAGAGAGCATAGAAGCAGAAGTTGGACAATTGACTTCTAGTTGAGACACCAGCATTGATATCACCAATGATTTGAGACATTGGGTGATTCTTCAGCTCTTGGTACACTATGAGATCTGTGCAAGTGTTTGTAGCACGCTCAGCAGCAACAGATGTTGATCCAGATTCTTGAAACCAAGTATTAGATGGCAAGTCAAATGAAGTAGAGGATTCAGAAATCTCATCAGCATTTGTTGTGGATGGTGCTACTGAAGCTACAGGAACATCAAGTTTAGTAGACTCAGGCAGTTGATCACTAAACTTGAATAGGTGAGTACTGGGATCATCATCAACATCAGTACCACCAGATGGATGACTAGCTGCAGAAGGTGATGAATTCACATGATCTGCAACAGCTGGAGGCTGATAAGGAACATATTGCAGTATGTCCAGATCAAACAACTCCACAGGGTTTTGTGGGATTTTGTCCTTAGGAGATTCATTGAACTTCACATGCAAGGTTTCTTCAACCATCTTTGTTCTGCAGTTGAACACTCTGTAAGCCTTGCAAGTGGATGAATACCCAACAAAATACCCTGCATCCACCTTAGAATCAAACTTTTGGAGTTGATCCTTTGTGTTGAGAATGTAACAAGGACACCCAAATGCTCTGAAGAATGAAATTAGAGGAGCCAAATGATGTAGAACTTCATAAGGAGTCTTCATCAACCTCTGATTCACTAAAGCTCTATTTTGCACATAGCATGCTGTGTTGACAGCTTCAGCCCAAAAGGTCAGTGGCAAACCAGAGTCAGCCAACATGGACCTTGCAGCTTCAATTAGGGTCCTGTTCTTTCTCTCCACTACTCCATTTTGTTCTGGAGTCCTTGGGATGCTATACTGCCTCTTGATTCCTTTTGAAAGGTAGAAATCATCAAGTGTATGGTTTCTAAATTCAGTTCCATTATCACTTCTTATACACTTGACTGATAGGGAATACTGCTTCTCAACATACAACACAAAGTTAATAATTGTCTGAGCAGCCTCATCCTTTGAATGCAAGAAGAAGGTCCATACAAATCTGGAGTAATCATCCACAATTACCAGACAGTATTTCTTCTTTGCCATGCTCATTACTCTCACAGGACCAAAGAGATCCATGTGCAGTAATTGCAAGCAGGCAGTGGACTTTGGTTCTTCTATAGGAGGGAATGAAACTTTGTGTTGTTTTCCTTTTAAACAAGCAGTGCAGGTTTCATCACAGTGGAACTCCTTTATTGGTAGACCTCTCACTAAACTATTGTGGATCAGCTGATTCATGTTTTTGAGATTAACATGACCCAGCCTTCTATGCCACAGTTTAGATTCCTGAGGAGAGGCCTTGGAGAACAGGCAAGGATGACCTTTTAAATCAATCTTCTTTGACAAATCCAAGGCATATACTCTTCCTATCCTGTTGGCCTTCAGGAGAGTATGTTCATCCAATACCTTGTCAATCAGCCTCAGAACTTTGGAAGACAGAATCCGGCAGTTCTGGCTTGTGAAAAGTGCAACATGCCCTTTATCACACATCTGACTGACACTCAGTAGATTATACTTGAGATTCTCCACATGGTTAACATCATCAAATCTGATTTCTCCATTTGACACAAATCCTTTCCCGATGATGTAACCCTTAGCATCATTTCCAAATGAGACAAATCCCTTCTTTCCTTGAGAGTAGTCATTAAGAAGAGAACTGCTCCCAGTCATATGCATAGATCCTCCACTGTCTACATACCAGATGCTTCTTTGGCATGCTGAAGAACCCTGCATTTATCATAAGAAACTAGTTAGCTTTAGAGACCCAAACCTTTTTGGTTTTGGGTCTGTTTTCATCAACAGATTTAACCATAACTTGTTTCTCATGATTAACAGCTGATGAAGGTGGAGATGGTGCTGAAATGGATTTCTTAGATTTGGGCTTGGATTTCCTTTTCAGTGGTTTGATCACAGGTGCATCTAGTTGGTTAACTCTCCCCAACAAATGCTGAACCATCATAACAAGTTGTGTCTGATTTGTTGCTAAAGCCTTCAGCTCATTTGACACATCAGTACTTGTTTTTGATGAGTTCCTGTGACCCACCATTTCCTCCTTCTTGAAATTCACAGACTTAGTCTGATGTTTATCATGAGGAACACTATCAGCTGTTTTCTGATAAACCCCATCCTTCTTTTTGGATTTTGGTGAGGCCTTGGGTTTATCAGTTTGAGATGACTGTGGTACAAACTTGGTCTCAAACTCATTTTTCATTTTATTAATCTCTTCTTTAATGAGCTTATCTCTGTTGAGTTTGGAACCCTTTTTGTACCAGCATTCATCAGATAGATGATTGAATTTACCACATATTTCACATGGCTTATTCTTCATCTTGGATTGATCAACTGCTGAAGTGGAAACTACTGAAGGTGTGATCTTCAGTACTTTCCTCCTTTCAGTACTTGTGTTAAGTACTGAAGGATCGGTAACAACTGAAGACTTGTTCTTCAGCTGTTCTCTATCCGTCCTGAAAGACCGTATGATAGATTCCTCAGCAGTTGTTAATCCTTTTATTTCAGCAGATTTGAAATGCTTTTCAGATGTTGTGACTTGCCCTTCAGTACTTGGAGTACTTTGAGGGACAACATCTGAATTGCTCAGCTTCATGTGTTTATCAGCATTTAAACCATCAGGCAATTGATTTGCTGAGATCTTAACACTGACTTCATCCTCTAATTTTGTATTATCATTTGAGGATGAATCACATGATGATGTGGTTTGGAAATTACTTTCACCTTCAGATTTTACTATTGATTTTGAAGTAAAATCAGTAGGTGGTGCAGTATGATTGTAACCTATTCCAAACTTCACATTTGAAGCTGTTTGCTTGCTGAGAAGCATTTCAAATCCCTTGCAGGATGTTACCCAGCGGTCACACTCAACTTGGGTAGCTGCAAGTGTCTCTTTGAGACTTCTGTGGTTCTCAAGTATGACCTCTACCTTAGCCTTTTCATCATTAAGTTGGCATTTAAGCTTGTAAATCTCATCATCTTTGTCATTAAGAGCAGACTCATACTCAGCTTTTCTTTTGGAAATAGTTTTCTCAAGCTCAAGATTTTGATTGATTAAAGCTACATTTGCCTCTCTAATAGAGACAAAGGCAGCTATGCATGATTCAGAACATAACTTGGCTTTAGCCTCAGAAGATACCTGGGTTACCTGTGAAGATGATGCATTGGAGCAGGAACCCTCAGTAGACTCCAGGGCCATGAGAGCAAGATTCCCAAAAGGATGTTCACCACCATGTTGACCAGCACCAGCAAATAATTGCTCATTGAAACCAGAAAGATCATCTGGTAAGCTGCTCCAGTCAACAACTCCTGGTGTGAAGAAGCTGTGATGAGGTTGAGATTGTGATGGAGATGGTTGAGGCTCAGGTAGGGCTTGAGGTTGTTGTGCTATAGGAACTTGAACTGGATTTGGCTGTGGCATGTAATAGCAGGGATATGGATATGGCATTGGACCCTGAGGGACAAAATATGCAGGAGATTGAGGTTGTGAGTGATGACCAGAACTAGCAGGATGTTGCCCTTTGTTTTGTGAACTATTGCTTGGAAAGGTCACAAAGGGTGCAGAGGAGTTAGATCCAGTTGATCTACACTCTCTTGCAAAGTGCCCAAGCCTGTGGCATTTGTGACACCTCAACTTACTCTTGTCAAAACCAACTTTGGTTTTGCCAGAGAGTCCTGGAAATTTCCTACCAGTTCTCTTGTAGAACTTTTGAGATCTGATATTGATCAAGGCCATTTGGCTCAAAATATCCATCTCTTCTAAATCATCATCAGCAATACCCTCAAATCATCCATGATAAAGCATAAATTATCACTATTACACCCAGAATGACTGTCAACACCAACAAATGCATGATCAGAACTGTTTGAAGAGAAATCTATATGCTCATCATAATGGCTTTCTGATCCAGCATATTCTGACTCATGACCGACCAAGGCAGTGTTCCCTGGTACAAAGTCATCAGTGAGCTTTCCTGATGATGCCAGTTTCCTTTTCTGCTCTATCTCTCTTTCAAATGTAAGCAGTTTCCCATGGAGTTGGGTGAGAGATAGGCTATCCAGATTTGCACTGGAGCGTAGGACAATGGTGTATGTGTCCCATCTCTCAGGCAGTGATCTGAGGAATCTGTTGTTCATCTGGCTGTTAGTATACTCATGCTTGACCATTTTCAGCTCAGAGATCAAGCAGGAGAAACGCTCAAACTGTTGAGTCAGTGTCTCACCCTTCCTATGAGAGAATGTCTCATATTGTTGGGCGAGGATTTCTCTGTTGTTTGCTAAGACCTCATCAGTTCCTCCGAATTGTTCCTTCAAAGCATTCCAGAGGTCATGAGCAGTTTCATGATGCATAAGCCCAGAATAGATTTCATTAGGCAGTGCCATGGCCAGAATTCCATGGGCTTTAGCATCAATCTCAAACAGTTTACGATCTTCATCTGAGTATTGCTCCTTCTTCTTCGGAACCATTTGGTTGGTCTCCGGATTGTTCACCATAGGCTTGTGTGGACCGTGAACCACAGATGTCCAACAACCTGAACTGTTAACAGACAGGTGATGGAGCATTCTTCGTTGCCATATGTTATACTCACTCCTAACCAGCATCGGAGGCTTGGTTGAGGAGCCAGTATTGTGAGGGTCATTAGATGGAGTAGTCATTCTCAGATTCAAACCAATTCAATCAAGTTTCAACAGATTTAGCACAAAAACACAACAAACTCAATATGAACCAAGAAGAAACTCAAATTGAATAACCAGAAGCAGCAGAAGATCAATCTCTATAACCAATTCTTGCAAATATGCTAATTCGATCAAACTTTAGATATCGAAATAGCAGTTTCAATGATCAATTGTTAAACCGATCAATGATTAACCTGCTCTGATACCATTTGACAGGATCAGTGATCTAAGTTTGATCAATTAGAGTTGAATCGCAGCGGAATTAGAACAAGAATTAGACAAATATAGCAAGAACACAATAGATATTCAATGGAACAGTACACGGTTATAGAGAAAGAGGGTTTTCTGCAAAAGGGATAATATCATTCATGCACAAATGCTTCGGTATGTCAGCCGCTAAGCTTCGCACCTTACAATTAGGTCAACATTCCTTATATAAAGGAATGTGACGTCTGCTGATGTCACTTGATAGTGACATTAACAGAATTATTACAAACAACTGAAAGTAAGCAAACTACTGAGAATGTTCACAACAACTGAGAACATCTCAGAGTATGCTAAGTACAAGATGAAACTAAAACTACTGAAACTACAAGTACTGATTACAAGAAACATAAAACTACTGATTACAAAAGAACTGAAAAGGAAATATAACTACTGAAAGGAAACCATCACAACTACTGAAGAGGTCTTCTTCAGCTGTTGTGACAACATCTGAAACTTGGTCTTCAGTCTTTGTCTTCAGCTTTTGTCTTCAGACTTTGTCTTCAGTTCTTTAGCTTCAGACTTTGTCTTCAGCTTTTTCACTTCAGACTTTGTCTTCAGCTCTTTCACTTCAGACTTTGTCTTCAGACCTTGTTATCAGTTGATGTCTTCAGCTGTTGCAGACTACTTCAGTTGTTGTAATGTCTGTGGGACTTAAAGGTTTTTCTGATCAGGCTCATTGGTTCTTTTGGTCCAACAAATAGCCAATCCGGACCAGAACCATTCACACAGGGTGTCTTCATTGAAAGTCATATTGGCTGACTCCTCAATTATCCTAGTTCTGAGATTGTATACTCTATAAGTCTTAGCTTGAGAAAAGTATCCAACAAAGTGTCCATCATCTGATTTCTCAGCAACTTGGCTATTTGACCTTTGGTATTCAAGATGGTGCAAGGACATCCAAATGTTCTGAGAAAACCAATGAATGGTTTCCTTTTATGCCACAGTTCATAAGGAGTCTTATCATGAGTCTTAACTACTAAAACTATGTTCTGCACATAGCAGGCTGTGTTAACAGCCTCTGCCCAGAAGGTGATAGGCAGTTTAGAGTCAACAACATGGTTCTAGCAGCCTCAATAAGTGTTTTGTTTCTCCTCTCAGCAACACCATTTTGCTGAGGAGTCCTGGGAGCACTATATTGTCTTGAAATACCCTTTTCATCACAAAATGTATCATGGATTTGGTTTTTAAATTCTGTTTCCTGATCACATCTTATGATTTTGACCTTGTGATCACATTGATTCTCAATTTTCAGAATGAAGTTCTTCAAGATCTCAGGAGTCTCATCCTTAGTTCTAAGGAAGAAGACCCAAGTGAATCTTGTGAAGTCATCTATGATCACTAAACAATAAGAGGTCCTTCCTAGACTCATTACACTGGTGGGGCCAAATAGATCCATATGTAACAAGTGTAGGGGAGTAGTGATGGAGTTGGTTTCCTTTGGCTTGTGAGACACTTTGTGTTGCTTCCCTTTCAGGCATGCAACACAATGGTCATCACTTGTAAACTCTTTCTTTGGCATTCTAGTTACCAAGTCATTTTTAATTAATTTATTCATGTTTTTGAAGTTTACATGGCACATTCTTTTATGCCAGAGGAAAGACTCATCACTATTTGCTTTAGATAGAAAGCAAGACACTTCTCCGGAGGGAGTTGTTTCTTGCAGATCTATCTTGTACATGTTTCCCTTCCTGGGGGCTCTAAGCAGAATGCACTCCTGAGGAATAACCACCCCAGGCTTGAGAATAATGCACTCATGCTCAGTGAAGAGCATGTGATGTTTTTGGTCACAAAATTAGGACACACTTAAGAGATTGTATCCAAGCTCCTTGACAAAATTTACCTTCTTAATGCTGAGCTTACCATTTGAGACCATGCCCCTGCCAGTGATATAACCTCCTGCATCTCCTCCAAAAGCAACTGGCCCTCCATCGAACTTCTCAAAGTTTTAAAGTAAGGACTCATTGCCTGTCATGTGCCTGGAGCAGCCACTATCAATGATCCACACATTTCTGTTTGCCTTTGGCTATCCCTGCACAAAAGAGATGATTTAGTTACATTTGGAAACCCAAGCCTCATTGGTCTTGGGCTTGTTAAAATGAGTTGAAGGCAATGAAACAGTAAGCGATCCTATGTTCAGGATCTGAGGATCATTTGCTGATGAAGATTCTTTAGTCACACGGTCCTCCTTCATCTTCCACACCATCTTTGGAAAATTTGGCTTGACCTTCAAAGCTTCGAAAGCTTTTGCAGCTTCGAAAGATTTGGAGACTGGACCTTCGGAAGATATTGCTTTCACTGTAGCAAGCTTCAGTACTTCGGAAGCATTCCTTTCTTCTGAGACCAAATTTTATTCCGAAGGAAATTTTTCACTTTCCTTCTTCTTCATTTTGGAGCTTTTAAAGGAAATAGATTTTCCTTTCGAAGCTAGCTTTTCCTTCATCTTCCTAGAAGCTTTCTCTTTAAACATGTGGATAGTGCTTTTGGGATTGTAGATACAATATTTAGCCAGATGGGATGTACTACCACACATGATGCATTCCATTTGCTTCCTTTTGAGAGTCTTCTTCTGAGAGTAAGACTGAACTTGAACACTTTCTTTCTCCAGCTTCTTCTTCACAGATGATGCAGCAATTCTCTTAGGGAGAGGCTTGCTCTTAGAGGAGGTTGGTTCAGACTGTGTAGCAGTGGTACACAGCAATTCAGCCTTTTCTTTGCTGGAATGAGTTGGAACTGTGCTAAAACTCCTGGTACTAGAGTTTGTAGTTGATTCCTCAGCCTTTACCACTTCAAACCCTGCATAGATAAACACTTGTTTCTACTTGGAGTCAAAAGTGGCCTTGATCTCTTGAGCCTTCTTTGATCTTCTCTTTGCTCTGTTGATCAAGTTCTTCCTTTTTGTCTTTGTCATACCAGCCTTCTTACTCTCCTCAGGAGAATGGTGACCCTTTTCGGATTGACTCTCTTCACTTATTTCAGAGTCATCCCTCACCATCTCCTCTTCATCCTCTTCAACACCAGGGTCTATGAGGGGAAGCTCATCTTCACCAGTTCCACACCTTGGAGATCTTACAGATAATAGAGTGTGTGGAGAAGCTATCTCAGTAGATCCTAGTCCCTGCTTATTCTGAAAACAATTTTTGCATGCAGAGATGAGGATATGATGTTCTTGAAGGTCTCTTCTTCAAGAACACATTTTTTCAGCCCGGGCTTTGCTGATCACAAGCTCGGCCTAGCATTCAGTCAACTTGGTAATAAGATCTTTAATTTGAGTCCTGTAATTTGTCTGCTCATGTTTAAGAGTTGAAACTATTTTCTCTAGATCTTCTATCTTAAGTTTATAGTCATTTTCAGCTCTTTTAAAATCAGCTTTTAGGATATTCAAGGACTCAATATCAGATCTCATTTCCAAGTTATAGGACCTGTATCTATTCACTTTAGCAATACATTCAGGAGAGCAAAGATGTTCTAGTACCTTAGCCTCATCATGGTCAGCCATGAGTGCCTGGTTTGGTGAATCATCTTCAGCCTGAAAGCTCCAGTCAAAGCTTCCTTCTTCAATAGCAACAGCAGCTTGCTGTCTTGGCTTCTCATTCTGGTGCCCTACCTCAATGTAGTTTGGTCTAGATGATGCTTGGCCACCATTTGACTTAGGTGCCTTGCATTCTCTGGTAAAGTGACCCATCTGGTTACAGTTGTAACACTTCACTTTGCTCTTGTCCAGTCCAAACTTACCACTGGCAGCATTGCTGGGAAACCTTCTCCCTGTCCTCTTGTAGAATTTCTGGGCTCTGTGAGTGAGAAGAGCCATCTGCTGGACTATCTCCATGTATTCCAGATCATCTGGATAGATACAATCCAGGTCTTCAAGAGTGAAGAGAAAGTTGCCTGAACTTTCATCAGTAGAGACAAAGGCTTGAGAGGTGCTTGTCTCTTGGAAGGGACTTCCTTGGATGTAGCTCTCTCTAGGTGTCTCTGGGAAGGTGATGAAAGGACCCTTTTTTGAAGTTTCAGGGTAGCAGATAAGATGATGTTGTGGTTCTCTACTATCCCTTTCACCCATATGAAGGGCTGAACTCTGGCGAGTAATGGAGTTACCGATGAGTTTTGCATGTTCATCTCCATCCGGTATCCACTGAGTATCCCATACAACTCAGTGAGAGTAAGGGTCTTGAGGTTTTCAGTCCTCTTAATGACCATACAGTAGTGTGTCCATTGTCTAAGAAGAGAGGACATGAACTTCCTAACAATATCCCTATTCTCAATAGTTACTCCAACATCAGCCAGAGTATCCACAATCTCAACATACCTAAAATACTGTTGAGTCATGGTTTCACCTGTCTTGAAGGTGAATTTTTCAAACTGCTGCTTCAGGAGGTCCTTCTTGTTCTCCTTGGCTTCATTGGACCCCTCATACATCAGTTTCAGTGCATCCCATAGCTGTTTAGTTGTCTTGCACTTCTTGAAACCTCTTTAGATGGATTTGGAAGAGCAGTTTGGAGGGCTGTCATGGCTTTCTGATCAATATCAATTCTTTTCCAGTCTTCATTAGAAAAGTCAGCCCTTTCCTTGGTATCATGCCACCACCAGCAGCAACTGAAGAGGTGCATGGTACATGAGGTCCATCGACAACAGACTCCCACATCCTGGAATCCTGAGACTTCATGAAGCCTTCCATTCTTTGGAACCAAGTGTCAAAATACTCAGGAGTGATCAGTGGGGACTTTGTCATAGTTCCAGTTTCCATATCAGCCTTAGAGATAGCTGCCATTTGAAGATTTAAGTGATGTGTGAAGCTAAGAGGATTAAAGATGGTGAGATCTTACAATCAAGAGCCTGGAATGCTCTAATACCAATTGCAGGACCGGGTAATGATACTTAACACTTAGTTTCACACTGAGGAGAGATCTTAGATCACTTAACAATTCAAATAGGGAACAGGTAACTTAAAACAGATGCTCCAAAGAACACAAGTAAATCAAAAAGAATGTTGTATATTGATCTCAAGTTATCTTACAAGTGTTATGAAGCATGCTTAAAATTACAAGGACCTGAGACACTTTTATACAACAACCTACAACCGTCACTTACATGTAAAGACAGTTGGATTTGACTAATCTAGACAACAAGATCAATCTAAAGTCAAAAGGCAGATTGCCTTTTGACTAGTGACTATGACATGCCATAGCTTACTGACTTTTCCTACTACAAAAAGTCTACAGGAACAAGTAAGGTAAGTTACAGACAAAGACCATTCCTACTTTTTGATAAAGCATGGGAGTTTCACCAACTTTTGTAAAGTAAGTGAACCACCAGAGCAGGCAGCGGAAAGTGTGTCAGCTTTATAAAAAGTTGATTCAAAGAAAGCATATTTTCTCTGTCCTCTGAAGAAAACAGTCTTCACAGCTTCGGAAGACTTTGTCTCTGAAGCTTTGGAAGATTTCATCTTTGGCTTCGGAAGATGCTGGTCTTTGGCTTCGAAAGATTTCACACTTAGAATTTTTTTTTTGTTTGAGTGTGAAACTTCCGAAGTAACTCCTTCTGAACTATTAGCTTCGGAAGATCTTACACTTAGACACATTTGAGAGTGTAAGACTTCCAAAGCTAGTTCATCTTTGTTCCTTAGTGCATGCATGGAAGACTTGGTTGTTCTGGCTTGTTGGTTGCATCAGCCTCATAATCTTTAGATGATCTTACAAGTAAACTTTGTCAAACAGCTTGAACATAATCTCCTTAGTGTTTCTCAATTCTGTGACAAAAGCACCAAATACTTTTCACAAAACATGAGTGCATCATCCTCAAACCCGAGATGAAAATTCCTCAGGAATTAGTGCTTCTTAGATCTCCCAGGAGAGGGGATATGTACAAACTGGATATGAACAAAGCTTCCCCATAGGGTGAAGTATCATGCTTTCTTTCCAAAGCAAATGGTGATGAGTCAACTCTTTGGTATAAAAGAATGTGTCATGTTAATTTTAAAACCATGAATAAACTAGTTAAAATAATTCGGTACATGGTGTGCCTAAAAAGGAATTTTTCTGTAAAGACAATTGTGTTGCCTGCCTAAAGGGGAAGCAATTCAAAGTTTCACATAAATCCAAAGAGGTTAACTCTATCACCACCCCATTACACTTATTGCACATGGATCTATTTGGTCCTACAAGTATAATGAGCATTGGAAGGAAATCATATTGCCTTGTGATTATTGATGATTTCATAAGATTTACATGGGTTTTCTTTTTAAGAACTAAAGATGAAACTGTTGAAACCTTAAAATCTTTTATTCTTAAAATTGAAAATCAAATAGATCACAAGGTAAAAATAATTAGAAGTGATCAAGGACTAAGTTTAAGAATCAAGTTCTTGACTAATTCTGTAACTCGAAAAGGGTTGCCAGACAATACAGTGCTCCCAGAACTCCTCAACAGAATGGTGTTGCTAAGAGGAGGAACAGGACACTAATTGAGACTGCTAGAACTATGTTAGCTGACTCAAAACTGTCCTTAACCTTTTGGGCAGAAGCAGTCAGCACTGCATGTTATGTGCAGAACAGGATTCTTATAGTTAAGCCACATGGAAAAACCACTTATGAGCTATGGAACAAGAGGCCACCGTTCATTGGCTTTCTTAGGTCCTTTGGTAGTAGATGTACCATCCTTAACACAAAAGATAATTTAGAAAGATTTGCTGAAAAGTCTGATGATGCTATCTTTGTTGGATATTCCTCAGCCTCTATTTCGTATAGAATGTATAATATCAAAAATCAACAATTTGAGGAATCATCCAATATTGTTGTCAATGAGCACACGCCTTGTGTTAAGGACAATGGTCCTGAACATATATTCAATTTAGAATTGTTTCCAAACTATTCTAAACCATCTTGTGAGAATGTTTCAGCTGGAACATGAATTCAAGGTAACATCTACGAAGATCAAATGTTTGAGTTACCAAGACCTATTCCAATTTCTCCAAGAAGAAATGAAGATCAAGCTCCTTCAACTAAAAATCCTACAAGCTTGAATATCCCAGGAAAAAATGGAGCTTCATTAAGTTGTCAGCAACTGAGCCTCATAACTCAATAATCAACAACTCAAGTATTCAACACCAAGCTGATGAAGACAGTGATCAGGAGGAACAGGCAAGTTTCAATCCTAGTTATCAACAAAACACTATTGATGTTGTCGTATATTCATTGAATCAGTCCTCATTGAATGAATGTGAGACATCAGCTGGTAATGGTGTTCAAAATCCTGAGCAAAAGTTTTCAAACATGGATCTATCTATGCAACTAGATGTGATTCCTAGGCTCAGGATACACAACACTCATCCAGCTAAGAACATCATTGGGGATGTCTCAAAGAGTGTGAAAACAAGAAGTCAGACCCATAATAGGAATGTCTGCTTGTACTCCTATTTTCTCTCTCAAATGGAACCAAAGAAGGTGGAAGAAGCACTCAAAGATAACAGTTGGATAGAAGCAATGCAAGAGGAGTTGCTTCAATTCATAGGCAAAAAGTATGCAACTTATGTCCATTGCCACCTGGTCAGGTTCCTATTTGCACAAAGTGGGTATTCAAAAACAAAAGAGATGATAGAGGTTTGATCATCAAGAACAAAGCAAGACTTGTTGTTCAAGGTTACACATAGGAGGAAGGTATAGATTACACAGATGTCTTTGCACCTATTGTAAGACTTGAGGTTATACGAATCTTTCTTGCTTTTACTGCATCAAAGAACTTCACAGTTTATCAAATTGATGTGAAATGTGCATTTCTGCATGGGGATATCGATAGAGAAGTCTATATGTGCCAACCATCTAGATTTGAAGACCCACAGCATCCCAACTACCTGTGCAAACTTGATAAAGCTCTCTATGGGCTGCATCAGATACCTAGGCTATGGTATGAGACACTGTCTCAGTTTCTTCTCAAAAATGGCTATACCAGAGGCAAAATAGACAAAACCTTGTTCATAAGGAAATATGGAAAGGATATGTTGCTTGTATAAGTCTATGTTGATGACATCATACTTCGTTCCTAAAATGACCAAATGTGCAAACACTTTGAAAGCATCATGAGGAAGAAGTTTGAAATGAGTTCCATAGGAATGATGGATTTCTTGCTAAGAATTCAGGTGAAGCAGATGGAAGAAGGGTTCTTCATCAATCAATCTAAGTATGTCAAATATATCTTAGAGAGATTTTAGATGACAGATTGTAAACCAACCAAGACCCCTATACCTAGAAATCATAATTTTGTCCTGATTCTGAGGGGGAGGATACTGATCAGCATCAATACATGGTAATTACTGGATCTTTGATGTATCTGACTCCAAGTAGACCTGATATCATGTTTGCAACATGCATTTGTGCAAGATATCAGGCTTCTCCAAAGGTGTCACACCTAATTGCTACCAAAACAATTCTTAGATACCTCAAAGGAGCTCCTAAATTGGGTCTTTGGTATCCTAAGAATAGGGATTTTAATCACTATGGTTACACTAACACCGATTATGGTGGCTGCAATATCAACAAGAAATCAACATCAGGAGGATGTTAATTTCTTGGTGGAAGGAATATCTCTTGGCAATGTAAAAAGCAATTATGTGTATCCACATCAACTGCTGAAGGTGAGTATATTGCTGTTGTAAGCTGCTGTGCTCAACTGCTTTGGATTCAGAATCAGATGCGGGATTATGCTTTCAACTTCATGGAGACTTCTATCCATATAGACAACAAGAGTGCCATTTCTATCATAGAAATCTAGTCAAGCACTCCAAGACAAAACACATTGATATCAGGTACCATTTCATTCTGGATATTCATGAGAAAAATCTAATCAAGCTAGTCAAAGTCAACTCGAATGAACAATATGCTGACTTGTTCACAAAAGCAATTGATGAACAAAGATTTAACTATTTAATCATAACTATTGGGATGATTAACATTGACTAGTCTTTCTCTTTTGAAAACCTTTTAAAATGTGTCTTGTTGTCTAAATACAATCTAAGCCCTGTTACCAGAAACTTTTTCAAAATTGTAAAAATTTTCTAAGTATGAAATCTTCGGAAGAGAATTTTAGCCTTCGAAGAGTTTTACATAACTCTTTCGAAGAGTAAAATTCCTTCAAGAACTTTTTCTTCCAAAGAGTTTTTGGCCTCGGAAGAAAT
The DNA here is from genome assembly GCA_025506505.1 of Flaveria sonorensis. Classification (NCBI taxonomy): domain Eukaryota; kingdom Viridiplantae; phylum Streptophyta; class Magnoliopsida; order Asterales; family Asteraceae; genus Flaveria; species Flaveria sonorensis. The sequence continues at coordinate 50,698,657 of CM046436.1, forward strand.
TTTGACTATCAGTCAAAAGTTTTCCGAAGCTTATTAACTTTAATTCTCGGAAACATCTATTGTTTTCAGAAGCAAATATGGTTGTAAACCAATGTTTGCCTTTAGAAACAAAATGACTTCAGAAGAAAATCTTCAGAAACAAACTCTTTTGTCTTCGGAAGAATTTAAACTCTCAGAAGAAATGATACAGTGCACCGGAAATCTTTGGGCCCCACATGATTTTACTGTAGAGATATTGTCGGAGAACAATAATTGTCCAGAATTTTAAATCTTTTTCATCATATCATCTGCCGCCTACATCCACTTGGTCCTCAAACCATCTTTTCATCCATCATTTCACCTTATCCAGTGGATTTTTACCATCATATAAAATTACCTTTTGTTTCTCTTTCTTACTTTTCTTTACTGTTCATCGAAACCCCAAGATTTCACTCTTCATCTTCTTGATCCTGCTTTTGTTATTTTCCCACTTCAATTAAACATTTTCCTTCTAAACAATGGCCTTGAATCCCCAACACAACCATTTCTCCATCCTTGACTCTTCAAGGATACCGATTTTGCCCCTATCGTACAATTTCTCTCTCAATAAACATACTTCACTGCCTAACTGTTAACCCCACCATCTACTCAAACCACATGGCTGAATTCTGGGCCAATGGTTGAAGCGAAATGATCAATGATGAAAGGGTCATCAGATCAAGGATTTGCGGATAGGATATCGTCATTAGTGAAAAAACAATCAGGGGGCATCTAGAACTCCATAATGAAGGTGCCTCCACAGAATTCCCCAAGTCTAATTTGGAGAAAACCTACACTCAAATGGGCTATGCAGGAGATGTGAGCAGATTAACAGTTTACAAGTTCAACTTCTCTTACAACTGGAAGTTCCTGCTTCACATTGTCCTGCATAGGCTATCCAACAAATCAGGGGGATGGGATCAAATTCCCTACGATCTAGGCTGCCTAGTCCATGGGTTGGTAAAAGGCCTCAGATTCAACTACTCAAGGTTTGTGTTGAACAATTTGAGAAGCAATCTCACAAAGGATTCATTCTATATGTATCCTAGGTTCATTCAGCACATTATCAACTGTGAGTTAGACATGGACAAACTACAATTTGCTCATGTTTTACTGGTCCCTCACATGAAGCCTGGCATCTTCAAGAATCTGAAGAAGGTGTCCACCAACATCACTGGAAGATTCACTGATCTCTTTCTAGGTACGCTTGAGCCAATGGCTCATGGTGACATCCCTGCAAGCACAACAAGTGATGAACCACCACCATACACCACCACTACACTGCCATCCACATCTTCTCACCCAATAAAATCACATACCAAAGACGCTCCAAATGAACCCTTGATCAATCTACTCTTATTGTTCAAGTCCTCTCTGTTCAAATTAAAAAGACTAGAGTGGAATTCAGGGCTCCCACTTAGTCCGAGGTAGAACCAACCTCCACAATTGACCTTAATTTCAATGTTGAGTCACCAGTCTCAACCAGATGAGCCCATTACCCAAGCCTTAAGCCCTCAAGGTATCCCTCAAGGTGACTCTCAACACTCTCCTGAGCAGCCAAAAAGGGATAGCCACATCATTGGCTCAACTGCTATTGCGCCAAGCCATTAGGTGCTGACCAAGATCCTTGGTCAATAGATATAACCTCTCTATACTTTCTTGACCTTTTAACCCACCTGATAAGGAAGTCATGTTCCATCAGGGCCATGATGTTGATCTGCCTCACCCCTCTCCATATCAACTGAGCCCGAGGAAACCTCTGATATCTAGCCCACATCAGCTAGACCAAACTGAGGTGAGTCCAACCGGAGTGGAGGTGGCTCATGTAGATTCAGCTGCCACTACGGAGAGTGTTTCAATAGCCTCTCAGGATATTGGTTACATCAGTCAGACTGAATCTGTGGCAACTTTGCACATTGATGCCTTTGAAAGAGACATCAGTATGTAAAGGTATCCAGGGCGCCAAGAAACCACAACTGGTGATGAGGATGAACATACTAGTATGTTATCCTATCTCCCGATGATTCTTTAAAAGAAGATGAGGGTAGTTTGCAACTCACCATCAGAGACCTAATTTCCAAAATCTCCAATCTTAAATCAGAGGTTAGGACTTAAGAAAATAGTCCGCCACTCAGCAACTTGAGATTGAAAATCTCAAGGCTCAACTAGCTCAAAAACAGATTGAGAAGTCTTATAGGTGTGTACACACTCAGGTTTCTTTGAGTTCTTCCTCTAGCTCATCTACTTCTCAAGATGATGCTAACAAAAAGAGGGAGAATTTACAGAAACAAAGACATGATGAGGAGATATCTGCTCACACTCAAAAGGAGATATCAACTCAAGTAGAACCCCATACTGCCATCTCTTCTTTCTACCCCAAACAGTAACAACTTATAGCCATCTTTCCTCAACCACCCACCATTTTAGTTCAAGTGGACCCAAGGATGCTTATTGACCTTAATAGATTTTTAACCTAGTTTCCGATAAGCTCCTCACTTGAACACCCCTCACCTGATCTTGCCATTGCTTACTTTGGAGCTGAAGAGCTTTAAATGTTGACTGCATCATCTACTTCTGAGGAGGAAGTTGGTCAACCTAAGGTCTCTGTTGAACCCAATATTGACTTTGAAGGGATACACAGACTGATGGCCTAGCAACTGTTTCAAGAGGAACAGATAGTGCAATTCCAGTTACTTTCGAAGCTGTGAGAACAACTTCCAAAGTGGAAGCTAAAGCTTTGGAAGCACTTCTATTTACTTCCGAAGCTCTGGAAGTTACTTCCAAAGCTAAAGTCCAAGTTGCGAAAGGAATTATAGAGCTATCCTTTATGTTTGATTAACTGCTGCTTACAGAAGCCATTCTTGATCTAGCTTCTGAAGTCAACAGTGAAGACTTTCTTTCTACCCCTCTCAAGCCAGCACCACAAGCTCAGTCTCCACCACCTCAACCTGAATCCTTAAAACTAGAATCTTCATAGGCTGAATCTTCCTCTGATCCTAAAGGGAAGAGAAAGCTTACTGCTGAAGAGCTTCTAGAGGAAGAAAGGTTGGAAAAACTAAGAAAGAAAGGAAGAATGGATACTAAGAAGCTGGTTGCAGCAAGCACCAAAGCAGCAGAAGCATCTCATGAAAGTATCAACAATCAAAAAAGGGTGGAGATTATTTACAGCTCATCAGCATGGGAGTAGAACATGAACAAATGCTTCTTCTCCCACTTGATGAACTTGCGGAGCTTGAGAAGGAAACCTTGCTACAAAAAGAAAGAGAAGAAGTAGCAAGGTTAGCTAAAGAGAGAAGAAAAAGAAAAGGGAGGAGGAAGCAAAGATAGCCTTTCTCTGCAAGAGAGGCTATGCAAAGGAGAAATTGGCCTCTCATGATCATGACATGATCGTGTTTCATTTCTACAAAGAAACTAAGGAGATCAACAAGGAAAAAAAGAAGGCTACAAGGGAGAAGCTAAGGGAGAAGAAGAAGAAGCTATACTGACTTCTGCCAAGAAGGGGTGATAAGGAATGGATGAAAGCCTACCTTAAAGCCCATGGCTTTACTGGCAAGAAAGTGGGGCTCATGTCTGAGAAGACCCTACAGCGACATGTCAGTGACATAAAGGCTGACATTCGCTTAGGAAGAAGGCAAGAGGTGTCTTGGAAGCCAAGTACTCAGAAGATTGCACCCAAACCCAAACCACAGCCAACAAAGCCACTTCCCACACCTTCACCCTTCCCATTAAAACAAAACCAACCTTTGAACCCTTAACTCCCAAACCCACACCATCAGCCACACTTTCATCCCCTATCTCTAAATAACCTCCACCTCGTAAACCCAAAACACAACAAAATCCCAATCTCAACCCAAACTGTCTTTTGAACCATCTAAGCTTCTATCCTTAGAAGAATTTAAGGAGATCAAAAGGAAGCTCATCAACTGCATAACCTTAAGCAACATCTATTATGAGGAAGAGTCAATTAAACTACAATACATTGATGGCTCTTCATGTTCCCTCACAAGAGATGCATTCCTTGATCTGCCTAGAGGAGCATTGGACCAAGCTCTCCGACTTCTAGCTATCAACAATGATACCCTTGAAGAAAAGGAGAACAAGTTAAGGAGAAGGTTGGTGACTCTGCTGGACACTAGAAAAGGTAATATGTTACCAATCAGTCCCTTCACTCCCAGAAGCTCAATTGTCCTGTGGAGGTTCGATGAATCTACTCAAAGCTTCATAATTAAGAGGGAGAATGGCCAACTAATCAGACTTGATGCATCTGCTTTACTACACTCAAGCAGATTTGATATTGTTAAATTAGTAGAGAGACCATTCTCTAACCCCTCCAGCTCTCAAATTGCTACTCATATAAAAAACTCATTTGAGTAGCATTCATATAAATTAAATGAAGCTAAAAGCACAAGCTAAAGTGGAAAGAGCAACCATCAAGGGAAGAACATTCCTGCAAATGGTTGAGAGACCAACTTTAGAACCTATAGTCAGATGGGAATATGACTACGGTTTTCATCAACTAACTCTTTTCTGAGGGGCACAACAGAGGAGACATGTCATCCAAACTAACCAACTGAATCTACTATCCATATATGACTTGGACAACATCCTCTCCACTTCATTAGGAAGGAACTCAATGACAGACAAATACCTTCTTTCCTTGGTGTTGAAGACTTTAAGGAGAAGAAACAAGTGAAGTTTTGGTAGCATCAGCCTAGGGGGAGTACTGTAGATCTAATAAGGCTGGTACAACCAAAACCACACTTAGACATATTTTGATATGCTAAACAAATGGTCTTCCGAAGGAATAAGCTGCTTTTCCGAAGCTAAGTCAAAGATCTTCCGAAGCTCAAGTGTGAAGAACTTCCGAAGGGAGAACTAAGTCTTCCAAGACTAACTTCTTATTCTTCCGAAGTATGCCACTCATAAGACTCAAAGACAAAGTCTTCCGAAGAATAAAGTCTTGAAGACTAGCAGACACTCAGAAGAAGTTGATTCTTCTGAAGTATAAATGGCCTTGGAAGAATTTATTCTTCCTAAGCCTTTTATCTTCAGAAGAACTAAATATGAACCAGTGGACATAAGTATGGTCTGTCTGACAGTCCGTTGCCACTCTGATTGACTGCATGGTGCTTTCCACGCTGATGTAGTTGACCTTACTTTAATCCACTGTTCAACCATTCTCAACTTAGTATAGTTTCCATTCTTAGTTGGTGACAAAAGGTAAGTCATGGACATGTCATGACTACCTAATATAAGATATTATTATTTTATCTTAGATACCTTACTTTTGAGCAATGTAGTATTTGTCTAGTTATAAGATCCAGCTGGTTTTCCATATATAACCGCTGTAAATAGTAGAACATATAGTTTCTCCTTGTAACTTGGTTACTATGCTTGTAAGAGTCTTATGATACTGAGTTGAGAAGTAATATATACAAGTTTCTTGAAAACCACTCTTGTGCTCTTGTGTTTTCTGTTTGAACTTATTATAATACTTGTGAACTTGGTTAGGATTCTGCTTCATCAACCCGAGTGACATTAAGTGAGTTTGTGTGATTATCCTGTGTTATGAGACAAACACCGATCCTGCAGAGAAGCTTTAACTCGGAGACAATTCTGAAGAGCTAGACTAGAAGCATTTAATATGCTGACTAGAAGCATCATTCAGAATTTAGGGATATGGAGATTTGGGAATTTTGGTGAAATCAACAAAGAGATTTGAAGCTCTCAACCCGTTTTTAACAAGGACTTGTAACTTTGTGCAGGCCAAGATGTCAAGGGATAATCCTTATCACCAAGTTTTTGAACTTTAGTTTAGCTACATGATCACTTTTTACTTCATATCAGGCCACAGGGCCTACCAACATATCCCAACACCATGCCTCTGACATCCTTCAGACACTCTCCAAGCTTCATGAATCCTACACCAAAGATAAAAAAAAAGTTTATATACACAAAAACTTTAAAAGAGCCAATTTAAACAAGTTAAAGTCTATTCTCCCCTGAAATTTCTATAAAGTGCAACTAAGGAAATTTCCTTTTTCAAACCGGAATAAACTTTGGGGAATTGTGGGTATCGAAGCTCCTAAGCACATAAATCATTAAAATTATTTGAATTAAAATATATATATTTTTTATATTTTTTTATTTTAAACTCAAAATACTAGTGAGATATTAAATATTTACAGATTGTCGCACGGATTTGCTCTTAGAAAGATATTAGACCCAACATGTTGATCAATTCATAAAACCGAGGTTTATTAAAAGTTTTTATGAAAAGATCGGCATTTTGATTTTGGTGTCAATGGGAATAATATCTATAAACCCCTTTTCCTGTGCATCGTGAATTGCATGAATTCTTGTTTCAACGTGCTTGGTGCATGTATGATGAATTGGATTTTTTGCAATTCCAACAGCCGCTTCATTATCGCAGAAAAGTGGTGTGTGAAAAAAATTAACCCCGTAATCCATCATTTGATGTTGAATCCATAGCATTTGACAGCAACAACTTGAAGCGGCAATATACTCAGCCTCGCCCATGGATAGAGAAACTGTTGTCTGCTTTTTGCTCTTCCATGAAACAAGACAATCCCTAAGATATTGACATCCACTGATGACTGACTTTCTATCACGCTTACAACCTCCATGATCGCTATCAGAATACGCATGAAGATCAAAATTTCCTCCTTTTGGGTACCAAAGACCCAGGGAGAACCCTTCAAGTAGCTGAAGATATGTTTAACAGCTTTCTCATGAGATTCCTTTGGATTGGCTTGATATCAAGCACAGTAACACACAGCAAATGTGATATCTGGATGTCTTGCGGTGTGATACATTAGGGATCTGATTATTGAACGATAACGGTGAGCATCCACTTGCTTTCCATTGTCATCAAGGGTTAGGCAGGTTTGTGCAGAAGATGGAGAGAGCTCGGGAGAAGTATCATTCATGTTGTACTTCGATAGGATTTCCAGAATGTTTTTCTCTTAATGAATGAGAATTCCATCTGGCTTTTGTTCGACCAGTAATCCTAAGAAGAAGCACATCTCCCCCATCATGCTCATTCGAAAGCGCTCTTTCATCACTTTTTCAAACTCTCTACACATAATTTCATTTGTTGATCCGAAGATGATGTCATCGACATATACTTGGACAATGAGTACATCTCCATTAATTTCCTTTTTGAAAAAATACATGTCTATAGTTCCACATGTGAAGCCTTTTTCGAGAAGATAATGTGTTAGGGTTTCGTACCAGATTCTAGGAGCTTGATGTAATCCATACAAGGATTTATCCAATTTGTACACTTTTTAAGGAAAATCTGGATCTTCAAAACCTGGTGGTTGACAAACATAGATCTCTTCGTCAATGGTCCATACAAGAATGCGCATTTTACATCCAATCTGAAGAACTTTGACATATTTGTGAGCAGCATGAGTGAGAAAAATACGAATGGCTTCAATCCGGGCCACGAGGGCAAACACCTCTATATAGTCAATCCCCTCCTCTTAAGCGAATCCTTGAACAACCAGTCTTGATTTGTTTCTAACCAAAACCCCAAGATCATCTGGTTTGTTCTTAAATACCCACTTTGTACCAATCGATACTTATTTGGAGGAAGATCAACTAGTTGCCACACCTTCAATTTTTTGAACTGTTGAAGATTGACTCCACCCAGCTTGGGTCTTGAAGTGCCATGGTCATATTTTTTTGGAACAATTTGAGATAGAAAACAAGCAAAGAGACATTCATTGATAAGCCCAGTTTGGCTTCGAGTCCTGACACCATCAGATATTGATCCAATGATATAATCATGTGGGTGGTCTTTTAGGGTTTTGAAGTTAGTGTTTAGGGTTGAGGAGTTGGATGAAGTGTGTGGTGATGATGGTTGTGAGGTAGATGATGGTAAGGTGGATGGTTGATTAGAAAGAGGGTTTTGTGATAGTTGTGATGGTGTTGAAGGGACTTAATGTTCAGGTTCAGGTGGGAGATCTGGTTGTGGTTCTGGTTGTGGTTGAGGTTGTTGTTCTGGTTGTGATTGAGGATGTGGTTAAGTGGAAATAAAGGGTTGACCACTTGATGAAGGAATGTCATCGTCAAGAAAGGATGGTAGATTGAATGAATTGAAAACGGTGTTTGAATCATAGAACCAATCCGGATCAGAACCAATGTTGGAGACATTAGATTCTTGCCAATCAACAAAGAAAGATTCTTGCACAATTCTTATTCGTTTGTTATATACTCTATAAGCCTTTTGAGTTGTAGAATATCCAATAAAATAACATTCATCGGATGCTGCTCCAAATTTTAAATTTTAAGCTTAAGTATTCAACAATGTGCATGAGCAGCCAAAAGGATGAAAGAAGTCAATCAACGGTTTTCGCTTATGGAACAGCTCATATGGAGTCTTCATCTTTTCTTTCATAATTAGACTCTATTTAGAACATACGAAGCATAGTTGACTGCTTCTGCCCAGATAATGATAGGAAGTTTAGATTCAATGAGCATAGTCCGAGCTGCTTCAATGAGAGTGCGATTCTTTCATTTAGCAACACCGTTCTGCTAAGGTGTTCGTGCAGCACTGAATTGTCTAAGAATCCCTTTGCTTGCATAGAATGAATCAAAGATTTGATTTCTAAACTCTGTTTCATTATCACTTCAGATTGCCAAAACATTCTTGTTGTTGATGGTCTCACTAGTCAGAATCAGCTTCTGCCACATCTCTGTTGTTTCCCCTTTGTGTGACAGGAAACGAACCCAAGAGTATCTAAATAATCATCTATTACAACAAGAAAATAAGACATTTTAGCAATACTTTTCACACTTATTGGACCAAATAAATCACAATTTAATAACTCAAGAGGATTAGAAATAGAATTTTCTTGTTTAAGCTTATGTGATTTCTTGTGTTGTTTACCTTTAGCACAAGACATGCATTTTTCAACTACAGAAAAATCCTTTTGAGGTAATCCTCTGACAAGATTATTTTTAACCAATTTGTTAATATTTTTAAAATTTACATGGCCTAAGCATCTATGCCAAAGAAAAGACTCAAAAGAGAAAGCTTTTGACAAGAGACAAGTCATGGTGGAGGTAGATTCTTTGGAGTTCATATCAAGTAGATATGTATCATTTTTCCTTGGAGCTCGCATAATCACAAAATCATCTGAAATTAAAATTCTAGCTTAAGAAACAAACATTTGTTAGACTTAAAAAGCATAGGAATATTCTTATCACAAATTTTGTGACACGCTTAGAAGATTGAATGCTAATTAAGGCACGAAATTTACCTTTTCCAAGGTTAAAGAACCATTGGATACCTCACCTTGACCTTTCATTTTACCTCCTTTCTAATCACCCACAAAAGCAACCTATCCTCATTTATTATCCGATAATAGGTAAGAAGCAACTTCAATCTGGTCATGTGCCTAAAGCATCCACTATCAATGTGCCAAGTGCTATTGATAGTCCTTTTTGAATGTTCCAGGCAAATGAATTAGAGAAAATCATTTAGACACAGAGACCCAAACTTTAACCGGCTTGGTTCTAGGAGAAGATGAATTTGTACAAAAGAAACTATCCACAAAATGTTTTATCCTATTTCATAAAGAACGGTTATCTACATTCCTATTTACAACCTCTGGGTAATGCTTAATAACATGATCATCTTTTCCACAGTTGAAACAACAAGATTTTATACTTTTCTTTTATCCTTTTGAATTGGAACATGATCCATAATAATCTCTTCCTCACACTCAGACATAAGTGAATCACAATCACTGTACGTGACGTGCACTTCCTGTGAATTGTTTTCTAAGTCAAATGATCTATCATGATTTGTGGATTCTCTTATTTTAAAAATTTTAAAATTATGTGAGGATGTTTTTTCACTTGGTGTAGAGATTCGAATCAGAGTGAAGGTGGGTATGGGAAGAGAGAGGAATTTTTCAAAACAATTTGTTTTGGAAGAATTTTTCTCCCTTTACTGAGAACACCAACGTTTTCATTAACACTTGAAATATCAACTTGATTTGACTCAAACATTTTGGAATGAGAACAAATTGAATGTAAACTATCCAAACTACAATCTATGCTATTGAAACTATTGTCTACAAGAGACTTTTTGAAATCTGAAGAACTCGAACTACAACTTCCAAGCCCTCTACTTCCTCCAAAATCATAATCTTCCTGAACCGCTTTATGATTCACCCCTTCTAAACCTGCAAACAAGACATTAGTATCCTTTTCAATTAAATCATTTGTAGGGTGTGGTGTAGGCATTGGAGAATAGAAAAAGGTGCTAGGAGGTGGGTAAACATAAGTGGTTTTACCGCAACCCAACCCTGTCTTAATTCTAGCCCCCCTTTGTTTGTTGTACAGTTCCTCTTGCTTCATTCCAGAAATTATCCATTTATCAAGTTTGGTTTTAAGCTTTGTAGTCTCAAATTCAGCCAAAGTTACCCTTTCAGTCAAAGTATTAATTTCCACATTTCTCTTAAAAAGGGTTCTTTTTAAATAATCATTTTTCTTTAAAGCTTTATTTAATTTTACAAAAACTTTTGCTTCATTCTTTTGAATTTCCTCATTTATCCTTTTTAGTTCCCCTTCATTTTCTTTTAATATACTGTTCATTTTATAAATTCCAAACAAACAAATTTTGCAAGAGATGAACACATATCTTGAATTACCTCATATGGAATCTCCATCACCTTATTCTCAGCAGCTAGAGCCTTTACACAGTTGCAGACTCTTGATTCACCTTTCAACTCCTCCTCACTCACAACATTTGTAGCTTCAAACTTTTGCTCCGTTTCACAATCATCCTTCATGCTGACCTTCACCTCGCTCTCTTTCTCCTTTTTCTCACGAACATTCTTCAAGTTGTCTTTCACTTCACTCTCCATCCTTTTATCTTCTTCACTTGTTACAACTTCTGCAGTTTCAGCTACCAGGGCATGATTGACTTCTTCTTCAGTCTCTACTAACTTAGCACTTCAGTCAAATTTGGCTAGAAGAGCTGTTTCTTTCTTCTTCTTGTTCTATTCTTTATCATCTATTGGAATGACCCTGTTAACCCCATTCCTGGTTCAGTGACAATAGGAGATGGACATTATTTTTGAAATGCCCGAGCTGTTTGTAGTTGAAACATCTGAGCTTTGATTTGTCAAATCCAACCTTTGTATTCTGGTTTCCAAAATTCTTTCTTCCTGTTCTCTTCATGAATCTTCTTGCCCTTAAAGTGATCATGGCCATCTGCCACTGAAGATCAGCTTCTTCCAGATCATCATGATCCACCTGATACATGTCTTCCGCCATCATTCCTCTTCCTTTCAGTTCACCAACCACCAGAGCTTCATAACTATGCACGAAAAGACCAAATAAAGCCATACTCTCTGATGGAATCTATAGGAGATTTTGTGATTTTGATGTAGATCCACCGCCAGTGATCTTGTCAGAAGTTCCAGTCATACCACTATAAGCTGACACATGCATTGATGAATCTAAACTGGATGATAGAAGAGCTACATTCTGTGACTAAGCTTGAGATGGAAGCATTGCTTAGTTGTATTCTTTCCGTTTTAGATCTAACTCGAAGGACTTCAACTTGTTGATTATGTCCATGAGCTTGTAATCCAGAAATCCCCTTTCTTGCCTCAACATCCTTACCCATAAACTCCATTAAGGTGGTAAAGAATCCAGTAGCTTTGTTACTTGTTCATTGTTTGACAGCTTCTCATCATACTTCTTCAATGTGCTTGTAACAGACAGAAAACGATTGGTCAGATTAGTGAGACTCTCATTCTTGTGTCCAACAAAAGAGTTGAATTCCTTTTCAGCTTAAGCGGCTTTATCCTTGACCAACTCCTCATTACCATCATAGAATTCATATAACGTATCGTACAAAGCCTTTGCACTTTTATATTCACCAAATCTATTGTAGATCTCTACTGACAGGCATAAGGTCAGAGCACCAAACACCTTTTGATCCTGATCAATCAGCTTGATGTCTCTCTCTGAATATTTTGTCGGATCTGTAATTTGAATAGTCACATTGTCTTCTCGTGAAACAGGAACATGAAGTCCTTTCACAATTGATTTCCATTGAGTGTGATCAGTATACAGGAAGAAAGCTTTCAAACATCTTTTCAGTAATCAAAGTTGTCACCATTGATTAGCTTTGGGGGTCTGTTTGGAGCCACACTCTCAAGATCAGCAAGGGTAAGACTTGTCATCTTTGAAATTTGATTAAATCAAAAACCAGTCGTTTCGCACAAGAGACAGTAGTGTCTCACGGGAAACAATAATTTCACATGATGTAATTTTGCAGACAGAATGTAGTTTCGCAGCTAGTTTCTGCAGTAGTTTCGGCTGCAGTTTTGCCCGAAACTATTGAACTTTCATTCAAGGGAAATGGATACAGCATTTTCGCAAGAAACTTGTTCAGCTAATGAACTTTCATTCTAGGTTCGCAAAGGAATCACAACCACCGAATTTCTGTAGTTTCACAGATTAGTTTCGCATGAAGAACTACAGTTTCGCACTATGATTCTGAAAACCCTCTTTTTGCAAAAAATGACCCAAAAATCACCAAAACTCACTCAAATCATAACCAATTTGGAAGCTGTTATTCGACAAGTTTTCCAAGTTCACACCACACCTTCTTCAATCGATTTCCATGGATAACAAACGTAAAACAGCTCCAAAATGACTGAGAAGATGAATATGTCAAAACTAACCAAAAAAAACAAACAATCAAGAACACAAAGGCTATGATACCATATTGTTGGTCCAGATGATCATTTGAACGTGCTTCTGATGAGGATTTAACACATGAATCCACAAGATATCACTATATCTAATAGCTTGTGGACCAAGTAAAGATAGAAAATGAACACAAATCAAACATAACTCATGTGTAATGGATTTGTAATGATGAATACAATATGCTCAAAGATGACAAAGATAAGCTCCTAGCAATACACAATCAATCAATAAACTCAAATCAGTAATATTATTAAAGTTCCAAGAGTTATAAAAAGAGCAACAAGCAAACATTGTAAGGATCAGCACAATACAATTAGATCGATCTTGTGATGAGAATGCGGAATGTAATCATCACGGTAACAAAGATGGAATATAGAAATGAAGAACAAACAAGTCAATAAATTTCCAAATATATTGATCTTTGATTCGATTACAATGTAGTAGCACAATCAGGAAAATGAAAATATTTCTGTCAAAGTGCTTACTATTACAAAGAAAAACTTCTATTTATAACAAAAGTAAGTTATCACGTGAAAACATCAGTTCTCGCACGACTGGTAGTTGTCGCACGAGAAGCAATTTTCACGCGATATCTCTAGGTTCTCTCGTGACTTGATCTTGATCTTCATCTTGATTTGATTTCCCGAGTCTCTAGGTTCAACCTCTATAATCTCCCCCTAGGCTCGGTAAATCAATGATTTTAGAAGTCCACGTCTGCAACCTGATAACTGCCCCCATATGCATGCATCTTGTTGTTTAGGGTCTTCGTAATCATCCAACCAAACTGTGCCGCTATGAAGTGTACAGATTCATCAGCTGCAATTGGATATGCCTGCAACTTCAACAAATCTTCTTTACCAAACTGTAGCAGATCCACTCGATGATACGAAACTCTTTATCTTCATACTTAATCACCGCATGACCACTATCCTTTTCATAACTCCACCCCTTTAGTTTAGACAAGATGTTAATTGTCACAGGAGCATGAATAGAAATCTTCTTAGCATATCTTGGATGTCTATAAACCCATATCTTCAATGGCTTATTAGTATTCGGGTCCATCTGGGTCTCATGTTTAATGACTTTTGATTTGGTTGTTTTAAAGTCTTTGAAGTTGGTTCAGCTTTGTCTATAAATCATATTACGTATCCAGTTCACCTTACTGTAATTACTAGGGTTAAAGAATAGAACACGACCCATAGCATATAAATCTAATGCTCTGAGCGTATGAAGTCGTGCTCGTCTTGAAAATACTCTATGGCTCCGCCCTTTCTCTTCACAATATACATCTTCTTTTCTTGATCGTAAGCCCAACTAATAACAGGTTCTGAGTTTTCCATACCTTGTGAAAGGTTTGGAATGCCTTAGCATATGAAAATAAGTTGGGGGAGGAGGAGCACTAACTGTTAGGTTACCGACCTGAAGCACAGCACTTTGGCCTATAACATCTATTGTCTCGTCAGTCGTCTGTGTATCACTCGACTCCCCCGCTATCTCACCTTCTTCAATCAAAGTATCAAAAAAAAGTCTTTGAGACAGCTTCCAAATATATCAGTATATTCAAAACCCTCTTCTAAATCATCAAACGCACCTAACTCTTATTCCGTCTCCTCAGCATTTAGACTTTGTAGAATATATAAAACTCTCTCTTATAAGTTGCTTCTGTCTCAGGGTCTAGTGGTATGTAATCAACTGAATCATCAGGACTTGGTCTAGAGACATGGTCAGTGCCTGATGTTCCAGCATCACCTGTAGCTGTAGAACCAATGTCACCACCCTGATCATCATCATGATTTCCCCCATCATCATCATCATCATCATTTCCCACATTACCATCATCACCATTATCATCATCATCATCCTCATCATCATCACCATCCTCAGACGAATCATAGTTAATCAATCTAATCCTTCATCTTCATCATCAACTGGGTTTGAGATAGACATCATGTGTTCAGGCTCAACAAACGCCTCTCCAGTAAAAACTACAGGTTGGTCCTAAGTAGTCATATGAACATCAGTAGACGGTGACTCTTGACCAACTTCAGCAGTCTCTGTTGTCCTTTCCTGAACAACAGGATCAACAGGAAGCGCTGTAGACACTATAGGATCATTAACATGTTCTGGACCAGCAGTTTGCTATCCGCTACTCTCTCCCACTTCAGTAGTCCTTTGATGAGTAAACTGAGAAGACATACTGGACCCACAAGTTATGCTCAAGGATCTGAACAAAACTGAATATGAATGTTTGCTGACGTTTAAGATTCCTGATCCGTTCATCTCTATCCAACAGCTGCCTCTGCAGATCATCTATAACTTTTGTCTTCTCCAACATCTCTCCCTCAGTTCATAAGTCGCGTGGGGGTCGAAATACGTCGCTTCTTGCTTATCACATGGTGAACAAATGCTGACTAAATCAAGGGGTAACGGAAGCTAAATCTTCATACATTTGGAATGGTCAGATTTTGTTATGAAACATATTGTTACTAGAAGCCAAGAGGATAAAATGAATTTACAAGCTCTAATAGCAGGACAGTACTCAAGGCAGGTTTCCAATCAAGGCGGGACTTCGTTACCTGCTATACCACAGTAACAAAACATGATGCAGAACTCTGAAGGTGGTACCCATGCTTCACTAACTATGGTGCATGCAAGGCAGTTTATACAAGATAGGATCTATAAGTTCCTCATGCAGTGGCTAGCGCGGGAGGTGCCTCCCAAGAATGTACTGGATATTGTTAGACACTTGGAGGAAGTCTTGATCAAAACTGCAGCATCAAAGAAGGAGTATTTGAATTTAAATACATTGGAAAACCGTTTACAAGCTTTGATACCAATTGTAAGGATCAGCATAATACAATTAGATCGATCTCGTGATGAGAATGCGGAATGTAATCATCACGGTAACAAAGATGGAATATAGAAATGAAGAACAAACAAGTCAATAAATTTCCAAATATATTGATCTTTGATTCGATTACAATGCAGTAGCACAAATCAGGAAAATGAAAATATTTCTGTCAAAGTGCTTACTATTACAAAGCAAAACTTCTATTTATAAACAAAAGTAAGTTATCACGTGAAAACATCAGTTCTCGCACGACTGGTAGTTGTCGCACGAGAAGCAATTTTCACGCGATATCTTTAGGTTCTCTCGTGACTTGATCTTGATCTTCATCTTGATTTGATTTCCCGAGTCTCTAGGTTCAACCTCTATAATCTCCCCCTAGGCTCGGTAAATCAATGATTTTAGAAGTCCACGTCTGTAACCTGATAACTGCCCCCATATGCATGCATCTTGTTGTTCAGGGTCTTCGTAATCATCCAACCAAACTGTGCCGCTATGAAGTGTACAGATTCATCAGCTGCAATTGGATATGCCTGCAACTTCAACAAATCTTCTTTACCAAACTGTAGCAGATCCACTCGATGATACGAAACTCTTTATCTTCATACTTAATCACCGCATGACCACTATCCTTTTCATAACTCCACCCCTTTAGTTTAGACAAGATGTTAATTGTCACAGGAGCATGAATAGAAATCTTCTTAGCATATCTTGGATGTCTATAAACCCATATCTTCAATGGCTTATTAGTATTCGGGTCCATCTGGGTCTCATGTTTAATGACTTTTGATTTGGTTGTTTTAAAGTCTTTGAAGTTGGTTCAGCTTTGTCTATAAATCATATTACGTATCCAGTTCACCTTACTGTAATTACTAGGGTTAAAGAATAGAACACGACCCATAGCATATAAATCTAATGCTCTGAGCGTATGAAAGTCGTGCTCGTCTTGAAAATACTCTATGGCTCCGCCCTTTCTCTTCACAATATACATCTTCTTTTCTTGATCGTAAGCCCAACTAATAACAGGTTCTGAGTTTTCCATACCTTGTGAAAGGTTTGGAATGCCTTAGCGTATGAATATAAGTTGGGGGAGGAAGAGCACTAACTGTTAGGTTACCGACCTGAAGCACAGCACTTTGGCCTATAACATCTATTGTCTCGTCAGTCGTCTGTGTATCACTCGACTCCCCCGCTATCTCACCTTCTTCAATCAAAGTATCAAAAACAAGTCTTTGAGACAGCTTCCAAATATATCAGTATATTCAAACCCTCTTCTAAATCATCAAACGCACCTAACTCTTCTTCCGTCTCCTCAGCATTTAGACTTTGCTAGAATATATAAAACTCTCTCTTATAAGTTGCTTCTGTCTCAGGGTCTAGTGGTGTGTAATCAACTGAATCATCAGGACTTGGTCTGGAGACATGGTCAGTGCCTGATGTTCCAGCATCACCTGTAGCTGTAGAACCAATGTCACCACCCTGATCATCATCATGATTTCCCCCATCATCATCATCATCATCATTTCCCTCATTACCATCATCACTATTATCATCATCATCATCCTCATCATCATCACCATCCTCAGACGAATCATAGTTAATCAAATCTAATCCTTCATCTTCATCATCAACTGGGTTTGAGATAGACATCATGTGTTCAGGCTCAACAAACGCCTCTCCAGTAAAAACTACAGGTTGGTCCTCAGTAGTCATATGAACATCAGTAGACGGTGACTCTTGACCAACTTCAACAGTCTCTGTTGTCCTTTCCTGAACAACAGGATCAACAGGAAGCTCTATAGACACTATAGGATCAATAACATGTTCTGGACCAGCAGTTTGCTATCCGCTACTCTCTCCCACTTCAGTAGTCCTTTGATGAATAAACTGAGAAGACATACTGGACCCACAAGTTATGCTCAAGGATCTGAACATAACTGAATATGAATGTTTGCTGACGTTTAAGATTCCTGATCCGTTCATCTCTATCCAACAGCTGCCTCTGCAGATCATCTATAACTTTTGTCTTCTCCAACATCTCTCCCTCAGTTCATAAGTCGCGTGGGGGTCGAAATACGTCGCTTCTTGCTTATCAACATGGTGAACAAATGCTGACTAAATCAAGGGTAACGGAAGCTAAATCTTCATACATTTGGAATGGTCAGATTTTGTTATGAAACATATTGTTACTAGAAGCCAAGAGGATAAAAATGAATTTACAAGCTCCAATAGCAGGACAGTACTCAAGGCAGGTTTCCAATCAAGGCGGGACTTCGTTGCCTGCTATACCACAGTAACAAAACATGATGCAGAACTCTGAAGGTGGTACCCATGCTCCACTAACTATGGAGCATGCAAGGCAGTTTATACAAGATAGGATCTATAAGTTCCTCATGCAGTGGCTAACGCGGGAGGTGCCTCCCAAGAATGTACTGGATATTGTTAGACACTTGGAGGAAGTCTTGATCAAAACTGCAGCATCAAAGAAGGAGTATTTGAATTTAAATACATTGGAAAACCGTTTACAAGCTTTGATACCAATTGTAAGGATCAGCACAATACAATTAGATCGATCTCGTGATGAGAATGTGGAATGTAATCATCATGGTAACAAAGATTGAATATAGAAATGAAGAACAAACAAGTAAATAAACTTTCAAATCTATTGATCTCTGATTCGATTACAATGCAGTAGTACAAATCAGGAAAACGAAAATATTTCTATCAAAGTGCTTACTATTACAAAGCAAAACTTCTATTTATAAAAAAAGTAAGTTATCACGCGAAAACATCAGTTCTCGCGCGACTAGTAGTTGTCGCGCGAGACGCAGTTTTCGCACGATAACTCTATGTTCTCACGTGACTTGATCTTGATCTTCATCTTGATTTGATTTCCCGAGCCTCTAAGTTCAACCTCTACAAACATATTTATACAGGACCTAGTTTTGCACTATGGCATGTGAAACTACCGGGCGAAACTGCAGTTTCGCATACAGTTTCGCATGCCACGGAATACAATATAAGACAAATCTAAACTAGATCCTATTACAAGAATATATAAGCTATAACAAACTATGACTAAACCAAAACAAACAGCGAGGTGAATACCACCCTATACTTGATCATCACACCTTATGAATTTTAAATTGACAAAGTCAATGGTTGAACTAAAATACATTAAGGTTCCAGATTCTAAAACTAGACCACAAAAGATTCAACAAAAGGATTTTTCATCACAATGGAAGGTTGAACCGAAAAGTTGAATTATAAAACTATTGATCTCCCTCTAGTTTTTTGCAATAGTATTAATTTTACACATTGGATATGAAGGAATTGTCCAACATCATAGTGAAGTCAATACATGAGAGGTTATTACGACTTTGCGAGTATGTATTGATTATGCTCATAGCAGTGGATTTTCAAAATTTATGATTTTAACATGCATTCCTTGATGTTCTCAGTTCCAGATTGAATAAACGTACTCAATCATTTACCATTTTCAACGACTTTGTATGGATTTGCACTATAGTGTACATTTGAGGTAAATGTTGTACAACATAAGTATGTATATTATATAATAATAGGATATACACTAAATAGACAACGATTCAAGGTAGTTCAAGAACCAGCAAGAATGTAAGTGGAACGAGTTTTTGGTATCTAAAAGTTCATCGAATATTTGCATGGGCAATATAACATTCTAAAATTATAAATATTATATACGCTTGCAATATATTATAAAACATGATTTTGAAAGACAAAGTAGCAGTATGTATAGATCATTTTGAAAATCCTCTGATCGATGAGAAGTATACGGTGAAATTATTATGGAGTTGTGTTGTCAACAAACCCATGCTAGCCTTCGATTTGATGTCATAAAACATATTGAAAATGTATACATACCCACCCTAGATGACCGGTTGTGTAATAACATGACTTTAATTTAGTCTTGTAACTTTATTAATTAATGTAATATTCACATAAAATAGTTTTAAGTTTTTATTTATTTTACATTAATATTATATTTTCATTTAGGTTAAGATTTATTTCTTTAGGAAAAGCTTAATGATTGGAAAGATGAAATCTTTTGGTCTAAGGAAGGGAAAGCATGTGAAAAATCTAATGTGATGCTTGAGTGGAGGAGGAGCGCTTAGGTATGTGAGGGTGATAAAGGACTCTCATAACTTTTGTAGGCTTTTTTTATTTTCCAACGACGGAGTTAAGTTTACTACGGATGACTTTTCTTTTGACCTTTTACGAGGTTATGAATTCTACAAGTTTATTAATTTACTATTTTACGAGTTTATGTTTTAGAAGTACAAGTTTACATGTTATATGATTACAGGTTAGATGGTCAAATTACAATTTACATGCATTGAAGTTACAAGATTACGTGTGTACATGCATTCAAATAACATGATTACAAATCTACTTGCATAAAAGTTACAACTAATTAGACTATTAAAAGTTTACATTTATACAAGTTACAAATATATCTGTACATGATTACATGTTTCATGTATACAAGTTATGATTCAATTAATTTACAAGTCGTATGTGGTTAATTTTTAATGTTTTGTTGTATTTTTGTTATTGATAACATTTTTGCTCGGAGGTGCTTTTGTTTGTTGTTTTGTGTGTATTTTAGGTTACTTGGACCATTGGGAAATGCACAGAGAAGTGACCAAAAGTTAAGGACTTAAAGGAGAATTGTGTGAATACTAAACGTTATTAATTATTTATCTTAGCTTATGTAACGTCCAAGCATTTATGGAATTTCCTTATGATCGGACTGCATAAGTGATACATCCCTAGTGGGGTGAGATTTACAAAACCATCCATTTGGATTACTCTCAAGTTACACGTATCCTTGCTAGGCTCAATTACACTCCCATGACCCAAACACACCAATTAAGCGTCGTGTGTACTGATTCGACTCATTTACTTCAACCTAACTTACACTGCTTAATTAAACCGACTACACTCGTTCGTTCAATAATTTTACCCCACATGTGGTAAAGAGTGTGTATTCATACCGACTCATTTAAGACCAACAGAACGTGACTTTGGGGGAAAAAACAAGCACTCGAGAAAAACGTATGTATCCAAATTCCAAACATGCAACCTTAAACTAAACACCAACGTAAGCAAAGCTAAAGATAATACAGTTATATATAAAATCTAAGTTTAAGGCTTAAAGTCTAACTTATTAGAAGATAAAATAATCATTTTGCATGACACATATCAAGCTAATGGTACAGTATATGAGAGCAAGATGTAAAATTTGATGCAAAAATCACCATAGAATTTGAACCGCTAATCCAGTAGATCTACGTTTATTCTTTTAAATGATCAATTAAATATATAATGTGGATATTTAATTACTTAAACGCAGGTTTTATGAAAATAATTGATTAAAAACAAAATTTATAACTCCAAAAATACTACA
Source organism: Flaveria sonorensis (assembly GCA_025506505.1). Taxonomy (NCBI): domain Eukaryota; kingdom Viridiplantae; phylum Streptophyta; class Magnoliopsida; order Asterales; family Asteraceae; genus Flaveria; species Flaveria sonorensis. Next base: position 50,719,737 of record CM046436.1, read on the forward strand.
TTTGAGTTGGACATGGGCCATGGGTCGGTAAATCGGGCACGATCCAAATATTGTTTTTGTCTTCACCCTTTTCGTCCCTAAAAACATGCATGAAAGTTGGGGGAAGGTTGAATAGATCCTGCTTTTATTCAATTTAGTCATGGACTCAGCTGACCCTTCTATTATAATTTTATGACTTTATGATGAGGTGGTTGTAGGGTCAATTTTGTCATTTACTAATTGCTTTATATTTTGCAAAACCATCCCATCATTTTTAATAGAAGTAAGTTTGTAAAATATTAATCAATTTGAAAAGTGTTTCAATTAGCTAACTTAAGTTTAAAAAGTGTTATAATTAAGATATTTAGATTTTAACAGATTTTTTAATATGTTTTTCTTTTTTTTTAATCAGAAAGTATTTTTCTTTTCTTTTTGATACTAATGTGCAATACTGACGAAAATTTTAAGTACTCTTTTTTATTTTTTAATTTAATTAACATGTTTTTTTTTTATTTTTTAATATAATTTTATATGTAAGCGTTCCGACCCCCACATACTCTCCTTCATTACTTTCCTAGCATATGAAAATTCGATAATAATTTGATTTAATGATTTAATAGTCCAATTTAAAAAAATATGCGTGATTGACTAAATTAAAACAATTTTAAAACTTGTTTAATATTTGTGACATTTTCCTTTAATAAATATTTTTATAGGAGGGACTTGTTCACATTGTTTTAATATTAATGGCTATTTAAAATTTTGTTTTACTTGATATTTTAGGAGGGTTTTTTATTTAGTTTTTTGATTTCTTAAACTACAACATTTAGTTTTTTAAACTTCAGTTTTATGCTTTTAAATTTTTCCTAACCGTTTACTGTTTTTGTTTTTTTAGTTTATAAACTTTTGTTTTGTCTTTAAAAATTAAAATTTATATACCTACTTAACAACTTCACTTTTTAGTATGATTTTCATGTATACAAAAAGTAATAAGACGAGATCCAACAAACACTCTAAAGTTATATGATTTATAAATATTAAAGGATAAATTTCATAAAAATATAAGTTACTTATGTGATAACTTATGACAAGATTCACTGGCATGCATCCTTCAATTCTCACCCTATATAAATCTATAGTAAAATTCACTTTGTGGTTTGGTGCAAATAACGTTATGTATTTAAAAATTTTAAAATCTTGATTTTACTCTTTGTAGTTTTTAATTTGTTTCGGTTAACGCCAACCCACTAACACTATTAAATATTTTCATTATAAATAAGGACATTTATGTCTTTCTGTATAAAAAACTAATCCTGTAATTTATCTAAAGTTAATGTATCCGGAACAATTTAAAATAAGTTTAAATCAATGATTATCATCATTCACATCATCTAACAATCAACATATCATCATCATCATCCATCACCACCCTCACCAGAATCTCAACCACCACCCACCTGAAAATCACAGCTACACACGTCAACACCACCACCACCGGTCACCGCCATTGTTTACCCTTTTTCCACTGCTGCCTTTGAACCTTTCGTCTCCCCCGAAGGTTAAATCACCATCCTCCTTTCGAAAACCCAAAATCACCTGAAATACATCATATAAAGCAAAGATCGAGACGATGACGATGGTACTGATGGATTATGATGGAGTTTTCAGATCTAATTTCAGGGGAAATGGTGGCGATTGTAGGTGGTGGACCGATGGTGGTAGTGGTCGGCGTGGTGGATGTGGTGAACTCGTGGTGGTGGTCGTCTGTGGTTGCAGATAAGACAGGTGGCGGAGGTGCTACAGCGACAACGCTGGTGTGCTGGAGTTGCAGTGCTAGCGGTAGTTGTGATATTGCGGAGGTGTTGTTGCGACATTGGTGGTGTGGCAAAGGTGCAATGGCGGCGGTAACTATGTTGTGCCTGATATGAGGCGGTAGGTAGAGATGATTGATGATATGGGTTAGGGTTTGGATATATATATATATATATATATATATATATATATATATATATATATATATATATATATAATATATATTATATATATATATATAGAGAGAGAGAGAGAGAGAGGGGGGGGAGAGAGAGAGAGAGTTGAGAGAGAAATGAGAGTACGGAGGTAATATAATTTTTCTTATTTTAGTTTTTAAATAAGGTACAACAATGGTCCTCTAACTATTATATATGTTAATAAGTTGCATATTTAATCCATAACAGTAAAATGACATAAATGCCTTTGTTTTTAACAGAAAATATTTGACGGTATTAGTGGTTTGACGTTAACTGAGACAAATTGAAAACCACAATAAGTAAAATCAAGATTTTAAAATCTTTGGATGTAAAACGTTATTTGCACCAAACCACAGAGAGCAAAAGTGAAGTTTACTATAAAATCTAATTAGTGCAAGTATAGATCTTCTAAACTTCATGTTTAAGCTATAAAATGTGTTAATTTAGATCTAGCATACAAGTTTAGGTGAATAGAAATTACAATTATTTGGTGCTTTCCAAACCTCAAGACAACTCATAGTGGTGATTGGAGTATCCTTGCTCAAATCCATCAAAATTGGTCGTTTTCCTCTTTTGAACTTATGAAAACTTTAAGAATTCTACTTTCATTGTTTTACTCTTTTTAAGCTCACTCGAATTAAAAAAAGTACACATAAACAAAGTCAAGCCATATAAGCCTAACCATGAATAAGTTAACCCATGCAAAACAAAATAATGTAAAACTTTACATAACAGTAACTAAGTTTTATAAATGTTCTATTGGATTTATTGTTTTTTGTCTCCTTAAAGTCATTCATATTTCATTACATGTTTAATTCTTATAAAATATTTTCATACGCTTTACAAGAATTTCAAACTAAGTGACATAAATGAAATATATATGATTCCTAGTTATTATTTACATTGTCTCGTAAGTTACATGCTCGACTCAATTTGTGAACAAATGTTCTATTAGATTTATTGTTTTTTGTGTTTCTAAAGTCATTTATCTTTCATTACATGTTGAATTCTTATTAAATATTTTCATAGATGTTACAAGAATCTTAAACTAAGTGGGCGTTTGATTCTTGTAATTTGTTGGAATTGAAATTGGAATTTGAATAGTTTTCGAAGGATTTGGAATTCAATGGAATTGGAATCTATAAAGAGTATTTAAATTCCAAATGTATTTCTAATGACAAAACACTTATAAATGAATTAAAATTTATCACCCGTTGTAAACCGCCACCACCTCCATGACCATTGATCACCGCCGCTACATGCCACCGACCGCTGCCACCCTTCACCGCCGACAATTGACCGTGACCACCAACCGCACCCGTTGCCGAAAACCGACCGTACCCCACCGCCGCCACCAACCGATCAAGCCCGTTGTTGATAACCGGCAGCCTCCGTCGAGCGCGTCTAGACCGACGCGGTTCGGCAGCGGCGGTCGGCGACAATCGACGGTCAGGGGTGGCAGCGGTCGGCAGTCTGGGCAAACATGGGGCGGTGGTCGGGGTCGGTGACAGTCAGTGACGACGGCGGTCCGGGTCACCGACGGCAGCGGGGTCTGCAGTCGGGGCGGCGATCAGCGGTCGGAGGCGTCCGCGCTCAGGGTCGGCGGGGGGCGGCGATGGTCGGCGGTCGGGGTCGGCGGTGGTCGGTGGCGGCGGTCAGAGTTCGGCGGCATCAGCAAGGTTCGTCAGTAGTGTTGGTTGGCAGTGGGCGGGGTGGGAGGTGGCGGTCAATAGTAGAGGCAGGGGTCAGTGGAATTTGAAATCCTTTAATATTTGAAAGGATTTTAAAATCCTTCATTTAAAGGAATTTGAGGGAATTAATTTCAATTCCAATTCTACTTCCTTTCTCAACAAAACACATTAAGAATGAAATTCAAATTTCAATTTCAACAAATTCCTACCAACCAAACACAATAACCAATGAAATTCAGATTTCAATTTTATTAAATTCCATTAAATTTCATTGAATTCCTACATACCAAACGCATTCTAAGTGACCTAAACAAAATATAATGACTCCTAGTTAGTATTTACTTTGTCACAGAGCATTCACATAAGGTTCTATATACACATCCTTATATTTACACTAAAAATCATCACTTTTTCTTGCATTTTCAATTAAATAATTTTTATATATTTATAGTTACTTTTTATCTCTCCTTCACTTTTAAAAATACTAAAAAAATTTAAGCGTGAACAATGTTTTCCTAAAATACGTAAATGAACAGTAACATTTTATATCTCCTCCGCTGACAACAACTTACAACATTTTCCTATAATATAAGAAACACACAATAATATGGAGAGCATACTTTGAATGATCTCATAAGTTACATGCTTGACTCAACTCGTGAATAAGTCTACGAGCATTCACATCTCATTCCTCAAATTTATATGAGTGTGTGCCCTATATGTTGGGAAAGGTTCAAATACAAAGTCTTGCAAAAACTTAAAAGTATAAGTAATCTCAACTATCAATCTTCTTACTCTATGGTTGAGATGAAATTGTAAGGAAAAGTATAGAGTAAATTACAATTTCTCTCCTTTAAATTTATATCAAATTTCAGGTTTCGTTCTTAAACTAAGGTGATTAAAGTAAACATCCTTCATAATAAAACTTTGTAATAGTTTACGACCTTTACTCTAGCAGACGTTAGTTTTGACCGTTAAATCAGGTCATGTGCCTTACACATGAGGGTAGTTTGGTCTCTTTACCCTTATTAAACGCACCCACCCCACACTCAACACACACACATTCTCTCTTTTTATACTCTCTATCTCTCTCACATAAGTAACACCCCTATCAGCCACCACCATGCCATCGTTGTCATCGGCCACCACTACTCGCCATCGCCACTCCTCGGCCACGGTGAACCAGAGTGAGTATAGATGTTAAGGGAGAGGAAGTCCGCGATGAAGTTGTACATCTACAAAAGTTCGACCCTCGTTTGTTATCATTATACGCTCCATGATGGAGTTGAGATTGTTCAAGAAAACGATTGGTTTCTCAATAGATTCTTAGATGGAAACAAAGTGACATATTGAAGGGCTGCAAATGAACCGAACGAACATGAACAAGACCTTGTTCGTCTTCATTCATTAAGAAATAAAATTGTTCATGATCTGTTCACAAACACTTACCGAACGGGTTTCTTTGTTCGTGTTCGTTCATTAAGGAAATAAACATGTTCATGAACTGTTCACGAACACTTAACGAACGCAAACAAACACAAACGAAATCAAACGAAAACAAATAAATGTTCATGAATATGACGAACATAAAGAAGTCCAGGAACACAGACAAATACAAATGATCACATATTTATTGTAGAATAAAATTTCATCATAAATTTTACCAAAAATAAATAAACACGTAACATAAATATCTAAAAACACTTGATATAATTGTTATAGAAAAATATCACAAAAATTAAGAACATAATCGAACACATTAATGAACATAAATGAACACATTATCGAACGTTCACGAACGGACATTAGCGAACATAAACGAACACATTATCGAACGTTCACGAACATAAATGAACGAACACGACTTGTGTTCATGTTCGTTCGTTTAACTAAACGAACAAAATTTTCTTGTTCATGTTCGTTCATTTACTAAACGAATAAACATAAACAAACTTTCCACCGAACAGTTCACGAACTGTTCGCTGATCGTTCAGTTCATTTGCAGCCCTAGTTGTTAGTATCTCTGCCCATATTGTTTGGGCAAGCTTTCGATCAAGGGAAGTAATAAGGTTACTAAATTGGGGTTCCTGGTTATTGCTTGTGGGTGCTCATCACTAAAGGTTCTAAGTATGGGATGAATCTTTGATCGAGATTTTAGGAGAATGCCACTTATTCGAAAAACTTGATCTTTCCCATTGCCCATTAGTTTTAGACAAGGGTATTGCATCAATTGCCCAAATTTTGTCTTCCCTAATAGTCGAATCTAGTATAAACATTGGAGCTGATGGTTTATGGTGGTAGCGGTGGTAGTTTTCATGGTGGTAGATGTGGTGGTTATATTGTGATATATATACATACATACATATATATATATATATATATATATATATATATATATATATATATATATATAGAGAGAGAGAGAGAGAGTAGAAAGAGAGAGAGTTAAGGGTGGGGTTGGGTGAGATGGGATGGGATAATTTAATTAATATTCTATATTTTATTAATAAGAATAAAAAACTAATTCACCCTCACATGAAATACACATAACCTAATTTAATGGATAAAATTAATGTCCGTTAGAGTAAAAGACGTAAACTGTTACAAATTTTAATCATAAAGGATGTTTACTTTAATTTTCTTAGTTTAAGTACAAAACCTGAAATTTAATATAAAGCTAAAAGACGAAAACTATAATTTACTCGAAATGTATATTAGAGGTGTATTTTAGAAATAGTTATTTTTGTCGACTTTTTGCTACTTCCTTCATTTTTTAAACATTCATAACTTTTATGTACGAAATTATTTTTATAAAACTACACAAAAAAACGAGGGTTTTTTATCTTTAAAACGAGTATAGTATTGTTATATAAAAAGGTAATACATTATTTTATATTTATAAGCTCATATCTTGTTATTGTGTCTTTATTGTAGTTCATTGTGTATTTAGCATAATTAATTGTGTCTTTTTATTAGCTATTTTGTTTTACAGAATAATATTTTGTTTTTTATAAAATGATGAATTTAAAAAAAAAAACTTAACAGTGGAATAACTTTGTTGTGTAACTCTAATATGTAAAGCACAATAATAAATTAATAACTAATTATTCTAATAAATTACAAATAGTGACAAAATAACACAATGTATCATTGTGTTTTTTATCGTTATTATGTTATCTTGAACACTATAAGTTTTGAAAATAAATTAGTGAAATAACACCATTGTGAACTTTTAATTGTAAACACAATGATAGATAACAATAAGTTTATATAATCTATAAAAAACAATGATATAAATAACATAATTTATTATCTTTAACACTATAAGTTTTGAAAAATACACTGGTGAAAAGTATATCATTGTGTATTTTTTATTGTAAAAGACAATTATAGATAACAAGTTTATATAATCAATAGAAATAATGAAAAATAACATAAAATGATTTAAAACATAAAATGTAATAATGAATACATATAAGAAAGTATGTAAAATATATGACACGATAAACTGATATTTGACACTATATATGAACATATAAAACGTAATTAACTGACATATTTAACATAATTACTAAAATATCTTACTCTTTAAAACAATAGAAGGACATGCGTCAGTCGTACAATTCTTCTTAGCATTGTAATATTAAATATCACTTTTACTATAATCATACCCTTATATTATAAGGTTATATTATAAGGGATGTTTATAAGTGGTTGTGAGTGAAAGAGATAAAAAATATTAATATTCATATGTATATTTGAGGTAAACACTATTCACCCCCGTAATATTTTAATATTTTAAGTGTTTGTGAGTGAAGCAGATATAAAAGCTAATTATAAAGGTATAAAAAATATTATCTAATTAAAAAAAGAGAAAAAAAGTAGTGATTTTTAGTGTTATTATAAAGATGAGTAATTAGATGTGAATACTCTAACATACATATTTAAAAATCACCACCGGGATATTGTTATATAAAACAATAATCTGAGTAATAAATCATTTCAATATCATAGTAAATCTTTTGTCACCTGATAGACTTTTTATTGTTAGGTCTAGTTTAATTCCATAACATCATATTAACTACTAATTATGTTTTATTTCTCGCACGTTGTACCAGGGATCCCGTGCTCCCACCACGAATCCTAATATCAAAACAAAAAAATAAAATACGTTACAACGGATATCACTTCCATGTGTCATGTAACACCCGGGAATTTTTAAAAGACGAGAAAGAAGGAATAAATATGTATAAAAGAAAGAAAACACAATTTAACCCAAGTTGAGGGGCTAAATGTGTCAAAAGGACAAAAAGAATAAAAGTGAGTGCATAAAGTGGGTATGGCCGCCCACACTTCTCTGCATATCTTCTTTTCACCGGATTTTCTAAAGAGAGAAAGAGCAGATTTCGGATTTTAAAGAAGGAAGAACAAGAAACTGAATTCAAGGTAAGAATTCTTGGCTTTATGTTGTTCTTGGCCGGCCTATGCCTCGGTTATATGCTTATGTGTTGTTTGTGTGTTCGGGTTATGTGATTTGGTGGGTTTTAGGTGTTTGAACTCATTTGCAATCGGGTTTGAAGAAGTCATACTCGAAGGTTGTCAAAGGTGAGTTCTAGAATACCCTTTTTACATGTTTTAACTGATTTTGGGGCTGAAAATGCATGTGTGTATGTTTTTATGAAAATGGGTTTTGTACCCTTATGTATGTGTATGTGTGAATGTGGGTGGGTTATGATTTGGGTGATTTATGATGTTATGACGATGCCATGTTCGTGTTATGATGCTTAGAATGCTAGAACTAAGTTATAACATGTTGAATTGATTATGTTGGGACTGATTATGATGCTGATAGTGAGAGTTGGTTGCCCATCCTCCTGAAATTGGCCCATGCGCCCAACGGTCAAATTGCCTAAGTGTAGTCCCATGCGCCCAAAACCCATGCGCCCGAATAGTATCCATGCGCCTAGAATTGGCTGAATTTGACTAAGTGTTCCATGTGCCCAAAACTGCCCATGCGCCTAGGCACTCATGCGCCTGTATAGTGCCCATGCGCCTAGAAATTTGCCCAGGAGACTAAGTGTTGGGTCATGCGCCCAAATAGTGCCCATGCTCCTGAAAGTTTTCTATGCGCCTAAGGGTTCCCATGCGCCCAGAAGGCCATGCGCCTGCATAGTGGTCATGCGCCTATGCCTTAGAATATTTTCTGAAATTTTGGGGAAAATGTAAAGTGTAGGCTTTGACTTCGGATGTTCCCGGGGGCAATGTAAGTTGACTTTATGACATCATATGTGATGTGATGATGATGCTATGTATGGTATGGTTATTTTATGTTATGTTATGTTCCTTATTATGTATGTTTATTTTCCGTGGCTTTACGTGGTATGATTATGAAAAGTAAATGGAAAGTATTATGTAACATAAAGCGGAAGATAATGAAAAGAGGAACGTAAAGAATGAATGAATGCATGCATTAATGAATGAATGATGTACGGAAAGTCTTGCAAGCAATGTATGGAGGTTCACACCCAATGACGGGTGTTAGCTCAACTGTGTGTGGGTTAGCTACCCCGGAAGGATGCACACTAGGGGTCTAATCTTTGTGATTGACCATATGTATGGGACCCTTGCCGCTTGCCCTAGGTACTGGAGTCAGCTTCGTGCATAATGTTCGAGGTCTACGATAGACCTCAGGCCCAGTAACCAGCTTCATGCACAATGTTCGGGGTATAGCACATGGCATTGGTCCGGAATGAAAGATGAATGATAGTGATGAGTGTACTTGCCCTGGGTACTGGAGTCAGCTTCGTGCATAATGTTCGAGGTCTACGATAGAACTCAGGCCCAGTAACCATCTTCGTGCACAATGTTCGGGGTACAGTATATGTCATCGGAAGTTAATGAGTGTACATATAGTATGGTAAGAAAGATAACGAATGATAAAGATGACGTACGATGATGAATGAACGGAAGTCAACGAATGACGATGAAAGATAATAATAAATTATTATCTATGTGTACGTATGTTGTATGATCGCGTATGAAAGTAAAGAAAGAATGGTTTTAAACGAAAGAAAAGTATTTTATTTTATAAAAGTAGAACTCACTCAGCAACGATGACTTTTATGTGTTTTCAGTTGGCAGGTAATGTTGCTGAGGATGGCATGGGGCAGCTACTTGGATTATTTTGGATGGCATCCGTTGTTTAGATTATAATGTTTTTGTGATGTAATGCAACGAGTAATATTTTGAAATCTGTTAACGATGTATTATTTTGCAAAAGCAATTATATATATATGAAATGGTTTGTTCAAAAGAATTCCGCTGCAATGTTTTAGAAATTGTAAATGTAAATTATATGTTTTATGTGCGATGATTGTCCAACTGTGAGCGTCCCGGGATCGGGGCCTTACATGTCACCATAAAGCGTATCCCGTAGTAAAGGGTACTATGATTTTGTTCACTCAAAATCGGCTCAGTTCGATTCCTCATGATACTAGAATGGTAACGGTAATCGCTTATAAAAGAAGTTTCAACTTATATGTAACGGCAATACCAAAAAATACTCGATTCTAAATACAACTTATATGTAAGTTGTTAATATGTTAATATTTTTTAATATGTGTGATACATGAGTATATAGGCTAATATAATGATAAAAAAACAATTCAAGTTTATAAAAGAAGTTTCAAACAAATCATCCCATCATTAAGTTTAAAATGAGACTATGGGTGTACACGGGCCGGTTTGATTTTGGTTCGGTTTTAGCCTATAACATATCCTTAAAATAAAATGCAATTCATAAAACACAAGAACAAAGTATTATAATAAAACAACTTAATTTACCAATTTAAACAAAAAGGTGTAAAGATAATTATTCAAAGTCAAATATTTAATCTTTTTTAAATAACATAAGTTAAATAAGTAATTACTAGGCTAATAATGTTCACAAGCGTATGAAACGTCTCTAAATTACAAGTTCGTTTGTATAGTTTTGGTTTGGTTTTTGTTACAAAGAAAACAAAAAAAAAATTAGATTTTTACAAAAACATTAACCCAAACCAATGGTTTATTATTAGGTACGGTCATTTTGATTTGGTTATGTTAGTAATTTACAATTCAATTATTTTGGTTTTTGCGCATCCATAAATAAGACCAACACAAAATATAAACTTGACTAGTCAATGAACCTTAACAGTTGGATCATTAACGAGCTAATGAACTGGACACGAATATATAAACAAATTTTAGAGCATTCACATCCCATTACTTAAAAATTTATGAATGAAATCCTTATATTATATGAAATGGTTTTGAGTGGTTATGAGTGAATGAAAGAAAAATATTACTGTTTAATACTTATGAATTTGAACAGTAAATTTGAGGATTCACTTTTCAATACTTATGAATTTTTTAATATTTTTAAAAGTGGTTATGAGTGAAGGAAAGAGAAAATGTAATGATAAAGGTATAAAAAATATTATTTAATTAAAAATTAAGAAAAAAATAGTGATTTTTAATGTAATTACAAGAATAAATATAAAGAATGAGATATGAATGCCCTTAGTAATATGGATAAAACAAATGAAGACGAAAGCAAATCACTCCAAGTTAATGAAAAACTTTTGGTGCTTATATCTTACAAGTCCATCAGTTCCTAGGGTACACCCTTTTTTGTTCCCAAAACAAAACAAAATTAAAATTTTTTGGATTAAGGCCCAATACGGCCTGTATTAGGATTGTGACACGGGGCGCATCATGTGAAAAGAAGACGAGGGGCTCATCTGATAATGGATATGGGTTTCATCAACTACACGAAGCAAACTTAGGTTGAAGGACATGTGTATGATGAGGAGGAATCACACACATGATTGATGACTAATGGTTAGTTTTAGCATGTGGCTATGATGCGGATCGCATCGGATTCTCGGTGTGGGGTGAGTCACGTGTCACCTATGCACCGTACCAGGATAATGTGGCCCATATCAAGTTTGTGATGGGGGGTGTATCAACCCCCTAGATCACCCTATATAAAGAAACTAGGGTATGCTTACTTTAGCACACAAAATCCCAAGTTTGTCTCTGATTTCTCTAAATTCTAACAACTCTCAACACTTTAGATCAATCTTAAGTTATTCTCAAAGTGTTGCACGAAGAATCAACATCGAAAACAAAGAACCTAAGTTGAACACAAAAAACCAGAGCCTTAAACCGAAGTGTTGCTTCATTAGGAACTTGCTTCTTGGTGCTAGGGCATTATTAGGCTCATTTACTCTCAACAAGGTGAATACATTCGAGTATATTATAAGCAAACAAACGCCATCTTGAATTTATGGAAATGACATAAACGAGATGATGGATTTTTTAAATCATAACTTGCATTCTACGAATAAGGTGCATTTAGACCATAATAATATATATAGGTTGGCCAAATTTTTATCTTTGGAATTTGTGAAAATCCTATACCTGGCGGGATTGGATTGTGTAAAAACGATGTCCCGAAATGAAACCGATGTTTCTAACCGGACAATGAGACCAACATATATATGAATGGTGAACTCCAAAATTAATGTACTTCTAAATATATAGAGTGCCTATAAAATTATAATTTAAAGTTCTAAATGTTATTCATGCCTTGAGATGTTTAGAAATCTATTAAATGTGTTTACCAGCTTTTGCTGTTATTTTGTTTTTTATAAGAATTTACAGATAAACATGTTTAATATATGTTAGTTAAGGTTAGGGCCCAATATTTATGATTCCCTTGGTTTGATAACCTGGATGACTTAACATATTAGTCAAGTGGATGCTAAAAAGATTTTGACTCTCTAGGCGCTTATTACAATGTGACAACGTAAATTTTGAGATATCTACTTGTTAGATAAAGTTTGATTGTAAATATGAAAAGGGTTTTTAAAACCCTTTTTGAATATATATGAAATTATGAAGTTTTTTGATGTAACTGAAGTGTTACATGTTTTACAAAAAAAAATGTTTCTACTATAAACTATTTCGAGTCATAAATGATTCCGAAATCACAAAACAAATGAATGAAACCAATTAGTCACAATCCCATGTATGTTGAGACCGCGGTGTGACACTAGGCCAGACGTCTCGATGAACTGTCAAAGATGTCAATTTTGTAACTGGTCGTTGTATTTCATAGAAAGAGGTAACAATTGTATTAACAAAAAGTTAATATCACAAACACCAACATAAATTCATTTTTTAAAAAGAATTAGTGATTTTAGTTTTAGTATATTAAAGTCCCCCAACTTATAAAATAGAAGAAACCACTAATGTAATTTTTGTAAATTAAAATCACTAAATGTGACATCCGGTAATTTTCCGTTATCAAACTCCGTTAGTTCCGTTAGGTCTTGCATACACGTGTCGCGAGCACATACTAGTTGCCGTTGAACGTTGGTGACTTAATAATAATTAATAATGATAAACGTATAATTATTTAACTAATAATGTTGGTTATTAGTTCTGCTTATGCGATTTAAATATTATTTGTGGATTTTACCTTGTAACGTGCCAACATGTGTATTTAATTCGTGTATTTTGTAATTAGTAAAGATAATGCAAGTGATTATTATTATTAGTTGGTATGCTTGTTATTTTTAGTTAAAACATTTTAAAAGAGTGTTTAAAAGCTTAATTTTTATAAAATATAAATTACAAGGACCTTAAAGGTAAATATTGTTAATTAAATAAAAAAACAACAAAACCCTAGCCCTCACACCCCATCGGCCGCGATCGACCTTCACCCACACACACACACTCGAAATCGACCAAGAACAAGCAAGGAATCCTTGAATTTGATCGATTACAAGCAATAGAACACGTTAGGAGCATCAATTGCAAGCCATTACACGATTAAAGGTTAGTTTTTGGTATTCTTTTGATGTGTTTTGTACATGGCCGAGAACTTGGGTTCGAAAATTGTTATGGATGTCATATTCTTTGATGTTTGTTGATGTTATTATGTTAGTTAGATTGTATAGATGTTAGTTAACGTTGATTATGCAAGAAAGCTTCGATTTTGATGCGTTGTTCATAGGTTACTAATAATAGTAACTTTAATTGCATAAATATGGTGATTTGATGATGAATTGATGTTGTTAAAGTGTTTATGATGTTAAATGGATGTTAGATTGATGATGATTATGCTAGAAATCTAAGAATGGATCGTGTAGTTCATGTATTACCAAAAGTAGAAACTTTTGGTTTTGAAGAATGATGAATCATGATGATTTGATGTATAGAACATGTCTAGATGATAGCATGAGTTTGAATTAGTATATTGTTAATGAAATTATGAATGCATTGGGTGTTAGATAGGTTTTGGGATGCACCTTCCCTAAAGGGAAACTTTATTTGCACAAAATCTTGAATATGATGATTTGGGCATGTTTGTGACTTTAGGATCATGTTAGCATGTTCATGGATGATTTCTAATGTGGTAGAATGCATTGTTTGGGTTGTATGAATGCTTAGTTGGTCAATTGAAAGATTTGGTCTCCTTGTGGGTATACATGATGATGGGTCATATGGGTATTCATAGGACTATTGTTTGGGTTGTAATAGATCATGGTTGCAAATTTTGGTTCATGTGGACTCTATTGAATAATGTGATGATGGTTATACACGCGTGCGAATCTAAGGCCCCTACTTAGTAGGATTGGCAGGGTTTAGGGTGTGAAGTCGTGAGTGGCTTCACATGGCATGTTGTGCATGATTTGATTCTGTGTATGACGCATGGGTTATGATATAATTATGTTGAACATGATGATTGTTTGAGATTCGCATGACTTGTATGACAATTTGGTTTTACGATGATCTAGGAAGTACATGTGGCTAATGAAGTGATATATGTGAACAACTTGCATGATAATCATGTGTTATGAACCGTATGTTTGATTTAAGGTCAAACGGGTCAACTGGGTCAATGTGTTCTGTTTTTCCAAAACCTTGAGTTCTTTGGTTTATAGAGCACTTAGGGTTTCATTATGATTCTGTGTACACGTACTTATGTACTTGCGTGTTCTAGGTGACCTCTGAAGGTTGGCTTTCTACACTCTCTTTCAAGTTAAGCTCTTAAGTCTTTATTGTGCACACCAGGTGAGTTCATACCCCACTCTTTTATACACTCTCTTTTGGGGGAGATAGCATACTGGTTTTACAAACGCTTTACTATTATAAGTTGTGTATAGTATAATATAGTGTTGAATACCATGAAAGTCCTCACACTTTCGGATTGTTAATAATGATGATTAGCGGGAAATCTTGGGTAGTACTACTAGGTCTGACGAGCCCCACCTGTGCGACTCGAGGTCAAACGGGTGCAATTTTGTCCTAACACAAACATCGTCACGACCTGGTAAGTCGTGACGAGAGGCAACAAAGGAAACACAGTCAGCTTCAATCGCGAAATCACTATGATTATTACTTATGAATATAGACTAGCTATCTATTTCAATACACTTCTTATATTTTGCAACTATTACTGATTTATGATTAACGCAAACTCTTGAACTAACCAACCATTGTGTTGACTGTTTTAGTACGCTATTCTCAGGTTGAGGTTACCATTGCCTAGGAGCACGTGCACGGGTCAGCATCATTGTAGTTGTCAGCACGATTGAACTTTGTTTTGGTTTGGTTATTAAACATTTAAGTATTTGTTGGTATTACTTTGGGCGCGTGTGTTTGCGCATTTTACAGTATATTGCTTTACTTTGGTATTTCTGGTTTATTAAATGCTTCCGCATATTTTAAAGTTAAACTTTGATTTTGAATGTTTGTTCATATAGAGTCGTTCTGAGTAACTAATGACTGAGATCCTGGTATGTCACACGCCTTGCGGTAAAACCCCGCACGTGGATTTTGAGGGTGTGACAGATTGGTATTAGAGCCATTGGTTATAGGGAACTAGGTTGCATACACACACTAGACTATAACCGCACAGTTGTTAGTTACTTGTCACTTATTATTTACTGTATACTCATTGGCATACGCAACACGTACTTCGCAGCATGGCATCGTCATCACGTGATTTGGGCAAGAGAGCAGCGCGATCTGAGTCACCTCCTACTTCTCCCGTACCTCATAAGGGATTTAACTGGCCCCGACATCCTTATCCTCCTGGCGAGATAGACTGGGATCAGCCTTTCATACCGCCTGAGCTCGATCCTCCACGGAACTGGGATTTCTACCCCACCTACATAAACCGTATGGCTTATAGACCACCAGTAGCTCCTACTCAACCTAGGACTACTCTTCCTACCTTGGACATCCCTCTAGAGCAAGCATTTGCAGCCCTAGTAGCCACTCTAGACACAGAGCGACAGCGTATCCAAGGACTCACTGATGAGAACTCTGCCTTACAATCTGAGACGCGTCAGTTGCGCTACCAGGTAGAGAAGCTTCAGGAGCAACTCTCGATGGCCATTGGTGGACATCATACCCTGGCAGGCAACGTTGTAGCACTTACTGGGCGCATGGACGCGCAGGATCACCATAACATAATGATCGATGATAGGTTTGCTGATCTAGAGGCACAGCTAGCAGCACTTCAGGTTGCTGAAGCCCCTGCACCTTTGGCGGACCCTGATGAGGAAGACCCGGAAGAGGAACCGGAGGAAGCCCCCGAAGAAGAACCAGTAGAGATGGATGAGGACAGTGACGGATCTGACGTGTTGGACTGACTCTACTTTTATATGACTTAGACTATATAGTGTTTCGTTTCTTTGAAACCTATGTGGGAAGGGTTGTTTCCCACCCAACTGAAAAACTCAAATTTTGACATTGATTGAATACTTTGTGACTCATTTACAATTTATTTATCTTTGGTTATTATTTCTGTTATAAATGTTATGGTTGTGATGAAATCCTTATTTCTTATTATTTACTGTACCTTAATGAGATTAATGTGTTGGATGTTACTCATTATTGTATTTGTGAATGTAAAGTGAAATATGGACGGACGTGGAAGAGGACGTGGACGAGGTCATGGACGTGGCGCCGGAGGTCGTGGTGCCGGTGTCATAAACATGACACCTGCGGAGTTGGCTACCCTAATTAACGAGCATGTATAGGCAGTAGTGGCTGCTGCCCAAACCGGACAGCCAGCAGGTAAATGATAAAAGAGGTTTAACCAATTATCCTAGTTACTTGCCTGGGTTACCTGACTAATGTATGGTTTGTCGAAACAGGACCTCCACCTTGTACTTACAAGTCCTTCATGGATTGTAAACCTCACACCTACAGCGGGATGGAAGGAGCTGTGGGATTAGTACGGTGGTTTGAGAAAACTGAATCCGTATTCGCGAAATGTAACTGTCCGCCAGCTGATCAAGTGAAGTTCGCGACCGGAACACTTGAGGGTGCAGCACTTTCTTGGTGGAATGCCCAGGTGCAAATGCTGGGTCAAGCTATGGCCAATGAACTACCCTGGGATGAATTTAAGGAGATTATGACCGAGGAATACTGCCCCCGAAACGAAGTGCAGAAGCTGGAGATGGAATTCTGGCAACTTAAAATGCAAGGCTCAGAGATTGAAGCCTACACGGCCCGTACTCATGAGTTGGCCACACATACGTGGGTTGTAATAGATCATGGTTGCAAATTTTGGTTCATGTGGACTCTATTGAATAATGTGATGATGGTTATACACGCGTGCGAATCTGAGGCCCCTACTTAGTAGGATTGGCAGGGTTTAGGGTGTGAAGTCTTGAGTGGCTTCACATGGCATGTTGTGCATGATTTGATTCTGTGTATGATGCATGGGTTATGATATAATTATGTTGAACATGATGATTGTTTGAGATTCGCATGACTTGTATGTCAATTTGGTTTTATGATGATCTAGGAAGTACATGTGGCTAATGAAGTGATATATGTGAACAACTTGCATGATAATCATGTGTTATGAACTGTATGTTTGATTTAAGGTCAAACGGGTCAACTGGGTCAATGTGTTTTGTTTTTCCAAAACCTTGAGTTCTTTGGTTTATAGAGCACTTGGGGTTTCATTATGATTCTGTGTACACGTACTTATGTACTTGCGTGTTCTAGGTGACCTTTGAAGGTTGTCTTTCCACACTCTCTTTCAAGTTAAGCTCTTAAGTCTTTATTGTGCACACCAGGTGAGTTCATACCCCACTCTTTTATACACCCTCTTTTGGGGGAGATAGCATACTGGTTTTACAAACGCTTTACTATTATAAGTTGTGTATAGTATAATATAGTGTTGAATACCATAAAAGTCCTCACACTTTCGGATTGTTAATAATGATGATTAGCGGGAAATCTTGGGTAGTACTACTAGGTCTGACGAGCCCCACCTGTGCGACTCGAGGTCAAACGGGTGCAATTTTGTCCTAACACAAACATCGTCACGACCTGGTAAGTCGTGACGAGAGGCAACAAAGGAAACACAGTCAGCTTCAATCGCGAAATCACTATGATTATTACTTATGAATATAGACTAGCTATCTATTTCAATGCACTTCTTATATTTTGCAACTATTACTGATTTATGATTAACGCAAACTCTTGAACTCACCAACCATTGTGTTGACTCTTTTAGTACGCTATTCTCAAGTTGAGGTTACCATTGCCTAGGAGCACGTGCACGGGTCAGCATCATTGTAGTTGTCAGCACGATTGAACTTTGTTTTGGTTTGGTTATTAAACATTTAAGTATTTGTTGATATTACTTTGGGCGTGTGTGTTTGCGCATTTTACATTATATTGCTTTGAACTTTGTAGTTGTCACACGCCTCGCGTTAAAAACCCGCACGTGGATTTTGAGGGTGTGACACTAAACTTGTTTAACATAGCTTAATTAACTCTTAAATTGATCAAAATAAAATGATAAAAAAAAGATTCAAAAAATGTACATATCATTTTATCAACTTTTGATTATCTTTAAAGTTAACAACTTATGAAATCCAACTTTACTTTATTTTATAATAAGTGTAAAGAGTTCAATTTATAAAAATTAGGTTAGTGACACAAAATTGTCTACATGCACATTGACCTTTTCGTAAAAATAAAAGAAAATATAATTTTTTATGTACTATATTATTAACATTCTAAGTTTTAACAAATAATAATTTTGTTTCTTAAAAATAAAATGTTGTATTGGGATCTTCTTCAACCACTAAATTAACAAATGTTGCATGCCGTCGACTTCACGGGACTTTCTAGTCTTTCTGTGCACCTCTGTTTGTAATTATCCAATAAGATGCTGCCACCTCACCCAATTAAAAACAAATATATATAAATTTTTCTAAACACCAATATATCAGTTTTAACTCCTAATTTTCAACTAGTTTTTTTTTCACTACCGTCAAGTAGGCTACCAACGTAAATTTAAAAAATAAAAAATAAAAAACACATACGTAGTCTGTAGTCATCATTAAATCTACGACTATTATTAGTAAGAAAATTGAAAGATAACAGTTAAGCCATTAATAAATAATAAGGGGAAAATACCAGTTGTGCCCTTGGGTCACGTTTTGATTTCTATTTGTGGGGGTCTCTCCTTTGACTTCTTATCCCACTTGTGAATGAGAGAGAGTGTGAGAGTACGGTGAGGGGCATTGACCAACAAACATACGCAATCTTAGAATGAAATATATAAACACATATATATACATACATGATACATACATATAATAAACTTTTTTTTATTTGTTCATAAAGTTGTATTGTTTTATAAAAATTTAAGAAATGCTTTATGAATATACACATAACTAAATTTTAAGGAATGCTTCATCAATATACACATAACTTCCTATTGATAAAATGAAAAAAAGTATATGTAAAACTTTCAGTAAGCATATAATGTAGTTTTTCTTTTATCTTCTTACATGAAGGATTTAGAAGGACATGAGATATTATTTTCTTTATTTTTTTCTTGTCTTCTACTTTCATATACTAAACATAAAGTTTTTAAAATGGAATTAGATTAAGTAACATGTATTTTCGATATTACAATTATACATGATGAGAAGATCAGTCGTATTTTTATTTGCTTATTAAATAGTATTAAGTTAACCATAAATTTAGTTTATAATATATAAAAATTATAATTATTACTTTAATTTAAACGAGCTAATGAGCGAGCTCACGAGGGAGCCAGCAAGCGAGCCACAAGCTTCGGGCTTGGCTCGTTTACAATTTGAGTCGAGCCAGCTTGGCTCGTTAACAAACCAAGCCAATTTGAGCGAACTATTTTCGAGCGGCCTATGAGCCACTAGTTTTTTTAAACTGCCCTAGTTTTAACGATTTATGAACACACTCTTACAAATTATATATTAAGTAAATAAAATCCCTAACTCTTTATTTATCTTAAGAAACATGCTTTTAAGCTAAAAGTTTTAATACATTATACACATATAAAAAAAGTATATTCTAGAACTATAAATGTATGGCTTAAATACTATACTATTCTACACAACTTTCCCACTTAACTCTTAAGAACTAAACCCCCACCACCCCACTCCATCTTCTTCACCACCTTACAATGTCAATCTCTCCACCACCGCCACCGCCACCGGAGTCCACCACCACCACCACCTCCACCCTCAGTCGCCTCATCCGTACAACTCTGTCCTACGACACAAACGTGATGCTCGCAGCCATCATCTCCCTCCTCCTGGTGATCCTCTTCGTCCTCCTCCTCCACCTCTACACGCGGTGGTTCCTCCAACAAGCTCGCCGGAGAAGCCGCTCCTCCGTCGCCGTCCCCCGCGTCCTAGGCTCCAGACTCCACCAACGCTTCACTGTCATCGACACCACCACCTTCGATCACTCCAACCCTAAATTAGGCCTCCCGTTCTCCACCATCGCATCACTACCACTCTTCGTTTACAAATCTCGTTCTGACGAACATCATGATCATGAACTGGATTGTGCGATTTGCTTGAGTGTGTTTGAAGATGAGGAAATCGGGAGGAGATTGCCTGCTTGTGGACATGCATTTCATGTTGAGTGTATTGACATGTGGTTGCACTCGCATTCAACGTGTCCGATCTGTCGATCACCGATTCAGTGTCATCACAGTCGTAAAATTGAACAATTAGAGGTCGAAATCACCGATCCGGAGCGTAATTCGATCGGATTTGTTGACAACGATGAGCAATTGCGATTGGAGATCGTAGAATCGGATCAATCGGCGGATGTTGCGGTGGTGATCAACGATGCTGATATCGGTGGTTCATCATTGTCTTCAATTCGAGAATCACCGAAAAAGCTGATTGCTACTAGTAGCAGTTGCAGCAGCAGATCTGGAGGTAAAGTTCATCCATCATCAATCGTTAATGGCGATGAATCAGAGGTTTGATTTTCCAAATTGTAGGTTCGATTTAGCACAATTGCTCATGGTAAACTGTATAAAGTATGTAGTGAACATGGGATTTTTGGGAGTGATCAAAGCGTTGAATTTAGGGTTCTTTGTTATGAAATCAATACATTTTGGGTTTTTTTGTTATGAAATTAATACATTTCGATTGACTCAACAGAAGACAAATTGTTGAATTTATGGGTTTTGTTATGAAATCAATACATCGAATACAGGCCTCCGTCCAGCTGCCGGTGCAAAAGTCGCCGGCTATTTGAGCTTTTCACATCACCGGCGTTGATTACGACTGATTTTCATAATTTGTTTGTTATCATTTAATGGATAATTCATAATTTGATATTTTGTTCTGTGAATTTGTTAATTGTCATTATCTTGTTATCATGTGCTTTTCAGATTAAAGATTAAAAGAAATAAACTTTTTGTAATTATGTGATTATACATTTTGGTGTAAATAAGGTCCATTACAGTTGTGTATCTAATTGAATTATTATAATAGTTAATAAAGTCTTATTTTTTAATCTCCAAATTCTCGGAAATGTGGGGGCAATTTGGAGGAAAACCCGTTTCTTTAGTAAAATACATGAATTATTAATTATTTATGAATTTTTATTTACAGTTTTAAGAGCGATAACACTATGTTACTGTTATGTATGATTCTTTGACCTGTAAGAACAAATAAAATCATTCTTCTTTGTAAGGAGTTTTATTTTCAAGAGCTATCATATTTTATGAAACTAGTTAAATCTATTGACGCATGTTGCACTGTGATAAACGGGGTCTATAAAGACTCAGATAAACCATCATAGCTGTATATGCATCGTTGATAAAACTATAGGCTTAAAACCGAATTTCAGTTACGGCTGCATGCCATAACGGGTTGTCATGACACGGTAACAGACACAATTGTTGGAATACAATCATCACCTCCGAAACAACATAACGTATCAGATGGAGACGGGTCCATCATCATTGATTCAGTCTTTGCAAGACAATTAAAACTGAAAATAACGTCGCAGGCACAACATATTAGTTTCAACCAGTTATGTTGTTGTACAAAAGACATCGAAACAACAAATAGTTTGTACTACTATCTAGTACTAACAGGGCTCAGAAACGTTATCCGATTGTGGCTGCGTACCAAAAACAATTGTCAAGCCATGACAACCAACACCCAGGGCCGGCACAATACCATTAGTAGTGATGCAATGGGCTTGGGCCCCCCCAAAATTAATGACCCCTATTTGGCAAAATAAAATTAATATGAGGTATTCATTTGGGCCTTCATATTAAACCAAATCATATGAATCGGGAGTTAGCCCCTGTTTGTTTGGGTCTTAATGACCCTGGTCAGATGTATATGTCTGACTCGGTCAGATCTTTGCGTTTGGTTGGATACCACTAATTGAAAAAGGGCTCTTAGTCCCCCTCTTATTAGGTCAGAGATACTCCACTGTCTGACCCAAAAGACTCCCACGCATCGACCTCCCCCTTCCCTTCCACTAAGCTTGCCGGCCATCACCAGCGCAACACCTAGGCTCGAACTCGCGGCCGCTCCTTCAGCTCCCCTTCAGCTCGAACTCGCGGCCGGCCCCTTCAGCTCGAACTCGCGGCCGCCCCTGCAGCTCGAACTCGCGGCCGCCCCTTCATGGTTTTCTCAGTTTTCACCTACTTACTTGAGTATCTTAGTTCTGGATGTTTGTGTGGTTCGTTTTTGTATGATTTGAGGCGTTAATCGTGGCTTAAATATGCGATTCTATGCCGAAATTTTGATCTCTCTGCGGCGTTTTATGTTCGATCGATGATTTGGGGTTTATTAACTTCTTCGTTGTTTGATCTAGTATTCTGTTTTTTGTGGCTTTGGATCAATCTATTTAGATGATTTTGGCTTAGGGGCATGTGTTACTATAACCCTAAATTGTGATTAGTTTTGGTTATATGTGTTATGTAATCTGTATCTAGTTATTAAATTTCATGAGCTTTTGATGCTTTATTTACCGATCTGTTTGGTTATTAGATTAAAGTTCACCAAAGATATTAAATATTATAACTTATTGGGATTTTATCTTTGCCTGATTTTGCTTTGTTTCTAAGTGTAATATTTTAGCATATTCACCAATAATACAATAGATATGTACTTTGATGTATCTCTAATTGATGGTTTTGTGCGTGTCTAATTGGTTTTATTATGTAACATCTATTTTGTCCCAAATCTAACCAAACAATCTGTTAGTTGTAATCAACTGGCATGGTCCCCCTCCTTAAACTTATTCATTATTAGGAGTCATAACCAAACAGATAAATTATATTCAGGAAAAAGTAATTCAGATAGGTAAAAAATAGTTATTTTACACAGTCATTCAGATATCCAACCAAACAGACTTAAACTGGTTCAACACTTATTGATTCAGACCTCTTATTGATTCAGCACTTACTCATTCAGAAGTTGCCAAACAACACCTTAGAGTCTCCACAAAGGTAATAGGGTATAGATGCAAAAAAGGCAAACCCTTGCTCTGATCAATTGATGATCGATGAATCTTAAGAGTCTCTCTGCTCTGCACTTGCTCCGATGATCGACTAGTAGGCCGGCGGCTGCACATTAAAGGTGACACCAAGCGACCTTAAACAAACCCAGTAACCGACAAACAAGCTCTGTCTGCTAGTCTCATGCTTGAATCTTGATGCTCCACGCAACCAAACCTTCAATGCTCGCCTACGACTCTGCTCCAATCCAGTTCTCTCATCTCTGCCTCTTTGAAGTCTGAACTCTGAAGTTCGATCGACCCAACCTCCGGGGCCTACAGTTGCACACTAGCAAGTTGCATAGCAAAAGTTTAATCAAGGTTAAGTTGCTTGACGTTTGCGTTGACTGATTGTCTCTCTAAAGTTTTATTAGTTGGTTGATTAGTTTATTGATTTGTCTCTCTAAAGTTTGATCAAGTTAGGTTGCTAATTGCTTAATTGCTTTGTCTCTTTGAAGTTTAATAGGTTGCTTGCCTGTTTTAATAGTTCATTAGGCTAATTTACTTATTACTTGATATTTAGGTTGTTTTTGTTGACGAGTTGCCTAGATAATTCATTAGGCTGCTTTGATAGCTCATACGCTATTATGTTGATTTGCTATTTGATATTAGGCTACTTTGATAGTTCATTAGTCTTAAAAGGCCTCACTTTTAAGTTTGATTGGGGCCCAAGAAGCATTGAGCCGGCCATGCCAACACAACACCAGTTTTGCACTCCAATCATGGCCTTAAATCTAGGAAACAGCCTAAAGTCTCTGATGAAAAATGGTTCATCATTATCGACCCATGAAAACTGCATCAGAATAAATCCTTGATCAACATTGTACAGCCAAAAAAAAAGCAACCAGCATAGCTTAGCAGGGCCCATGAAGGTTACTAACAGGTCGACGATATAAATGGGAGCAGAGCGGCAGCAGGATGAATAACAACAACCACCACCATAGATCACAGCCAGATCCGTTAAACCTAACAAGTACAGGACAGAGGTGTGGCGACGATGTCAACCGCTACCGCCAGGACCACCATCGCACGCCATAAGTGGCCGCAAGATCCAAAAACCCAAAAGGGCTTCGAACGGGAATACAAACCCCGCCACTACCATCGCCACCGTCAACATCAAGGAAAATCGTGAGGGAAAAATGGAACAGTCACGCCTCCACCATCACCACTGCTGACAATAACCGGAAAAGGGCAGCCAATCAGCATCAGTGATGACAACCACCGCCGACAAAGCAACAACCGCTTATCAGATTCACAGTCGTCTTTATATCTCACTCTAGGATGCATAACCCTGGTTGAAATAGGGTAGAAAAAGACGGTGTTGTTGAAATAAGGGAGAAAAAGACAGTGGTGTATCAGCTTCTTGTACCATAAGCATCAATAGAAGTAAACCCAAAATAACTGTTCATGCACTGTAAAGAAGATAAGAAACATTGTTTCGTATGATATTTATTTTTTAATCACCTTCTAGTCTAATTTAATCTTACTATACTTCTAAAATAAAGAAACTAATTTATTTTTTGATCATTATCTAAGAATTGTTTCGGGTTTCAATATTTTATAATTCAACTAGCCTAACGATCCGTGTTTACATGGGTTAAAAAATAAATTAAAAGTAAATACAATTAGAAATTACCAGTTAATATTATTAAGTCAGTAATATATAAACATGTGAAAATTAAATAAATATATATAAATGTAAATTACATGAAATAATTAAATATGTAAAAAAGCAAGATTAATGTTTATAAATATTTAAAACTTTTTATATATAAATATCTTACCAGATTCACTTGGCAGTTTCTCAAACTTAAAAATCATCTTTTCAGAATATTCACCTGCATTATAGTGCGTTGTAATTAAAAATACAAAAAATTAAGAATATATAAAAGATATGTTTTTTTATGATAAACTAAAAAAAATAAGATATCAATTTAATAAATTGAACCATATCTCCTCATCCTCAAACTTAGAAACCATTTTTCCAAAATTGTTCACCTTGCAATATTGCATTATAATGCCCTTAAATTTAAAATGCAAAAATTAAGGATAACAATTCGATAAGTTAAACCATACATCCTCATCAACAACAATAAGCTCAATAGAGTAAATTTTTAAGTGATTGTTATACATTAGTTGTATCCATGAACGAAGCACGTAAACCCTAATTATATAATCACGGTGTGAAATGAAATGATCTTTTAAGAAAATTACTTCTAATACTGATGATGTTCTATTGAGCAATGTAATTCGATAGTTGAACAATAACATATAAACAGGTATACATAAATTAAAAGAGCTAATTGAAGGTTATGATTGTAGAAAAAATGACAGTATTAAAGTTTATCATTAAAACTTATTTTTTAAATCCAAGCATACGTATTATTGTAATTGAAAACATTAGGAAATGATTCGAAGACGATGATTGTGTGTATAATGAAAATGTAAAATAAGGTTTTCATTCAAAATGCCTAAACTCTTTGATTATAAGAGAAAAATTCCTAATATTTTTAGAGTTGTATATTTATGATCAACTAATATTTAATAGGAATACATATTAATTTTGTGAGATGATATTCAAAGAGAGTATAACAAATTTAATGGCTAATTGTAGTTATTATAGCCTAAATGGAAACTAATAATAACATAATTTCTCTCTTATTTATACAAATTTTATAAAGTATGACACTAGTGTAAGCCGATTAATTATAGAAATTATGTAAAGAATTATGAGTTAATTTAGGCAAGAATATAAAATTCAAACTCTAAATTAAAAATATGGAAACTATGTTATTTTAGGTATTGATATTTAGAGTCGACTATATTAATAGGATAATTATGACTTAATTATGTAAGAAACTAAATTTCAAAATTTAAGTTTAAAATTTGAAGAATTTGTTATTTTTAGAGATTA
Source organism: Flaveria sonorensis (assembly GCA_025506505.1). Lineage (NCBI taxonomy): Eukaryota > Viridiplantae > Streptophyta > Magnoliopsida > Asterales > Asteraceae > Flaveria > Flaveria sonorensis. Next base: position 50,746,226 of record CM046436.1, read on the forward strand.
TATGAGGATTTTAAAGTTTATTATTTTTAGGAATTGTATGAGAAATAAAATATTTAACGTAAAATTCAAAATTTAAGTTCAACAATTGTAATGTAGGTACTTACATAAAATGGTGTAGACAATAGTTATGTAGAGAATTAACATAAAATGGTTTTGGATGGTGCTGGCACTAAAACAGAATATGGTTTAGACAACATAAATATATAAGAATGCCCTTTTGATTGATACCATCTTTCTTTTTAAATAGAATAAAATAATGTATGGTTTATGTTTGCCCAATAACCCAAACCAAATTATTTTTTATACAATCAGCTGTAGCAAAAGAAAAGGTTGTGTAAAAACATTATGACCATAGCAATATGTGTTACTGAATCAAATGAAAGCAACGGAATTAAAAAAAAAACACTTTCTAATATAATCTGATATAAGTAATTTAGTTTTTATACTCACCTGCATATCTTTCGAGTAGTCTATAACAATTTCTTAACAATATTCTCATTTTCTAAATTCAATAATCCAATCTCAACACCTAAATAGCAAAATAACCAAAAAATATAACAAAAAAGCATCAAATGTATTCAATAACCAAATTACTTATTAGGGTTTTAGAGATTATACAGTTAAAAAAGAAAGACTTACAAAGTGGTATTGAAATCAGCACATTAGAAGAAAAATGGAAAAACCAATAAAAAAATAATGTCACAAGGTTATGATAGTTTATTTACCTATTAATCACAGCCACCAACACTACCACAGTCACGCTCGTGACCCTCGCCACACGACAGCCGTTTCCGGCATCTTCTCCATGGCCCTGCTTCCCCATTCTGGCAGGCACCATTGAATCTTCAGCAGTGCTTCACCTCAACAGCTTATATCTTTAAATAGATTAGGTTGCAACGTAGGTTACCACGGTACGTTGTGCGTTAAAAAGGGAAAAAGGATCCGAGAAAGAAGGAGACGATAACTGTAGCTACGTGGGGAGGGAAGATCGAAGGATCGCTACTGCCTGAAGAAGCTGCATCAAGGATTGCAGATAACGTCTGTGAAAACACATTAGGTTACTTTGTGGGCTGTTGATCCTATTGTTTAAACCCGTATAGCAATAAGGGTTGGATATAGATCTGCGTCACGCAGAGTGGGCATAAAACCGGGTTCGGACCCGACCCGGTGGACCCGACGACCGGAACCGGTACGGGTACGACCCGGTAATGCATAACCGGGTTGGACCGAAAAAAAACCGTAGGGTTGGAACCGGGTATGATTTTCTAGAATTCTTAGAACCCGAACCGACCCGACCCGACCCGACCGGAACCGGTTGAACCCGGGTTGTACCCGGTTTCGACCGTTTTTTTTTTTTTTTTTTAAAAGTGGCCGTTTTTACGGCTATATAGCCGTTGGGATCGATTTGTGACCGTTTTTTGTCACTTTAGGCTTATAAGTTAGTATAAATAGGGTGGGTTGATATGGTTTAGTACCCAAGTCTCAAACGCAAAAACATACGCAAAAAACGCAAAAAATACTCTCCTTTACTCTCGCTTTACACGTTCACTCTCTCGTTTGACACTTTCACTCTCTTCAATCTTGATATGGCTCACTCACAATCTTCCGTTGGTCAAGGTTCGTCCAACGCTCCACAGTCGTTCGTGTTCTTGCACACAATCGTAACATGGATGTTTGGTGCAATTGATATGGTGGTGAGTGAGTGACGGGTCTGTAAGGCTCGTTGCAAGTTTTGTGGAGCTTTGCTTGCTAAAGATTCTAACACGACTTTAAACAAACACCATTAGCAAGAAGTTTTGTAAGTCGTTGAAAAGTAATCCGGATTCACAACAAACACAATTGGGTGGAGACGGTGTGAATCTTTAATTACGATGTTAATACGGTTCGAGATGGAATGGCGAAGTTCGTGATTCAAGAAGCTTTGCCTTTTAGTCACTTCGACAATCCTCGGTTGACCAACTTAATCGAGAGACGCTTCAACCTCGTTACACTCACGTAAGTCGTACACACTTAGACGTTATTGTTTAAAATTATGGAAAACAAGCAAAAATGATTTAATTGTATTATTTGAAAATTTAAATACCGGTGTAAACTTAACTAGTGACGTTTGGTCGGCTCCACACGGTTTACCCGAATCGTACCTTTGCGTCACCGCTCATTGGGTGGATCCCAATTCATGGCAATTGATGAACGTACGATTGCATTTGATCTTTTTCCGCATCCACACACCGGAGAATTTTTGTTTTACTTTTTAGATAATGTAATAAGTACTTTTAAATTAGAAAATAAACTTTTTTCAATTGCATTTGATAACGCCTCTAACAACACAACCGCGGTTGAAAAATTAAAATTAAAATATCTTCCGATTGCAAACGGTGATTTTTTCCATACTCGTTGTGTTGCACATATTATTAATTTAGTAGTGCAAGAAGGACTATCCGGGCAATATGTTAATAACTTTATTACATCTTTTCGATTTATGTTACATGACGTTTTTAAAAAAGTAGAAGAAGATATCAAGATTATAAAAACTTTGTAAGGATACGCACTCTAGATTTTAGGTCCTAATTGGGATGTACCTACTCGGTGGAATTCGACTTGTCACATGTTTGAATGTGCTTTAAAACAAAAGGGCACTTTGAAAGCTTTTCATAATAGTCTTTCGGATAATGGTGAAGCCGACCCATTTCGGATGCGGGTTGGGAGAATCTTCAACGTCTATCCGAGTTTCTTGAGGTTTTTAAAAACTCAACAACAAAATTATCGGGAGTTTATTATTCCACTAGTTATTCGGTGCTTCAAGAACTATATTTTATGTCTTTGAATTTTAAAAATTTTCAAAATAAAAATAATATGTTTAATCAAATGATAGAACCAATGAAAGAAAAGTTTAAAAAATATTTTAAGGACTTACCACCCGTTTTTACGTGTGCCGCCGCTTTAAATCCGTTTCTAAATGTTGCGGGGGTTGAATGTTTGATAGATGAGATAAATGACAATTTGGATAGCATGACGAAAACCCTGATTTTTCAAACGAGGCAAAAGAAAATTTAATCATAGTTTGAAAACAATTTATAATTTTTATTTAAATAGATATGGGCCTAACGTAAACATAACCATGCAAGCGGATCAACCTCAAGTGCTAGTACCTCGTTAAAGACCCTGTTTTGACTATGTTGAATGTTGTTCGGGATGTGACGGCTAAACGTCAAAGAGGTAACACCCCAACAAGTGAGCTCGGAGAGTTATAGTGGAACGGATTTTATTTCCACTATGACTACCGAAGATTATCGTGCATTCGATATTTTGGCTTGGTGGAAAGGAAAAGAATCTCAATTTCCGATTCTTTCTGCTATGGCCCGTGATTTACTAGCGTCCAAGCTTCTACGGTAGCTTCGGAATCTGCTTTTTTCTCTTAGTGGCAGGGTAATATCATTACGAAGAACAAGACTAACTCCGGAAGCAGTGGAGATGTGCATTGTTTAAAGGATCACTTAGACGCAACGGATCGTATACAAGACAAACAAGCCTCGAAGACGAGATTACACTCGAAGCTAAAGTACATGATGAAGAGGTAGAAGACGGAGTATCTTCTGGCATATCCGATGAAGAATTAGCATTGATCAAGCATCGTAGTAGATAAAATTAAACGATATTGTTTTTTAAGTTGTTTTAATATTATAGTCTTTCATGTTCTTTTTAAATTTCTTTGTCATTCAAATGTTTTATATAAAAAGTATTTAATATTTGTATATTATAAGTGTAACATTTTCTGCTCAAGATTGTATATATTTTATATTAAGTTGTTTAAATTTTTGTCATTCAAGTGAACCCGGTTAGGAAAAGAAAAATAAAAAAGAAAAAAAAGGAAAGAAAATATAAGAAAAAAAAAAACATACGACCGGTGTTCGACCACACACAAGAAAAGAAAAAAGAAAAAAAAAAAAAAAAGGCAAAAACCCGGTTGAACCCGGGTTCATACCCGAACCGAACCCGACCCGACCCTACCCGGGTATACCGGGTAGGGTTTGTATCTCGCTGAACCCGACCGGGTTCGTACCCGGGTTCACCAAATACCCGGGTACAAAAAACCGGTTGGCCCAAACCGGTTTTGTACCCGGGCCCGGGTCCGGCCCAAACCCGATTTGTGCAACTCTATCTGCGTGTAAACAAACCCGGTGTACCTATGACCTCAAAGTTTGCCATGTGAAACCTACAACTAATCTTTCACGTGGCTGAAACCCTTCTTTTATTATATATAGAGATAGAGATGTGGTTATTGAAAAATAGTTGTATAATTATAAGTGTATTTTTCGGTTAAAAAGCTAAAAATGATTTACCAAACATTTGTCATGATAAATTTGTATGTGTATTCGTACTTTTCTTAAGAAAAAGATACAAATATTTATAAAATGAGGTTTTTTAACGATTGTATTGCAAGAAGCAGCCTTTACAAAAGTGTGTTATTCTTATCTTAAAAAGGGTATCATGATGTTTTGATATGCCCGCACTATCCGACAACCATTGATACAAACAAACCAATATAGTTGGTGTTTGATATGAAGAAATGACAATCGGAAACAAATTGATCATTGTGATGGTATGAAATAAATAAGTGTTTGTTGGTCAATGGAATTAATATCATCTATTACACAAGAACTTTCATTCACTTTAAACTCACAAAATAATTCAACTACTTTTCCCTGTTTGTTTTCATTCCATTTCCTCCTCCAGCTTAGCCACCGATGACGTCACGCTATACACATCGGTGTTTATCGTGTTTTGTAATATCAAAATTTATTGTAGTGCCCTTTTTTATCAATGTTAATGTTTAAGCAGTTTTGTTCTTTGTCATTGCAACATGCTTATTTTTATCAATGTTTAGAGTTTAATCTTATTTAGTGTAAACCCTATCTGAGAAGTTGACATACCAAATGTGCTAGAAGTTTTGGTGTATACGAGTACATAGGGCTCAGGTATAGATAATGGTTGAATACTTATATGGGCTGAGTACTAGCCAAGTACTCGGCTAGGCTGAATGATCTCGACTGGGCTTTTTGGTCGCGATTAGGCTTTCTTATGCATATGTATACATAGTTGATATATTGGTACATATAAAAGTTAATCAATTAGTCATGCAGTTGAAGCTTTACTAGCTTACAATGTGAACATCTGGGTAATTGAAGCATAAACATATAGTAATACAAAGCATATATTTGAAGTGATTTGTTGTTTTCATCTTTATTCTCAAATCATCACATAGATTGGATTCCACATACTCTATGTGTTCATGTTTGGTATTCATTGCGTTTATACTCTATGTGTTCATGACAATGTTGCGACGTTAGTTTTTTTTCACGGTTTTGCACTCCACAGCAACACGGTTGTCATTAACCTAGTTTTCTAAAAAAAATCAAAAATTAAAATCACCAAATTTATATGAAGTCAAATTATTTTATATGTATCTAAATGGGCCATTCATATAAAAACTGAAAGAAAAGAAAACTAGTAAGGTCTTATTTTTCATGTTGATCTATTATATTCATTTTCATTCATAAACTAACACGGTCTTATAGACATGCAATAAAAAAATCGTATACAAAGAAAATTAACACAAAATTAGTAATAACCTACTAACTCACTCTTTTTAGCCCACTATCTAGATGAAAAGACACAATGAAACTACAAATAATTACATGAAGGAAAGGATGGCTAGGTTGGTTGTGGATTGCTAAGTGAGGTGCAGAATTATCCTTCCCGGCCATTAATTATTCCTTACATGCAAAAGAGGAAGTCGAGATAAGACATGGAGAGACGCTCGACAACCGCCATTGTTCTTTTGGTAGCATTCAGAGAAGTCGTACCGAAGAGCTTGTTATGTCAATACCCATAAACCAGATCAAAGAACCCAACGGATCAAACCAAGGTCCATGCACTATATATACAAGGAAATATTTCAAATTGTCTCAATCACAATGATGGTCAAAGCTATAAATGGCATCGTACCATCTGCTTAGTATTTAGAGATGTCATTCCCTTTATAGTCCCTAATTTCATGTTGTATTCTTTGATATATATATATATATATATATATATATATAATATATATATATATATATATATATAGATATATATATTTTATATATATATATTATATATATAATATATATATATATATATTCCCTTTATAGTCCCAAATTTCATGTTGTATTCTTTGATATATATATATATATATATATATATATATATTGACATCCGGTAATTTTCTGTTACCAAACTCCGTTAGTTCCGTTAGGTCTTATATATATATATATATTATATATATATATATATATATATATATATATATATATATATATTGACATCCGTAATTTTTCTGTTACCAAACTCCGTTAGTTCTGTTAGGTCTTGCATACACGAGCACACACTAGTTGTCGTTGAACGTTGGTGACTTAATAACAATTATTTATGATAAACAGATAATAATTTAACTAGTAATGTTGATTATTAAGTTGTACTTATGTGGTTTTAGATTTTAATATTATTTTGAATTTTATCTTGTAACGTGACGACATGTTATATTTATTGCATGTGTTTTTGTAGCTATTGAAAATTATGCATGATTATTATTGTTAGTTTATAATATTTATACTTGTAGTTAAAAATTGTTAAAAAGTGTTAAAAAGGTTAATTTTTATAAAAAAGTAGTAGAAGAGGGATTAAAGGGTGATTTTAAATAAGTAAGTTTTGACAAAACCCAACCCTAGCCCCCTTCTCCCCCATTCGGCCGAAACTCATCCAAGCACCCCCATTCTTGCGATTTCAAGCTTCCAACTCCAGAACATTCGATGTTTTCCTGCCTTGATCATTACAACGTGTAGCAAACATCAATTCTTGGCCATTACACGCGATTAAAGGTGACCTCTGAAGGTTGTCTTTCCGATCACTGTTAGCTTTTACTATTGTTCGTTTGCGCACCAGGTGAGTTCATGCCCCATTTGTTTTATACACTCTCTTTTAGGGGAGATAGCATACTGGTTTACAAACGCTTTATTATAGTAAGTTGTGTATAGTGTAACATAGTGGGTTATACCATGGAAGTCCTCACACTTTCAGATCGTTAATATTGGTTTATAGCGAGAAATCTTGGGTAGTACTACCGGGTCTGACAAGCTCCACCTGTGCGACTCGAGGTCAAACGGGTGCAATATTGTCCTAAACTACTAACAGCATCATGACCTGGTATGTCATGACGGGAGGCAAACAACGAACACAGTCAGCTTCGATCGCGAAATCACTATGGTTACTACTTGTGAATATAGACTAGCTATCTATTTCAATGCACTTCTTATGTTTTACAACTGTACTGATTTATGATTAACGCAAACTCTTGAACTCACCAACCATCGTGTTGACACTTTTAGTATGCTTTTCTCAGGTCATTTCTAGCAGCTACCCATAGGAGCACGCACATGTCAAGCATACTTCATTCAAACATTGTTCACTTTTAATTTATCATTTACTTACGTATTTTGGTTTGGGCGCGTGTTTTGCACAGTTTACTTTCAGTACTTTGTGTTTGGGTTATTTACAAAACGCCTCCGCAAATATTTTAAAGTTTTAAACTCTGATTTGTTTAAATGTTGCATGTAGAGTCGTTCTGAGTAACTAATGACTGAGATCCTGGTTTGTTCACTCGCCTCGCGGTAAAACTTTGCATGTGGATTTTGAGGGTGTGACGGATTAGTATCAGAGTTATTGGTTATAGGGAACTAGGTTGCATACACACTAGACTATAATCGCACAGTTTTTAGTTACTCGTTACTTATCCCTTACTGTATACTCATTGGCATACACATCACGTACCTCGCAGCATGGCATCGTCATCAAGAGCTCTAGGCAAGAGACATGCACGATCTGAGTCACATCCTCCTTCTCCTGTACCTGATAGGGGATCAGACTGGCCTCGACATCCTTACCCCTCTGAAGAGATGGATTGGGATCAGCCATTCGCATTACCCGAGCGCGATCCTCCGCGGAACTGGAACTTCTATCCTACCTATATACACCGCATGGTTTACAGGGAGCGTGTACCAGCTGTAGCTCCTACTCGACCTAGGACTAGGTCATCGACAGCCTCTATATCACCTACTCTTCCTTCCCTAGACATCCCTCTCGAGCAGGCGATTGCAGCTTTAGTGGCTACGTTAGACACTGAGCGACAGCGCATTAGAGGACTCACTGATGAGAACTCCACTCTACGATATGAGATGTGTCAGTTGCATTTCCAGGTAGAGACGCTTCAGGAGCGACTCTCGATGGCCATTGGTGGGCATCATACCCTGGCAGGCAATGTTGTAGCACTTACTGAGCGCATGAACGCGCAAGAGCACCACAACATAGTGATCGACGATAGATTTGCTGATCCTGAGGCACAGCTAGCGGCGCTTCATATTGCTAAAGCCCCTGCACCTGAGGAAGATCGTATTGAAGAAGACCCAGAGGAAGAACCTGAAGAAGAACCAGAAGAAGCCCCGGAGGAAGAAGAACCAGCAGAAACGAAAGGTGATAGTGATGGATCTGACGTGCTGGATTGATTCTACATTTATATGACTTGGACTATATAGTGTTTCTTTTCTTTTGAAACCTATGTGGGAAGGGTTCTTTCCCACCCAACTGAAAAACTAAAATTCTGACATTGATAGAATATTTTGTGACTCATTTAAAATTTATTTGTCTTTGGCTATTATTTTGGTTATAAATGTGTGGTTGTGACAAATTCATTATTTCTTATTATTTACTGTACTTCAATGAGATAAATATGTTGGATGTTACTCATTATTGTATTTGTGAATGTAAAGTGAAATATGGACGGACGCGATAGAGGACGTGGGCGTGGCTGTGGACTTGGTGCCGGTGGACGTGGTACCAGTGCTATAAACATGACCCTCGTAGAGTTGGCCGTTCTGATTAATGAACATGTACAGGCGGCAGTGGCTGCTGCACAAACTGGAAAGCCAACAGGTAAATGATACAAGTGGCCTAACCAATATATTAGTTGCTCGTCTGCTACCCAACTAATGTTTTGGTTTGTCTGAATAGGACCTCCACCCTGTACTTACAAATCCTTCATGGATTGCAAGCCTCATACCTACAGCGGAACTGAAGGAGCTGTGGGACTGGTACGATGGTTTGAGAAGACCGAATCCGTCTTCGTAAAATGTAATTGTCTGCCAGCCGATCAAGTGAAGTACGTAACTGGAACTCTTGAAGGCGTAGCCCTCTCCTGGTGGAATGCCCAGGTGCAAATGCTGGGTCAGGCGATGGCTAACGACCTACCTTGGGTCGAGTTCAAGGAGATGATGACAGAGGAGTGTTGCCCCCAAAATGAAGTGCAGAAGCTCGAAGTTGAGTTCTGGCAACTCAAGATGCAAGGTTCCGAGATTAAGGCCTATATAACACGGTCTCATGAGTTGGCAACACTGTGCCCGGGAATGGTTAATGAAATGCATAAAAGGATCGAGCATTACATACGTGGATTGGTTCCAGAGATATAAAGTATGGTGACTGCTGCGAACCTCCCTACTATTCAGCAGGTTATTCGATTGGCTCACAAGCTTACTGACCAAGTGGTGGAACAAGGAAAGCTACCCAAACGGGGTGCTATGGCAAGCATGCCCGATAATAAACGCAAGTCAAACAGCCAACCTCAGTAACAACAGCAGCAACAACAGCAGTAGCATCAGCAACAACAACAGCAAAGGAAGTTTGACAACAATCGTAACTTTAATCAGTCATCCTCCTCATCCCAGGGACAAGGTGGATATGTGGGGAAATATCCCAAATGTAACCGATGCAACTATCACCACACTGGCAGGTGTGATAATATTCGATGCCAGCATTGTGGTAAGGCTGGGCAAGCAGCAAAGGATTGCCGTGGTGAGTTGATGAAGCGTCAGCAATCCCAAGAAACACCAAAAGGTTGCTTTGAATGTGGAAAGGAAGGACACTACAAGAGGAATTGTCCTCAATTGAAGAAAAACAGGAATGGTGCTGGGAATGGTGGAAACAACAACAACAACAACAATAATGGAAATGGTGACAATAACGGTGGCAAAAACAGTGGAGCTAAAGGGAGAGCCTTTGTCATGGGTTTAGGTGAGGCTTTAAACGACCCTACTACTGTTACTGGTAAATTTTCTGTTAACGGTCGTTTTGCTACTGTATTGTTTGACACTAGAGCCAATAGAAGTTTTATCTTTAGTAAGTTTAGTAGCCTCTTAAGTGATATGCCTTCTCTATTGCATCTAAATATACGGTAGAATTAGCTGATGGTAAGCAAATTCACATGACACACATCCTTAAGGGTTGCGAGATAGAACTTGCTGGTCATACTTTTGACATTAACCTCATGCCTGTTACGCTTAGGAGTTTCGATGTGGTCGTGGGCATGGATTGGCTTTCCGAGAAGTAGGCGGAAGTCATTTGCCTTGAGAAGGTTATCCGCATTCCTCTCCTAGACGGGGAAATTCTCTCGGTTAATGGCGAGAAAGGTGGTGCTGTGATAGGCATCATATCATACATGAAAGCACAGAAGTTGTTACGCAAAGGTCGCTTAGTTATATTAGCTCTTGTGACTGACAAGCAACTGGAGGAAAAGAAGAAAGAGAATATTCCGGTAGTTTGTGACTTTCCTGAAGTGTTTCCAGAGGATCTGCCTGGATTACCCCCTTATCGTCAAGTTGAGTTCCAGATTGATTTGACTCCCGGAGCCGCTCCGATAGCGAGAGCACCTTACCGGTTAGCTCCGAATGAACTACAGAAACTATTTGCTCAACTGCAAGAGTTGTTGGATAAAGGGTTTAGCCGATTGAGCTCATCCCCTTGGGGAGCACTTGTTCTCTTTGTCAAGAAAAAGGATGGCACATTTCGAATGTGTATCGACTACAGATAACTGAACAAGGTTACAGTCAAGAAAAAATACCCTTTACCTCGTATAGATGATTTGTTTGATCAACTTCAAGGATCAAGCTATTATTCTAAGATTGATTTGAGGTCTGGTTATCATCAACTGAGAGTTCGAGAGGAAGACATCTCGAAGACAGCATTCTGTACACGTTATGGTCATTATGAGTTCTTGGTCATGCCATTTGGGTTTACTGTCAGGATCAGTGATCTAAGTTTGATCAATTAGAGTTGAATCACAGCGGAATTAGAGCAAGAATTAAACAAATATAGCAAGAACACAATAAATATTCAATGGAACAGTACACGGTTATATAGAAATAGGGTTTTCTGCAAAGGGATAATAACATTCATGCACACATGCTTCGGTATGGCGGCTGCTAGGTTTTTCTAAGCTGCACCGATTACAATTAGGTCAGCATTCCTTATATATAGGAATGTGACGTCTGCTGATGTCACTTGATAGTGACGTCTAACAGAATTATTACAAACTACTGAAAGTAAGCAAACTACTGAGAATGTTCACAACAACTGAGAACATCTCAGAGTATTCTAAGTACACGAAGAAACATAAAACTACTGAAACTACAAGTACAGAAAAGAAAATACAACTACTGAAAGGAAACCATCACAACTACTGAAGAGGTCTTCTTCAGCTGTTGTGACAATCATCTGAAACTTGGTCTTCAGTCTTTGTCTTCAGCTCTTTCACTTCAGACTTTGTCTTCAGCTCTTTTAGCTTCAGACTTTGTCTTCAGCTCTTGTCTTCAGACTTTGTCTTCAGCTCTTTCACTTCAGACTTTGTTATCAGCTGATGTCTTCAGCTGTTGCAGACTACTTCAGTTGTTGTAATGTCCGTGGGACTTAAAGGTTTTTCTGATCAGGCTCATTGGTTCTTTTGGTCCAACAAACTCCCCCTGAACCAATGCAGCCAAAACCTTTAAGCTTATTGAGGTCCCACTTATTCTTGGCAGAAATACTCTCTTGATCAGCTTTAGAGATATCGGATAAGCACAGGCCAGGGAACAGGTTTCAGTAGATGTGAATGTCAAAGGATGGAAGGGAACTCTGTCTTGGGGAACTGGACACAGAGCCGTTATCCCAACCATGAAACCTACTTCCCATTGATGAGTCTATAAGACTCTCTGACGTAGGCCTCAAGGAGAACAACTTGTTCCTCCTTAGTGAGTTCTTCTGCTTCTCCTTCGAAGAAGAACTCTGGGCCATAGTACTCTGATAAGTACTTTATCGTCTTTCCATTTTTCAACTCAACAGTTGTTATCTCTCTGTAAGCAAATTCATCTGGGTGAGTCCCTTCTAATAACAACTGGAGTTCATTTTTCTTGATCTCTTCAAGCCTCTTGTATAACAACCCCTTCTTGACCATTTTGTTCTCCATTAGAGTTTGAGGGGTCATCTTTGACTTGTAGGCTCTCTTGAAGTCTTCAAGTATTTCCCAGGGTGAGACTACAATGGCCAACATAATAGCAGCATCTATGGTCTTTCTCACTTGGCCATTGTATCTACTTGGTATGGATTTCTTATGAATTCTAGAACTAACCCTGGGGTCTGGCCAAATCCTTACTCTCTCCTTTTGATATTGAAAGGTATACCTGAGAGCATACAGCCTTTGAGCGTGTTTCTTCATGGCTTGTATAGATGATGACTGAGGAAACTCTTTGTCAATCATCTTCAAAAGTTGCTCATCGTGCTGTTTCTGCTGTTCTTCTTCTTCAATCTTAACTTTCACCATTTGCCTCTGAAAGTCTGGTGTGATCATTTGTTGACTTCTGGGCTCAGGTAATTTTAGAACAGCAGAGATTGGCAGACTATCTTCTTCATCATCTTCTTCTTCTTCTTCTACCATCCTCAACACCCTTCTCCTCCTTCTGGGTGCATCACTGGATGTGGTTTGAGGTGGTTTTTGGGGTAAGGGAGTTGGTTTTGAGGGTTGAGTTGATTTGGAGAGTTGTGGGGTTGGTTGTTTTTGAGAGGGAGTTTGGGAAGGCTGATCTAGCATTTTTATGGTGAGTTTGGCTTTGGAAAGCTTGGCCATATCAGTTCTCTTCCCAGCACCTGCTTCGTCTAAGGCTTCTATAATCAACCCCTTATTGAATTCAGAAGCACAGATTCTGGTGGTTATTGCCAGAATACTGTCTCTGGTCCATGATTTAATCTCAATTAATGATCTTCCCAAGTATTTTGCAATAAACCTGATCATTATCTCCAACCTCTCCCTTTCCATCACACTATAACTGGCCCATCTTTCTTGTATCTCATTAATCTCCAGCCTTCTGATCTCAGTGTCTAATGTGGCTGTATCAAAGCCCTGTCTGAAGAGTTGATCTATTATTCTGTCCATTGATCTGCTGTGAGCTTCATCAGCTTCTTTAATCAGATCTTCCAATGATTTCTCTTCATCAGGCTTTTGAGTTTCAGCACTTTTCTTTCTCTTGTATGTGATCAGCTGTTTTTCCTGTTCTTTTTCTTGTTGTTTCTCCTCTTCCACTCTCTTTCTCTTTCTTTCTTTCACTGCCTTAGACTCCCCCTTTTTGGGTGCATTGGGTTCAGGGGTTTGAATGGCAGAAAGCTTCTTTTGCACAGCATCATCAACAAGTGTTTTTAGATTCGAGGAGATCCTCTCATCAATGGCTTTATGCACAATCTCATTGATGATGGGAGTGATGAGAGGTAAGGAATTTTGAAATGTAGCAACCATCTGCTCAGAGGGGTTCTGTCCCTGAGAGGTGGTGCCAAAACAGTGGCTGGTGGCTCAGTTGAGTGAAGTGGCGGAGTGTTTGGGGAACCTTCAGATGAAGGTGCCATCTGTGGGTTTATTGGGGCAGATGGACTTTGATCCTGAGACATTTTGGCAAGCAGTTCTTTGAGTCTGCTCACCTCAGCCTCAAGGATTGTGTTATGGGCTAAGACATCGTAGAAAAAGCCCAGGTCATCATCAGTTTTTGCTGAATCACCTGACCTCCTGATTGAATCAGGATGTACATGCCCTGAGTGTAGATCAGTTGTAGCATGTGCCCCTTGTTCTTGGTTCTGGGGACTTCCTGCCTCAGGACTGAGTCCTTCATCGGCAGTTGCCTCTGGTGAGGTCTTAGAGATGTTACCAACTTCATCCTGTTCATTTGCTGAATCAGTAGAAGTGGCAGCCTCACCAGATGTTCTAACCTCCTCCTCTACACGGGGAGATTGAACATTATAACCCCTGTGCTGTGGGTTATCAGCAGCATTTTGGTCCTCTTCCTCAGCTGTTGAGGTTCTCCCCATTGTAATTGGTGTCTGGGGAGGAGGAGAGGAATGCAGCTGACTCAACACTTGTGCAACAATAAATGTTGGGCTTTGAGGGGCGGTTGCATTTGGAGATAGGTTTGAAGCAGATTGCACCCGGGGTGACTGGTGCTCTTCAATGGTAACCTTCTCAATTGAGATAGGTTCCAGCATTGTGGTATCCCCAATTTTGGTTGCATCAGGATCCTGTTGAGAGGATGCCTGAGCGGCTAGGGCTGGTGGAGTCTTTGACACTACTGGGGGGTTAGAACCAGTAAGTGTTTCCTGTATTGGTGGTACAGGGGCATCCTCAGGGGACTCATCTCCCTGAGTAGCCTTTTTGGGCTTTTTGGTGTTGGGTTTGGTGGGGACTTTGGATCTGGAAGTGGAGGCTGTGGGTTCCCGCTGCTTGGGTTTGAGCAGCCGGGCAGCCCCTTTCATTGTAGGGTCAGAGTTGTGCCTGGAGTATACTTCAGGCAATACAGCCGGAGCAGGGACTCCAAGGCCAACAAGGCCGTCTGATTTTAGCTGTGTTAAAATTATGGCCATGAGAAACCTGGGATATAATATCCATCTGTTTGCCACAGGTTTCAAGGCCAGATCCTTTAGTTCCATAAAAACTATCTCAGAAAAATTTAAAGTTTGTCGTTCAAAGATAGAGTATAATACCTGTTGCCATCGGGAGGACATCTGATCCCATGAGGAGGTTTTTGGTGCAAGGCAGACATTCACCATGTGGAATATAAGACGTTCAGCATCATGGAAGTGCTTCTTCAGAATGGTGGTAGCACTTAAGTCTCCTTCATACCCGTTGTTGATGAAAGACATATCGGTTGTGCCTTTCGGGTATTCTGTGACACAGGTGGCATCATGTAGATCTAGGGTTTGTCGAATGATGTCCGGAGTGATGACCACCTGTTTCTGGTTGACCAACGACTGGAGAGTGATTTGGCTATCATTCTCACTAGTTTGCACAGAGACGTTGGTCCAGAACTGGCTTAGGGAATCGGGGTATATGGTAGGATTCAGAAGAAACGCGGTTCGGTACTGGGAATCTACCATAAGATCGATGGCGTTATCAAATTTGTTCCAGAAGGCCGATTTCGAGAGGTAGGCAACACAGTTGTGTCTGGGTTTGAGTTTCATGGTCGCCATTGTTGAGAGAGTGAAGGACGGAAAACGGCTAATGAAACGTTTGAAAGTAGGTTTAGGTATTTATAGGGTAAGAAAAGGCTGATATAAAACGACTGAAAGTGTTGGTGCTGTCATCAGTTGTTTGAAAACAACTGAAGACCTGGTTTTAACTTTCAGAAGTTGTAACAACTGAAGACTTGGTATTAGTCATCAGTAGTTGTGAAACTACTGAAGACATGGTTTTGGCTTCAGGTGTTGTAACAACTGAAGACTTGGTGTTAGTCATCAGTAGTTGTGAAACTACTGAAGACATGGTTTTGGCTTCAGTTGTTTGAAGTGAAGCAGCAGTTGTAGAAACAACTGAAGAGAAAAATTTCTCATCAGCTGTTGTCGTCAATTCTTAGCTCATCAGCTGTTTCATTCTGACCTCAACACTTCATCAGACTGTCTGAGTTTCAGATGTTTCATAGGTCATCAGTACTTATCTGTTATTCTGACATCAGCAGTTGTAACTACAGCAGTAGTTGTAACCACATCAGTTCTTTTCAACAGATGAGTACTTCAGTACTTTTAAGTAATTTAGTCTTCAGTAGTTATGAAAACTACTGAGGATAAAAGAACTTCAGTACTTATTTGTGACAGTAGTATACGAATGCTCATCAGTACTTGTTGACTGAGATCATCAGTAGTTGTCACTTATTCTAGCTGCAGCATACCAAGCCTTAACACTAGGTTTTGGAAAGTTGAACTGTCCAAAGGCTTAGTAAATATGTCTGCAAGCTCATCAGCACTAGGAACAAACTTTGGATCAATCAGACCTTTTTCAAAACAATCCCTAATAAAATGGTGTCTGATCTCAATATGTTTGGTCCTAGAGTGCTGGACTGGATTCTTGACAATACAAAGAGCTGAAGCACTATCCATTAGTAATGGAGTCTTAGTCTCTGTAATGCCATAATCCAGTAATTGATTCTGAAGCCAGAGTACCTGAGATGTACAACTTGCAGCAGCAATGTACTCGGCTTCAGCAGTGGATGTAGCAACAGATGTTTGTTTCTTACTCTGCCAAGAAACCAAACAGTTGCCTAGGAATTGACATCCACCAGAAGTTGATTTTCTAGTTAATTTACACCCTGCATAGTCACTATCAGAAAAAGCAACTAATTTGCAAGAGTGCCCAGTGGAATACCAAAGACCTAGAGATTGAGTACCTTGCAGATATCTAAAGATCCTCTTGACTGCAATCAAATGAGACTCTTTAGGAGCAGCCTGAAATCTAGCACAAACACAAGTTGCAAACATAATATCTGGTCTAGAAGCTGTTAAGTACATCAAGGACCCAATCATACATCTGTAAAGTGTTTCATCAACAGCTTTACCTTTCTGATCTGCATCCAGTTGTGTGGTGCTGCACATGGGAGTAGAACAGGGCTTACAGTGTTGTAAATCAAACTTTGCCAAAAGACTTTTTGTGTATTTTGACTGATGAATGAAAGTTCCATCAGCCTTTTGTTTGATTTGCAAACCTAGAAAGAACTGTAATTCTCCCATGGCACTCATTTCGAATTTTTGTTGCATCAACTTTGTAAATGCATCACACAACTGTGGATCAGAGGAAGCAAAAATAATATCATCAACATAAATTTGAACAAGGAGCTTATGCTGACCCACTTTCTTAATGAACAAAGTTTTATCTATGGAGCCTCTAGTGAAATTATTCTGAAGAAGAAAATTTGACAGTGTTTCATACCAGGCTCTAGGAGCTTGTTTCAACCCATAAAGAGCCTTATCAAGTTTATACACCCAATCAGGATGTTTATTATCCTCAAAACCTGGTGGTTGACACACATAAACCTCTTCTTTTATTTTACCATATAAAAATGCACTTTTGACATCCATTTGAAAAACTTTAAGATTGTGGAATGCAGCATAGGCTAAGAACAATCTAATTGCCTCCAGTCTGGCTACAGGGGCAAAGGTTTCATCATAATCAATACCTTCTTCTTGTGAAAACCCCTGGACAACCAGTCTGGCCTTGTTCTTGACAATTTGCCCATTTTCATCTGTTTTATTCCTAAACACCCATTTAGTGCCTATTGCACACTTACCTGGGGGTAGAGGAACCAGTTCCCACACTTGCTGCTTTTTGAACTGAAGAAGCTCAAGCTGCATGGCATCAACCCATCCATTGTCTCTTAATGCAATATGATAGTTCTTTGGCTCTTGCTGACTGATGAAAAGAGCATAGAAGCAGAAGTTGGACAATTGACTTCTAGTTGAGACACCAGCATTGATATCACCAATGATTTGAGACGTTGGGTGATTCTTCAGCTCTTGATACACTATGAGATCTGTGCAAGTGTTTGTAGCACGCTCAGCAGCAACAGATGTTGATCCAGATTCTTGAAACCAAGTGTTAGATGGCAGGTCAAATGAAGTAGAGGATTCAGAAATCTCATCAGCATTTGTTGTGGATGGTGCTACTGAAGCTACAGGAACATCAAGTTGAGTAGACTCAGGCAGTTGATCACTAAACTTGAATAGGTGAGTACTGGGATCATCATGAACATCAGTACCACCAGATGGATGACTAGCTGCAGAAGGTGATGAATTCACATGATCTGCAACAGCTGGAGGCTGATAAGGAACATATTGCAGTATGTCCAGATCAAACAACTCCACAGGGTTTTGTGGGATTTTGTCCTTAGGAGATTCATTGAACTTCACATGCAAGGTTTCTTCAACCATCTTTGTTCTACAGTTGAACACTCTGTAAGCCTTGCAAGTGGATGAGTACCCAACAAAATACCCTGCATCCACCTTAGAATCAAACTTTTGGAGTTGATCCTTTGTGTTGAGAATGTAACAAGGACACCCAAATGCTCTGAAGAATGAAATTAGAGGAGCCAAATGATGTAGAACTTCATAAGGAGTCTTCATCAACCTCTGATTCACTAAAGCTCTATTTTGCACATAGCATGCTGTGTTGACAGCTTCAGCCCAAAAGGTCAGTGGCAAACCAGAGTCAGCCAACATGGACCTTGCAGCTTCAATTAGGGTCCTGTTCTTTCTCTCCACTACTCCATTTTGTTCTGGAGTCCTTGGGATGCTATACTGCCTCTTGATTCCTTTTGAAAGGTAGAAATCATCAAGTGTATGGTTTCTAAATTCAGTTCCATTATCACTTCTTATACACTTGACTGATAGGGAATACTGCTTCTCAACATACAACACAAAGTTAATAATTGTCTGAGCAGCCTCATCCTTTGAATGCAAGAAGAAGGTCCATACAAATCTGGAGTAATCATCCACAATTACCAGACAGTATTTCTTCTTTGCCATGCTCATTACTCTCACAGGACCAAAGAGATCCATGTGCAGTAATTGCAAGCAGGCAGTGGACTTTGGTTCTTCTATAGGAGGGAATGAGACTTTGTGTTGTTTTCCTTTTAAACAAGCAGTGCAGGTTTCATCACAGAGGAACTCCTTTATTGGTAGACCTCTTACTAAACTATTGTGGATCAGCTGATTCATGTTTTTGAGATTAACATGACCCAGCCTTCTATGCCACAGTTTAGATTCCTGAGGAGAGGCCTTGGAGAACAGGCAAGGATGACCTTTTAACGCAATCTTCTTTGACAAATCCAAGGCATATACTCTTCCTATCCTGTTGGCCTTCAGGAGAGTATGTTCATCCAATACCTTGTCAATCAGCCTCAGAACTTTGGAAGACAGAATCCGGCAGTTCTGGCTTGTGAAAAGTGCAACATGCCCTTTATCACACATCTGACTGACACTCAGTAGATTATACTTGAGATTCTCCACATGGTTAACATCATCAAATCTGATTTCTCCATTTGACACAAATCCTTTCCCGATGATGTAACCCTTAGCATCATTTCCAAATGAGACAAATCCCTTCTTTCCTTGAGAGTAGTCATTAAGAAGAGAACTGCTCCCAGTCATATGCATAGATCCTCCACTGTCTACATACCAGATGCTTCTTTGGCATGCTGAAGAACCCTGCATTTATCATAAGAAACTAGTTAGCTTTAGAGACCCAAACCTTTTTGGTTTTGGGTCTGTTTTCATCAACAGATTTAACCATAACTTGTTTCTCATGATTAACAGCTGATGAAGGTGGAGATGGTGCTGAAATGGAATTCTTAGATTTGGGCTTGGATTTCCTTTTCAGTGGTTTGATCACAGGTGCATCTAGTTGGTTAACTCTCCCCAACAAATGCTGAACCATCATAACAAGTTGTGTCTGATTTGTTGCTAAAGCCTTCAGCTCATTTGACACATCAGTACTTGTTTTTGATGAGTTCCTGTGACCCACCATTTCCTCCTTCTTGAAATTCACAGACTTCGTCTGATGTTTATCATGAGGAACACTATCAGCTGTTTTCTGATAAACCCCATCCTTCTTTTTGGATTTTGGTGAGGCCTTGGGTTTATCAGTTTGAGATGACTGTGGTACAAACTTGGTTTCAAACTCATTTTTCATTTTATTTATCTCTTCTTTAATGAGCTTATCTCTGTTGAGTTTGGAACCCTTTTTGTACCAGCATTCATCAGATAGATGATTGAATTTACCACATATTTCACATGGCTTATTCTTCATCTTGGATTGATCAACTGCTGAAGTGGAAACTACTGAAGGTGTGATCTTCAGTACTTTCCTCCTTTCAGTACTTGTGTTAAGTACTGAAGGATCGGTAACAACTGAAGACTTGTTCTTCAGCTGTTCTCTATCCGTCCTGAAAGACCGTATGATAGATTCCTCAGCAGTTGTTAATCCTTTTATTTCATCAGATTTGAAATGCTTTTCAGATGTTGTGACTTGCCCTTCAGTACTTGGAGTACTTTGAGGAACAACATCTGAATTTCTCAGCTTCATGTGTTTATCAGCATTTAAACCATCAGGCAATTGATTTGCTGAGATCTTAACACTGACTTCATCCTCTAATTTTGTATTATCATTTGAGGATGAATCACATGATGATGTGGTTTGGAAATTACTTTCACCTTCAGATTTTACTATTGATTTTGAAGTAAAATCAGTAGGTGGTGCAGTATGATTGTAACCTATTCCAAACTTCACATTTGAAGCTGTTTGCTTGCTGAGAAGCATTTCAAATCCCTTGCAGGATGTTACCCATCGGTCACACTCAACTTGGGTAGCTGCAAGTGTCTCTTTGAGACTTCTGTGGTTCTCGAGTATGACCTCTACCTTAGCCTTTTCATCATTAAGTTGGCATTTAAGCTTGTAAATCTCATCATCTTTGTCATTAAGTGCAGACACATACTCATCTTTTCTTTTGGAAATAGTTTTCTCAAGCTCAAGATTTTGATTGATTAAAGCTACATTTGCCTCTCTAATAGAGACAAAGGCAGCTATGCATGATTCAGAACATAACTTGGCTTTAGCCTCAGAAGATATCTGGGTTACCTGTGAAGATGAAGCATCTGAGCAGGAACCCTCAGTAGACTCCAGGGCCATGAGAGCAAGATTCCCAAAAGGATGTTCACCACCATGTTGACCAGCACCAGCAGATAATTGCTCATTGAAACCAGAAAGATCATCTGGTAAGCTGCTCCAGTCAACAACTCCTGGTGTGAAGAAGCTGTGATGAGGTTGAGATTGTGATGGAGATGGTTGAGGCTCAGGTAGGGCTTGAGGTTGTTGTGCTATAGGGACATGAACTGGATTTGGCTGTGGCATGTAATAGCAGGGATAAGGATATGGCATTGGACCCTGAGGGACAAAGTATGCAGGAGATTGAGGTTGTGAGTGATGACCAGAACTAGCAGGATGTTGCCCTTTGTTTTGTGAACTATTGCTTGGAAAGGTCACAAAGGGTGCAGAGGAGTTAGATCCAGTTGATCTACACTCTCTTGCAAAGTGCCCAAGCCTGTGGCATTTGTGACACCTCAACTTACTCTTGTCAAAACCAACTTTGGTTTTGCCAGAGAGTCCTGGAAATTTCCTACCAGTTCTCTTGTAGAACTTTTGAGATCTGATATTGATCAGGGCCATTTGGCTCAAAATATCCATCTCTTCTAAATCATCATCAGCAATACCCTGCAAATCATCCATGATAAAGCATAAATTATCACTATTACACCCAGAATGACTGTCAACACCAACAAATGCATGATCAGAACTGTTTGAAGAGAAATCTATATGCTCATCATAATGACTTTCTGATCCAGCATATTCTGACTCATGACCGACCAAGGCAGTGTTACCTGGTACAAAGTCATCAGAGAGCTTTCCTGATGATGCCAGTTTCCTTTTCTGCTCTATCTCTCTTTCAAATGTAAGCAGTTTCCCATGGAGTTGGGTGAGAGATAGGCTATCCAGATTTGCACTGGAGCGTAGGACAATGGTGTATGTGTCCCATCTCTCAGGCAGTGATCTGAGGAATCTGTTGTTCATCTGGCTGTTAGTATACTCATGCTTGACCATTTTCAGCTCAGAGATCAAGCAGGAGAAACGCTCAAACTGTTGAGTCAGTGTCTCACCCTTCCTATGAGAGAATGTCTCATATTGTTGGGCGAGGATTTCTCTGTTGTTTGCTAAGACCTCATCAGTTCCTCCGAATTGTTCCTTCAAAGCATTCCAGAGGTCATGAGCAGTTTCATGATGCATAAGCCCAGAATAGATTTCATTCGGCAGTGCCATGGCCAGAATTCCATGGGCTTTAGCATCAATCTCAAACAGTTTACGATCTTCATCTGAGTATTGCTCCTTCTTCTTCGGAACCATTTGATTGGTCTCCGGATTGTTCACCATAGGCTTGTGTGGACCGTGAACCACAGATGTCCAACAACCTGAACTGTTAACAGACAGGTGATGGAGCATTCTTCGTTGCCATATGTTATACTCACTCCTAACCAGCATCGGAGGCTTGGTTGAGGAGCCAGTATTGTGAGGATCATTAGATGGAGTAGTCATTCTCAGATTCAAACCAAATCAATCAAGTTTCAAAAGATTTAGCACAAAAACACAACAAACTCAATAAGAACCAAGAAGAAACTCAAATTAAATAACCAGAAGCAGCAGAAAATCAATCTTTATAACCAATTCTTGCACATATGCTAATTCGATCAAACTATAGATATCAAAATAGCAGTTTCAATGATCAATTGTTAAACCGATCAATGATTAACCCGCTCTGATACCATTTGTCAGGATCAGTGATCTAAGTTTGATCAATTAGAGTTGAATCACAGCGGAATTAGAGCAAGAATTAACAAATATAGCAAGAACACAATAAATATTCAATGGAACAGTACACGGTTATATAGAAATAGGGTTTTCTGCAAAGGGATAATAACATTCATGCACACATGCTTCGGTATGGCGGCTGCTAGGTTTTTCTAAGCTGCACCGATTACAATTAGGTCAGCATTCCTTATATATAGGAATGTGACGTCTGCTGATGTCACTTGATAGTGACGTCTAACAGAATTATTACAAACTACTGAAAGTAAGCAAACTACTGAGAATGTTCACAACAACTGAGAACATCTCAGAGTATTCTAAGTACACGAAGAAACATAAAACTACTGAAACTACAAGTACAGAAAAGAAAATACAACTACTGAAAGGAAACCATCACAACTACTGAAGAGGTCTTCTTCAGCTGTTGTGACAATCATCTGAAACTTGGTCTTCAGACTTTGTCTTCAGCTCTTTCACTTCAGACTTTGTCTTCAGCTCTTTTAGCTTCAGACTTTGTCTTCAGCTCTTGTCTTCAGACTTTGTCTTCAGCTCTTTCACTTCAGACTTTGTTATCAGCTGATGTCTTCAGCTGTTGCAGACTACTTCAGTTGTTGTAATGTCCGTGGGACTTAAAGGTTTTTCTGATCAGGCTCATTGGTTCTTTTGGTCCAACATTTACAAATGCAACGGCAGTATTCATGGATCTCATGAATCGTGTGTGCAAACCCTATCTTGATCGATTTGTTATTGTGTTCATCGATGATATATTGATCTATTCAAGGACCAAGGAAGAACATGAAGAGCACTTACGTCTAATCTTGTAATTACTTAGAAAGGAGCAACTGTACGCCAAGTTTTCCAAGTGTGATTTCTGGACATGTGAAGTTCAATTTCTGGGTCATATTGTTAACGAGAAAGGAATACATGTTGATCTAGCAAAGATTGAGGCAATAAAGAATTGGTCGGTTCCCAAGACACCCAGTGAGATACGACAGTTTCTTGGACTGGCAGGATATTACCGACGTTTCATTGAAGGATTTTCTATGATCGCTCAACCCCTTACAACCTTGACTCATAAAGGGACAACGTATACATGGGGTGATAGTCAGGAGTCTGATTTTTCAGTTGTTGAAACAGAAATTGTGTAGCGCATCGATATTGGCATTACCAGAAGGAAGTGATGACTTTGTGGTCTATTATGATGCTACTATCCAAGGACTTGGTTGTGTCTTGATGCAACGTGATAAAGTGATATCCTATGCTTCGAGACAACTAAAAGTACACGAGAAGAACTACACCACTCATGACTTGGAATTGGGTGCGGCAGTTTTTGCCTTGAAGATCTGGAGACATTACTTGTACGGCACCAAGTGCACTATCTACAACGATCACAAGAGTCTTCAGCATATCTTTGAGCAAAATGAGTTGAACATGAGGCAAAGACGCTGGGTGGAATTGTTGAATGATTATGATTACGCTATTAAATATCACCCAGGAAAGGCAAATATAGTTGTAGAAGCGTTGAGTAGAAAGGAGACTGCTAAACCTCGACGAGTGCGAGCTTTGCAGCTTACGATTAGCACTCACTTGCCTGAAACAAATTCAAGAAGCTCAGGCAGAAGCCTTGAAAACGGAAAACATTGGGTCTGAATCTTTACAGGGAATGGACAAACAGTTTGAAGTGAAAGAGGATGGAATTCTTTACATCATGGACAGACTTTAGGTACCTTTGTATGGAAACCTAAGGGACTTAGTTATGAGTGAGGCTCACAAGTCTAAGTACTCTATACATCCTGGTTCAGACAAAATGTATCATGACCTGAAGGCGCACTATTGGTGGCCTAATATGAAAGCAGATGTGGCTACGTATGTTGGCAAGTGCCTGACCTGTTCGAAAGTTAAAGTGGAATATCAGAAGCCATCTGGGTTACTACAACAACCTGAGATTTCTATGTGGAAGTGGGAACATATTTCTATGGACTTCATTACCAAATTACCCCGGACTCCAACTGGTTGTGACATGATATGGGTGATCGTGGATCGATTAACTAAATCCGCTTATTTCTTGGGAATCAAGGAAACGGATAAAATGGATAAATTAACCTGAGTTTATCTGAAGGAGATAGTCTCGAGACATGGTGTACCGATCTCCATTATTTCTGACCGCGATGCTCGTTTTACATCGCACTTTAGGCAGTCGTTACAGAAATCTATGCGTACGCGTCTAGATATGAGTACCGCTTATCATCCGCAAATAGATGGGCAAACTGAACGTACTATTCAGACATTGGAGGACATGCTACGTGCTTGTGTGATTGACTTTGGGAATAACTGGGAAGTTCACCTACCATTGGTGGAATTTTCTTACAACAATAGTTATCACACCAGCATTAAGGCAGCACCTTTTGAGGCTTTGTATGGATGAAAGTGTAGATCACCGGTTTGTTGGGCAGAAATTGGTGATAGTCAGCTAATAGGCCCCGAGTTGGTGCACGAGACTACTGAGAAGATAGTACAAATAAGGAACCGTATGGCTGCAGCACATGACTGACAGAAAAGTTATGCAGACAAGCGACGAAAACTTTTGGAGTTTCAGGTCGGCGATAAAGTTTTATTGAAAGTCTCACCGTGGAAGGGCGTGGTTCAATTTGGTAAAAGAGGAAAGCTAAATCTAGATACGTTGGACCATTTGAGATTCTGGAAAGAATAGGTCCAGTGGCGTATCGATTAGATCTACTTGACTTGTTGAATGGAATTTACAACGTATTTCATGTCTCAAATCTGAAAAAATGTTTATCTGACGAGATGATGGCTGTACCACTGGAGGAAGTGCACGTAGATGAACAACTACGGTTCATTGAAGAACAGTTGAGGTGATGGAGCGAGAGGTCAAAACTCTTAAGCAAAGCAAGATACCCATAGTCAAAGTTCGTTGGCACTCAAAACGTGGACCGGAATTCATGTGGGAACGTGAGGATCAGATAAAGCTCAAGTATCCTCATTTGTTCGAAACAACGATGCCAGCCAACGAAGGTATTGATTAAATTTCGGGATGAAATTTCTTTCAACATGGGGATGATGTGACAACCCACCCGAAACTCACTCGATTTCTTTGTGCCAATGCAGTAGACCATTGATTTAACTCAACCATGTAATGCATTTTCGGGACGAAAATTCTTTCAACATGGGGATAATGTGACATCCGGTAATTTTTCTGTTACCAAACTCCGTTAGTTCCGTTAGGTCTTGCATACACGTGTCTTGAGCACACACTAGTTGTCGTTGAACGTTGGTGACTTAATAACAATTATCTATGATAAACAGATAATAATTTAACTAGTAATGTTGATTATTAAGTTGTACTTATGTGGTTTATAGATTTTAAATATTATTTGTGAATTTTATCTTGTAACGTGACGATGTGTTATATTTATTGCATGTGTTTTGTAGCTATTGAAAATTATGCATGATTATTATTGTTAGTTTATAATATTTGTATTTTGTAGTTAAAAAGGTTAATTTTTATAAAAAAGTAGTAGGAGAGGGATTAAAGGGTGATTTTAAATAAGTAAAGTTTTGACAAAACCCAACCCTAGCCCCCTTCTCCCCCATTCGGCCGAACCTCATCCCAAGCACCCCCATTCTTGCGATTTCAAGCTTCCAACCCCAAGAACATTCGATTTTTGCCTGGCTTTGATCATTACAATGTGTAGCAAGCATCAATTCTTGGCCATTACGCGATTAAAGTTGACCTCTAAAGGTTGTCTTTCCGATCACTATTAGCTTTTACTATTGTTCGTTTGCGCACCAGGTGAATTCATACCCCATTTTTTTTATACACTCTCTTTTGAGGGAGATAGCATACTGTTTTACAAACGCTTTATTATAGTAAGTTGTGTATAGTGTAACATAGTGGGTTATACCATGGAAGTCCTCACACTTTCAGATCGTTAATATTGGTTTATGGCGGAAAATCTTGGGTAGTACTACTGAGTCTGACAAGCCCCACCTGTGCGACTCGAGGTCAAACGGGTGCAATATTGTCCTAAACTACTAATAGCGTCACGATCGTTAATATGTTTTGCGCAGTTTACTTTTAGTACTTTGTGTTTAGGTTATTTACAAAACGCTTCCGCAAATATTTTAAAGTTTTAAACTCTGATTTGTTTAAATGTTGCATGTAGAGTCGTTCTGAGTAACTAATAACTGAGATCCTGGTTTGTTCACTCGCCTCGCTGTAATACTCCGCACGTGGATTTTGAGGGTGTGACATATATATATATATATATATATATATATATATATATATATATATATATATTCCCTTTATAGTCCCTAATTTCATGTTGTATTCTTTGATATATATATATATATATATATATATATATATATATATATATATATATATATATATATATATATATAGCGCGTTAGCATCATTACAAAACCACTTTTTATTTTCAGAACTACAGAACCATTGATTTACATAAGTGTAAATTTAGTTTGGTGATACTTAATCTATTTTACATATGTGTATAGTAAACATGAACAATAAACTATGTAAAACAACTAAATATCATTTGTTTTAACTTAAATTTAGGTAAATCAATGATTCGTAATTTATATTTATGTAAATCAGTAGTTCTTTTGGTTCTGAAAATAAAAAGTGATTGCGTAATGGTCCTGACCATATATATATATATATATATATGAAAAGTTTATGGTGCATAATGTTGTTTTCATGCGAAGAGTACGAAGCAACATGGTCCATTGATCTAAGAGATCAACTATTCAGATTTAAGATGAAATAATCACGCAAGAAATGTTCCTAGAGGGGTAGAATTGGTAATAGTCTACAATTGTTGACTTTTTTTAACTTCCTCCCATTTTTTTAAACAAATATAGCTTTTTCATATGACATTATTTTTTTAAAAAAATACACCTTAAAAACAAGCATTTTAACCTCTTTAATATGAGTATAGTGTTGCTATACTTTTTTTTAAAGAAACAATATTTTTTTAGAAAAATGTTTGTGCTGTGCGTATAACTTGCGTGATTATTCACAGCGTAATTATCAACATAACTTGCGTAATTATCAATCTAACTTGCGTGATTATTTTTTTATAACTGAGTAGTTTTTCTTTGCGTAATAATAGATATAACTTGCGTAATTATGAATATAACTTGCGTAATTATGTAACTTTTATGAGTAATTGTAGCACGGATGAAACTATCCCTCCACTAAAAAACACGTGTCACACTCTGGTGACTTCGTACACTTCGTATGAAAATTACAGTTTGTATAGTAACCGGTCCCTATATATATATATATATATATATATATATATATATATATATATATATAGTGTTTGTATTTGTACACATAGAAATCAATTGAATTCAAAATAATAAGCTTCAAACTCTAGATCTATCTTGCCGTCATCAGAAAACATGTCCGATACTCACTCTCTGACCATCAATTCTTCCATAAAAGATTTGGTTTTTGTTAATTATCCGTCCACTCTTAAACTCACCTCTTCCAACCACCCCTAGAAAACCCAAGTTGAATCCTATCACTATGATGTCGACTTGTACAAGTACATCGACAGCTCGTACCCGACTCCTAAACCTGCCGACAACAATGGTATTCTTACACCCCACAAAGATTTAGGTCAGTGGTTCCTTCGTGACCGACTTCCTACGGAGCTCTAGTTTGAAGCTTATCCCCTCAGATTGTACCATTGATTATCGATGCATCTTTATCCTTTGATGCCTGAGAAATCTTGGCTAAGACCTATGCCTGATGAATCAATATTTTAGATTCATCGAGCTTGGATCTTAGGATTCATCATGTTCACGATCTATAAATCAAAATTAAGATGGGTGGATGTGTGTGAATCAAAGAACAAATAGACGGATAATGTTTAATGTTATGATTTCATTGATGTTGCTAAACAAATTACAATGAGAATCATAGATGAAAGATGGAATCAAACCCACCCAAAGGAGGAATACTCCTGGGTGGTGGTTCACACCATACGAAACACACATAAAAGAACCACACTTGCAAAAATGCACTAGTGGATCTATTTATACTATTGTTACAACATGACCTAATTTTGACTTTTCTTTTTGTCTTGATGTTGACTTTGTCATGTTGAATTGTCTTGTATTGTTGTTCTTGTTGTGATCAACTTTATCTCAGAATTTGTATAATGAGATCTTCAGTTGGCTATAATTATCCTTTGGTAAGCTTCAGCTTATTCAATTGTTAAACCCAATAATACTCCCCCTAAACTAATGCTTTCCAAACATTGAACTTGAAGATCTTCTCTGTCACATGTCTTCTTGAAAATACTTTATAATCTGACATTCTTTAGATAACCATTGGTCCCCATGATTAAATTATGTCTATCTGTTCTGCTCAATATTTAGAGATGGGTTCAGTAGATCATCTTTGATTGCAGTATCATGAATTTCAGAGAGTTTTTGATAGTTGTACAAATCCTAGAATGACGTAGCGGTTTTGTGACCAAGTTGATTTCTGGTGTTGTTTTTCTTTTTGTTGAATGCACAAAATGGACGTGCTTGTTGGTTGCAATCGTCTGCAATCATGATATTGTCTATTTCTTGTTTGTTGTTATCATCTGTTCATCATCTTTTATTGTTGGATGAATTGCATTTGAAGTTAACTCAACCGCATTAGGTGAGTAACTTATCAGCATTTGTTCACTAAAGCATTTGTATTTGTTTTAACGCACCCGTATTAGTTTACAAACCATCCGCATTTGTATGGTCCATCTACATTTATATGGTCCATCCATATTTGCATGGCTTCATCTTCATTTGTTTGGTTCAACTTGTAGCATCCGTATTTGTGTTGTCCCCTTCCGCATTTGTTTTGTTGTTACACATATGCAATCGCATTTGTTCCTTGCTTCATTTGCATTTCCATGTTGCATAGCTTCATTTGTTTGACACTTAGCCGCATTGGATAATAGCTTATCTGTATTTGTTTGTGCAACAAAATGACATCCACATTTTTATGTAACGCATCCGCATTTGTTTGTTACTCGGTATTCTTATTTGTGTAATGATAAGTACTTGAATTGTATTTCTTGTTGTTTCATGCGTATTTCCTAATCAAACTAATGCGAATACCTGTACTCAAAATACATTAGATCTGAAATGATTTTGATCTTGAACAGTAGTTGTAAATCTTGTTAAGTTGCATCGAGTTTTGAAGGAGTAATCAGATCCATGATTAATCATCTTCAAATCATACCAAAATTAACAGACTTGTTGATTTTCTTTTGTATTTTGTTGATGAACAGAGGGGGTGTCGATGAACAGTGACCTTTTTTCCATTTTGTTGTATTCTTTGTTATTGACATCGTTAAAGATGAAATCAGATCTAAAAAAATAGATGAATCCAGCAACCAACAGCTCTGATGCCATTTTATTGAATCAATATTTCATATTCATCGAGCTTGGATCTTAGGATTCATCATGTTCACGACCTAGAAATCAAAATTAAGATGAGTGGATGTGTGTGAATCAAAGAAGAAAGAGACGGATAATGTTTAATGTTATGATTTTATTGATGTTGATGAACAAATTACAATGAGAATCATAGATGATAGATGGAATCAAACCCACCCAAAGGATGAATACTCCTTGGATGGTGGTTCACACCATACGAAACACACACACAAGAACCACACTTGCAAAAATGCACTAGTGGGTCTATTTATACTATTGTTACAACATGACCTAATTTTGACTTTTCTTTTTGTCTTGATGTTGACTTTGTCATGTTGAATTGTCTTGTATTGTTGTTATTGTTGTGATCAACTTGGTCTCAGAACTTGTACAATGAGATTTTCGGTCGGCTGTAATTATCATTTGGTAAGCTTCAGTTTATTCAATTGTTGAACCCAACAATGCCTCTCTGAGTCGTTTTCACATCAAACAATTGAAAGATTGACTCAAACAAACCTCAAAATTACAATGGCCAGTTGTGATTAGCCACTTACTATAAGATCCAAACACCAACAAGATCATTCAAGTTAATAGCTCAGATTATGTCAACTATAGTAACTCCCTAATTTCAATGGCCAGTTGTGATAAGCCACTTACTTTACTTTTCATTCCCTAAGCATTTCCTATCCTAATTACATTAGCGTCCAAATCTACTAAGAGCACATAATCACACAACAAGCGCACATAAGACCATCTCTATTACTTTACATAAATATTTACCCTTAGGCATGTAGTTACTCGAACTGGCATCCCTTTCCTTTTGTTCCATTTTTAGTTTAAATTTTAGTTTAAAAATATTTTTATCCAATTCTCATAAACTTTGTCTCTGATACCAAAAACTCCATTTCCATTCGCAATCGATCACAAGGATCAGACTCCTATGAGATCATGAGCTATACAACCTCCCACAATTGAGCTAATGACCCCTTAATGAGTCCTGAACCTCCTTTCATACATAGTCAATCTCAAGGATTAGACCCCTGTGTGCATCCTTATGGGTTAGCTAAACCCCTCAATAAGTTGTGAACCTCCATACATTGCTTGCAGGACTTTCATTCATTCGTTACGTTTTACTTTTCGTTACCATTATCTTTCACTTTCATTACATAATACTTTACTTACAATAGTATATAACACACCAAGTAAAGATGTATTTGTAAAACTTTATCATTTTGAAAACTGTTAACACATTACAGCATAGCACATAACACAGCTAGTCATGTGAGAACAACATACATGCAAAAACATAATCTCGCGCGAGAACTCTTATCTCGCGCTAGCACTAATTTCTCGAGCGAAAACTTTCCCGGATTTGAAATCCCTTCTAGCCCAAGCTACCTAACTCACCCGAGAACTTACAAGTTTCCCGCTTGAACCCAACTTATTGCGTCTAAGGCTGAAATAACACAACCCACTCCATAAACAACATCAACATAAGCATAAACAAGAATTTAGTATGTATAATAGCCCCAAAACGTAAAAAAGTTGCATAAAAAGGGGCTTGAAACTCACCTCTTAACGATCTAACACAAGGGCGACCTTCCCGAGAGCTTTTCAAATGGAAACTATACATTCATGCATTATATTCGTTAATAATCCTTCATTAATACATAACACGAGTTACTACACGAGTTACATACCTTAAACGCTTCAAATCTTCATTTTCTCTCTCTAGTCTATGCTTTTCTCTGTCTCTAGCAGCAGCACTTTTCATGCGAGAATGGGTCAAACAGGTGTTCTCATCTATTTATATGATTCCCCTAACTTATCGCCTGGTTCTCGCGTGAGTACACCCTTTTGCGCGAGAAGTTTACTTCCACGCGAGAACTTCGTTTTCATTCGTCCCTGAGAATCTTCGGGGCGTTACAAGTCTACCCCCGTATTTAGGATTCGTCCTTGAAACCTGTTAGTCCTCAAATAACTACGGATAATGCCACCTCATCTCCTCCTCAGTCTCCCATGTATACTCCGATCCATTTTTATGATCCATTGTACTAGTACAAGCAGAACCACTTTATTTCTTAAACGCTTCTCTTTTCTATCGAGGATGGCCACCGGCTGTTCCATGTATTTCCTTCGTTCATCCACCTCGATATCTTCAAGTGGCATGACCACGTCGTCATCAGCCAAACACTTTCTCAGATGAGATACATGGAATGTCGGATGTATTCCACTTAGCTCATCAGGTAGTTCTAACCGGTAGGCCACCTCCCCTACCCTTGCGATGATCCGGAATGGCCCTATATACCTTGGGCTCAACTTTCCTTGTTTTTTGAATCTGATAATCCCTTTCTAGAAGATACCTTTAACATCGCTATGTCCCCTACTTGGAACTCAATCGGCCTTCGTATCTTATCAGCATAAGACTTCTTCCGGTCTTTCACCGCTTTCATGAAGTCTTTGGTGTTATTCAACTTCTCTATAGTGGCCTCGATTATCTCAATACTTCCAAGTTCCTTCTACCCAATGTCTCCCTAACATATAGGCATCCTACACTTCTTATCGTACAACGTTTCATAAGGAGGCATACCAATGCTGGCATAATAACTATTAATATAGGAAAACTCTACTAACGGTAGGTGTTCATCCCAACTTCTCCGAAATCGATACAACACGCTTTGAGCATATCCTCTAATGTCTGTATCGCTCTTTCTGACTGGCCATCTGTCTGAGGATGATAAGCAGTACTGATGTGTAACCTCGTCCCTATTGCATCATGGAATCTCTTCCAAAAATTGGAGGTAAATCGAGTGTCCCTATCAGATACAATAGACACCATCACACCATAACGAGTTACCATTTATTTAATGAATAGATACACCAACCTTTCTGGGGAATACATCTCCTTGATTGGCAGAAAATGGGCACTATTCGTCAAGCTATCCATAACTACCTAAATGGTATCACATCCTCTCATCGTGCGAGGCAACTTCGCAATGAAGTCCATCATAATGTGCTCCAACTTCCTTTCAGGAATATCCAAGGGTTGAATCTTCCTATATGGTTTATTGTGTTTTGCCCTTACTTGTAAACAAGTTAGGCACTTAGTCACATACTCCGCCACATCACGCTTCATTCCTGACAACCAATAATCCTCCTTCAGGTCATGATACATCTTTGTAGCACTGGGATGAATGGAATACCTAGTTTTGTGAGCCTCATCCATAATTCTTCCCCTTAGATCCCCATAGCGAGGAATCCACATCCACCCCGAACAGTTTCTAACACCAAGGGTGTTTTCTTTCAAATATGATGTTTGTCCTTACATTCACTCAGAGTTGATTCTATCATCCTTCAACGCCTCATTATGGAATTCTTTAATCTGACCCATGATATCAGGGGTCACAATCAACTGATAAGCCTTTACATGAATTGGTTCAGGTCTCTCCTTTCGACTAAGAGCATTAGCAACCATGTTTACCTTGCCTGGATGATAATGAATTTCCCAGTCATAGTCCTTAATCAACTCTAACCACCTTCTCTACCTCATGTTATGATCCTTTTGCTCGAAGATATACTTTACGCTCTTGTGATCTGTGAAGATAGTGCACTTGATTCCATACAAGTAATGCCTCCAAATCTTCAATGCAAAGACCAAAACTACCAACTCCAAATCATGAGTAGGATAGTTAGCTTCGTGGATCTTTAACCGCCAGGACGCATAAGCTACAACCTTCCCTCGTTGCATCAACACACAACCTAAGCCTGAATATGAAGCATCTGAATAACCTGGTCTTTAACTCTTGGAAGGCACTCTCCTATTCTGTACTACATTCAAACTTCACATCTTTACAAATCAACTTGGTCAACGGAGAAGCTATCTTAGAGAAATCTTGGATAAATTTCCTGTAGTAGCCCGCTAAAACCAAGAAGCTACGGATCTCAAATGGTGACTTTGGGGATTTCCATTGCATTACTGCTTTGACTTTCACAGGATCCACCATGATCTCTTCAGGATTAATCACATAGCCAAGAAATTGAACCTCTCGTAGCCAAAATGCTCACTTACTTCTTTGAGGTGATGGGCATGCTCTTCTTTTCTCTTAGAGTAGATCAAAATATCATCAATGAATACAATCACTAATCTGTCTAACATCGGTTGGCATACCCAATTCATAAGATCCATAAAGGCAGTTGGTGCATTGGTTAAAGCAAAAAACATCACAAGAAACTTGTAGTGTTCATATCAAGTGGGAAAAGATATCTTAAGTATATCCTGCTCCTTCACCTTTTGCTGATGGTAACCACATCTAAGGTCTATCCTTGAAAACCAACTGGCACCTTGAAGCTGATCGAACAAGTCATCAATCCTCGGTAACGGATACCAGTTCTACACAGCCAACTTGTTTAGCTCGCGGTAGTCGATGCATATTCTCATACTACCATCCTTCTTCTAAACGAATAAGATCGGAGCCCCCCTACAGAGAGATACTCAGTTAAATGAAACCCTTATCCAGCAGATCTTGCAACTGAGTCATCAATTCCTTCATCTCAGAAGGAGCTAGACGATACAATGCCTTAGCCTCGGTTGAGGCCAAGGTAGTAGATCAATCTGGAACTTGATCTCACGGTCTGGTGGACACCCGATAAATCCTCAGGAAAGACGTCAAGGAAGTCACACACGACTTGTACGTTTGACAGTCGCGACATTGACGCATCCACGTCCTTCATATAGGGTAGATAAGCACCACATCCACGCCTTATACACTTCTCGGCCTTAATCACTGAAATTACCTTCAGGACCTTGCAACTCTACCCCATAAATGGTAATAGAAATCCCATTGGGTGCCGTCAGTCGAATCATCTTCTTGCAGCACATGATATTAGCCTCATAGGCGGCTAGCCAATCCATCCCTAGGACTACATCAAATTCGCCTAAGGTCATCACAAAAAACCTAGTAGAGAATCTGTGGCCATCTAATTCTATTTCATAATCATCTATCGCATCCATAATCCTGCTAGAGTTACCAACGGCGGTTTCTACTTCGAAGGGCTCATCAATCTTTCTACTCCTAGCAAACAACTTATCACAGAAGACAGTAGAAATAAAACTATTACTAGAACCGGAATTGAAGAGTATAGATGCACAAGTTTGGTTTACTAGGAATGTACCTAATATAACATCGAGATCCACCCTAGCCTCCTCTCTGATCATAGTGAAAGCCCTATCTTTGGCTTTCTACCCCTCCTTCCCTTTCTTGGCTCGCTTCTTAGCCCCGAAACTCTCAGCCATTGGCTTCTTACACTCTCTGCTCATATACCTTTTCTCCCCATAGTTAAAACATCTTCCTAACTCCAAACAATCTCAAGCCATATACCCTTCTTTCCCAGATTTGAAACAAAGGTTTGATCCCTATTTACATTCCCCAAAATGACTCGTTCCATATTTCTTACAGTTCACTCACCTACTAGTCTCACGTAATACCATCTTGCGATCGTTCGTCCTCGCCTTCTTACTAACAGATGGAAAACCACCACTGCCATACCGTGTCCCACTCCCATTCTCGTCTTTGTCCCACTTCTTCTTTGCTTCAACTTTTTCCGCCATTTCTCGCTCGTCATACAACCTCCTTGCTAGATCAACCACTGACCTGAACGTGCCTGGCCGGGAGGTGATCATGTGCCTGCAGATGTCCGCTGGTAGGCCTTGGATGTATCTCTTGATCTTTCATGACATGGGTGTCACTTGTTCTGGCACCAGTCTTACTATCTCGTTGAACTTGGTTGTTTACTGTTGGTGTCTCATGGTCCCTACTTCCAGCTACAGTTTCTGTCTCTTGATCTTGTCCAACTCTCGGTAAGAGCAGAATTCCTCAATCACCAGTTTCTTAAATTCCAACCACCTTATTTTCTAATGGCCCAGCTACCCTCAGCCTGAATAATATTATCCCACCAGCATAAGGCCGAATCCACAAATGAGTGGGCAACAAACTTCACTTTCTGACCTCGCTGTATTCACTGATATCCAACATCACCTCCATCTTCCTCACCCATCGGTGAGCCGCAGCAGCATTCCCGTTTCCATTAAAAGCCGGGGACTTGCATCTCTAGAATGTCCCATAATTGCTTCCCTTTGAAATTTCATTCACTGCCTCCTCCTCCTCCTTATCACTAGAAAGTACCATCTTGGTCTCGGGTTGCTCTCGCTCCCCTAATCCTCCCTCTTCCCCACTCTTCTTAACCGTACTCTTCTTCTCCTTTCTTTCGTCCTCTCTCATGGTTTTAATAAGCTCGGTCACCATAGCCGGCAGAATTATCTGTGTGAATTGATGAACCTCATCAAATATAGTCTCCTTCACTGAGGCCTTCAGATTAGCATTCTCATCCCTACCTTCATGATCATGAGGCTTGGGCTTTTCATGAGCTGTTTCTATAAATTTAGCTCTTCTCCTAGTGACACGTGGCCCAGCACCACGTCCACTATGACCTTTACCTCGAGAAGCTTTCGAAGACCTTCCACCAGCCATCTCCTGATTACTATAAGATCCAAACACCAACACGATCATTCAAGGTAGCTCAGATTATGTCAAGTATACTAAGTCCCTAATTACAATGGCCAGTTATGATTAACCACTTACTTTACTTTTCATTCCATAAGCATTTCCTATCCTGATTACATTAGCATCCAATTCTACTAAGAGCACATAATCCACATAACATGCGCACATAAGTCCATCTCTATTACTTTACATAAAATATTTACATGTAGGCATATAGCTACTCGAACTGGCATCACTTCCCTGTTGTCCCATTTTCAGTTTAAGTTTTGGTCTAAAAATTATTTTATCCAATTATTTTAAACTTTGGCTCTGATACCAATTTGTAAGGCCCCGTTCTCGGGAAGCCTTACAGTTAGACATTCATAGCAGATTATAAACATAACATTTGCAACGGAAAACAGAACTTTCATTTAAAACTTATACTAATGTCAAAACATCATATCATGTTCTTAACATCACAAAGTTTCATTTATATAAACATCTATCCCAAAAAATATGGATGCAGGCTTAAACTATCTCAATAGTTTCCATGTCCATGCCTGCATCTCCTCAGCATCATCAATTACCTGCCAACTATTATGCACACAAAGTCAGTGACGCTGAGTGAGTTTAGTTTAATAATAAAATACTTTATTTTCATTAAGGCTATTTCCATTTTCGTACGTGAGCATACATCAATACATACATCATAATAAATTCATTTCATTACCTTTCATCATCGTTTCACTCTTTCATCATCGTTTCACTCATTCATTCATTATCTTTCACTTTAACAAATCAGTGTCATATGCTTGGCCCTTAACATAAGTTATGAGACTGGTCACAATCTCAAGACTTAGCAACAAAGACTCCATTTCTATTCGCAGTCAATCACAAGGATCAGACTTCTGTGAGAATCCTCATGGGCCCTATAGCCTCCCTCAGTTGAGCTAACAACCCCTCAATGAGTCGTGAACCTCCGTTCATACATAGTCAATCTCAAGGATTAGACCCATGTGTGCATCTTCATGAGTTAGCTAAACCGCACACAGTTGAGCTAATAACTACTCAATGAGTTGTGAACCTCCGTACATTGATTGTAGGACTTTCATTCATTCATTACGTTTCACTTTTCGTTACGGTTATCTTTCACTTTCATTACATAATACTTTACTTACAATAGTATATAAAACACCAAGTAAAGATATATTTGTAAAACTTTATCATTTTGAAATTGGTTAACATATAACAACATAACACATAACATAGCTAGTCACGAGAGAACTACATACACGCGACAATATAATCTTGCGCGAGAACTCTCATCTCGCGTGAGCACTAACTCCTCACGCGAAAACTTTCCCGAATTTGAAATCCCTTCTTGCCCAAGCTACCTAACTTGCGTGAGAACTTACAGGTTTCCCTCTTAGACCTACCTTATCGCGTCTAAGGTTTTAATAACACAACCCACTCCATAAACAATATCAACATAAGCATAAACAAGCATTTAGTATGCATAATAGCCCCAAAACGTAAAAAAGTTGCATAAAAAGGACTAGAAACTCACCTCTTAAAGATATAACACAAGGTCGACCTTCCCGAGAGCTTTTCAAATGGAAACTACACATTCATGCATTATATTCGTTAATAATCCTTCCATGATACATATGGGACTTGATCAATCGGCTTACAAACTTATTCTAGATGTGATTCATTCTAGATGTAATAATTCTGGAAACACCTAAACCACCTTACAAACCATTTTAATTCCCCACGTCCATAACATGTTGTTGTTGGTCTCCTGCCTACCCCAACTATGGCCACTAAACCATTCCATGGAAAGTGCCAATAGTGATTTCAAATAGGGCGCTCTCTTTCAAACTATTCTGTTTTTTGTAAAATACATCCATAAATCACAATACCCTCATTCAATCATGGTTCATAGGGAAATAAATCACAAGTTCACATGAAGAACACCAACAATGAGACCATAAACAACTGGCTTTTTGATAGTGGTGCTTCTCACCATGTCACAAATGATTTGAACAATTTATCCCTTCACCGCATACAATGGCACTGGGGAACTATTCATTGTTGATGTAGATGTCTTAAAATCACTAATATTGGCTTTCTAGTTATTAAAACTCCAAACACACCTCTTATTCTTAAGAATGTTTTGTGTGTTACTTCTTTATCTCGTAATATAATTCCAATATCTTGTTTATGTTTCAACAAAGACTTTCTCATTTATTTTTTATGCCTTTATATTTGTCATCAAGGATCGGAAGTCCAACATCCCACTTCTCCATGGCATGACATCATAGGGAATATATGAGATAAAATCTTCCATTTCATCGTCACCCTCGGTTTTCTCCATGCATCACACTGATTCCATGACTTGGAACCATCAAGTCGATCATCCACATAATAAAAATTTTAAATTGTTAGCATCCATTGTTTCTTTTCAATCTAGTTCTACTGAAATTTGTAATTCGTGTCATATAATAAAAGTCATCATTTACCTTTTTCTACATCTTTTTTATTCTCTAATGCTCCCTTACATATAATATTTTTCTATGTGTGGTTTTACCCAGTTACATCTATTGATCACTACAAGTAGTATATATATTTGTTGATCATTTCACCAAATATATTTGCTTTACCCCTTGCAAAGCAAATTGGACTCCCTAAAAGTATTTACTCGTTTTCAAAACCTAGTTGAAAACTATTTAAATCGGAAAATTAAACATTTACTTTCCGAAAATGGTGGTGAATATGTAAAACTCTCACTTATCATCATCTAGTATCTCTCATGTTATCTCTTCGCCACACACACCGGAACATAACGGATATGCCAAAATCCATCATATTGTCGAAACCAGTTTAGCACTATTATCTCATGCACAACTACCTGTCACCTTTTGGCCATTTTCCTTCACCATCGCGGCTTATCTAATTAACAGCCTCCCGACTACTACCTTAAATCATTCTTCTCCTTATTTTAGACTATTCCAATGTCAATTGAACTATTCAAAACTTCAAAGCATTAGTTTTCTATGATACCCGTGGGTTCGACCCTATTCAAAAAAATATGATCCCAAATCTACTCCTTGTATATTTGTTGGATACTCTTCCACTCAAAGCGCCTATCATGCTCTCGATCCTATCACTTCAAAATTATATACCTCTTTCCAAGTTCTTTTCATAGAAAAGGAATTTCCTTAAGAACAAAAAAAGTACTTGCTCACTAAAGGTGCGAAATAAAAAAGAGATTCTTTAGTCAAGTGAAGATTTACCACAGTCTCAAGCCATAAAGAAAAAGTACAAAAATCACTTACTCAACACCCTCTCCATATAAGCCATCTGTAAAAATATTAAATTTTATAATTTTGCATGTTAGGTCATTATTTGAATTTTCATTATTAATTCAGAAAAGCGATTGTGTTAATTCCCTTGAAAAAAAAGAAAGATCAATATCCCTTGAAATAGATTTATGTAATTACTAAGAAATAATAGGAAACTGAGATGTTGATACTTATACAAGTAATGAATCTCTAGGACCGAAAATAAATATAACTGGTAATATGTTGATAGGATTGACCTGATTAGGAACACTAATGTTTTGTGTGAATGGTAATGAATGGAGATGAGTTTAGTGTTTCTCGCCCTAATGCCAAAAGTTAAAATTGAGTCCCGGCAAAAATAGATTGAGAATGT
Source organism: Flaveria sonorensis (assembly GCA_025506505.1). Taxonomy (NCBI): domain Eukaryota; kingdom Viridiplantae; phylum Streptophyta; class Magnoliopsida; order Asterales; family Asteraceae; genus Flaveria; species Flaveria sonorensis. The sequence goes on from CM046436.1 coordinate 50,786,576, forward strand.
ATTTCTTTGGCACACGCAGGATGCATATTAGTAAAGAAAGAAAGAAAGAGAGAGAGAGAGAGAGAGAGAGAGAGAGAGAGAGAGAGAGAGAGCAAAAGAAAAGGAAAAAGGAAAAAAGAAAAATGAAAAATATGTAGATATTTATTGGGAAAAATAGCAAAATAAGGGAGAAAAGTCCCGACCGTAAGAAAAATAATAGAAAAAAAGTTACTGTGTCGTAATAGTAGAATATGGTTTCTCAAGGTTGTGGTCTTGGTGAAATTTTAATAAATCTTGAGGTTGGGTACGAAAGGTGTTGGGTGTGAGAACGATTAAACCATTATGGTAACTCTGAATAATATAAAAAATATGAGACATTTAGTTGGAATCAAACAGGTTTGAGTTTAAAGTGGAAAAAACATATTTAGAATCACGGTTAATGTGTTCTTATATTCTTGTTTGAAATAAAGTATTATCAGATTAGCATATCGGTTATGATCTCATTGCATATCTTTTTCTAGACTAAAAACGTTTAAGTTGGAGAATATAATGAACAAGTGAATTGTAGGCGTTAATTATATTTAATAATATATTTTTAAGACTCAATGTTGGTATAACGGACGCATATTTAGAGTCTGAACGTTTTAAGAGTCAACAGGTTAAATGAATGTTTGATCAGTGCATTTTATATACACTTTATTAAATATTAATTATATAATAAAATGTGATTATGTTTAAAATATACTGTTATGATTTTTTTACAGACATAAATAGAATAAATTAATTTGATTTAAATAGGTTATGTTTCTTAGTCGGTTAATGGATTGTGATGAAATAATTGATTTTAATTTGATTTTTGAATTAATCTATTTGTTTGACAGCTAAATATCATAAATGAACGGATGGTGTTTTGAATGTTCGCAAATTGCAATTGAAAGTATTATTATATGGTGAAGTGATTGGGCATGCCCCAAATAATTCACGTGAACTGCAGTTTTGTACTGCAATATCAAATAAAATGCTAATGTGGGTTTTATCCATTTGGACTAAAAGAATTAGATAAATTAACATAAGATGATAGGCTAAAGTGTGTGCTACAATAAACAAGAAAAGAGAAAAGCATAAAGCCCTAATAGGATTTTAAAATTAGAGTCAGCAAACGAATAAAACGAAAAGGGGGCGACAATTTAAAGGGGCTATTTTGAGGAGACAGAAACAATGCGACATAAGGTTCAAGGTGGCAGCCTTTGGCTTGCCTTGGGTTGGCTCGCACAAGGTTCTCATAACAATTTCAAGAGGAGTACAGGTACGATTTCGAGCGGCTACGTAATAGTTGATAGAGACAATCAGGAAAGGTATTCTAATTATTTTTAATAAAAGTTTGTAAAGTGATAGTATATGAACTCTTTGTTATTATGATTGGCTAATCGTTTTCGTGATCAACGTCTAGTGACTGGATTTTATAAGAGTCATATTTACTTTGTTTAACCTAGGTTTCTTGGATTGTTTTTGTAGTGATAGTACGAATTCAATTATGATTTAGTTAGTTTAAACGAATTATATATGTTTCAAACATCTATCTATCATCATTCGATTTTGGTTTTCTTGCATCATAAACAATTTGGTAATTAGAGGGGTGATTGGCATTTATAGTTGGGTAATTAGGTGCACGAGTTAGTATTAAAAACTTGTCCTTAATTATCGCTTTAACTAAACTGTTACAAGTTCATGTCTATGTGTTCTCAAAGGTAGGTTAACGAGTTTATATGAATCTTTGAACTCGAACCCAAACGTGAATTATTACAAGTTTTCAACTGATGCTGGTACTCCTGGTTCTTTGCATATAAATTTTGTCTTTGCATTGCCTCTCGCTATAATGGAATCACCTCTTCATGTCCATCCTTCACAAAGATTGATTCCCTGTTGTTCATGTCACATTGGTATCAAGCAATGGCAGACCATTACCCACACTCATTGGGCCTTATCCTCCTCATTCTTTCTTCTATCGATGGTATTGCAACCGCCTTTGGATGGGGATGGGTGTGTGCTCTGAACCATCCCCTTTCTCAATGAATCCTTCATCCTCCTCATTCTCGTCATCCTTTTCTTCATCTTCTTCCTCCTCTTAAGACATGGGCTCCATTTGTTTTCCTGGTTGTAAACGTGGTGCATTTGGCCTTCTTCCTATGAGTGCTTCCTTTGTTGCTTTGTCCTTCAACATTACCTGAGTGCTCGTTTTCTTGAAGTACCATGCTAACGGTGCCAATTTGATGACCTTTGGTTGCGGTTTTAGAACGAGAAATTGCAAGCCTCAAAGTTGAAAAGAGTGGCGTGGCACATATATCTCTAGTGAATATGAAGTATATTATATGGGTAATGACATAGGCCACACATCGATTACATGTTACTTGAATTTGGGGAAGAGTGAAAAGTACATCAAGTACAAAGCCAAGGAGAAAGGAAGACATACGACATGAATTCTAACACATATCATCATGGTCTTAGAAATCACCCAAATCTTAGATATGGTAATAATACTGACCAATTGAATCCTCCTTTTTAGGTACCAAATCAATGAAGTAATCAATATCAAGGCCGACAACAAAACTACAACCAAAGCGGCTACCAAAGGAATAATTACAATCAAGGGAATTATCAACAAGGAGGTCAATACCAACAAAGGAATCAACAACATCAACAAGGAACTTTAACAAATGATGGTAAGGACAATGCTATTTTGACAGCAATTCAATATCTAGCTAAAGATATGAAGGAATTCAAGCAATTCAAAGAAATGCTAGAGAAGACCAATGAAGCTATTGCCAAGCAACTAGGACAACTAGCTGAACAATTGTCCAGAAGAGAAACCAGAAAGCTTCCAAGTGATACAAAAAAGAATCCTTAACATCATGCTTCAACTTCAAAGAATTCTCATGTGGGCCAGGTAAGTATATTAAGAATTACCACCACCATTGAAAGAGGGAGTGGTGATAGACCTTAGTGAAAATGGGGAAAGAGACAGTGATTCGGAACCTGAAACACTTAAAATAATAAAGAGAGTAACTTTTAATGAACCAGCAAAGGAAAATCTAACACCAAACACATCTACCTATCAAGATGTGAGGATGGAGAATGATACCATCCCTTACCCCTCGGCGTTAAAAAAAACCTACCAAACCAATTTCTAAAAAACGAGGGGCCCAACAAGATGAGATTTGGGATATTTTTAAACAAGTAAAAATCAATCTCTCATTAATAGATGCAATTAAGCAAGTTTCGACTTACGCCAAATACTTGAAGGACTCAAGCACCCAGAAACGGCAACATAAATTACCAAAGACACTTGACTTTACTAATAATGTGAATGCGGTTTTATCAGGTGTACTTCCACCGAAACTTCAAGATCCGGGGGCGCCTTTAGTTTCAATCTAAGTAGATGACTTTAAAATCAATAAGGCCCTTCTTGATCTTCGAGCAAGTGTTAGTATTTTACCCAGAAGTTTGTATGATCAATACGAGTTTGGACCATTACAAAAAGCAGACACCACCATGGTGTTAATTGATTTATCCCTCAAACTTCCGCATGGAATAGTAACTCATGTGATAGTAAAGGTGTAAGATTTTTATTACCCAGTTGATTTCCTTGTATTAGATTATGCAAGTCCTACATATGACAAGCAACCCAATGTTATTTTGGGAAGAACAGTTTTGAAAACCGCTCAATGCTTGATCAATTGTATGACTGGTGCAGTCGACATGGCATTTGGTAATAGAAGGTTGAGACTGAAAGTATTTTCATCTATTCCTAAAACTATATTCAATGATAAATGTTTCATGATGAACATAAGTAACAAGTACCATACTCATGAAAATAAGGATAGCACTACCGAGTTGGGTGTTTTATGTGATAGGGATGAAGTAAAGCTGAACATTGAATTAGAGACATAAGAACATGAATATAAGGTGAAGGCTATGAAAGAATGCAAACCAACATGGACACATCAATTTGAAAGCTTGCCAGATCATATTCATACTCATTTAAAACCGTTATTAATATCACCACCACAAGTTGAATTAAAGGAATTGCCTAAACATTTGTGTAAGGAACATCTGAAGATTAAAGGCTGATGCAACCAAAGGATACGAAAACAACCAAGTCTTCCAGCATGCACTAAGGAACAAGGATGAACTAGCTTCGGAGGTCTTACACTCACAAATAAGTCTAATTGTAAGATCTTACAAAGCCAACAGTTCAGAAGAAGTTGCTTCGGAAGTTTCACACTTATCAGAAAATATTACAAGTATGAAATCTTCCGAAGCCAAAGATCCTTTTCTTCCGAAGCCAAAGATGAAGACTTCCGAAGCTTCACAAGACAAAGTCTTCCGAAGGCATTTTGATGAGAAGACTGATTCCTTCCGAAGACAGAGAAAATATGCTTTCTCTGAGTTACTTTTTGATAAAGCTGCTGTACCTTCTACTGCTGCTCTGAAGACTCACCTGCCTTTTGACTGTAGTTTGATCTTGTTGTCTAGATTAGTCAAATCCCAACTGTTTTTTTGTATATTGACGGTTGTAGGTTGTAGTATATAAGAGTCTCAAGTTCTTGTAACTAAAACATACTTGAACACATTTGTAATAGAACTAGAGAATCAATATACAACTTCCTTGAAAACTTTTTCTAGTGTTCTTATGATTTTGTTCTTGTTTCACTTACATTACTTGTGTGGGCTTAGTATCCTCTAAATAGTTACCAGTTCCCTATTTGAATTCTTAAGTGATCTAAAGTTCTCTCCTCCTGTGAAGCTAATTGCAAACTTAAGCACCCTTACTCAATCCTGCAATTGGTATCAGAGCATTACAGACTCTTGATTGTAAGATCTCACCATCTTTAATCCTCTTAGCTTCACACATCATTTAACTCTTCAAATGGCAGCTATCTCTAAGGCTGATATGGAAACTGGGACTATGACAAAGTCTCCATTGATCACTCCTAAGGATTTTGACACTTGGTGCCAAAGAATGGAAGGCTTCATCAAGTCTCAGGATTCCAGGATGTGGGAGTCTATTGTTAATGGACCTCATGCACCATCCACTACTTCAGCTGCTGCTGGTGGTAGTATGATACTCAAAGAAAGGGCTGACTTCTTTGAAAAAGACTGGAAGAAGATTGACATTGATCAGAAAGCCATGACAGCCCTTCAGACTGCTCTTCCAAATTCCATCTACAAAGGTTTCAAGAAGTGCAAGACCGCTAAACAACTGTGGGATGCACTGAAACTGATGTATGAGGGGTCCAATGAAACCAAGGAAAATAAGAAGGGCCTCTTGAAGCAGCAGTTTGAAAATTTCACCTTCAAGACAGGTGAAACCATGACTCAACAGTATTTCAGGTATGTTGAGATTATGGATACTCTGGCTGATGTTGGAGTAACTATTGAGAATAGGGATATTGTTAGGGAGTTCATGTCCTTTCTTCCCAGACAATGGAAATACTATTGTGTGGTCATTAAGAGGACTGAAAACCTCAAGACCCTGACTCTCACTGAGTTATATGGAATACTCAATGGATACCAGATGGAGATGAACATGCAAAACCCATCTGGTAACTCCAACACTCACCAGAGTTCTACCCTTCATGTGGGTGAAAGGGATAGCAGAGAACCAAAACACCATCTTATCTGCTACCCTAAAACTTCATAAAAGGGTCCTTTCATCACCTTCCCAGAGACACCCAGAGAGTGCTACATCCAAGGAAGTCCATTCCAAGAGACAAGCACCTCTCAAGCCTTTGTCTCTACTGATGAAAGTTCAGGAAACTTTCTTTTCACTCTTGAAGACCTGGATTGTATCCATCCAGATGATCTGGAATACATGGAGATAGTCTAGTAGATGGCTCTTCTCACTCATAGAGCCCAGAAGTTCAACAAAAGGACAGGGAGAAGGTTTCCCAGCAATGTTGCCAGTGGCAAGTTTGGACTGGACAAGATCAAAGTGAAGTGTAACAACTGTAATCAGATGGGTCACTTTGCCAAAGAATGCAAGGCACCTAAGTCAAATGGTGGCCAAGCATCATCCAAGTCAAACTACACTAATGGAGGGCACCAGAATAAGAAGCCAAGACAGCAAGCTGCTGTTGCCGTTGAAGAAGGAGGCTTTGACTGGAGCTTTTAGGCTGAAGATGCTTCACCAAATCAAGCACTCATGGCTGACCATGATGAGGTTAAGTTTGTTATCAGAATAAGCAGGGACTGGGATCTACTAAGATAGCTTCTCCACACACTTTATTATCTGTAAGATCTCCAAGATATGGAACTGGTGAAGATGAGCTTCCCCTTATAGACCCTAGTATTGAAGAGGATGAAGAGGAGATGGTGAGGGATGAATCTGAAATAAGTGAAGAAAGTCAATCCAAAAAGGGTCACCATGCTCCTGAGGAGAGTAAGAAGGCTGGTATGACAAAGACAAAGAGGAAGAACTTGATCAGAAGAGCAAAGAGAAGATCAAAGAAGGCTCAAGAGATCAAAGCCGCTTTTGACTCCAACCAAAAACAAGTGTTCATCTCTGTAGGGTTTGAAGTGGTAAAGGCAGAGGAATCAACTACAAAATCTAGTACCAGGAGTTTTAGTACAGTTCCAACTCATTCCAGCAAAGAGAGGCTGAATTGCTGTGTACCACTGCTACACAGTCTGAACCATCCTCCTCGAAGAGCATGTCTCTCCCTAAGAAGCTTGCTGCATCATCTGTGAAGAAGAAGCTGGAGAAAGAAAGTGTTCACGCTTAGTCTTGCTCTCAGAAGAAGACTCCCAGAAGGAAGCAAATGTATTGCATCATGTGTGGTAGTACTTCTCATCTGGTTATGGATTGCATCTATAATCCCAAAAGCACTATTCACAAGATCAAAGAGAAAGCTTCTAGGAAAAAGAAGAAAAAGCTAGCTTCGGAAGAAAAATCTGTTTCCTTCAGAAGCTCCAAAGTGAAAAGGAAAACAGGTGTTAAATTGCCTTCTGAAGGAAAAATGGTCTCGGAAGAAACGAATACTTCCGAAGCACCAAAGCCAGCTGCAGTGAAAGCTAGATCTTCCGAAGGCCCAGTCTCCAAATCTTCCGAAGTTTTCCAAAGCATTGAAGGTCAAGCCCAATCTTCTGAAGGTGGTGTGGAAGATGAAGGAAGACCATATGACTGAAAGTTCATCATCAGCAACAACAAATGATCCTCAAAGCCTGAACATAGGATCACTTACTGTTTCATTGTCTTCTATTCACTTTGAAAAGCCCAAGACCAATGAGGCTTGGGTTCCCAAATGTAACTAAATCATCTCTTTTTGTGCAGGGGCAGCTGAAAACCAACAGAAATGTATGGATCATTGATAGCGGCTGCTCGAGACATATGACAGGCAATGGCTCCTTGCTTCAAAACTTTGAGAAGTTTGATGGAGGGCCAGTTGCTTTTGGAGGAGATGCAGGAGGTTACATCACTGGCAGGGCATGGTCTCAAATGGTAAGCTCAGCATTGAGAAGGTAAACTTTGTCAAGGAGCTTGGATACAATCTTTTGAGTGTGTCCTAATTTTGTGACCAAAAACATCACATGCTCTTCGTTGAGCATGAGTGCATTGTTCTCAAGCCTAGGGCGGTTATTCCTCAGGAGTACATCCTGCTCAAAGCCCCCAGGAAGGGAAACATGTACAAGATGGATCTGCAAGAAACAAGTCCCTCCAGAGAAGTGTCTTGTTTTCTATCTAAAGCAAATAGTGATGAGTCTTTCCTCTGGCTTAAAAGAATGTGCCATGTAAACTTAAAAAACATGAATAAATTGATTAAAAATGATTTGGTAATTGGAATACGAAAGAAAGAGTTTACAAGTGATGACCATTATGTTGCATGCCTGAAAGGAAAGAAACACAAAGTGTCTCACAAGCCAAAGGAAACCAACTCCATCACTACTCCCCTACACTTGTTACATATGGATCTATTTGGCCCTACCAGTGTAATGAGTCTAGGAAGGACCTCTTATTGTTTAGTGATCACAGATGACTTCACAAGATTCACTTGGGTCTTCTTCCTTAGAACTAAGGATGAGACTCCTGAGATCTTGAAGAACTTTATTCTGAAAATTAAGAATCAATGTGATCAAAATGTCAAAACCATAAGATGTGATCAGGGAACAAAATTTAAAAACCAAATCCTTGATACATTTTGTGATGAAAAGGGTATTTCAAGACAATATAGTGCTCCCAGGACTCCTCAGCAAAATGGTGTTGCTGAGAGGAGAAACAGGAAACTTATTGAGGCTGCTAGAACCATATTGTCTGACTCTAAACTGCCTATCACCTTCTGGGCAGAGGTTGTCAACATAGCCTACTATGTGCAAAACAGAGTTTTAGTAGTTAAGACTCATGGTAAGACTCCTTATGACCTATGGCATAAAAGGAGACCATTCATTGGTTTCCTCAGGTCATTTGGATGTCCATACACCATCTTGAATACCAAAGATCAAGTAGCCAAGTTTGCTGAGAAATCAGATGATGGACACTTTGTTGGATACTCCTTTCAAGCTAAGGCTTATAGAGTATACAACCTCAGAACTAGAGTAATTAAGGAGTCAACCAATATGACCTTCAATGGAAACACTCCCAGTGTTAAAGGTTCTGGTCCGGATTGGCTGTTTGATCTTGATTTAGTTACCAACTGTTTTAACAAGTCTTATGAGAATGTTTCATGATCTACAGATAATATATCAACAGGTGATCCTGACCTAAGATTTGAGCTGAGAAGACCAAACAAGAATACTATTTCAGCTCCAATGGTAATTAACCCTACAAGTGAAGCTCCTATCAGCACAAGCATGACAAATACTGCTGATTCATCTGAGATGCCTTCAAATTCCAGCTAAGAGGCTCCAAATCCAGGTGAAGGAACTTCAAATGCAGAAGGAGATGGAGGTGGTGATAGTGATCAGGAATTTCTTGATGCTAATAACCACTCCATAGAAGACAACATTAATGATGTAACACACTCATTGGATCAAGCTTCTCTTGATAAGTGTGTTGATGTGGTGGGTAACACTTCTTTGCCAGATCTAAATTTGTCTAACTTAGATCTCTTAAATCAACTTTTTGTGATCCATCAACTTAAGATCCACAAATCACACCCCACCACAAACATCATTGGAAATGTTGACACAAGGGTGAGAACAAGAGGACAAACACATGAGAGCAATGTTTGTCTGCATTCTTGTTTCTTATCCCAGATTGAGCCGAAGAAAGTTGATGAGGCTTTGAAGGATGGAAGCTGGATTGAGGCAATGCAAGAAGAGTTACTTCAAATCAGAAGACAGAAGGTGTGGAACTTATGTCCTCTTCCTCAAGGGAAAAGTATCATAGGAACCAAATGGGTATTCAGGAACAAGACTGATGATAGAGGGATTGTCATCAAGAACAAGGCTAGACTGGTTGTCTAGGGGTACACTCAAGAAGAAGGAATTGACTACACTGATGTCTTTGATCCTATAGCAAGACTTGAAGCCGTAAGAATATTCCTGGCCTATGCTGCATCCAAGGGTTTGAAGGTCTTCTAGCTTGATGTAAAGTGTGCCTTTCTCTATGGGGTGTTAGATGAATAAGTTTATGTCAAACAACCACCTGGCTTTGCAGACCCAGATCATCCTGATTATGTCTGCAAGCTTGATAAAGCTCTATATGGACTGCATCAAGCTCTAAGAAAGTGGTATGAGACACTATCAAAGTATCTTTGTCAACATGGATACAAAAGAGGTACTATTGATGGGACTCTCTTCATCAAAGAAACAGGGAATGAAATAATGCTAGTTCAGATATATGTAGATGACATCATCTTTGGTTCAACTAATCCAAAGCTCTGCAAAGACTTTGAGAAGTTGATGAAGGATAGATTTGAAATGAGTGCCATGGGGGAACTCAACTTCTTTCTAGGAATTCAAGTGAAGTAGGTTGAAAATGGCATCTTCATTAGTCAGTCAAAGTATGTACAAGACATACTTACAAGATTCAAGATGACTGCTTGTAAGGTTGCAAAGACACCCATAGCTAAAAACCACCCCCTTGGTCCTGATCTTGAGGGGGAGTGTGTTGATGAACATCTCTATAGGGCTACGATTGGGTCTCTTATGTACCTCACTACTAGCAGGCCTGATATTATGTTTGCCACATGCATATGTGCAAGATATCAAGCCAACCCTAAAATGTCACACCTAGTTACTGTGAAAAGAATTCTCAGATACCTCAAAGATGCTCCTAAACTAGGCCTTTGGTATCTAAAGAATTCAGACTTTAATCTGTATGCTTATACAGATAGTGACTATGGTGGCTGCAACATGATTGCAAAGTCTACATCTGGGGGATGTCAATTTCTTGGTGGAAGGATAGTCTCTTGGCAATGCAAGAAGCAATCCTGTGTGTCTGCATCAACTGCTGAAGCTAAATACATTGCTGTTGCAAGCTGCTATGCTCAAGTGCTTTGGATTCAAAATCAGATGCTGGACTATGGATTCAATTTCAAGGAGACTCCTATCCATATAGACAACAACAGTGCTATCTCTATTACAGATAATCCTGTGCAGCACTCTAGGACCAAACACATCAACATTAAGTATCATTTGATTAGAGATAATTTTAAGAAAGGATTAATCAAACTAATCAAGGTTAACACAAATGAACAATATGCTGATCTTTTCACTAAAGTTTTGATGAACAGAGGTTTAAATATCTTATATTAGCTATTGGGATGATTAACTTTGAATAGATTTTTCTTTAAACACTTAATCAACATTATTTCTAAAATTTATGTGTCCTAAGTTGTCTATATTATCATCTTCATAAGCCCAGTTCTCTTTACTCAAATTACCTTCGGAAGAAATTTATGTCTTTAAATCATTTAACTACTCATAAGATATTACCTTCAGAAGAAATTCTTAGAATATCTTCCGAAGCGTAAATGTGCTTATAAGTACTTAAATGCATTCAAAGAACACATATCTTCCGAAAGCAATTTCATCTCGAAAGATTTATTATCTACGGATAATAATTTTCTGACTTAGTTCTTCCAAAGCAAAATTTATGTCAGAAGAAATTTCTTTAGGTATATTCCTTCCGAAAGCCAAATTTTCACAACTCTTTGAAATATCTTCCGAAGCAAAGTTGCCTTCGGAAGGTTTTCTTAAAAAACTTCTGAAGCAAAAATACCTTCGGAAGATTTTCAACTTCCAAGAAAACTAACTTTTTGGGTGTTTTTTCAGAAGTGGGACAAACTTGCGGATTTTAAAGTTTACCTTTTTCTTCTAACTTTGTCTCAAATCCACTGCATATATCTTCTCAACGGTTCCATTTTTTCTCTCTACTCTCATAATCTTTAACCTAATTTCACCCCAAACTCACTTTCTTCTTCCTTTCTTCACTGATAAGCTTCATCAAATGGCCAACATTGATCAAAGAAACGACCCTGATTTCACCATGCACCTACACAGGAAACACAATCAAGTTAGCCTGTTGACCTCTGAGAAGGATCCAAGCTTCTCAGATGTTTGTAGGTACCTGTCTTCATCTCACTACTTCACCTCCCTTACAATCGATCCTCCTCTCTATGAGGATCAGTTGCTTGAATTCTGGCGGACCTGTCAAGAGGTCACCATGGATGGGGAGAAGGCACTGTTGGTCCTCTCGATCAATATAACAGTGTAATTGATTAATAAACACAAACAAATCCCACTGAAAACACAAATATCAATGATATTTGTGTAAAATATAGATCAAACACAATAAAATATTGATGAACAATGATGAACACCTTAAGAACACTCAATAAACCCTTGATTGATCTGAATTGATTGCTAAAGATATTACAAATGTGAAAAGACCCTTAATCAATGGCTCATTCAAGCTTCTAAACCTAATTGTCACTAATCTATATATAGTGATATTATGCACTAATGACATATTAAGCCCCTAGAATTAGACAATTAGAGAAATTACATATAAAACATAAAAATGACTTAAACATATATAAATATATTTTGTTGACACAAAATATATTTATTAACAATAAACTCCTAGTCTAATATATCTTCAACGTCTCGTCTTGGTTCTTCGTCTCGAACGTGTCTGTTTGTCTTTTCCGATGACTTTGACAGTGACGTTGACGTTTGTTGACTTTGACTGTGTTGATAATATAGACTATCCTTTTTCAGACCCAACAATACTCCCCCTTAGCTATTATTATCAACGTCTTTTATCGTGGTCAGCACCGATAAGTCAACTATATAATGATCTTCAATCTCCCCCTAGATTGATGATCTGGTACCGACAATCTTTCATCTTATAGGCTCCCCCTTTTTAAATGCTCTCTCCTTTTGTGTGCATCATGAGAATGATTAGGAACAGCATCTCCAACTCTTTATTCTTGAGTGCTTCAGAAGATGTAGGAGAAGGAATCCTAGCTCGGTATCCTCTGCAAACTTGAGGAACAGGTTCTCTGGTATGGTACTTTGCTCAGTTGATGATCGGCCATCAATTGCAACAAGAATCTGTAACACTATTACAAACACATTCTACACAATTCTCGTTAGATCATTTCAACAATACAAATAAACCCGTGTTTATCTGAATGTGCAATTTACCGTGAAATGCATGTGAAAATGATAACATTTTAATAGCATAATATGGAAGACTTGAAAAATGATTTGAAATGAATATTTTATTATATTGTGTTTTATCATATTACACCAAGAACTAATTTGATCATGAGATCACATCCTCAAGATATACGAAAGCACAAAGATGTATTTGAACATCGACAAGTTAGTGAGATCACACTGATACAGAGTCTGGTCATAATTTTAAGTTTTTGAAAGCTAAAAACAGTTCAAAAATGACTGTTGGTATATTTGTCCAATTTAAACCCATGCCTTATCCTTTTCAGTAAGTGATCTGCAACTGATTTTATCATGTTTTAGATTTAATTAGAGAAGCTCAGGTGATTTGGTTCCCATAGACATCCGGCAAAGAACTTATCCCATCATCAAGGCTTATTGAGTAATATGATTAACTCTGCTTGATTTTCTTTTAAGGTTCAACAATGATCTTAGTTTAAGAATCACTGTGCTTTTATTTGGGGAACAGATGATGAGAGCTCCAGGTCTATACTTACGTATAACAGAGGAGATGATCATCTGAGTGTGCTGATGAGAGCTTCAGGTCTATACTCATGTATAATAGAGAAGATCATCACTCCAGGTCAATGCTTTCGCATAGCAGAGGAGATAAGCACAAAAATATACATCTGAAGAACTATCGAGAAGCTACATTCAGGACATAGGGACAGGGAGATTTTAAAAATGTCAAAGCAGAGGTTTTAAACTCTCAACCCATTTTTGACAGGACTTGTAACTTTATGCAGGCCGAGATGTCATGGAAATGATCCTTATCACCGAGTTCTAAAGCTTTAGTTAGGCTACAGAATCACTGTTTACTTCGTTTTCGGGCTGAGCCTACCATGCATATCATATAATTAAACTATCTTTTTAGATTTTAGAATTTTAAGTGATACAAACATCTACATCAGTTACTATTATTTCTCACAAAGTACAAGTCATGCAAATAAGCATACCAAGAAGACATACTATCATTTCTCAGTCATCCCAAATCAAGTTCTTAGTTCCCGAAATTTTTTTTTATTCTCCCCCGAAATTTCTTTTTAACTGCCATAAAACAAAAAAAAAGAAATTTCCCCCTTTTTTTAAGTATATAATAAATGGAATTGAAAAAAGAATTTTACTAAAGAAAGTCTTCCAAATTATACTAGCAAAAAAATATGAGAAATGAAGTAACAAGAAAAATACAGTGATTGTGAATGGTAGATAAGAATCCAAAATGTGGATGAGATACCATAACCTATTTGTTCCGCCTCAAATTTGAATTAGGAACAATCCCAGTCAGTAAACCGGATTACTGATAGGCCTCGTGAATTGTTCCTGCACTCATAAACAGATTAGTTAGAGAGGGGGACCTAGGCCATCGTGGTCCTAGGAGTTCCTTTTTCATCAGTGTATGTAACCTGTTTAAGGACACACTCTTTTGAAAAATCACTTATTTCTTTATCCTTTTCATTTTGTTTTACTTTCCAAATTTTTTTCTGTTCAATTAGTTTTGATTTGAAAGAATTGAATTTGGAAATCATTTTCTATTTAAGACCCAAAGGAAGAGATTTTATTTTTGAAACATTGGTCATTTTCATCTTTGAATCATGTGAAACCGGCTTCATATGAGAAGATTTGGATAGATTGTTCTTCATCCAACCATTCAAAGATATGTGCTTTTTACCTTTTGAACCCGAGAAGCAACCTGTGTTATCTTTACCTCCCGAAGCTTGCCTTTGAACCTGAGGGCACTTCTTTAGCACATGACCTTCCTTTCCACATCTAAAGCAAGCCTTCAAAGGCTTTTGGTTCTTTGTAGTCCCATGGATAGCAGGAGAGGGTGGAGCCTGCTTTGAGGTTGATACAGCTTGTTGACAACCTTGATGCTTCTTATTTTGGATATATGGAAATTGAACCTTTTGAGGCTTTGTCAATGTGGATTTCGAACTGGGCTGTGATTTGATTTGTGATGTTCTGGGAGCTGAGATCTGAACATTCTTCTGAGTACACTTTTGTATGACTGGTGACTTGGTAGACTTGGAGGCAAATTTGTTGTGAGCTTGATGGATAGCAGATGAAGATGGTGACTGCTTCTACTGAGCTTTGGAGGAACTGCTGATTTGCTTAGCAGTTGGAGATGAGATCCGTATAAGTCTTGATTCAACTGTTGGAAGCTTTTGACACTTGATAACTTCAGGTGACTTGATGATCTCTGGTTCATCATCAAAACTTATCCAGTCCTGTATACACAAGTTAGCTTCCAATGGATCTTGATTGATGACTCTTGTTGTGTCGGTTTGTGTTGTTGAGTTCTGATTGCTTGATGATTCCACGGTTGTTCCTTCTTTGATAAACTTGACAGGAACAAATGAAGGGATGTTACCTGTCTTGAATTTGTTAAAGAAGTTAGTGGAAACAACTGATACTGGTTTTGAAGCATCAGAGGTGGAATTATCATTTTGCAGATCAGATCCTTGCTTGATGAGCCCCAAACCTGCAGGAAAATCATATTCATCTCGAACCTCTTTGTGATTAATGTTGCTTAAACCTGCATGTAAACTATTAGTATCAGCAGCTTCAATTAAATCATTAGATGGATGAGGTTGAGGCATAGGAAAGTAACAGTAAGTGCTAGAAGGAGGATAAACATTTGAAGTTTCATCACATCCCACACCCGTTTTGATTCTAGCTCCCCTTTGCTTAGAGAATAGTTCTTCTTGTTTCATTCCTGATATCTTCCATTTATCAAGTTTAGTTTTAAGCTTGCTAGTCTCAAATTTTGCTAATGTGACTCGTTCACTCAAAACATTAATCTCGACATTCTTTTCTAAAAGATTTATTTTTAAAAGATCATATTCTTTAAAGCTTCTCTTAGTTTAATAAAATATTTGGACTCATTGATTTTAAGTTTTTTGTTTATTCATTTTAATTCTTTTTCATTTTCTAACAATAATCTGTTAGCTTTATAAACCCCGAATAAACGAATTTTGTAGGGAGGAGAACACATGTCTTGAACTATCTCATAGGGGAGTCCCATAACTATCTTTTCAGCAGCTAGGGCTTTTTCATATTGACATACAGGAGTGTTCTTTTTGTACTCTTCCTCTTTAGCAGCTCTCTTCTTAGCTTCCTCAGCTTCATCTCCCTCGATTTCCTTCATCCTGAACCTCCTGCTTCACTTCATCTGTTTCACTATCTTGTAGCTTCTGAATTTTACACCAGCTTGCACAGGCATCAACATCACCAACACTCTCATCTTGAGTATCACAACTGAATTCTTTGAAAGGATCAAAATCCTCAACATAATTCTCATCACTGTTTACCACCTCAGCCATCAATACATGGTTGACTTCTTTTTTAGTTTCTTTGATCTCAACACTTGAAGATACACCACCATACATGATTGACTGTACTCTTTTCCTTTCATATCCAAATCAAATGACTTCAACTTGTTGATAACTTCCATGAGTTTGTCGTCAGCAAAATTTCTGTCATGTTTTAACAACCTAACTTGTGGACTCCACTGTGGAGGAAGAGAGTCCAAAAGTTTTATGACTTGTTCATGGTTTCCCAGCTGGTCATCATACTTCTTAAGGCTATTTGCCACCATCAGAAATCGATCAACAACATCATATATCTTTTCATCTTTCATGGTTGCAAAAGAATCAAACCGACTTTGTGCCATTTTGGTGTTGTCTGATTCAAAATCGGCAGAAAACGACATTTTCTTTTAAAATATTAAAATTCACTTTAACACCAAAACTAAAATTATTTTTCCAAAAATTGTTGAATGATATTCTCCCCCCAAAAAAAAACTTTTAATGTCAACTAAATGGTTTCTAAGCAACTGGGGTCAAGCTGATGCTAGTTTCGCAGGGTAGTTTCGCCCGAAACTAGTTGAACTTTTGTTCAGAGAACAATTTGGGAGCAATTTCGCTGGGATTGGCACACAAACACTATAAACTTTCGTTCAACACATGTACTTTCGCTGGATCAAGGAAACTAGATCCAAAAAACCAAGAACAGCTTAGTTTCGCTAATAGATCCCTAGTTTCGCCAGGCGAAACTATGTAGTTTCGCTGGAAGATACTGTAGTTTCGCTGGACGAGCTGTAAATTCGCCCGACGTATCTGGACAGCCTTTTTCAGCATGAAATCAGCTCAAACTCATCCAAATCTCAATGGATTTAAGATCTGATGATTCCTATAGCTTCCCACACCAAAATCGAGCAATCCTCAATCAATTTCCATATCAAAAACACTCAGATCAGATTGAAAAAGAATGGAATAGTGACTTAGAACTTAAAAACCAAACAAAACTCAAATAATCAAGAGCACAATGGCTTTGATACCAAATTGTTGGTCCTCTCGATCGATATAACAGTGCAATTGATTAATAAAAACAAACAAATCCCACTAAAAACACAAATATCAATGATATTTGTGTAAAATATAGATCAAACATAATAAAATATTGATGAACAATAATGAACAGCTTAAGAACACTCAATAAACCATTTGATCTGAATTGATTTCTAAAGATATTACAAATGTGAAAAGACCCTCAATCAATGGCTCATTCAAGCTTCTAAACCTAATTGTCACTAATCTATAGATAGTGATAATATGCACTAATGACATATTAAGCCCATAGAATTAGACAATTAGAGAAATTACATATAAAACATAAAAATGACTTAAACATAAATAAATATATTTTGTTGACACAAAATATATTTATTAACAATAAACTCCTAGTCAAATATATCTTCAACGTCCCGTCTTGGTTCTTCGTCTCGAACGCGTCTATTTGTCTTTTCCGATGACTTTGGCAGTGACGTTGACCTTTGTTGACTTTGACTGTGTTGATAATACAGACTATCCTTTTTCAGACCCAACAGGCACTGTCTACTACGGTGCAGGGGAGGACAATTTTCATCACTCCGGCCATCATAAACACCCATTTGCAGCTGGATGATGAAGCTGGTGAACTGTCCTTTCCAAAATCTCCTATCAACCATTCCTTCCAGCAGATGGGCTATGAAGGTGACTTCTCAGTCAAAACCTTCAGGAAGGGAAAGGTCTCATCCCAGTGGAAGTACCTCCTCCATGTCATCATACACAGCTTATCTAACAAACATGGAGGATGGGATCAAGTCCAGAAGACTTCTCCTTCATAGTTCATGGGATGGTACAAGGGGTCAAGTTCAGGTACTCTCAGTTTGTTTATACAAATTTACTTGCTAACTTGGACCCCTTAGAATATTAAATGTTCCCCAGGTATGTTCAACACATTCTCAACTATGAATTGGGACCACAGTTGAGGGGAACAGGAAATATTCTTAAATTAGGACAAATGAGGCCTGGCATTTTCAAAATCTTGAAGAAGCCAACTGTTGGCTTCTCAGGGATAGAAACAGCCCTTGTCCCACAAATGTTTGAGCTCATTGCTCAGGGTGACAACCTAGCAGCACCAGCTAGTGTTGATCCCACACCCTCCACTTCTTAACCACCTCAAACACAGCCTACCATCACCATCACCTACAAAAGAAAATCCAAACGAACCCCTACACTTGCTACTGAGCATGTGCAAGCTCCCATATCACAACCTTATAGGAGGAAGTGGAATCTCGAGCTCCCACTTCCCTTGAGGAGCAGACCACTCCCATCTTTCCAATAATCAGTTTTGAGGTTTCTCATGCTCAGGATGATGAGCTGATTTCCCAAACAGCCTCTAGCCTTTACTCTAAGTCTCTAAACTCAAGTGATCAACCTTCAGGGGACAGCTACCATCCCTAACCTCTAGATCTCAACCAACCAATACCCAGCTTAGACTTTTATGATGATGAGGACTTGGATATCAGTGAATACCATGAGTTTCTCTTCTCCACCCCTGCTCAAAGAGAGATGAGTATTTCTGACTCACCCAGGTCTAGCCCACATCATCTACCCTCCACTGAGGTGGATGTTCCTAAACTTGTTCAGGAGATCCATATGGAAGAGGCTCTCACTTTTGCAAGGGATAACATCAATAGGACCTCAACCATGGCAACCCAGCCTCTTGACACTTCTCTGGAAGCTGTCATTAGGCAGGGGAAATCCAGCAACCAAGAACACCATGCTGGTGATGAGGAAGAAGACTTAGGTCCAATTCTCTCATCCCCCAGTGATTCTTCAACTGAAGATGAGGGGAGTCTGAAACAAAAGGTGCACAAACTGACAAAAACATACATGTACTTAGTTTCAAAGATAGCTCACCTGGAATCTCAGGTGATTATCTTATAGAAGAGGGTCAATGACCAGCAACTTGAGATCACCGATCTTAAGGGATAGTTAACTGAGAGACCAAGGAGGACAACTCAACCAGGTCCACAAGAACCTGTGGATGTCTTGCACCAATTCCCCAGCTCACCTAGTCAAGAGGGTGATGCTACCAAAAAGGGGGAGAAAGTCTTGACAACCACAGAACCTGGGAGTTCTTCCCAGAGTATGGACATTGAGGATTCACCACCCTCTCTTGAACTTGACCATACTTAGCAACCTCCTCATGATAGTGATCTAGACTTGCTCATCCAACAACTGTTTGAGGAGGGAATACCAAGAGCAATGTCTGCCCCTTCTGAGAACCCAATCAGGGGTTGGGGGTATGACAGTAACAGGAGAGCTCTTGTGATCACTAGAGCTCAGGGTCAACTAGAAGTTTTCAACATTACAAGACTGAGCTACTATGAGAGTATAAATTTGGTGGATCTGCCACTTGTCAACCCAAGCAACAACAGCAAGATTGGCAGAAAGGATCCAAGACAGGGTGCTAGAGGAATTCAAATTGAGATCAAAACTACATAGACAGAGGCTAGCAGGTGAGATCTTTGGTCAACTGGATGTTGAGGTGGACCCAAGATTAGCTTTGAAGGAAAGCCTTGACTGAAGGCCTAGAGGTTGAACTTGTGAACCTTGAGATAGGATCTCCCTCTACACCCATTACCCTCAGTGAAACACCAGCTGGTGATGGTGATTCACAACCTCTATCTGGCCAGAGCTTGATAGCTGAACCAAGAAATGAAGGCCAAAGCTCTCTCCAGCCTAAGTCAACAAGGCCTGTGGTTAACAAAGGTAAAAGGAAAATGACTCCTGAGGAAGAGGAAGTTGAGGGGAGAGAGTTCAAGTAGTTCCCCAGGATTCATAAAAGCTGCAATCAGGGCTGCCCCCAGGCTAAACACTCAGGAAGATGAGTTAAGGGCAGCCAGGCTGAATTACCTGGGAACCAAAAACTACAATATTAATGAACTCATCTCTCTCCCCTTAGAGGAGCTGAATGAACTGGCTGACATTGAATTGTCAAAAGAGAGGAAGGAAGCAGAGGATGCAGAATTGCTCCTCAAAATCAAAGAAGAAAGGAGACTTAAAAGACTCTACAAAGATGCTCCTATCCTCTTTCCAGTTCAAGAAAGTCCTGAGCCAGAGATTATGGCCACTAAACAACCTCAGGTAGTTAATAAAGAAGAAAGACTAAAGATGATCAACTACCTGAGTGCCACAGGTCTCTATCAGGCAGCTGCACTTCTTCTCTTATTATATGAGTACATAATGTTTGAATACAACAAGCAGCTGGAAGAACAAGCCAAAAAGGAAAGGCAAGCTGTAAGGAAGAGATTAAGGGAAGAAGCTACAAAGTCAAGGGCCATCATCCACAAAAGCCAAAAGCAGTCTACTGACAAACAAAGGATGATGAGCTTCTTGAAGCTGTATGGGTTCTCTGGAAGGAGGCTTGGTCCTATGTCTCTATCCACAATGGATGAGCATATTAGGGTGATCAAGTAGAAGATAAAAGGGGGAGAGCTGGTGGACTTGCATTCTCCACCAAGTCCAGCTCAACCTGAAGTTGAAGTGAAGGTTGAACCTATTAAGACAACACAACCTGAACCTGGAGCTGCATCTAAGCCAACTTCATCTTCTGACCCACAACAGGGTCCTTCTCTCTATCCTTCTGAACTTGTGAGAGAGGAGAACCCAACTGAGAGAGTCACAACAAAACCAACTGGTACTCAAGACCAGTCCTCTCAGTTGAAGAAATCTGGGAGGAGAAAAAGGATGGCCAGAAGAAGATCCACTTCAAAGAAGAAAAGAAGAAAGGCATCCACCTCCCAACCTCAGGATGAGTCAGAGCATCCTGAGGGAGTGCATGAAGATGTCTCTCAACAAACTCCAATCATAGTAGAGCCTGTTGCTACTGGAAGACAAATTCTATCATGGACTTTTGCTGAAGATCCAGACAGATGGTATGTCATAAGAGATCAGGGAGAACAACATGTCTACTTCACAAATGATATGCTTGAACTTCCTCTGCATGATCTTTTTGACATGAGAAGGTTCTATGTCAGTTTGAAGGATCCAGATCTTATAATGAAGAAAGGAATGCTGAAGATCCTGATGTGGACTATCAAAATCTGAAGGACTTCTCTGTTTTGGTAGCATCAGCCTAGGGGGAGTTTGTAAGGAACATCTGAAGATTTAAGGCTGATGCAACCAAAGGATACAAAAACAACCGAGTCTTCCAGCATGAACTAAGGAACAAGGATGAACTAGCTTCGGAAGTCTTACACTCACAAATAAGTCTAAGTGTAAGATCTTCCGAAGCCAACAGTTCAGAAGAAGTTGCTTCGGAAGTTTCACACTTATCAGAAAATATTACAAGTATGAAATCTTCTGAAGCTAAAGACCCTTTTCTTCTGAAGCCAAAGATGAAGTCTTCCGAAGCTTCACAAGACAAAGTCTTCCGAAGCCATTTTAAAGAGAAGACTGATTTCTTCTGAAGACAGAGAAAATATGCTTTCTCTGAGTTACTTTTTGATAAAGCTGCTGTACCTTTCACTGCTGCTCTGAAGACTCACCTGTTTTTCATTAGTTGGTGAAACTTCCATACTTTATCAAACTATAGGAAAAGGTCTTTGTCTGTAACTTCCCATAATTGTTCCTGTAGACTTGTCTTATTAGATAAAGTTAGTGAGCTATGGCATGTCATAGTCACTAGTCAAAAGGCAACTGCCTTTTGACTGTAGATTGATCTTGTTGTCTAGATTAGTCAAATCCCAACTGCCTTTTTGTATATTGACGGTTGTAGGTTGTAGTATATTAGAGTCTTAAGTTCTTGTAACTAAAACATACTTGAACACACTTGGAATAGAACTTGAGAATCAAGATACAACTTTCTTGAAAACTTTATCTAGTGTTCTTGTGATTTTGTTCTTGTTTCACTTACATTACTTGTGTGGGCTTAATATCTTCTAAATAGTTACCAGTTCCCTATTTGAATTGTTAAGTGATCTAAAGTTCTCTCCTCCTGTGAAGCTAATTGCAAACTTAAGCACCCTTACTCGATCCTGTAATTTGAAATATGCTTTTGTAGGTGATAACATGACCTTACTGGTGATCATTGCATCTAATCTAAGGAATGAGAAAGAAGCAACCTTGATGGAAGTGTTAATTGCTCACAAAGCAGCCATTGGATGGAGTATTATTGAGTTGAAAGAAATAAGTCCATCAGTTGTCATGCACAAGATCATCATGGATGAAGGAGCAAAAGCAACACGATACACACCAAGAAGGTTGAACCCTAACATGAGAGAAGTTATCAAAGAAGAGGTGTTAAAGTGGCTTGATGTAGGAATCATTTACCAAATCTCAGATAGCACTTGGCTAAGTCCAACACAAATAGTTCCAAAGAAAGCCGGCATTCAAATTGTGAAAGCTGACCAAGGTAATGAGATAGTCACCCGACAGGTAACCGGGTGGCGTATTTGTATTGATTATAGAAAATTGAATGCATCAACTTCTAAAGATCATTTTCCATTACCATTCATTGATCAGATAGTAGAAAAGCTTGCAGGTCAGAAGTTTTACTATTTTCTAAATGGTTATTCCAGTTATAACCAAATTGCAATTCATCCTAATGATCAACAAAAGACTACCTTTACTTGCCCATATGGGACATTTGCATTTAGGCGAATGCCATTTGGACTATGTAATGCCCCGGCCACCTTTCTAAGGTGTATGATGAGTATCTTTTCAGATATGGTTGCAGAGTCTTTGGAAATCTTCATGGATGATTTTTCTATTTTTGGCACATTTTTTGTGTCATGCCTAGATCAATTAACAAAATTATTAAAAATGTGTGTTGAAACAAGCTTGGTTTTAAGTTGGGAAAAAGTCATTTTATGGTTCAAGAAGGAATCATGTTAGGTCATGTAATCTCCAGCAGGGGAATTGAGGTAGAACATGCTAAAATTCAAGTGATCTCTACCTTACCCCCTCCCACTAACATCAAAGGGGTACGTTCTTTCCTAGGAAACACCAGTTTTTATCGAAGATTCATAAAAAAACTTAAGTGTTATTACAAAACCTTTGTGTAACCTTCTATTATAAGATGTTCCTTTTGTTTTTGACGATGACTATGTACAAGCTTTTAATTTGTTAAAACAAAAGTTAATTGAGGCTCCAATTTTACAATCTCCAAATCAGTCTTTACCTTTTGAAATCATTTGTGATGTAAGTGATTATGCGGTCGGGGCGGTCTTAGGACAACGGTTCGGTAAGAAACCTGTAGCTATATATTATGCAAGTAAAACTCTTTCTGGTGCACAGTTAAACTATACAACTATGGAAAAAGAGTTACTTGCAGTGGCATATGCTTTAGACAAGTTTCGGTCGTATATTTGGGGAAGTAAAGTTATTATTTATTATGATCATAGTGCAGTGAGATATTTGACGGA
Source organism: Flaveria sonorensis (assembly GCA_025506505.1). Lineage (NCBI taxonomy): Eukaryota > Viridiplantae > Streptophyta > Magnoliopsida > Asterales > Asteraceae > Flaveria > Flaveria sonorensis. The sequence continues at coordinate 50,809,989 of CM046436.1, forward strand.
AAAGAAAGCCGCTAAACCATGGCTAATCTGATGGATTCTTCTTTTACAAGAATTTAACTTAGATATTCATGACAAGAAAGGAAGTGACAATGTGGTACCCGACCATCTGTCACGCGTCGTGCACCATAATAATGTTAAGAGTGAAGAAATCAAAGAAACGTTGCAAGATGAGCACTTATTATTCATCTCAACCATTCCATGGTATGCTAAATTTGCTTATTCTTGGCTGCAGGAACCCTTCCCGAACACTGGACTGAAAATAAAGGGCAACAGTTCATGTCACAAGCCAAACATTACATTTGGCTTAAACCAGATCTATTCAAAGTGGGAGCGGATCAGATTATCAAACGATGCATTCCCAATGATGAGATACAATCGGTGTTGGCACACTTACATGAATTCGCATGTGGTGGTCACCTTAGTGGCTAGAAAACTGGGCATAAAGTATTATCATGTGGACTCTATTGGCCCACCTTATTTAAGATGCATTTGAATTCTCCAAAAACTGTATAAATTGTCAAAAGATAGGTAGTGTTTCAAAAAGAAATGAGATACCCATGCAACCAATTCTCATAATGGACATCTTTGATGTGTGTGAATTCGATTTCATGGGACCCTTCCCAAATTCCTACGGTAATTTATACATTTTGGTGGCGGTTGATTATGTGTCAGAATGGGTTGAAGCAACTGCCACCAAAACAAATGATCATGCCATAGTTTGCAAATTTGTTCAATCAAACATATTTTCATGATTTGAAATCCCTCGTGTGATCATAAGTGATGGGGGCTCACATTTCAAAAACTTTAAATCTGAAATTACTTAAATGGTATGGAGTTGACCATCAGATAGCCACACCTTATCATCCACAAACAAGTGGCCATGTTAAGGTGTCTAATAGGCAAATTAAAGAAATTTTACAAAAGAAGCATGGTTACACGGGGGGTGGCGGCTAAGTAATTTTCAAAAATTAAGCAAATAAGGCAAATTTGGCACATATCAGTGTATGATACGCCGGTGGTGGGCGTATCATATGCCGCCCTATACAAATTTGCTGGAAAATTTTGCAAATGTGCCAAAGGATACGCCCCCGTACGTCCACCAGCTATGATACGTTGGGGGCGGTGTATCATACGTCGGCCACTCGGCCAGCCCCACAATCGACTTTTTGACCAAATTTTGAACCACACATCTCCATCTAACACCCCCACCACGAATTGAAACCCACATTTACTCACTTTTTCACCATTTTCTCATCCCTTACACCCAAAAACTCCACCCCCTTCCTCAAGAACCCTAATTTCACCAAACATAACTTCCTCAAATCTCAACGAAATCAAGCGGTTTTTGGGTCTATTTCGAATAATGTTTCGAGAGAAACACAAATTTCGGGTTAGATTTTCAAATCTCCCAAGGGTTCATAATATTTGAAAAGGCCAACATTTGGGTGATTTAGGGGTATTTGCCTTTAAAATCAAGTTTGCTACTTTCAAAGTCTTAACACGTTCAATTAGGGTTGTTCACGAGCCGAGCCAATCCGAGCGGAGGTATGCTAGAACTCGCTGGGATTTAAAAGCGAGCCGCTAGGATCGGATTGGATTTATGAAAGCAAACAGAAAATTCATGCTCGTGCTCGGATCAAATCTAACCAAGCAGCTCGGTTCGCTTGGTTACGCTCAGTTTTATAACAATTTTAGCATAACAGTAAAATACATACAAGCTCTGTTTAGCTCAGTTTTTCATTCATTCAAGAGTTTCAAGTTTCAAGTTTCAATAACAAACCTAACAAGTTAACAAAAAACCATAAGAGATAAAAGTTACACAAAATACAAATTCAAACACATTAAGTTCTAAGTCAAACTTAAAAATCTAAAAAACACAATACATCTAATCTTCATAAAGTACACCAATGATGATTTTCACGACCATTTCCATGTCCACCTAAAAAAAGTCAAAAGCGATGTTTAATTTAGCAGTTTAGAGTAAACATAATAGTATAAATTGTAAGCTTCAATATTATTGTCAATGTACATACAAAGGTTTTATAGAAATAAATACCTTTCATATCTATTAGTTATTACCACACTTGTCCGGAATCAACACATCAATCTCTAATTTTTCTTCTTCTTTTGCAGATTTCTAGACATTAAAATTATACCAAAAATATTAGTACAAAGTATAAAGTAGAAATGAAAAAAAATATGAATATAAACTTACTTCCAATGTTTGTATGGTTGTTTTTTAGATGGCCTTTAACCAATCGCTTCCACAAACAAGAAGTTCAACCATATCTCTGTAAGAGATCTTTTGTAGTCATCCAATATATGCCCCCCAGCATTAAAGGCTGATTCAGAAGCATCAGTTGTGATCGGAATACCAAAAATGTCTTTAGCCATTTTACTTAAAACGAGGAACTTGCTTGAATAATGGCTCCACCATTTCAACACATCAAACTTTGACTCCTCACATGTATAATTAGGCTCTTCCAGATATAACTCAAGTTAAGTTTTTTGTCCGGTCTCAATTGGTCTTGATTTCAGATAAGTTAAAAAATCATCTCTGGGTAAATTTTGTTCACTAAAAGAAGATGAGGCCTTTGAGCAACTTATGGCCACCTTAGATGCCTTAAATGCATTGAAATACATTTGAAAAAGAGTTTTTAACTTGCTAGTGACATCTTGAACCCGAATCTCACAATCCTCTACCGGATACAACCTCTCAAAAGTCCAATAAACTGACCTCAACATAAAACAGGGATCTAAAATAGATGAAATAGACATAAGCACCCCAATCCCCCCCCCCCAATATTTCTCAAACTTCTCATTAGTCGGTACGCTCATGTAACCTTTCGTGTTTTCGTTAATTAATAGTTAACCCTGTTATGTTCTTGTAAGGACCATTTATGTCATTTAAGAAACTATATGGGTTGTTTATGAATGTTTCTTTTATTGTGCATTAATTCATTAATTTAAGAGTTAATAATTTGTTTTTAATATAATAAACATAATAATAATAGTTAAAATAAGATAAAATAATAATAATAATAGAAATCATAAGTTATAAAAGTTAAATAATTAATAAGTTATAAAATAGTTAAAACTTGAAGTTTAATTAAGTTCAGGGGCTTTATTGTCAATTTAGAAACTTTAAAAATAAAGTTGTATTTAAAATAACAAGAATTAAAACTACAGGGACCAATTGTGTAAAATTCAAAAACCCAAACCAGATTCCCCCCCCCCCAACCCCGTGATTCCGGCGAGGGCTCCGGCCAACTCCGGCGAGACCCCAAAACCATCGAAACCCTTCGAATCTTGATCCCAACCGTTCCAAATCGATTCGTGAATATGGTTCGAACTTAAACACACACTTTAATTACGTTTAAACGCCGGTTACGAGCACAATCGGTTTGAATAACCGAAGCTTTAATCATAGAACCGTTTGATCATTGAAACCTAATAATAATCTAATTAATTGCACCAAAATTGATCGTTAAACTATTCCTAAACTTTCAATAAACATAATTCTATCTGAAACACACGAAATCGTCTCATTCGATTCCTTCTTCATCGCGAACCTGCAACCCAATCAAAACCCACCTTCCGAGCAACTTAAACTAAAATTGACAAAGGGCTTAGAGTCGTGAACATTCCCTGAAACTTCACACGAATTTAATTCGATTATCATCGCCAATTGCACCTCAATCGGATTCACCACAGTCGCGATTGTTCTTCATCTCGTTCTCATCGATTTAAACTTCCACCCAGGTAATTAGATATGCAGATACACTCGAAATCACTTGGGGATTAAAAGCCCCAACGTTGATTTCATTATCTTAAACGAATGGATGTTCAATTTGATCAAAATTGGTTCTAGGGTTTATGTGATCTGGGGGTTTCATCTGAGTTACGTCTTTTAAAATAGGGGAACCGGATTCCAGCAGGCATAGGCTACCCAGCCTACTGGTTAAGCGCGTGTTACCCCATCCTTGAGGTCCCGGGTTCGAACCCGGGCACCCTCAACCTATTTTTTAAAGGGTTTTCTGTAATTATTTTAATTACAGAAAATTTTAATTATTATAAAAATCATTTTTGTAAACTTTAATTAATTTAAAAGTGACCAGATTATTTTCTGCAATTTTTTTAAAATTAAATACTTATATAATCTTTTAATAAAATAATATAACAAAAAAATATTTTTTGTTATTTCTTATAAAATGGATTTAAAATGATAGTTTAAATTAATAAATTATTATTGGCACAAACGTTACTTTTAGTTTAATCGTGTTATTTTAAATAATTATAGAAATTATTTACACTTTATATTTAATTCTTTCCGTTATTATAAATGCTTTAATTTCGTTAAATTGTGAGTCTTATATGATGGACATTATATGTTGACAATCATTAACTATTGCTAGCCTGGCGACGTCATAGATCTATGGGCCTGACAAGCCTATTTGGTGCTAAAGCCGAGGTTATTGCCGGCTCCTGATGACGTATGCTTGTTCATCATGGGAACCAAGTACACTTAGCTAATCGTTAAACTTGTAAATGATATTCTTGGTCAAGGTTTGATTGTAGCTATATGTTATCTATAAACTTGTTTTATTCGTAACCATTGACATGAATTGCTACTTGTAAACTTTTATATATATATATATTATATATATATATATATATATATATATATATATATATATATATATATATATATATATGTATGCTTAACCCATGAAAACTCACCAACTTTTAAAGTTGACCCTTTATTTTTAACATGTTTCAGGAAATGCACAAGGTTGATGATTATCTTTTGAAGCATGCTTACACCTAGGATTTGGACCTAGAAAAAATAAATAAAATATCTTGAAACTTGAAAGTTGAACTTTGTTTATTTTTTTTTTGTTGAGACATCTGGTTGTAATGTTTATTTCAACTTATGAATTTTTATATTTACAATTTATGGTAGTGTTATGTGGCTGTGAACAATCTTAACCCTCACATCTCGACGTTTCCGCCGTTAAGGTTGGGGTGTGACAGCTCATCTCCTCCAAAAAAGAATCATCCGATATAAATGCATTACTTATCTCTTTTTTCACTTTAAAAATTTTAGTAAGAAACAAGTTTGAAGTCAGATATGATGTACCTGAAAACAAATTAGTAGCTTTCAAAAAAACATCAAGAAGCTTGCAAACCTTTTCAGCTCTTGTCCACTCATCAACCGTAGGGGATCATATGAAGTTGGAATCTCTCAATGCATAGCCTTGAAAAGCTTGTTTGTAATGAATAGTTGACTCAAGCGTTCGATGAGTTGAGTTCCACCTAATTTTTACATCGGTACATAAAGACCGACGAGTGTGGATACCCAAACTTATAGCTATTTCACCAAATTTCAATAGACGACAAGGAGACTTACTTAGATACTTGACACCTTCTCTAATTTTGGAAAGACTTGGTTCAATAGTTCCTAATCCATCTTGCATGACCAAATTCAAGATATGTGCACAACATCTAACATGAAAATACAGTCCCTTGAAATGTAATCTTCTATAGTATCCTGCTAACCCAAGAAATCTTCTTATTTCAATAGGATTTTTCGGCACCTCCCATTTCTTGATTACCTCAATTTTTGATGAATCAACTTTTATTCCTTGTTCATTGATTACGTGGCCTAGGAATTGAACTTCACGTATCTAAAACTCACACTTGGAGAACTTTGCATAAAGGTTTTCTTTCTTAAGCAATTCAAGAATTGCTCTGAGGTGTTGTTCATGATCTTCCTTGTTCTTAGAGTAGATCAGAATGTCATCGATAAAGACGATCACAAACTTATCAAAATACAGTTTACAAACTCTATTCATAAGGTCCATGAATACCGCAGGTGCGTTGGTAAGTCCAAACGACATTACCAAAAATTCATAATGACCGTACCTAGTCCTGAAAGCGGTCTTAGGTACATCTTCTGGTGCTACCTTTACTTGATGATATCCATGATCACAAGTCTATTTTTGAAAAATAACTTGCTCCTTGCAATTGATCAAATAGATCATCGATCCTTGGTAAAGGGTACTTATTCTTTATAGTGACTTTATTCAAGTCTCTATAATCGATACACATACGCATCGTCCCATCATTCTTCCTAACAAACAGGATGGGTGCTCCCCAGGGTGAAGAGCTTGGCTGAATAAACCCTTTTTGAAGTAGTTCTTCTAGTTGCTTCTTGAGTTCTTGCATTTCTGTCGGGGCTAGTCTGTACGGTGCCTTGGCAATCGGTGCTGTCCCAGGTACTAAATCCATCCGAAACTCCACTTGTCTATCAGGCGGAAGTCCTGGGAGCTCATCCGGAAATACCTCAAGGTATTTCCGTACTACTGGCATGTCTTTAATCTTCTTATTCTCTATGGTGTTTACACAATAGGCCAAAAAGGCAATACATCTCTTTCTCATATCTTTTTGTGTTTGTGCTAATGTGATGAGATTTTTAATCTTTTCAGCGCGATCTGCTAATATGGTTAACCTTTTTCTGTTGGGTAAATGGAGTCTAACGAGCTTTTTATCACATACTATTTCTGCGTGATCTCGGGCTAACCAATCCATTCATACGACTATATCAAATTCTCCTAGTTCCATAGGCATTAAATCGATAGGAAATGGATGACCATTCAAATTTATGATACAGTTTTTAATGATATCAACGATTTTCTTTTGACTCCCATCTGCCATTTCTATTATAAAAGCATGGTCTAATTTTTGTGATTCTTGATTCAAATAGTGCTTAAAAGTATTCGATACTAAACTTTTATTGGCACCAGAATCAAATAATACTCGTGCATGTATATTATTGACAAGATACGTACCAGTAATCACATCTGAAGCATTACGAGCTTCCTCAGTGGTCAACACGAATGCGCGCCCTTTAGGTTTGTTTGGTTTCCATGTGTCCTGGATCTCCACACTCAAAACACTTTCTCTTCTCCTTGCATTCTTGAAGAAGATGTCCAGTCCTTTTGCAGTTAGGACATGGTTGTGTGCGGCACGGCCCTGAATGATTTTTCTTGCAAAATCTACATTGAGGCATTTCTCTAGGTTTCTTGAAGTTATTATTCCTAGTGTCACCCTTTCCTTTTTCCCATTTTCTTTTTGTTGCAGGAGATTCAATTTGTCGTTGTAACATCTCGGCAGCCATGATAGCGCCAGCTTCAACCGTCTCTGAGAAAGTTTTAGGGGATTTGGATTTAATAAAAACCCTCATTTCGGATGGTAAACCCCAGATAAACCTATTGATCAGTTGTTCCTCAGTTGTGGCTAGATGAGGAACCAGTCGAGATATCTCATTAAAACGAGTAACATATTCTCGGTATGTCTTGTTTCCTAGTTTCAACTGGAAGAACTCCACCTCCAGTTGTTCAATTTCACTAAGAGGATAGAATTTAGTAAGAAACTTATGAACAAATTGCTCCCAGTTCATTTCCTTGACTTTTTCTTTACCCTTAGTTCGGACTACAATGTTCCACTAGTGAAGGGCTTCACCTTCAAACATATGTATAGCGAAACATATTTTGTTATGATCATTACAGTCACAAACATCCAATACTGACTCAATCCGGTTTAGCCAGTCTTGGGCTTCTATGGCTCCTTTTCTCCCATCAAATGATGGAGGTTTGCAAGACATGAACTGCTTATAAGTGCACTCCTTTGATTTGGTTCCTTCCATTCTTTCCCTTTCTTGTATAGGCATGGAAGCAGTCCAGCTTTCTTCAAGTTGCTCTTTTGATTTATCAGCATTACTAGTTTATTCATTCTTTAATATCCTTGCGACTTCTGTTGGACTATTTGAAGATGATTCTTACCAAAACCTAAGTGCCAAATCTCATGATGATTACCAAAACCGACCCGGTGAAGATATGCTGAAAATATGATCAAAACGAAGAAAATTGACCAAAGTTAAACTTAGTCAACGGTGGTCAAAGTCAACAGTCAACATCAGCGGTCGTCCCGAATGACTTCAACACCCGGCAGTCGCGCATCAGCAACAGAAGAATTTATCAGACTTAGAACTATATTTGTGTAATCATTCTGTGCTTAAATATAATATTTTCTTATTTTGTAAAGGGTATAAATGACTAAGTGTAGTCATTTATACTAAGAACAACTCTAGAACATTAGAGGAATCACTAACAATCAATAGCATTCACTAGAGTGAGAAATCAAGGTTGAGTGTGTGTGAGAGAGTGTTCTTACAAACTCCCTTCTAATCCTCTAGAATCATACATATGAATGAATGAAATCTTTATGATTATATGTTCTTGAATTTGTTCATCATTCATTCATCATCATACATGTTCATCTTGCATATAGATCTTCACTTGAAATCATCAACGGGTTTGTGAGTTTCCGCATCACAAATTCGATAAACGAAAACAATACGATTGCAATATTCGATCCACTAGCAGAATCAGTGGTTTTCACAATTGGTATTAGAGCCTTGGCTCCTTGTTCTTCAAATTTTTCTCAAAAAAATCTGAACCACAAGTTTGATCTGCAAATTGTTATTTTTTTGATGAAATCAAGCTACCATTAGCTTAGATTTTTTATTTCGTGAAGATCTGTAAGTTTTCATATCAATTGATGTTCATTTGAGCCACTAATTTGAAGATTTAAACAAACTTGTTCTTCAAATCTTCAAATTCTCATGAACGTGAAATTTTGATTTTGATGTTGTTTGATCGAATTTAAGCTTCTAATAGCTTTAGTTTGTGATAACTAACACATCTGCAAAGTTTCATATCAATTGAACATCCACAACTCTTGAATTTGAAGATTTTTTGAAAATTTTGTGTTTTTCAGAAAAGTTCACTGTTTTTAAAGAAAAATCATCAAAAATCACGAATCTGATGTTGTTTAGCTGAAATTGATAGTGGTTTTAGCTTAGAAACATCAAATCTAAGGTTTGTTTATCATTCACAACATCTAAATCATACATTTTGAACATTGATTCTTAGATCTGGGTTTTTGTTCTTCATGAGTTCATCATTTAAATCCGAGTTTAGATGATGATTATATGAAATTGATTGTTGTTCTAGCTTAGAATCACTTATCTACAGCTATTATAACCTATGATTTTACCCAATTTCATCAGAAATCCAAGAATCAAAAGTTTGTTCATTCAAGAACATCAAGTTTGACTTTTTCAAAGTCAAACTGTTTTAAAATAAAAAATCAGCCAAATACATGATATAATTTTGTTTTTGATTCATTTGTTCATCATACATTCATTCTACTATCATTCAACAAACATACATACAACAAGTTGTGAATTTGAAAGTGAAATTTCATTCATAATCAAGTTTACAAAATCATACATATTACACTTGTTTTTGGTATTTTGCCTAAGTGTTTACAGCTGATGAACATCTAATTCTACAGCTGATGTGTTAAGTTTTCTTAACTTACACTTTGTTTCTAGGCTACCAACATCAATCATCATCATCTTCAATTCACCAAGTTTTTTACAACCATACATCATCCATTCACTACCCCCAAATCATCCATTCTTCATCTTCAACCAACATCATACATCATCTTCATTCACCATACATCCACCCAATTGACCCAAATCACTTTCCTCAATCAACATAACCTCACCTTCACTCATATAAACCATCCATCATCTTCATTCTCTCATTACACGCTGTTGACAAACACCCAAATGCACCAAACAAGCTGCTGAAAATTCTGTTCACAGCAGAACTTCTTGAATCCACAGCGGATTCACAATCCCAAACACATATCCGACTAAGAACAAGTATCAACCGCAGCAGATTTGATTCACGCCCAAACATCATCATACAACGGACGTTTTGTGAGCTGAAAAATCCACAGCGGACGACCCAAAGAATTCTACAGCGGATGAGCAAAATTGGTTCACAGCTGACGAATCACTAAACTGTTGGCAGCAGACAGCAAGAATAAGTCCACAGCAGACGATCTTTCTTTTTCACAGCGGGCAAGCAACAGAAACACGCAGCTGACTAACATCAACACACAGCGGACAAAGAACCAGAAAAACGCAGCGGACAAGTAGCTTTATATTTCACAGCGGACTACCACATTTGGGTCCACAGTGGACGAGTTACATCCATCCACAGCGGATTCAGATTAACAACATACAGCGGACGGCAACAGAAACAACAGCACACAAGCTAACACCCTACAGCGGATGAGTTAGACAAATTAAGTCCACAACGGACAATAAACCTGTCACCACAGCGGACAAATTGAAGCCACAGGGGACGAAGAATCTGAACAGCAGCGGAAGAACAGATTCTAGAACATACAGCAGACAAGAGACACTCGATTCTGCTCATCAAACACCACATCACAATCATTGAACCACCACCGAACCATCATCTGTCAACATTCAATCCGATCATCAAGAACCCCAATTGAGCTTAAATAAATTGTAATCGAACAAAGCTAACTCTTTAATTAGGCCGATCTAATTAAATTGAGTTTCAAGGTTCTTTGGATTCAATTAAAGTTTAAATTTGATTTTGATTTAAAATACAAAACAAATTTTCAAATTATTTTTGTTGATTAAACAATATGGAAAATTTAACATCATTCACTGACACTCGTGTTTCAAGAAACCGAGCTATCTTTCTTGCTGCAGGTAAAGGTTTCTAGAATTCAAACAGAGAAAACCAAGTTGTTGTAACCAACCAAACAACAACACAAATCAAACAAAAGCTGCAATCAACCAAACAACAGCAGCATATCAAACAATAACAACAATTCATTGTTTGACAAGACAAACATTCAGTTGTACATCAGTCACATTGAAAAAAAAACTGATGCACTTATATTTATGTGATCTTGCAAACTCAAACAACACATTGTCTAATGATTTGATAAAATATAGGTTAGAGATCGAACTATCTCAAGGAAATTATCAAGCACAAATCAAGACATTGAATTAACAAAACATCAGTTTAACTCAAGAGATGAACCAATTGCAAGACAAAATGGTTCAACAACAAATCAAGCTTGAAGAGATAACTGCTGAGCTTGCAAAAGCCACAAACATCAACAACACAAACATTCCTCCATTGCCTGAAATTCCTGAAGACAGAAAGATCAATCTGTGCTCTTCAGCATGCATAGATGAAGTTCAGGCATATCGAAAACATTGCAACAATAAATCATACATGATAAAGGCGGAAAGGGCTTCACATGCAGAGGAACTACAAAATTCTGCAAATCAAATCAGTTCACTAGAGAAAGAAGTTGATAAATTGCTTAAAGAGAACCACAAGCTGAATGCTCAATCAACTGAACTCTCTATGAAGTTAACAAACACAAAGACTGAAGCTGAAGCCAAAATATCAGAAGCAAGTACAACCAAAACAATCAATAACTTGCAACATTACATTGAGCGTCTAAATTAATCAATCAATTCAGAAAAGGCTACAAATGCAGAATTAAAGATACAGCATAAAGCCTTTGAAGATAAAATCAATTCTCTTCTAAAGGATGTAGAAAAACTCCTTGGAGAAAGATTTAGTCTTCAAGCTCAAGTTACAAGACTCACTGAGTCTTTAACAAAGACAAAATCAGATCATGCATCAACAGAAGTTGAACTTGAAAATTTAAAGATGACTACCAGCAAGTTGGAAGAACTACTTGATGCACAAAGAGATAAAAAGAAGAGTGCTGGAATTACATACCATGTTGTTCCTCCACCTTACAATGACAACTACACAGAAATGCCAACTTCAATGACAAGTCCAGTTGAAGAAGATTCAAAGATGCATGATCATCATCAAACAGACAAACCATCCACTATCACTCAAATTACTTCTCCTGAAACAGCACCAAACCTGTATCTTAAACCAGAATCACCACAGAATGAAACTTTTCATTCTTGTGATGATCAAGATAGCATTTCTGCAAGTGATGATAGTGAAAAAGTAATCAACCAACCAAACAATCAAACATTGACATGTACTAATCATGTCATTGAAGTAATCATTCCATAACAAACACAACCACAGAAACCCAAAGCAGCAAAGCCTAATAACAAATAAAAGGAAATGGTTCTCTATGAGAAATTCAAACTAGCAGGATTTCTTGAACCAGAATTGCCTAAGGTTGAGCTGAAAACAAAGATCAAGATGGAGTTAAAGAACAAACAGAAGCCTAAGGTACAAGAAAATAAAGAACAAGTCAAGAGGAAGAAGACCCGATCTAAAAGAAAGATGAAAAGTCAAACCAAGTTTTCTTATCCTGATCCAAACCAACCATCAACCTCAAAGGCTACATTAGAAACTCCAAAACAATAACCAATTCTCTATGAGACATGTAATTCAGATTCACACAACACTTCAGAGTGTAAAAACACTGAGAGTGATATATATATATATCAAGAGAAAGCAACAAAAACAAACAAGACAAAAGGCTGTGAAGTTTCAAGAAAATCTAACTTCATCATTCAAGCCTAAGGAAAGAAGATCCTGACCTACTCCTTATTGCTTACATTGTGACATGGAGAATCATAACACTTCTGAGTGTTCATACAATAACTCTCCAACATCACAACACAGAAGAGGTCAAAGATCTTATCATCCATCAGAGTCATACTCACCAAGATTGGAGCATGAGTACTACAACAGCCATCATAGCTACTATTCTCCTCGATCACATAGGCATGGGTATGATTTTAAACATTATAATATTTATAATTATTGGGCACCAAGACATTATCCTAAGTCATACACACAACATCAGTATGACAGATATAGGAATAATACTTGGCATAATAGATATCATAGAAGATCACATCCATTAAATTATTATAATCATAATTATAATTCTTATGATGAATATGATCACATGCCCAGAAGAAACAAACATGATCAAGGACAAAGATCCTTTGCGACACCTCCACAAAACATACAAAAGAAAAATAGATTTTCTAAACCAACTAAAAGATTTTCAAAAGCCAAACAAACTCCTTTTGTTAAACAAGCTAAAGTTGAGTCAGTTGGTTTAAAAACAAAACAATGTTAGAGAAAGAAAATAATTTCCGGAGGTGAATCTGATATATCATCAGATACAGCAAAATCATACACATATGAGCAAGTCACATATAAAAATGCAAATGGACAGCTCAGGATAATAATGGCCTGGGTTGATACATCTAACTGATTTGCTAGTGTGATAGGGACAGTTATGGAGGCCTGCCAACCCAAGAAAAGTTAGCAGTGGCTGATCCCTTCCATGACAGGAACATTCTTCCTGCTCATGATGTTTATGATGCAACTGAGCCAAATGGAGCAGACATTAATCATGATTCAATGCAGGACCTCAATCATTCACAGAAACTATGATGACAATGCAAGAAACAACCGATGTTTCATTCCATCTGCTTAGTCTGATTACATTGCTACATGGACTAACTGTTGATGATCTCTATTGAATCGATAACACATATGCCATTTCTTTATTTTCTCAAAAACAAAAATCCTAAAAATTAGAAAATCAAGAAAAGTCCAAAAATATTTCTATTGAATCTTTCTGCATTTGCATGAGAAATGATAGTACACTTATCTACTATCTTCTGCATCTATTTTTCAAATCAATAAAGACTGACAAGGCTTTGTTTGATATGTCAGTAGGCTCAACTTGGATTCAAGATAAGCATATTTATGATGAACTAAATCAATATGCAGTGTGGACCAAAACCATCTTTGGGTATTGGTAAGAAATGACTTTTCCAAGTGTTTGCTTGTGTGGTTACCTAAACACACCATGCGAAAATGGTTTATAAACTTCTCATTGATAAAATCATCTGTTTCTCCTTTGTTGTATGTAAATACAGACCTGGAGTAAACATAAGGAAAACTTCTGTTGTGCTGAGCACAGACCTAGTTAACCTTGCACTAAAAGTGCTTATGCATGCCAAAAAGGCAAAGAAAAGAATCCCAATGAGGATCAAAGCTAAAAGAATCCCAATGAGGATCAACTTCCAAAGTGAAGTACATAAGAATACCAAAGTGGATCATATTATGAGAATTTATACTCTAAGTAGCCTGGTTCAACTTGTGATAAAGTGCCACCTTGCATTTCACGAGGAGGGTTATTCTTCTATACTTCTGAGTGTGGGGTACTCAATTAGCATATCTAAACAAACCTAAACATGATAAATATCACAAAGTGTTGAAAATAGATCCTTGCATGAGTTTAAGTGGACAAACATACTTACAATCAACTTTGTTCTTTGTCTATGTCTATTCCAAACCTTAAACATTCTTAGATGTAGAGGATTTTGGATTAGTATGATCTCATTGCAGTTGAAGGATTCATGCTTGTAAATATCTTAATTTTGAAAAATATAAAATACCAAAAAGATTTGTCATTTTTTAGTATTTTTCTTAGTTTTGGCAGATTTACATGTGTTATTGATTTAGGAGTAAAACTTCCATGCAATACCTCTACCGAGAGGATTTAGACTTTTGCAGGTGATGTATTGCACGACATGCCTAAGTTTCTTATTCAGTTCAAAATGTCAAGAGAACACTCCTGCTTCCTTCAAAGATCTCCTGCCAGTTGCTAAGAACTAAGAATCCTCCTCTTGGTGTCTCATACACAAAAGTTCCTCACCCTCCAAAGCTTTTGTTGAGGGAGAGCATATGTCAAGTCTGAAGAATTTCTGATGCTTCTCCTTCACTTTTGAAGTTGAGATAAAGCTGCTGATATTGCTACCTATGCAATCCACAGTGTATGCAAATGGGTGCATTTTCAAGTCTTCAAAACAAGACTAGAAGATCAAGCTGATGAAACATCCATCAAGTGCCGAACCAAATTCTTTATGTGCCGAAACAAAGTCCTTTTCTTAATGCCTTTTTATGAAGCTTCTAAGAAGATGCTACCAAAAAGAGGGAGAAGACTACACTTCAAGACTGCACGTCAATCAACAACCAAGGTTTTGATAATCATGAGGTTTTGGCAGCATCATCTTAGGGGGAGTATTGTTGGACTATTTGAAGATGATTCTTACCAAAACCTAAGTGCCAAATCTCATGATGATTACCAAAACCCACCCGGTGAAGATATGCTGAAAATATGATCAAAACGAAGAAGTTGACCAAAGTCAAACTTGGTCAACCATGGTCAAAGTCAACAGTCAACATCAGCGGTCGTCCTGAATGACGTCAACACCCGGCAGTCGCGTATCAGCAACAGAAGAATTTATCAGACTTAGAACTATATTTGTGTAATCATTATGTGCTTAAATGTAATATTTTCTTATTTTTGTAAAGGGTATTGTAGGAACCTCTGAGGTTAAGAGGCTGATGCAACCAAAACAACCAAGTCTTCCAACATGCACTTTGGAACAAAGGTGAATTAGCTTCGGAAGTTTTACACACTCTAGAAAAAATAAGTGTAAAATCTTCCGAAGCCAAAGTTTAGAAGAAACTACTGTGGAAGCTTTACACAACTTGGAAAATATTCCAAGTGTAAAGTCTTCCGAAGCCAAAGACTCAACTCTTCCGAAAATAAAAGATGAAGTCTTCCGAAGCTCACAAGACAAAGTCTTCCGAAGCTGCTTAAGGACAAGACTGATTTTCTTCTGAAGAGAGAGAAAAGATACCATTTCCATCAACTTTACATAAAGCAACCTACTTTCCGCTGCATGCTCTGGTAGTTCACTTGCTATCACTAGTTGGTGAAACTTCCATACTTTATGATAAAGTAGATAAGGTCTTCGCCTGCAAGTTTCTATATTTGCTCCTTCTTGGCTTTTTGTAATAGGAAAGTCAGTGAGCTATGGCTTGTCATAGTCACTCGTCAAAAGGAAATTTGCCTTTTGACTTTAGGCTGATCTTGTTGTCTAGATTAGTCACTTCCAACTGTCTTTTTTATATTGACAGTTGTAGGATGTAGTATAAGTAGTCTCCGGTTCTTGTAATCAAATATACTTGTACATCACTTGTAATAGAACTAGAGAAGCAAATACAGCTTCCTTGAAAACTATATCTTGTGTTCTTGTTTTTACTTTACTTGTTTTGTGCATTGTATCTTAGTTCTAAGTTCCCTATTTGAACTGTTAAGTGATCCTTAAGATCCTCCTAAGTGTGTTAACTAAGTGCAAAGTCCCCTTTAAAGGTTCTGCAATTGGTATCAGAGCATTCCAGGCTATTGCTTGTAAGATCTCACCATCTTCAAATCCTCTTAGTTACACACATCACTTAACTCTTCAAATGGCAGCTATCTCCAAAGCTGATATATAAACTGGAACTATGACCAAGCCCCACTGATCACTCCAAAGGATTTTGATACTTGGTGTCAAAAAATGGAAGGCTTCATCAAGTCTCAAGATTCCAGAATGTGGGAGTCTGTTGTCAATGGACCTCATGTACCATTCACCACTTCAGCTGCTGCTGGTGGTGGCATGATACCAAAGGAGAAGGCTGACTTCCTGATGAAGATTGGAAAAGAATTGATATTGATCAGAAAGCCATGACAGCCCTCCAAACTGCTCTTCCGAACTCCATCTACAGATGTTTCAAGAAGTGCAAGACTGCCAAACAGCTATGGGATGCACTGAAACTTATGTATGAGGGTTCGAATGAAGCCATGGAGAACAAGAAGGATATCCTGAAGCAGCAGCTTGAAAATTTCACCTTTAAAACAGGTGAAACCATGACTCAACAATACTTCAGGTATGTTGAGATTGTGGATACTCTGGCTGATGTTGGGGTAACCATTGAGAACAGGGATATTGTTAGGAAGTTCATGTCCTCTCTTCCAAGACAATGGACTCACTATTGTGTGGTCATTCAGAGGACTGAAAACCTTAAGACCCTCACTCTCACTGAGCTGTATGGGATACTCAGTGGATATCAGATGGAGATGAACATGCAAAATTCATCTGGTAACTCCAACACTCACCAGAATTTAGCCCTTCATGTGGTTGAAAGGGATAGCAGAGAACCACAACATCATCTCATCTGCTACCCTGAAACTTCATAAAAGGGTCATTTCATCACCTTCCTAGAGACACCTAGAGAGAGCTACATCCAAGGAAGTCCCTTCTAAGAGACAAGCTCCTCTCAAGCGTTTGTTTCCACTGATGAAAGTTCAGGCAACTTTCTTTTCACTCTTAAAGACCTGGACTGTATCCATCCAGATGATCTGGAATACATGGAGATAGTCCAGCAGATGGCTCTTCTCACTCACAGAGCCCAGAAGTTCTACAAGAGGACTGGGAGAAGGTTTCCCAGCAATGCTGCCAGTGGTAAGTTTAGGCTGGACAAGAGCAAAGTCAAGTGTTACAACTATAACCAGATGGGACACTTTGCTAGAGAATGCAAGGCACCCAAATCCAATGGTGGCCAAGCTTCATCCAGGCCAAACTACACTGAAGGAGGGCACCAGAATGAGGAGCCAAGACAGCAAGCTGTAGTTGCTGTTGAAGAAGGAGGCTTTGACTGGAGCTTTCAAGCTGAAGATGCATCTCCAAACCAAGCACTCATGGCTGACCATGTTGAAGCTAAGGTACTTGAACATCTTTGCTCTCCTGAGTGTATTGCTAAAGTTAACAGATACAGGTCCTACAACATGGAAATGAGATCTGACATTGAGTCTTTGAATATTTTAAAAGCTGATTTTAAAAGAGCTGAAAATGATTATAAACTTAAGATAGAAGATCTAGAGAAAACAATTTCAACTCTTAAACATGAGCAAACAAATTACAGGACTTAAATTAAGGATTTCATTACCAAGTTGACCGAATGCCATGCTGAGCTTGTGATCAGCAAAGCCAGGGCAGAAAAATGTGTTCTTGAAGAGAAAACCTTCAAGAACATGATATCCTCATCTCTGCATGCAAAAGTGTGTTATCAGAACAAGCAGGGACTGGATCTAGTGAAATAGCTCCTCCACACTCTCTACTATTAGTTAGATCTCCAAGGTGTGGAATTGGTCAAGATGAGCTGCCATCTATAGACCCCAGTGATGAAGAGGATGAAGAGGAGAAGGTGAGGGATGACTCTGAGATGAGTGAAGAGAGTCAATCCAAAATGGGTCACCATGCTCCTAAGGAGGAAAAAGAAGCTGGTTTGAGCAAAACCAAGAGAAAGAACTTGATCAGAAGAGCAAAAAAAAGATCCAGAAAGCTCAAGAGATCAAGACCACCTTTGATCCCAAACAGAAACAAGTTTTTATTTCTACAGGGTTCAAGGTGATAAAAGCTGAAGACCTTGTCAAGAACTCCAGTACCAAGAGTTCTACTTCAGCTTCAACTCACTCAAGCAACGACAAGAAGACTGATCAGCTGTGTGTCACTGTTACATAGCCTGAACCATCCATTTCTAAAAGCAAGCTTCACCCTAAAAAGCCTACTGCATCATCTGAAAGGGTGAAAAAGGAAAAGGAAAGTGTTCAAGGTCAATCTTCTTCGGAAAAGAAGGATCTCAGAAGAAAAGATTTGTATTGTGTTATGTGTGGTAGTACTTCACATATGGCTAAGGATTGTCAATACAATCCCAAGAGTACTATCCACATGATTAAGAAGAAGACTTTTGAAAATAAGAAGAAACAAATAGCTTCGAAAGGAAAATCTGTTTCCTTTGGAAGCTCCAAAATGAAGAAGAAGGAAAGTAGGAAATTGCCTTCGGAAGAAAAGTTGGTCTCGGAAGAAAGGAATGCTTCCGAAGCACTGACGCTTGCTGCAGTGAAAGCAAGATCTTTCGAAGGATCCGTCTCCAAAGCTTCCGAAGCTACAAAAACTTCTGAAGCAGTAAAGGTCAAGCCCGATCTTCCAAAGGTGGTGTGGAAGATGAAGGAAGACCTTGAGACTAAAAGCTCCTCTTTAGCAACAGCAAATGATCCTCAAAGCCTGAATATAGGATCCATTACTGTTTCATTACCTTTAACTCTTTCTGATATGCCCAAGACCAGTGAGGCTTGGGTTCCCAAATGTAACTAAATCATCTCTTTTTATGCAGGGACAGCTGAAGACCAACAGAAATATCTGGATTATTGATAGTGGCTGCTCCAGGCACATGACTGGTAATGAGTCCTTGCTTCAAAACTTTGAAAGGATTGATGGATGATCAGTTGCTTTTAGAGGAGATGCAGGAGGTTATATTACTGGCAGGGGCAAGGTTACAAATGGTAAGCTCAGCATTGAAAAGGTAAACTTTGTCAAGGAGCTTGGATACAATCTTTTGAGTGTGTCTCAATTTTATGACCAAAAACGTCACATGCTCTTCACTGAGCATGAGTGCATTGTTCTCAAGCCTGGGGTTGACATTCCTCAAGAGCATATTTTGCTTAGAGCCCCCAGGAGAGGGAATATGTACAAGATGGACCTGCAGGAAACATCTCCCTCTGGAGAGGTTTCTTGCTTTCTGTCTAAAGCAAATAGTGATGAGTCTTTTTTTTGGCATAAGAGAATGAGCCATGTAAACTTTAAGAACATGAATAATTTGATTAAGAATGACTTGGTAACTGGAATGCCAAAGAAAGAGTTTACAAGTGATGACCACTGTGTTGCATGCCTGAAGGGGAAGCAACACAAAGTGTCTCATAAGCCAAAGGAAGTGAACTCGATCACTACTCCCCTACACTTGTTACATATGGATCTGTTTGGCCCCACAGTTTAATGAGTTTAGTAAGAGCCTCATACTATTTGGTGATCACAAATGACTTCACAAGATTTACTTGGGTGTTTTTCCTTAGAACTAAGGATGAAACTCCTGAAATCTTAAAGAATTTCATCCTGAAAATTGAGAATCAATCTGATCACAAGGTCAAAATCATAAGATGTGATCAAGGAACCGAATTCAAAAACCAAATCCTTGATACATTTTGTGATGAAAAGGGTATTTCAAGACAATATAGTGCTCCCAGGACTCCTTAGCAAAACGGTGTTGCTAAGAGGAGAAACATGACACTTATTGAAGCTGTAAGAACCATGTTGTCTGACTCTAAGCTGCCCATCACTTTCTGGGCAGAGGCTGTCAACACAGCCTGCTATATGCAAAATAGAGTTTTGGTAGTTAAGACACATGGTAAGACTCCTTATGAACTGTGGCACAAAAAAGACCATTCATTGGTTTTCTCAGAACATTTGGATGTCCTTGCACCATCTTGAATACCAAAGATCAAATAGCCAAGTTTGCTGAGAAATCAGATGATGGACACTTTGTTGGGTACTCTTCTCAAGCTAAGGCTTATAGAGTATACAATCTCAGAACTAGAATCATTGAGGAGTCAGCCAATGTGACTTTCAATGAACATACATACCCAGTGTAAAAGGTTCTGGTCCGGATTGGCTATTTTATCTTGATTTAGTTACCAACTGTTTTAACAAATCTTGCGAGAATGTTTCAGGATCCATAGATAATAGGTCAACTGAAGATCCTGACCCAAGATTTGAGCTGAAAAGACCAAACAAGAAGACTACTTCAGCTCCAGTGGTGACTAACCCTGTCATTGAGGCTCCTATCAGCACAAGCATGACAAATACTGTTGTTTTAACTGAATTACCCTCAAATTCCAGTTCAGAGGCTCAGAATTCAGGAGAAGGAACCTCTAATGCAGGAGAAACTAAAGGTGGTGACAGTGATCA
This sequence comes from Flaveria sonorensis, assembly GCA_025506505.1. NCBI lineage: Eukaryota > Viridiplantae > Streptophyta > Magnoliopsida > Asterales > Asteraceae > Flaveria > Flaveria sonorensis. Next base: position 50,830,621 of record CM046436.1, read on the forward strand.
AGAATTTCTTGATACTGAATATCACTCCATTGAAGACAACATGAATGATGTCACACACTTATTGGATCAAGTCTCTCTTGATAAGTGTGCTGATGTGGTGGGAGATATCTTATTGCCAGATTGAATTTCTCAAATTTAGATATGTCTAACCAACTTGCTGTGATTCCTCAACTCAGGATCCACAAGTCACATCCCACCACAAACATCATTGGAAATGTTGACTTAGGGGTGAGAACAAGAGGACAAACTCATGACAGCCATGTTTGTCTACATTCTTGTTTCTTGTCCCAAATTGAGCCTAAGAAAGTTGATGAGGCTTTGAAGGATGGAAGCTAGATTGAAGCTATGCAAGATGAGTTGCTTCAAATCAGAAGACAGAAGGTTTGGAACTTATGTCCTCTTCCTCAAAGGAAGAGTGTCATAGGAACCAAATGGGTATTCAGGAACAAGAAAGATGATAGAGGGATCATCATCAAGAACAAGGCTAGACTGGTTGTCCAAGGATACACTCAAGAAGAAAGAATTGATTACACTGATGTCTTTGCTCTAGTTACAAGACTTAAAGCTGTAAGAATATTTCTAGCTTATGCTGCATCCAAGGATTTCAAGGTCTACCAGCTTGATGTGAAGTGTGCTTTTCTCTATGGGGTGATTGATGAAGAAGTTTATATTAAACAACCACCTGGATTTGAAGACCCAGATCATCCTGATTATGTCTGCAAGCTTGATAAAGCCCTTTATGTACTACATCAAGCTCCAAGAAAGTGGTATGAGACACTATCAACATACCTCTGTCAACATGGATACAAAAGAGGTACTATTGATGGGACTCTCTTCATCAAAGAAACAAAAAATGACACATTGCTAGTTCAGATATATGCGGATGACATCATCTTTGGTTCAGCTAATCCAAAGCTCTGCAAAGACTTTGAGATGCTGATGAAGAATATATTTGAAATGAGTGCCATGGGGGAACTCAATTTCTTTCTAGGAATTCAAGTGAAACAGGTTGAAGATGGCATCTTCATCAGTCAGTCAAAGTATGTACAGGACATACTTACAAGATTCAAAATGACTGACTGTAAAGTTGTAAAGACACCCATAGACAGAAACCACTCCCTTGGTCCTGATCTTGAGGGGAAGTGTGTTGATGAACATCTCTACAGGGCTATGATTGGGTCACTTATGTATCTTATTTCTAGCAGGCCAGATATCATGTTTGCCACATGCATATGTGCAAGATATCAAGCCAACCCCAAGATGTCACACCTAATCACTATCAAAAGGATCCTTAGATATCTCAAAGGTGCTCCAAATCTAGGCCTTTGGTATCCAAAGAATTTAGACTTTGATCTGTATGCTTATACAGATAGTGATTATGGTGGCCGCAACATGACTGCAAAGTCCACATCTGGGGGGTGTCAATTTCTGGGTGGAAGGATAGTCTCTTGGCAATGCAAGAAGCAATCCTGTGTGTCTGCATCAACTGCTGAAGCTGAATACATCGCTGCTACCAGCTGCTGTGCTCAAGTGCTTTGCATTCAGAATTAGATGCTAGACTATGGGTTCAATTTCAAAGAGACTCCCATCCACATAGACAACAATAGTGCCATCTTTATTACAGAGAATCCTGTGCAGCACTCCAGGACCAAACACATCAACATCAGGTATCATCTGATTAGGGATAATTTTGAAAAGAGATTGATAAAACTAATCAAAGTTAACACAAATGAACAATATGCCGATCTGTTCACAAAAGCGTTTGATGAACAGAGATTTAAATATCTTGTATCAGCCATTGGAATGATTAACTTTGAGTAGATTTTTCTTAATAACTTAATCAATATTATTTCTTAAAACTGTGTCCTAGGTTGTCTATGAGATCACTTCATAAGCCCACTTCTCTTTGGAAGAAAAACAAATTTTAAAATGATATCTCTTAGAATGATGAAAATTTACCTTTGGAAGAAGCAAAAGTTGCATTCGGAAGAAATTCATGTCTAAATCGTTTAAACAGCTTTTCTGAAATTTACCTTCGGAAGAAATTCTTGAAGTATCTTCCGAAGCTTAAATTTTGGTATAAGTACTTAAATGCATTTTAGGAACAAATTTCTTTCGAAAGCAATTTAGTCTCGGAATTCGGAAGCCAAATTTTTCAAAACTCTTTGAAATATCTTCCGAAGCAAAATTGCTTTCGGAAGCTTTGATTGCAGAGCTTCCGAAACCAAAATTGCCTTTGGAAGCTTTTACTACTTCCAAAAAAACTAACTTTTTGAGCACCTTTTTCAGAAATAGGACCCACTTGCGGATTTCAAAGTTTATCTTTTGTCATAACTTTGTCTCAAATCCAGACTATATCTTTCTAAACGGTTCTATTTCATCTCACTTCTCTCATTGTTCCTTAACCTAAAAATTACCCCCCCAAATTTCATCTTTTTCTTCCTTCCTCACTACAAAGCTTCTTCAAATGGCCAATCTTGATCGTCGTAACGACCCTGATTTTACCATGCACCTACACAGGCAACACAATCAAGTTGCTTTGTTAAACTCTGAGAAGGATCCAAGCTTCTCAGACGTGTGTAGGTATCTTTCTTTATCTCACTACTTCACCTCCCTTACAATCGATCCTCCTCTTTATGAGAATCAGTAGCTTGAGTTTTGGCGGACCTGTCAAGAGGTCACCATAGATGGGGAGAAGGCACTGTCTGCCACAGTGCAGGGGAGTACGGTTTTCATCACTCCAGCCATTATAAACACCCATTTGCAGCTGGATGATGAAGCAGGTGAGTTGTCCTTTCCCAAAGCTGCTGTCAACCAATCCTTTGCGCAGATGGGCTACGAAGGTGACTTTTCGGTCAAGACCTTCAGGAAGGGGAAGGTCTCATTCAAATGGAAATACCTCCTCCATGTCATCATACATAGCTTATCCAACAAACATGGAGGATGGGACCAGATTCCAGAAGACCTCTCCTTCATTGTCCATGGGATGGTTCAAGGGGTACAATTCAGGTACTCTCAATTTGTTTTTACAAATTTACTTGCAAATTTGGACTCCCTAGAATATTACATGTTTCCTCGTTATGTTCAACACATTCTCAACTGTGAAATGGGACCACAGTTGAGGGGAACAGGGAATGTTCTTAAACTTGCACATATGAAGCCCGACATTTTCAAAATTTTGAAAAAGCCAACTGTTGGGTTCTCAGGGGTAGAAACAGCCCTTGTCCTAAAAATGTTTGAGCTCATTGCTCAGGGTGACATCCTAGCAGCCCCAGCTAGTGATGAACCAAAACCCTCCACCTCTCAACCACCATCAAGGCCAACTATTACCCTCACCTATTCTAGAAAATCCAAACGAACCCCTGCACTTGCTATTGAGCATGTGCAGGCCCCCATATCACAACCCATACAGGAGGAAGTTGAATCTAGAGCTCCCACTTCCCCTGAGGAGCAGACCACTCCCATCTTTCATACAATCAGTGCTGAGGTTCCACATGCTCAGCCTGATGAGCTCACTACTCCATAAACAGCTTTAAGCCATCACTCTGAGTCTCAACACTCTAGTGATCAACCTTTAGGGGAAAGCTACCATCCCCAGTCTCTTGATCTCAACAGCCCCATACCCAGCCTTGACTTCTACTCTGATGAAGAATTGGGTCTCAGTGAGTATCATGAATCTCTCCTCTCTACCCACACTCAAGGTGAGATGAGTACTCCTGCTTCACCCACTTCTAGCCAGCATCAAACAACCCAAACTGAGGTGGATCTCCTTTAGATTGTCCAGGAGATCCATGTGGCTGAGGCTCTCACTGTTGGCAGTGATTATATCTCTAAGACCTCACCCACGGCAACCCAGCCTCTTGACATTGTCATGGAGCAGGGGAAATCCAGCAACCAAGAAATCCATGCTGGTGATGAGGGAGAAGACTCGGGTCCAATCCTCTCATCCCCCAATGATTCTTCAACTGAAGATGAGGGGAGTCTAAAACTCAGGGTGTGCACCCAACTGGTTTCACAGATAGCTCACCTTGAATCATAGGTGACTATCTTACAAAGGAGGGTCCATGACCAGCAACTTGAGATCACCGATCTCAAGGGCCAGTTAGCTGAGAGACCCATAGGACAAACTCATCCAGGTCCACAAGAACCTATGGATGTTATGGATCACTTCCCCAGCTCACCTGTGGAGTTCTTCCTCAAGTATGGACATACAGGACTCACCATCCTATCTTGCAGTTGTCCATGCTCAGCAACCTCCTCTAGACAGTGATCTGGAACTACTCATTCAATAATTGTTTGAGGAGGGAGTACCAAGAGCAATGTCTGCCCCTTCTAAGAACCCAATCTGGGGTTGGGGGTATGACAGTGATAGGAAAGCTCTTGTACTCTCTAGAGCTCAGGGTCAACTAGAAATCTTAAACATTTCAAACCTGAGTTTCTATGAGAGTATAAACTTGGTAGATATGGCACTTGTCAACCCAAGCAATAACAGACAAGCTGTCAGATTAGCCAATAAAATTCAAGACTGGGTGCTGGCAGAATTCAAAAGGAGAACAACATTATATAGACAGAGGATAGCAGTTGAAGCCTTTAGTCAACTGGATGTTGAGGTGGACCCTAAGATTAGCTTCGAAGGGAAAGCCTTGACTGAAGGCCCAGAGGTTGAGACTGTGAACCTTGAGACAACATCTCCTCCAGCACCCCATACCCTTAGTGAGGCACCAGCTGGTGATGGTGCTTCATAACCTCTCTCTGGCCAGAGCTTGGCTGCTGAATCAAGCAATGAAGGCCAAACCTCTCCTCAGGCCGAGTCATCAAGATCAGCAATTGACAAAGGCAAAAGAAAGCTAACTGCTGAGGAGATTGAAGAAGAGAAAAGAGAGAGGAAGAGGAAGCTGAGGGGAGAGAGTTTAAGTGGTTCCTCAGGATTCATGTAAGCTGTAATTCTGACTACCCATGTTCCAAACACTCAAGAAGATGAGTTAAGGGCAGCCAGACTCAATTATCTGGGGACCAGGAACTACAACATAGATAAACTCATCTCTCTCCCCTTAGAGGAATTAAATGAACTGGCTGACACTGAGTTGTCAAAGGAGAGGAAGGAAGCTGAGGATGCAGCCTTGACCCCTCAAGCATAAAGAAGAAATGAGAAGAAAAAGAATATACAAAAACCTTCCTGTCCTCTCCCCAGTTCAAGAAAGCCCTGAGTCAGAGGCTGTAGTTGCTGAACAACGTCAGGTAGTTGATGAAGAAGAAAAAGTAAAGATGATCAACTACCTGAGTGCCACAAGTCTCTATCAGGCAGCTGCACTTCTTCCCTTGCCATATGACTATATATTGTTTGAATACAACAAGCAGCTGGAAGAGCAAGCCAAAAGAGAAAGGCAAGCTGCTAGGAAGAGGCAAAGAGAAGAAGCTGCCAAATCAAGAGCCATCATCCAGAAAAGTCAGAAAAAGTCTGCAGATAGGCAGAGGATGATAAGCTTCTTGAAGCTGTATGGTTCTCCGGAAGGAGGCTTGGTCCCATGTCTCTATCCACAATGGATGAGCACATAAGGGTGATCAAGCAGAAGATTAAAAGGAAAGAGCTTGTGGATCTTCATTCACCATCAAGCCAAGATCAACCTGAAGTTGAGGTAAAGGTTGAACCTACAGAGACAACACAACCTGCACCTGAAGCTACATAACAGCCAACTTCATCTTCTGACCCACAGCAGGGTTCTCCTCCTTCTCCTTCTGAATCTGGGAGAGAGGAGATCCTGACTGAAAGGGAATCCACTAAAGAACCTGGTATTGAAGACCAACCCTCTTAGTCAAAATCATCAGGGAGGAGAAAGAGGATGGCCAGAAGAAGATCTTCAAAGAAGAAAAGAAGAAAGGCATCCTCCTCCCAACCTCAGGATGAGTCAGAACATCCTAAGGAAGTGCATAAAGAGGAATCTCAATCAACTCCTATCATAGTAGAGCTTCTCTCTGTTGGACGACCAATTCTATCCTGGGCATTTGCTGAAAACCCGGACAGATGGTATGTCACTAGAGATCAGGGAGAACAACATCTCTACTTCACAAGTGACATGCTTGAACTCCCTCTGCATGATCTATATGACATGAGAAGGTACTTCATGAGTCTGAAGAATCCAGATCTACTGATGAAGAAAGGAATTCTGAAGATCCTCATGTGGACTATTCCAGTCTGAAGAACCTCTCTGTTTGGTTAGCATCAGCCTAGGGGGAGTTTGTAGGAACATCTGAGGTTAAGAGGCTGATGCAACCAAAACAACCAAGTCTTCCAACATGCACTTTGGAACAAAGGTGAATTAGCTTCGGAAGTTTTACACACTCTAGAAAAAATGCTAAGTGTAAAATCTTCCGAAGCCAAAGTTCAGAAGAAACTGCTGCGGAAGCTTTACACAACTTGGAAAATATTCCAAGTGTAAAGTCTTCTGAAGCCAAAGACTCAACACTTCCGAAAATAAAAGATGAAGTCTTTCGAAGCTCACAAGACAAAGTCTTCCGAAGCTGCTTAAGGAAAAGACTGATTTTCTTCTGAAGAGAGAGAAAAGATACCTTTTCCATCAACTTTATCACAAAGCAACCTACTTTCCGCTGCATGCTCTGGTAGTTCACCTGCTATCACTAGTTGGTGAAACTTCCATACTTTATGATAAAGTAGATAAGGTCTTCGCTTGCAAGTTTCTGTATTTGTTTCTTCTTGACTTTTTGTAATAGGAAAGTCAGTGAGCTATGGCTTGTCATAGTCACTGGTCAAAAGGCTATCTGCCTTTTGACTTTAGGCTGATCTTGTTGTCTAGATTAGTCACTTCCAATTGTCTTTTTTATATTGACGGTTGTAGGATGTAATATAAGTAGTCTTCGGTTCTAGTAATCAAATATACTTGTACATCACTTGTAATAGAACTAGAGAAGCAAATACAACTTCCTTGAAAACTATATCTTGTGTTCTTGTTCTTACTTTACTTGTGTTGTGCATTGTATCTTAGTTCTAAGTTCCCTATTTGAACTGTTAAGTGATCCTTAAGATCCTCCTAAGTGTGTTAACTAAGTGCAAAGTCCCCTTTAAAGGTCCTGCAGGTATAAATGACTAAGTGTAGTCATTTATACTAAAAACAACTTTAGAACATTAGAGGAATCACTAACAATCAATAGTACTCACTAGAGTGAGAAATCAAGGTTAAGTGTGTGTGAGAGAGTGTTCTTACAAACTCCCTTGTAATCCTCTAGAATCATACATATGAATGAATGAAATCTTTATGATTATATGTTCTTGAATTTGTTCATCATTCATTCATCATCATACATGTTCATCTTGCATATAGATCTTCACTTGAAATCATCAACGGGTTTGTGAGTTTCCGCATCACAAATTCGATAAACGACAATAATACGATTGCAATATTCGATCCACTAGCAGAATCAGTGGTTTCCACAACTTCCACTGCTATGTTAAGGATAGCTTCATTATTCAGAATTGGGTTCATACTAGATCAAGATCTAACACTTTGGGAGGAAGTTTGAATCCGATGAGAACCTTCCCCTCTTCTGCTATTAACTTGTTCGTGTCTAAATTCTGGTTCATTTCTATGTTTAGACATTGTATCTTCCTATAGTAATACAATTATACAAGAGTTACTATTGTGCTAAACATATTTATAACATAATAATTATATAACAACAGAATCATTTATATCACACATATTCTATAAAGAAATAGGCATAAGATAACATATTTAATCTTAGGTTATTCTAAAGAGCATATGAGTACTTTTTCTAAAACCTTGTTATTTGGTACAACCTGAATCTGGCATTAATCTTATAGAACATTACTGGTTAAAGCTTAGGCATTCCTATAATACCTAATTTGCTAAAACCTCAGGCTCTGATACCAACTGTGACACCCCACACGAAACCCGGGCGGACGTGCACACTTGATACAACTTACAACGAAAACAGACTAAGTTTTCATTACAACTTATAATATTCTGAGTACAATATATTATTTAATTACAATATCAACCAACTATAAACTTCTACAGCTCCAGATTTCACTCTCTCCTCATTGTTCCTAGAGTAGTCTCACTGATTACCTGTGATACATATACTCAAAAAGATGTCAGCTAATGCTGGTGAGCTCATGCTATACAGTTTATAAAATTAACTTTGACATGCATACAATATGGGTTGTGATATTTGGGTCCATAGGCACAGTGCCTTCCCTGGTTTTACCACAACCACCGGTAACGGGTTTGTCAGACCCTCCCGGCCGTCAAATAGGTATGAGCATGTGCCTGATGCATACGAGGAACCCTATCCTCTTTTCAGCTAGTTTGACACATCCCATTAAATATATCAAGATCCCGTATACCCCTACTGACCCGTGCATATATGTAAGTATTATAATTATTACCAGTACAAACAGAACAAGTATATTATCACAGTTTTGAAAACAAACATGATAACTCACGTGTTTAATGGTTGCTCAACAGTTGATAATCAGTTCTTAGTAAGATCTGGTGATATCTCAAGGTCCTGATACAGTTTAAGTAATCCTAGGTTAGGTGATGGTACAACTAACTAGTCATTGTCATGGTTGGATATTAGCTAGCTCTACCTTGTTTAAGCATAGGTAATCAGTCCATGCCTAACTAAGGCTAGGCTACCTAAAACCCAATCCTAACAATAACCCTAACGCCTAAACTAATAATACTATACTAATGTTAATCCTAATAATAACACTAAAATAAATAATAATTAACTTGACAAAACTTAAATGAGAACATACCTTAAAACTATCTATGGCAATTTGATGTAGAGTCTTCCTACCCGTGCTCCTACTCGGGCAAAAAATGACTATTAACAATACCCAATGGGGTATTGAGTACTCGATATTCTCTTTATAATAGAGCGTTCTCAAGATATTCTGAAGGAAACCTATGAGCTTCTATTTATAGCAAGCAAGCAGGCAGCTGAATTCTATTCTTCTGTCGATGTGGGATGAAAGTGAGCAGCTTGGCTGCTTGCTTACTTATTGACCAGCCTGCTTGCTTGCTTACTTATAATTAATTCAGATGCTTACTTTATTTTCCCCTCATAACTTTTAAACTATAAACTTCTATAAAATTTCGAATACGTCGTTGGGACAACCTCATTTTTCTCTACGAATCTACCTAAGTTTCGTTAAAAACAGAGTAAGATTGAAAAATTAAATATTTTATTACTATTTAACGCTTTCTTGAAATAGTAAAATATTGATGTCACTTGTCATCATCCAAATAGTGATTTTACTCATACTACAATATATGAAAGAAAATTTTCATATTTCGCATGTACAACTATTATATTAAGGTTTGGGTTATTACAACCCAGTTTCCCATTTGATCTGTTAAGTGTTTTAACACTCTCCTTATTGTGAGACTGATTGTATTGACCATCCCTTTAAACGGTCCTGCACAATCCATGCTCAACCCAAGCAGTTTTATATACCTTAATTCAAGACTTATTCAAGAAGGTATATATATCCAAAATAGACCATAAACAACAATAAAAGGAAAGAAGCAAGAGAGATACAATAGCATTAGGAAACTCCATATATTCTATAGAAGTTTCTATACATGTGACCTTAAAAGTCAACTCCATATATTCTATAGAAGTTGCATATCAAATAAAATACCAATTTTCATATCAAATTAAAATACCATTTTGCATATGAGATGGGAATATCATGGTCAACAAAATACCAAAATACCATGATTAAAATACGAAAACCAAAATACCAAAACACAAATTGTAGAATTGACCAAAATACCAAGACTAAAAATACCAAAACCCTTATTGCATAGTTGATGGTTGACTTGTCTGTTGTGAACCAACTTGTATTACAGGTCCCTCTGCCTTGCAAGTTCTCTTGTTGTGTCCTTTTTCCTTGCACTTGCCACAAGTAACTGAGTAACCCTTATTTGGAATCTTCCCGCCTTTACCAATTGTTTGGGTTAACTGAATTACCTTTCCAGTAGACTTTTTCCTTTTTTTGGTTGGTCTTCCAACTTGTATGTGATGCTTTGGAGCAGTTAGGTTAGTATGGCATTGAGATTTTGTCCATAAGTTCTTTCCATTAAGAGGGTCTATTGTATTTGCATAAACCTTTTTCCAAGTTTCGAACCAATAAGCTTGATTAACCCATTTCTCTGCAATACCATCACCAATACCATTCATAGCCATATTCCAAATACATGCCACCGCATGCTTGCATGGTATCCCCGTCAACTCCCATTTTCTACATGAGCAACTCCTTTTGTCCATAAGAACGACACATTGGTCATGTTCAGAACCACTAACCTGATACTTAGACACCCCATTCCAAATGACAGTGTAATGTGTGGCATCGGTCTTAATTTGTTCAAATATTTTGGTAACAGCATGTGTTAGAGGTCTTGGAGACTTTGTAATCATCTTGTGTACCACCACAATTCTTTTCATTATGTATTCCCTGATGAACTCTAGATAAGTGATGATAGGCTTGTCCCTCCCCGCTACTAGTTGCCTATTGAAAACCTCACACGAATTATTCAACAATACATCACATTTTGCTCTACCTGCATAGGATTAAAAATTCCATTACATTAGATAGAAATTAACACCATAAGATTAAAGTCAACTTACCACTGAAATGAGCTCTTGACCGGTGTCTTGGTGGAATGGCTTTTAATCAATCATGTGTTGTCTTATCTTCTTTTAAAACTTCATTCATAACCCTATCAAACCCTTGTGTTGTGGTTGAACTTGCACACTTCTAAACAAGCTCTTTGTATAATTGGCCCCTCCACTTTTGTTTCATGTTCTCTTGAATATGCCGAAGACAAAATGTATACTCAGCACTTGGAAACACTTCACTTATAGCAGGAATTATGCCCTACAATGAAAATGAAAACAACAGTAATTATAACATACATGAATATGTAACACAAAAACAAGTGCATACCTTTTGTCTGTCACTGATAAAAGTAAAATTAAAGTTTGATGAAAGACCAAGATCATCTCCTAAACACTCTAAAAACCAAGTCCATGAACTCGCACTTTCAAATTCAACGGTCGAATAAGCAACGGGATAAATCCCATTGTTTGCGTCCACTCCAACTGCCGTTAAAATCTAACATGGATAAGGCCCTTTCATGAAACAACCATCCAGTCCAAGTAGCTCTCTCCCACAAATCTTAAAAACTGTCTTCAAACCACCTAAGCATATGTAACTCCTTCTAAACTGCCTTCTTTGACTGCTCGGGTTACTTTCTCTTTCAACATCAATCTTCATAGTTATGCCTAAACACAAGTATAAATTAGATATACTAGTACAATAATAAATTGAAAAAAAATTAATCCTTACATTTAGAATATATATGATATTACCAGGATTAGATCTAATAAGCTCTTCAGAGCAGTCCTGAAGGATTTCATATTGAGCCTTATAATCTCCTTGAACCATCTTTGTTGCAAGCATCTTAGCCCTAAAAATTTTCTGAGATATGACCTGAACCTGGAATTTCACTTGCATCAACTCTTGTAAAGCTCTTAGTGGTATGCTAGGGATCACTCTTATGGTTGGTTCAATCTCCTTGGCCAACCAACTTATGGTGCATAACTTGACATCTCTTGTTTGTAGACATTGGTGTTCATTGATTAAAGTTTTAATAACCCAAGACCCTTCTCTTTTCTGATTTTTTATATGTAATGTCCAAGAGCAAATTGGTGTGGGGATCTTTCTTTTAGGTATGGACTATGTAGACTTAGAAGTACCCACTAGCTGAGATCCTTGTTTTGTCCCTTCCTCGTTACTATCACACCTACCTAGATTTGGATTTATTCCCAAACACACCACATGAAATCTATCTTTATCATTCTTTGTGATATACAATTGTCCTCTAGAATCGATTGCATGTTTTTTTACCATGACCCTTGTATCATCTGTACTACCAAAAACTTGACCAAGATAGAAGGGACAATCGACAGATTGTCTTGCTTTTTTCTTGTTGTTCCTAATGATACTTAGCGTAGTTTCTAATGGGGCTTCATTATCAGAACCACTTGGACAGTCAAAGTCATGAAGGTCAAACTCATCATCTATTATGAAGTCAGAATCAACAATAGCTCTAAATTCAACCATATCTACATTAACATCTTCAACCAAGTTATCTTTATTGTAAGGCCCCGTTCCCGGAACGCATACAGTTGGCAAATCATCGTATAAAACATTTAAAACACATCATTTTGTAGCGGAAATATAACTTTTCATTAATAATTAAAATTGTGTCAAATCATCACATAGTTTTTTACTTCTCAAAAATTGTATTAACATAATAACATTCTTAAAAAATGTGGATGCCAAACTTGAATCAATCCCCAGTAGCTTATGCATCCATGTCTGCTTCTCCTCAGCATCACAATTACTTTCCAACTATTATGCATACAAAAGTCAGCGACACTGAGTGAGTTCTAGTTTTATAATAAAATACTTTACTTTACGTTAAAACATTTCCTTTACTTCGTATGTGATCATACATCATACAAACATCTTAATAATAATTATTTATTATCTTTCATCATCATTCGTCATCATTCATCATTCGTTTCATTCATTTCATTCGTTAACATCATTCATCTTTATATAGATCCTGCCATATGCTATACCCCCACGCCATGCAAAAAAAGCTGGTACTATGTCGGGGTTTATAAATAAACCCCCACATCATGCCGAAGCTGACACAGTACCGGGGTACGCGACAAGGATCCCATCACAACTTAGTCAATCTCAAGGATTAGACCCCTGTGCGCATCATCTAGGGTTAGCTAAACCGCACACAGTTGAGCAAACAACTACCTTATTGAGTTGTGAACCTCTATCATTTTGCTTGCAAGACTTTCATTCATTCATTACGTTCCACTTTTTCATCATCGTTATCTTTCACTTTCATTACATAATACTTTACGTACATATACATATCATATCACATAAAGTCACATCATAAAACGTATAGTTTTGAAAACCATTTAGCATGAAAAGATAACACATCACACATCACAGCATATCATGCGAAAACTTGTGCGAGAACTAGCCTTTCGCGCGAGAACCTCACCACATTCAAATCCTACAAATCAAATCATCACTGTCACGCGAAAACGTACATATCGTGCGAGAACTTCCTATCGCGCGAGAACTACCTGTCGCTGGAGAACTATCACCTTTCACGCGAGAACTTCGCAGATTCAAATTTCATAAAGTACAACTTAACTGCTCGCGCGAAAACTACGGGTTTTCCCGCCCAGTCATAACTTATCCCGTCTAAGGCTATTCTAACATGCTTAACATCATAACAACATCAACATCAGCATAAACACACATTTTTAAACGTTTTAGTATGCATAATAGCCCCAAAACATAAAACTTGCGTAAAAAGGGGGACTAGAAACTCACCTGGTCTCCGTAAATAACTTCACGTAGAGTAGGCTCACAAACACAGTCTGCATATAAGTTGACATGCAAACAAGTCATTTTCTACACAGTTTCGGCTGCAGTTTCACACGCAGTTTCACTGCCAGTTTCGCTAACAATTTCGCTGCCAGTTTCGCCCAACTTTCGTTGGAATTTCATGGCTGCGAAGGTACCAGCGAAAGTATAGTTTCGCTGGAAGAATCCACAGTTTCGCTGGAAAAGCTCTTAGTTTGGCTGGACGAACTCGCAGTTTCGTTGGACGAACTCGCAGTTTCGCTGGACGCATAAAAATGACGTTCCAGCTTGTTTTTAACCCAAAACTTCAACTTTTTACATCCAAATCCTTCATTTTTCATCAAGGTTCTTATATCTAAGCTTTTTACATGATTTCATCCATAAAAACGTGACTTTTGTATGGTTTTTGCCATTTTTCAAAACCCTAAAACCCTAGAATCCTTGGTGTGATCTAAAAAGACGTTTAGATGATGATTCTTACCTGGATTCTTTCTCTTTTCTTGTTGTTTGATGTCCAAAAATACAGATCTTCAATCCTTTGCTCAAAAAAAGCCTCAAATCTTCACTTTCTTTCTCTACTTTCTCTCTCTAGAAAGTGGGTTGTTTGAGTTGTGCAAATGAGGGTGAATATGGCTGATTCGTGTTTATTTTTCTTCTTATTTTCTAACATTTCATGAATGATACTAATAGAGAAACTACGGGAATCAACCATGTCAATAACACTAACAATACCATTATGATATATTGTATCAGGAAATTCAATAAACTCTCCTCCATGGTGAAACTCCAGTGTGAAATAGCTAGGGTTTTTACCTACACGCAACATATCATAAGGTAAGCTAATCAATTTCAACAAAGTTTTATGATTTTAACAAATATTTCATAGGTAGGAACATAAACACACCATAAATTGAAGCTATATCTTAAATTTCAGCGGTTTTTCATAAAGACCACAAACAACTATCTCGAAAATCCATTGATAATGTGCTCCCGTCCTTGCTGGTCGATTGCCCTGGACAAATCCTTGATATTGAACGATTGAGCGCAAATCCTAGTTGTCAATCGCGAAGGAGCAGTGATGATTTTAGGAATTGTCGATCATGATATCCATGAACGATGCATGTGTGTTAGGTTTTGGTTTTTCACATGGCTTTAGCAAAAAAACTTTATTACCCCTATATTTAACAACCAAATTAACATGGTTGACGAGATTAGATGATAATAGCAAGTTTTTAAAAAGTTAGGGAGCCAGAGGGTAAAAAAATTCTTTTTGGATGTCAATGGCAAAACATACCAAAACTCGAGAATGAAAATGACAACTAACTCTAATGAATAATATTAAATGCATTCATCATATTTAATAGAGGTAGATTAGGAATACTTGCATACCGTATTGTATCATATGCTTAAAAAATAATACCCAACATCTTAAAGTTTAAGCAAAACGACTATTTTGCTAAATTAAGATGTATTATATATAGTATAGATAACAACATATAAAATCATTTTGTGTTTGTCAGGAGGTTTATTTTCAAGAGCTATCAGATTTCATAAAATAATATAAGAAACATTGTTTCGTAAGATAATTAAATTTTTAAACAACTTTTAATCAAATTTTACTATACCCATAACACAAAAAAAACTAATTTATTTTTTTAATTATCATCTAAGAACCGTTTTAGGTTCCAATATTGTATAATGTAGTTGTGGTGATTTTAAAAATGGAGTAGGTATAAAATAGAAATTGTGTGTCCGCTGAAATAAAAAACTAAGAACATTTTACTAACATTTGTCATGATAAATTTGTATGTATATTTATATTTTTCTTTAAAAAACAAAACAAAAATTTAGAAAATGAGGTTTTTTTTCTTGAGCAACATTATATAACGGTATTATGATGTTTTGATGTGCTCACACTATTCAATGATCATTGATACAAACAAAGGTAGTGTTTGATATGCAAAAATAACCATCATAATGAAATTGATCGTCATTATGGAATGAAATAAAAGTGTTTGGTTGGTCAATAAAACTAAATCCCCTATTACACACATAGTGTTTCGAATATAATCAACAAGCCCACTGCAACGCACTGGTTTGCGCTAGTTTTTTGTATAATCCCCGATTTCAATTTTTGTCAATGTTCCTACATCAAGCGTACGTTTTGTATATAAATTTATGTGTGTTATCGATTTCCTCTTCAGCCATCGGTTGGAAGCAACATTTCGACCTTATATTTTTTCACAGTTATACACACCCTTCAATGTGCGGGTACACAATAACATTGTGATGTCAGTTTTTTTCATGCTTTTACACCCGCATGACACGGGTGTCTTGAACCTAGTTTTCAAATAATAATAATAATAACTGAAATCACCTGAATTTGTATAAGGTCAAATTCTTTTATACGTCTCTAAATGGCCATTCATATAAAAAAACAAAAACTAGTAAGCTCTTACATATATTTGTAAAAGGTCAAAATGCTTTTATATTTATTTTTCAGGTTGATCTTTTATATGCATTCTCATTTATAAACTAACAAGGTGTTACAGGCATGCAATAAAAAATTATAAACGAAGAAACTATTATCACAAAACTAAAAATAGTCTACTAACTCACTGTTTTTGACCCACTATCTAGATGAGACATGGGAGACGCCCCGACAACCACCATTGTTCTTTTGGTAGCATTCGGATAAGCCTTACCGTAGCGCCACGATGATCGCCATTTGTGTCTCTCGGCTATACCTTTAATCGATGCTTTTAGTGTTCACCTGTGATCTTCTGTTGGTACACTAGAATGGTGGAGGGCCGAGCACATCAGCCACAACAATGGTTACTGAGCTTGATTGATGAGATGGTGTAGACGGATAAGGAGATTGTACTTGCGGTTGAGGGGCTCGTGTTGGTGGTGTGCGGCTTTTGATACGGATGGTGTGGGTGGAGGGCTTTATTTTGGTGATGGTGCAACTACTATATAGCCGAGAGACGCCTTGACTATGAGAGACGGGAATTGGCGAAGAAGAAGAGAATTCATGTTGACACGAGACTCGTATCATGCCCAAGCTTCTTCTTGTTTCGCCAAGGCTTCGTACATCTCCTCACGGGACTAAACATCAGTTTTTTTCACAAGCATCCATTGATGAACTGATGTGGACAAAATTGTACATGTTTTACACATATTTTTCTACATTTCAACTACTTTTTGGTTACTTTTTATAAGTTATTCGATCTAAACGGTTCGTATTTGAATTCTAAGAGTTTCAAGAGAACATGAGTAAACATGACGTGTTTTAAATAAACTTCAGACTGCGTACTTTGACTACACATGAGACGGAAGAATGGTTAAAAGTCTTTATCTAAATCAAAATATAAGTTAGAAATATAAAAGATTAAAAATGAAAACAAAACTGAGTTAAAATTTAGTATGCCAATATGACATAAACGTAATCTAGTACTTTAATCTAAGTAGATAAGTTCAATTTATATATAAAATTTAGTAACGTGGATTGTTAAAAGAAAAAGGTTTAAATACAAAGTGTATTTTTGTTACAAAGTGTGAGAAGACACAATGAGTTAAAAAAGTCACAAAAAATTATATCTCACAATCTAAATCGAATTTCAAAAAAGTAATTCTGAACTTTTGTTTCCCTAACCGTCCTCAGTAAGAAAAAAATAAACAAAAAATAAAAAGAAATAAAAAAAATTAACGTTTTTTATTGTGTCATTTATGAAAGACACAATGACGTCATTGTGTCATTATGAAAGGCACAATGACGTCATTGTGTCATTATGAAAGACACAATGACGTCATTGTGTCATTATGAAAGACGCAATGAAATGACACAATGACGTCATTGTGTCATAAAAGACACAATGAATTTTTTTTTATTTTTTTCTAAAAGAGGACGACGAGAGGAACAGAGACTCCAAAGTACTTTTTTGAAATTTGATTTAGAATGTGAGATATAATTTTATTTGTGATTTTTTTAGGCTCATTGTGTCTTCTCACACTTTTTAGCAAAAATATACTTTGTAAAATAATCTCACCCTTGTTAAAATTACTCTATTATTAATTTACAGCTGAAATGAACAGAGCGATGGTCACGATGAAGAAAATCGGAGCTGCATGGTGTCAAAATGGTATTAGATATATGAATCACACTTCAACAACTTATGAACAGACTGAGAATCAGGTCTAAATTGAAAAAAACGCAGAGATACAAAGCCTGATCAAGATAAGATGATCTTGTCTAAACACTACAAACGAAACAAGATCAACTAAAGATAGATTTCATCAATGCGATGAAACCCTAGAATAACAAAGAGGACAGCAGATGTGTGACAACCACCAGTGATGTAACACAACCATATAACGCAATTTTCAGGACGAAAATTCTTTCAACATGGGGATAATGTGACATCCGGTGATTTTCCGTCACCAAACTCCGTTAGGTCTTGCATACACATGTCGTGAGCACACACTAGTTGTCGTTGAACGTTGGTGACTTAATAATAATTAACAATGGTTATCTGATAATAACTTGATTAATAATGTTGATTATTAATTTGTAGTTACGTGATTTAGAAATTTAAATATTATTTGTGAATTTTATCTTGTAACATGCCAACGTGTTATATTTATTTCATGTGTTTTGTAATTAGTGGAAAATATATATGATTATTATTGTTGATTAGTAATGCTTGTGTTTTGTAGTTAAAAACAAACTAAAAAGTGTAAAAGACTAGTTTTTATAAAAGTTAAACAAGGGAGGTTTATTTTGTAATTATCACAAAACACAATATTACCAAATATAATTAAAAATCAAACCCTAATCCCCTCCCCAAACCCCCATTGCGGCCGAACATCCCCACACACACACACAATTCGATTTTTGATCAAAAACAATAAGCAAGCATCGATTTTGATTAGTTCCAAGTGATTCCAACATGTAGTAAGCATCAATTCTTGATTTCTTCGTAATTAAAGGTTAGATTTTTATTGATTTTTCATAGTTTTTGATTCATGATGAACCCTAGTTCGCAAATCATGATGAATATTGAAATTGATGTTGTTTGATGACGTTTTGATGTTAGTTGTATTGCATTGATGTTAGTTTATGTGGATTATGCAAGAAATTCATGGTTTTGATGCGTTGTTCATACCTTGCTATAAGTAGAAACTTTTATGTATGAGATTTGGGAATTATGATGTATTGATGATGTTTATCATGTTTAGATGATTTTTATGAACTTGATTAGGTATAAAGTTTATGAATTTATGAATGAATTGAGTGCTAGATGGATTTTGGGTGTTACTTTCCCGAAAGGGAAACTTTATTCATGTAGATTGTTGGATATTGTGAATTGGGCATGTTCATGATGTTAGGATCATGTTAGAATGCTTGTTGATGATTTCTAATATGGTTGATTGTGTTAATTGAGTTGTATGGATGCTTGATGCACTACTTGGGAAATTTAGTTTCTTATGGAATACTACATGATGATGGATGTTGTTAGGTGATTATGAAGCTATGTTAGAATTATGATAGAATCATGATGATGCATGATGTGTTAGTTAAAATGGTAATTGTGGACTTCTTGGGATTTATATATAGTGTTTGATAAACTATGGTGTATGATGAGCTTTATAGCACTTAAGTGTTTGTAATGTGGCATACGTAAATAACTTGTGTGATAACCATATATGATGAATTGCTATACTTGATCAAACAAGAATTTAACTTGACATGTCACCAACGGGTCAACTTGGTCAAAGGAGTCTTGTTTTCCAAAAACTTGTGTCAATGTGGTTATTAAGAACTTAGGGTTGTTAAGTTTTCTGTGTACACATACTTATGTACTTGTGTGTTCTAGGTAACCTTTGAAGGGTTGTCTTTCCACTCATCATTAGCTTTTACAATCATTCGTTTGCGCACCAGGTGAGTTCAATGCCCCACTTTTACTTACTTCTCTTTTTTGGGGGAGAAAACATACTTGGTTTTAAAATACTTTACTGTTATAACATGTGTTTGGTAAGACATAATGGGTTATACCATAGAAAGCCCTCACTCTTTCGGATCATTAATTAAGGAATCTGGCGGAAAATTTTGGGTAGTACTACTGGTCTGACAAGCCCCACCCGTGTGACCGGAAGTCAATGGATGCAATATTGTCCTAAACCACTAACAGCGTCACGACCTGGTATGTCGTGGCGGGATGCAAACAGACAAACATAGTCAGCTTCGATCACGAAATCACTATTGCTCTTTACTAATGAAATTAGACTAGCTATCTATTTCAATGCACTTGTTTATGTTTTACTAACGCAACTGCTTATGATTGATTACAAACTCTTGAACTCACCAACCATCGTGTTGACACTTTTAGTATGCTTTTCTCAGGTCGTTCTAGCAGCTGCCCATAGGAGCACGCACATGTCAAACATGCTTTGTTCAAACATTGTTTACTTTTAATTTAGCATTTACTTACGTACTTTGGTTTGGGTGCATGTTCTGTGCAGTTTATATTTAGTACCTCGTGTTTGGGTTATTTACAAAATGCTTCCGCAAATATTTTAAAGTTTCAAACTCTGAATTGTTTTAAAGGTTGCATATAGTGTCGTTCTGAGTAACTATTGACTGAGATCCTGGTTTGTTCAAATGCCTCGCTGTAAAACCCCGCATGTGGATTTTGAGGGTGTGACAGATTGGTATCAGAGCCATTGGTTATAGGAAACTAGGTTGCATACACACTAGTATATAACCACACAGTTTGTTAGTTACTCGTTACTTATCCCTTGTTGTTACTCATTGGCATACACATCGCATATACTATAGTACGGCACCATCATCATCTTCATCCCCTATTTGACACGCACCGGGAAAGGAACCCAAAGTTCCTATTATTCCTTCATCGTCTAAGAGTTATGGTTCTAGACCCCCTACGTTCATAGATGATGTGTACCTTTCGGACGAGCTGAAGATTGAGCGGGACATGGCTAATCCTGATAATTGGGACTGGTATCGCACTACACTGATTAGGATGCTGGAAAAGGAATGTGTTCTATTTTCGATCCCTACCGTGACTAGAGATTCCATATTATACCTCCTACCCTGTACTCCTTATAGGGCTATCATCGCTGTGGTGGCCTCACATGACTGACTGTGACGAACTGACGAGGAGAAATTTAAAAGGTTGGACGTGCGACAGGAGCATGATAGCCAAGTGTACGAGGAGATGGAAGACTCGTGGCTTGATATGCAAGGACGCTAGGATGGTCAGACAGGAGGGATCCAGACTTTGCGTGGACAGGTTGCTGAGTTTTCGGCTACTCTGAACACGACGCGCTATCAGCTCCATGTGGCTATAGTTCGTATACATGAGCTGGAAAACTAGCTTGAGCCTCAGGAGGCCCCGATGGAGGAGCCTCAGGAGGTACCAAAGGAGGAGCCAGAAGAAGATCCGGAGGAAGAACCGGATGAAGTCCAGGAGTTAGAGACTTTCTGGCAGTTAAGGATGGAAGGATCCGAGATCGAGGCCTACAATACGAGGTCTCACGAGTTGGCAACTCTCTATCCTGGAATGATAAACCTGCCAATCATGAGGATCGAGCTTTATTTATGTCTGTTGGTTCCTAAGATTCAGAGTATGGTGACAACCTCTAACCCTGCTACCATACAACAGGCCATTAGGTTAGCTCACAAGCTGACCGATCAGGCTGTAGAACAAAGGAAGTGCCCCAACTGGGGCGTGGTGGCTGGTGTACCTAACAATAAGCGCAAGTGGGAACCCACTGGTAACAAAGTCTCCTTATCAAACAGTCAGGCTCAGCAGCAACAGCAGAGAAGATTTGACAACAATCATAGCTTCAATCAGGGATCCTTATCAGCACAGGGACAAGGAGGATACGTGGGTAAGTATTCTAAATGCAATCGATGTAACTACCACCATACTGGCAGGTGTGACAACTTTCGATGCCAGTGGTGTGGTAACGCTGGACACGTGGCAAAGGATTGCCGTGGTGAGTTGATGAAGAAGCCCCAACAACCTCAAGAAACACCAAAAGGTTGTTTTTAATATGGAAAGGAAGGACACTATAAGAGGAATTGTCCTCAGTTGAAGAAAAATGGGAATGGTGCTGGTAATGGTGGAAACAACAACAACAATGGCAATGGTGACAATAACGGTGGCAACAACGGAGGAGCTAAAGGGAGAGCCTTCGTCATAGGCTCAGGTGAGGCTCTAAAAAACCCTACTACTGTTACTGGTAAATTTCCCGTTAATGGTCATTTTGCTACTGTATTGTTTGACACTAGAGCCGATAGAAGTTTTATCTCTACTAAGTTTAGTATTCTCTTAAGTGATATGCCTTCTACGTTAGAGTCTGGATATACCATAGAATTAGCTGATGGTAAGCAAATCCACATGACACACATCCTTAAGGGTTACAAGATAGAACTTGCTGGTCATACCTTTGATATTGACCTCATGCCTGTTACACTTGGGAGTTTGATGTAGTCGTAGGCATGGATTGGCTTTCCGACAAGCAGGCGGAAGTCGTATGTCGTGAGAAGATTATGCGTATTCCTGTTGGGGGAGAAATTCTCTCGATCAGAGGTGAGAGGTGTGGTGCAGTGATAGGCATCATATCATATATGAAAGCATAGAAATTGTTATGCAAAGGTCGCTTAGCCATATTAGCCCTTGTAACCGACAAGCAACCGGAGGAAAAGAAGATAGAGGATATTCCGATAGTTCGTGACTTTTCGGTGGTGTTTCCAAAGGATCTGCCTGGACTACCACCTCATCGTCAAGTTGAGTTCCAGATTGATTTGACTCCCGAAGCCGCTCCGATTGCAAGAGCACCTTACCAGTTAGCCCCGAACCAACTGCAAGAACTATCAGCACAACTGCAGGAGCTGTTGGATAAAGGGTTTATTCGACCGAGCTCATCACCTTGGGGAGCACCTGTTCTCTTCGTCAAGAAAAAGGATGGCCCATTTCGAATATGCATCGACTACAGAGAACTGAACAAGGTTACAGTCAAAAATCTATCTCCTTTACCTTGTATAGATGATTTGTTTGATCAACTTCAAGGATCAAGCTACTACTCTAAGATTGATTTGAGGTCTGGGTATCATCAACTGAGAGTCTGAGAGGAAGACATCTTGAAGACTACATTCCGTACACGTTATGGTCATTATGAGTTCTTGGTCATGCCACTTGGGTTGACAAATGCACCAGTAGTATTCATGGATCTCATGAATCGTGTGTGCAAATCCTATATCGATCAGTTTGTTATCGTGTTCATCGATGACATATTGATCTATTCGAGGACCAAGGAAGAACATGAAGAGCACCTACGTCTTTTCTTGGAATTACTGTTGGTTCTTCTGATCGATATAACAGTGCAATTGATGTATAAACAAGGGTTTCCCACTGATTTAACACCACAAGAACAATAACATAATGAACTAATTGAGAGTCAAAGCAACAATCATCAAACAATGGCTCAAAGATAATAATAAATGAACTTCCAGCCAAAACATATAGTTGCAACAAAGATATTTTCGTATTAGGGTTTCGCCAAAAATGCTTACAAAGATAAAACATTACAATATATAAGCTAGGCTAAATTCACTGACAGTTTCACTGGCTAGCGAAACTGTCTAACCATCAACTAGATTCACCCGGCAGCGAACTACAGTTTCACCGGGTGACCTAGGACAGCTGACTCCTAGCAAAACTATAGTTTTGCCCTTAGTTTCGCTGGGTCAACAAAAACTATAAGAATGCAAATTACAAGGAAATGAACTAACATATAACGTATTACATACATATCATAATACTCCTATCAATAATGGTGAGTCAAACCTATATTGGATCATCAATTCTCCCCCTAGGTTAGACCTCACTCTTGATCTTCTTGTTCATCTCTTTCTTCCTCCGCAGCTTTATCTGATGTCTCTTGATTAGCTCATGCTGTACTTTCTTCTTCTGCCCTTGCACTAGCCTTTTCAAATTTTTTTGTAAGCTCCTGCACATCCATCCTTAATTCGTCAGCTTGTAATACTTTCTTAGCAAGCTCCCTGACCTCAGACCCCACACCTCGAGCCTTGTTAGCCACATTCATGAAGAGACTGGCTTCAGTTCTTGTTTCAGCTCCGGCTCCGGCTTTTATATGATTCTCGCAAAGCACCACTAAATCTTCATCATAGAATGAAAACACTTCTATAGGATCAAACAACATAATCTCTTCACCACCTTTCAATCTAATAACAACTTCCCCTATATCATTGTCGTAGAACCACTTTTCAAAATTTTGAAGTCTTGGGGGAAGTGGATTGGGCACTTTCACTCTGTTAACTGTTTTGGCCGGCTTCAGCTTTAAGACAATCCTCCCTTTTCCAGTAGCCCAATCCAGATCTTTCTTTGATCTCGTTCTTTCTATTTTCATGTATCCGAAAGCTTCAAAATTATCATTCATTCTCATCTTTATCTCTGTCTCCAAAAGCATTGCTCTCTCACTCAAATGTGCCTCCAGTAGGGGAATTTCTGACAATCTCCTTAAATCCCATCTAGGCAAGGTCTTGAAGGCCTTCCTTTTGTGCATGTAAGAAATATCTCCTCCTTTTCTTTTGATCATAAACATTTTTAGTTCATGATTGTACTTCCAACTCACTATCCTTTTATCTGATTTCTTTCTACTTGGCCCACTTATGTTTTGGAACAGTGGAGTCAGTTCTTTTTCTTTTTCTTTGACAAACCAATCTTCCTTACTCAGCTCCACAACATCTCCTTCATCAGAACCCTTTTGAGCCACATATGTCATTAGGCGCTCATCTATTTCATAAAACTCAGGTTCAGAATCATAATCAACTAATTGTTCCTCAAACTCCTCTTCTTCATCAATGAGATTCATCTCAACTCCTTTCTTGCTTCCTTCAACAATTTCTTTTCTAAATACTTCAGCACTAGTTAAATTAGTGTTTATGTCCAGCCCTAGATCTATGAACTCAGCCTCTACAACCACATGTTCATCTCTTACAGCACCTTCCATATTACTTCTCTTCTCAACTCCAACATTAGTACCACCATCACCACTGCCAACATTAGCATCACCTGCATCAGCTCTAGCTCCACTTGATTCTCCACCAATCCCCATCGAACTTCCCACTTTCAAAACTGAATACTTAGATGCATCTGTAAGATCATCTATTTCTGCTTGAGATAACTGGTTGGGCAGGCTAGCTTTAGCTTTTAGCTCACTTACTTCCTTGAGTAATCTTTTTATTAAATCTTGCTGGTCTACCATCATTTTCTTCATACTTTCTAGTTCTTTATCTTTCTCCTTTTCTCTTAGTTCCTGATTCACCAGCTTTGTTTTTATCATACCTAATTCATTGGCCAAAGATGCCTTCAGATTTCAAATAACATCTTGATCTAATTCCGATCTGGGATCCCTTCTTTCTTCAAAAACTGGCTGCTTATGCTTAGATCTCCTTTTAGTAATATGAGCTGGTTCTCCTTGATCAGATTTCTTTTTAGTTCTCCTCTCCTTTTGAACTCTTAGCTCCTCCTCAACCTCATCAATCTCAGCTTCCAAATCATATTCCTTCTCTTTTGCATATCTTTGTCGTTTCTTTATAGCCTCTTCTTGCTTCTCCCTGTTCTCTTCAGCATTCTTATTTTCACTTTCAATCAACCTTTTTATGTAACTCCATCTTTCAGCTGAGTACATATTCTCCAAAAGATACGTTATTTTTCCGCTGAAGTCATGTCTCACAGCTAAACAATTTGCAAATATCCTAGTGTTCATTTGCACTAGCCTTTTAATTTCTCCATGTCTGGGCAGAACTGGCTTCAAATCATTAATAAGCATCTGTACAAACCTAGGATATAGGAGCCACTTATCCTTTTCAATGCCATAATATTCTCAGTCATGAAATCAAAAATCAACTTTGCAATATTGGCTTTCTGTCCCTGACAAAACAAAATCATAGCCTTTGCCCAATGCTGGTTTAGACCATCTGACCCTCCTTTCCTATGATCTAAGCACATAATAAATATGTGGCCGATGTATCTCCATTTCTTAGATAAGAAAGACTTCTTGATCTCTTTCTTTGAGCCAAAAGAAGGTCCTTTATACCCAATGTGTCTAAATGCATTAAGTACCTCTGCATCAGACATTTTCACTTCATCACCACAGTCATCTTCCAGCCTTAACACCCTTGCTATAGTCTCAGCAGTAATAATAAGGTCTTGCTCAAGAACTCTAGCATTAATCCAATATGGATTAGTCCCCAGGTCATACTCTGCTATTCTCCAAAAGTCTCTTATGTGAAGATCATAGATCGTGGGCATATGAGAGATAGCATAACTGATAGGAGATTGCTTCAACCATTTAATGCAATCTCTGAATCCAATGGTCTTATGATTACTATCATCCAATAGTGCACAAATGTTTGTCTTTTCTTCGAACTTTAGATTAGCCATCTTTACTGAAAATTGAACAAAAGTAAGTTACAATATAAAAAGAATAAAGAATAAAGAAATTAAACAAAATATAAGAAAAATCAGAAAATTAAACAGTTTTGCTAACAAGTTTGAACCTTAGTTTCGTCCAAACAAATGTATAAATTCGCTGTGACACCTGCACAGACTCATGTATCTAAGTTATTTTATAGTTTCGCTGAGGACGAAATTGTGGTTCATTACACCAGCGAAGTTGTAAGTTCGTTGAACCCCATACAAAAAGATTAGTTGCCGGAGAGAATCTATAGTTTTGCTGAAATTGTACAGGCGAATTTGTCAAGTACACGCTGTCAGCATAACGAGATAGTTTCGCCCGGAACACTGAACTTTCGTTCAGATTCGCTGGATGGTCACGTAGTTTCGCTGAATGAACCTACGAACTTCCCGACCCAGCGAATCAACCTAGATTTTCGTCTAGAGTTTAAGACAACAATCAATGATAAAGAACTATCTCAAAAAACACACCTAAGAACTCAAAACCAAACAATCGCAACGGAAATCAATTTTTGAAACGTGTAGGTATAAAATCGCGTAGAGTTTAGGGTTTACTTTCGCAAATAAAATATTGAGACTGATTTCACAAGGTGCAATATATAGGTCCTAGTTTCGTTGTCAGCGAAACTATAGTTTCGTTTGGTATCACAGATGAAGTCATGAATCCCAGTGAGGAGCGAGTTTGCCAACGAATCTATACAACCAGCGAAACTTAGTTTCGCTAGAACTTAACACTTAGTAAATTTTTGAAAAATTAATTCTTATATTTACAAAAACTTTCATGAAAAACATTCTTCATCCCATAATATCGACACAAATAAAAATAAAATAAAAATAAAAATAAAAAAATGGAAGATTAAAATAAAGTAGAAAAAGTAAAAAAAATAAAATAAAGTACGAAGTAAATGAGAAACTTAAGAACAAAAGGATATAGACACTTCTTTTTCAAAAAGTTGATCCAAAGAGTCAAGGATTGGCGGGATTGCTGTATGTTTGTCCTTTTAAGCCCATGCCTTATTCTTTTCAACGTGTAATCTGCAGCTGTCTTTATCATGTTTTGGTTTAATTTCAGAGACTCTGATGATTTAGTTTCTACTGAACTTCTACAAAGTACTTATCCTGTCATCATGGTTTATTGAGCAATATGATTAACTCTGCTTGAGTTTCTTTTGAGTTTTCAATAATGATTCTAAATTTAAGAATCACTGTGCTTTTATTTGGGAATAGATGATGAGAGCTCCAGGTCTGTACTTACGTATAACAGAGGAGATAACCATCTTAACTTGCTGATGAGAGCTTCAGGTCTATACTTACGTATAACAGAGAAGATCATCAGAACGTGCTGATGAGAGCTCCAGGTCTATACTCACGTATAACAGAGGATATCATCACTCCAGGTCAATATTCACACATAGCAGAGGAGATAAACACGAGATATATCTCTAAAGAGCTAAGGAGAAGCATCAATTCAGAGACAAGGTGATGTTGAGATATTGAAACAATTAAAGCAGAGATTTGAAGCTCTCAGCCCATTTTTGATAGGTCTTGTAACTTTGTGCAGGCCGAGATGTCAAGGAAATAATCCTTATCACTGAGTTCTTTAAGCTTTAATTAAGCTACATGATCACTATTTACTTCGTCTTCAGGCTGAGCCTGCCATGCATATCCCAACACAAAACTATTGACCTCCTTCAAACTTCTTTTTTTAAAGTTCCCAAAAAGACAAAATAAATATTAAAACCTAAGAATGTAATCTTTATTCTCCCTCGAAATTTCTATTTAGCTGCTGCAATAGAAATTTCTATAAATATTAAAAAAATTTTTTTTTTTAAGTTTTGTAAAAGATCAAAGATGTGAAGACATATGAGATTCAGAAGTTTATCATTAAAGTTTATATGTATATAAAAAAAGGAACAAAATGGAGTTTTTGTAAAAGATCAAAGATGTGAAGACAAAACGGATTTTTTGTGTCAATTGGATTAATATCTATAAAACCCTTTTCCTAAGCGTCCCGTATGGCATGAATTCTTGTTTCAATGTGCTTGATACGAGTATGATGAATTGAATTTTTGGCAATTCCAATAGCAGCTTCATTATCACAGAAAAGTGGTGTATGAAGGAAATTGATTCCGTAATCCATCATCTGATGTTGTATCCAAATCACTTGGCAGCAGCAACTAAAGACAGCAACATATTCAGCCTCTCCTGTAGATAGAGATACTGTTGTTTGCTTCTTACTTTGCCATGAAACAAGACAATCCCTGAGATATTGACATCCGCCAGTGATGGATTTCCTGTTGATCCTGCAACCACCATGATCACTGTCAGAATACGCATGTAAATCAAAGTTTCCTCCTTTTGGGTACTAAAGACCCAGACGGGAGGAACCCTTTAAGTAACGAAAGATACGTTTAACAGCTTTTTCATGGGATTCTTTCGGGTTGGCTTGAAAACAGGCACAGTAGCACATGGCAAATGTAATATCAGGATGGCTAGCTGTGAGATACATGAGAGATCCGATCATAGCAATGAGCATCCATAGATTTCCTATTATCATCTGGAGCTAAACAGGTTTGAGTAGCGAATGAAGTGAGTTCTGGAGAAGAATCATCCATCTTGAACCTTTTGAAAATCTCCAAAACGTACTTTTCTTGGTGAATCAGAATACCAGAAGGTTTTTGTTCAACCTAAAATCCCAAGAAAAAGCACAACTCCCCCATCATGCTCATTTCGAAGTGATCCTTCATTACTTCTTGAAATTCTCTGCATAGTTTCTCATTCGTTGACCCGAAAATAATGTCATCAACATACACTTGAACAATCAACATTTCACCATCAACTTCCTTCTTGAATAGAGTCATGTCTATAGTTCCACGAGAGAAACCCTTGCTGAGCAGATATTGTGTCAAGGTTTCATACCAGATGCGAGGTGCTTGATGTAATCCGTATAAGGATTTATCAAGTTTATATACTTTGTCAGGAAAATCTGGATCCTCGAAACTTGGAGGTTGACAAACATAAATCTCCTCATCAATGTTCCCATAAAGAAATGCACACTTCATGTCCATCTGAAAAACTTTAAAGTTTTTATGAGCTGTGTGAGTAAGAAAGATTCTGATGGCTTCGATGCGAGCAACTGGAGCAAACACTTCAGTATTGTCAATGCCCTCCTCCTAAGAAAAACCCTAAACAACCAACCTGGATTTGTTTCGTATAATAACTCCTCGATCATCTGGTTTGTTCCGGTATACCCATTTAGTACCAATAGGGAACTTGTTTGGAGGAAGATCAACTAATTGCCAAACTTTTAGTTTCCTGAACTGCTAAAGCTCCATCTGTATAGATTCAACCTAACTTGGGTCTTGAAGTGCTGCTGAGATATTTTTGGGAATGATTTGAGACAAGAAACATGCATAGAGACATTCATTTATCAATCCAGATTGACTCCGTGTCCTCACACCATCGGTAATGGAACCAATGATGTAATCATGTGGGTGATCGTTTAAGGATTTGAAGTTGATGTTAAGGGTTAAAGGAGTGGAAGAAGATGAGGATGTGGTTTGTGATGGTTGTGAAGGGGAAGTTGGTTGTGATAGAGGAATCTGTTGTGGTGGAGGTGTAGGTGGACTATCAAGTGGAGGTTGAGGATAAGGGTCAATTGGTGGTTGTGGATGAGGTTCAGGCGGAAGAGGTACGGTTGGAGGAATGATTTGCATATTGGTTTGAGGAACAACATCATCATCAACAACTGGAAGGTTGAAAGATTTGAAGACAGTATTTGAGTCATAAAACCATGTTGGGTCAGATCCCATGTTTGGTGAATTAGACTCTTGCCAATCAACATAGAATGACTCCTGCACAATACGCATTCTTTTGTTGTAGACCCGATACGCCTTTTGTGAGGAAGAATAGCCAATGAAGAAACATTCATCAGAAACTGCACCAAACTTTGACTTCTGAGCTTGAGTGTTTAGCAAAGTACATGAGCAACCAAATAGGCGAAAGAAGTTAATCAAGGGTTTCCGTTTATGAAGAAGCTCATAGGGAGTGTTCATTTTGTCTTTCACAATGATAACCCTATTAAGTACATAAGAAGCACAATTGATAGCTTCTGCCCAGAAAATAATTGGAAGCTTTGACTCAATCAGCATAGTTCTTGCTACTTCAATGAGGGTTCAATTCTTCCTTTCAGTAATACCATTTTGTTAAGGTGTCCTAGCAGCACTGAACTGTCTGAGAATCCCTTTGCTTGCACAAAAGGAGTCAAAGATATGGTTTCTGAATTCAGTACCATTATCACTTTGGATGGCCATTACATTCTTTTTGTTGATGGCTTCAATTGAGAGAATCAGCTCTTGAAGCTTTTCTGCAGTATCTCCTTTGTGTGCTAGAAATCTTACCCAAGAATATCTTGAATAATCATCTGTAACAACCAAACAGTAAGATTTTTTAGCAATAGATTTAGCACTAATAGGACCAAATAAATCAGTATGTAATAATTCAAGGGGTTTTGAAATTATGTTTTCAAGCTTAAGCTTGTGTGGCTTTTTGTGCTGTTTTCCTTGAGCACACGCCATGCATTTTTCTACCATTGGAAAATCTTTAAGTGGTAGCCCCCTCACAAGATTGTTTTTAACAAATTTATTTATATTTTTGAAATTAACATGTCTTAATCATCTATGCCACAGAAAGGATTCAGAAGATGAAGCTTTGGACAGGAGACATGTCACAGTGGAGGTAGATTCTTATGATCCCATATCCAGAAGATAAGTATCATTCTTTCTTGGAGCACGCATGATCATTAAATCTTCTAGAATAATAAACTCTGGTTTGAGAAACATGCATTCATTTGACATAAACAGCACTGGTATATCTTTATCACCGATTTTTAATACACTTAACAGATTGAATGCCAATTCTGGAACATAGTTCACTTTCTCTAGAGTCAAGGAACCATTTGAGACTTCTCCCTGACCAATCATCTTTCCACCCTTCTTGTCTCCAGCAAAAGCGACATATCCTCCATTTATTATGCGTTAATTTGTGAGTAGGTCCTTCAACCAGGTCATATGCCTTGAACATCCACTATCAATGTGCCAGAAGCTATTGATAACTCTTTTGGAATGTTCCTGGCATATAAACAAAAAAATTGTTAAGATTTGAAAATTGGGACCCAAGTCTTGATTGACTGAACAGATGATTTTTTACTGAAAAAATTATTTACGAAATGTTAATCTACTTCCAAAGGAACTACTATTTACATTTCTACTAACAAATGCAGGGCAAGTTTTAATAACATGATCATCCTTCCCACATCTAAAACATCGGGACTTTAAACCTTTCTTATTACATTTTGAAACAGACGCTTGATCAGTTAATATTTCTTCCTCACAATCAGACATGTGTGAATTAGAATTGCTACAAAACTCATATGATTCTTTTAACATTTCCTTTGTGACCTTAATTTTAGTAGATTCTGATTCATTTACAATAATGTTTCTAACGTTTGAGAAAGTTGTTTCTGTCTCTTTAGGTTTAGAGATCCGAATTGGTGTAAAAGAAGGGATAGGATGAGAAAGTAGCAACTTGAGTTAGTATGTCTATCTGAAGCTTTACTTAAACAACCATCATTTCTATTAACACTATCATTTGAAACGTCATGGTTTGATTCATGGACATCTGAGGATAAACAAGCTGGACTAGAACTAAAACTACATATGCTATTGTCTGTAACAGACGTTTAGGAAACAAATCTACTTAAACTATTGTCTATTGAAAACTTTTTGGAATCTGAAATTTTAAAACTAGAGCTGCCCAGACCACTACTCGTACCATAATCATATTCCTCTCGAATATCCTTATGATTCACTCCTTCTAAACCTGCATACAAACTATTAGTATCTTTCTGAATTAATTCATTAGTTGGATGAGGTACAGGCATAGGAGAATAACAATAAGTGTTTGGTGGAGGATAAACATGAGTGGTTTCTTCGCTTCTTAAACCTGTCTTAATTCTAGCCCCCCGTTGTTTTTTGCAAAGCTCCCCATGTTTCATCCTAGAAATTTTCCACTTTTCAAGTTTAGTTTTTAATTTGCTTGTTTCAAATTCAGTAAGTGCTACACGTTTAGTTAAAGCATTTATTTCAACTTTTCTTTCCAAAATATTTCTTTTTAAATGACCATTTTCTTTTAACGCTTCATTCAACTTGACAAAATATTTAGACTTATTTGTCTAAGTTCCTTATTTATTTGTTTTAATTCTTTTTCATTTTCTAATAACAATCTGTTTGCTTTATAAACCCCTAATAAACGGATTTTGCATGGAGGAGAACACATGTCTTGAATTACCTCATAAGGGAGACCCATGACTACCTTTTCAGCAGCCAGGGCCTTTTCATACTGACAGACTGGAGTGTTCTTCCTGTGTTCTTCTTCCTCTATTGCTTTCTTTCTATCCCCCACAGCTTCATTTTCTTCCTTCTTTTCTTCTTTACAGACTTCCTGCTTCACTCCACTTACTTCACAAACTCACTTTCTTTTCAGCATTCTCACAATCACCTTTTTCTTCTTTAACTTTTCCAGTCTTCACCTCTTCAGCTTGAACCCGTTGCTCACCACTTTTACCAATAGCTTCTTCTTGAATCTCACTCTTGAATTCCCTGAAAGGATTAAAGTCCTTAACAGAATCCATATCACTGTTCAACACCTCAACCACTAGCGTATGATTGATTTCTTCTTCAGTTTCCTTAATCTCAGCACTCCGATCAAAGTTTGAAATGAGTGTTGTTTCCTTCTTTGACTTAGCCTATTCCTTGTCGGTGATCGGTATAACTTTAGAAGTTCCAGAAGTTCCTGGTTCAGTGATGATAGGAGATAGACATTCTCTTTTAAAGTGCCCCAGCTGTTTGCAATTAAAGCATCTCAATTTTGACTTATCAAAGCCAAGCTTAGAGTTCTAGTTTTGACTTCCAAAGCTCCTCCTACCAGTTCGTTCCATGAATCTTCTTGCTCGTAGTATGAACATGGCCATCTGCCATTGGATATCAGTTTCCTCTAAGTCATCAGGATCTACCTGATACATGTCTTCAACTGTCATTCCTTTTCCTTTCAGCTCCCCCGCAACCAGAGCTTCATAGCTGTGTACAAACATTCCGAATAATGCCATTGTATCAGATGGAATTTGAATAATGACAGATGGCTTTGAGCTTGAACCAACACTTGTAGATCCACCACTGGACTTATTTGATATATCATATCTTGTAGAGCCACCATAAGCTGAACCATACATAGGCGAGTTTGCAGTGGATGCATTAATGCAGCATTTTATGGATATGTGTGGCTGGCATCATGGATTGATTGTATTCTCTCCTTTTCAAATCCAATCAAAATATTTCAATTTGTTGATTACATCCATAAGTTTGTAATCTACAAAGTTTCTTTCCTGCTTCAACATTCTAACTTGCAAGCTCCATTGTGGTGGGAGAGAGTCCAAAAGCTTAGTAACTTGTTCATGGTTACCCAGATGTTCATCATACTTCTTTAAAGTGCTTGAGATAGACAAAAAACGATTTGTAATATTAGTAAGACTTTCATTCTTGTGTCCTACGAATGAATTGAACTCCTTCTCAGCTTGGGCTTTCCTGTTGTCATTACCATCATAAAATTCACACAGAGAATCATCTAAGGATTTTGCATTCTTGTGTTCAGCAAAGCGGTTGTAGATGTCTTGAGATAAATATAAAGTTACAGCTCCAAAAGCTTTCTGATCGCGATCGATTAGCTTGAGGTCTATTTCAGTAAAGGTAGATGGATCAGTGTTGGGTGAGGTAACATGACCAACAATGACAGTTGGAGTGTGTGGACCGATTACTATTGATTCCAATTGATTATGATCAGTGTAGTAAAAGAAGGCTTTTAAACATCGTT
Organism: Flaveria sonorensis; assembly: GCA_025506505.1. NCBI lineage: Eukaryota > Viridiplantae > Streptophyta > Magnoliopsida > Asterales > Asteraceae > Flaveria > Flaveria sonorensis. Next base: position 50,864,593 of record CM046436.1, read on the forward strand.
TCCAGTCCTCAAAATTATCACCGTTTATAAGCATCGGTGGCCTATTGGGAGCAACACTCTCCAAGTCAGAAATATGGTGATATTGGTGGATGTCATTCTTTAAACAGTATTAATTTCGCTAAAAAATCTAGATTCGCTGGTAAATTCGCTACTAAATTCACTGACAAATTCGCTCGTAGATTCGCTTCTAAAGCTGACAACTTCGTAGTAGATTTGCTGGCAAGCAAACAATAGTTTCGCCAGAATTAGTGATCAGAAACTCTAGTTTCGGTGATAGTTTTGCTGAGACTAGTAGAACTTTCGTTCTAAGACAATTTCGGCAGCACTTTCGCTTGCTATGGCAATCAAGGAAGATGAACTTTTGTTCAAAAGAGCTACTTTCACTAAAGCAAAGACACCAGAACCAAACACCACGAATTTTGTAAATTCGCTAAAACAAGTGATAGTTTCGCTGGAAGATATCTAAATTCGCCCGACGAATCTGAAAACCTTTTTCAGTTCAATATCAATCCAAACTCATCCAAATCTCAATGAATTTGAGATCTGATGATTTCAATAGCTTCCCATACCCAAAACGCATAATCCTCAATCAATTTCCATGTCAAAAACGAGCAAATCAGATCAATAATGGATGGAACAGTAACCGTTTTCGAAAATGCACAAAACCAATCAATCAAGAGCACAAAGGCTCTGATACCATATTGTTGGTCCTTCTGATCGATATAACAGTGCAATTGATGTATAAACAAGGATTTCCCATTGATTGAACACCATAAGAACAATAACATAGTGAACTAATTGAGAATCAAAGCAACAATCATCAAACAATGGCTCAAAGATAATAATAAATGAACTTCCAGCCAAAACATATAGTTGCAACAAAGATATTTTTGTATTAAGGTTTTGCCAAAACTTGCTTACAAAGATAAAACATTACAATATATAAGCTAGGCTAAATTCGCTGACAGTTTCGTTGGCTAGCGAAACTATCTGACCATCAACTAGATTCACCCTGCAGAGAACTACAATTTCGCCGGGTGACCTAGGACAGCTGACTCCGGGTGAAACTATAGTTTAGCCTGTAGTTTTGCTGGTTCAACAAAGACTATAAGAAGGCAAATTACAAGGAAATGAACTAACATATAACCTATTACATATATATCACAATACTCCTATCAATAATGGTGAGTCCAACCTATACTGGATCATCAATTACTTAGAAAGGAACAACTGTATGCCAAGTTTTCCAAGTGTGATTTTTGGATACGCGAAGTACAATTTTTGGGTCATATAGTTAACGAGAAAGGAATACATGTCGATCCAGCAAAGATTGAGGTGATAAAGAATTGGTCGGTTCCCAAGACGCCTAGCGAGATACGACAGTTTCTTGGACTGGCAGGATACTATCGGTCATTTATTGAAGGATTCTCTAAGATTGCTCAACCTCTCACAGCCTTGACTCATAAAGTAACAACATATAAATAGAGTGATAGTCAAGAGTCCGCTTTTCAGTTGTTAAAACAGAAACTGTGTAGCGCACCGATATTTGCATTACCAGAGTGAAGTGTTGACTTCATGGTTTATTGTGATGCTTCTATCCAAGGTCTTGGTTGTGTCTTGATGCAGCATGATAAGGTGATAGCCTATTCCTCAAGACAACTAAAAGTACTCGAGAAGAACTACACCACTCATGACTTGGAACTAGGTGTGGTAGTTTTTGCCTTGAAGATCTGGAGGCATTACTTGTACGGTACCAAGTGCACTATCTACACCGATCACAAGTGTCTTCAGCATATCTTTGAGAAAAAGGAGTTGAATACGAGGCAGCGATGCTAGGTGGAATTGTTGAATGATTATGATTACCCTATCAAATATCACTTAGGAAAGGCAAATGTAGTCGCTAATGCGTTGAGCAGAAAGGAAACTGCTAAGTCCCGAAGAGTGCGAGCTTTGCAGCTTACGATTAGCACTCACTTGCCTGAACAAATCCGAGAAGCTCAAACAGAAGCCTTGACAGCGGAAAACATTGGGTCTGAATCTTTATGGGGAATGGACAAACAGTTGGAGGTAAAAGCGGATGGAATTCGTTATTTCATGGACAGACTCTGGGTGCCCTTGTATGGAAACATAAGGGACTTGGTTATGTGTGAGGCACACAAGTCTAAGTACTCTATACATCCTGGTTCTGACAAGATGTATCATGTTCTGAAGGCGCACTATTGGTTGCCTTATATGAAGACAGACGTAGCTACGTATGTGAGCAAGTGCCTAACCTGTTCGAAAGTTAAAGTTGAATATCAGAAGCTGTTTGGATTACTACAACAACCTGAGATTCCCATATGGAAGTGGGAAAAATTTCTATGGACTTCATTACTAAATTACCCCGGACACTTACTAGTTGTGACACGATATGGGTTATCGTAGATCGGTTAACTAAGTCTGCTCACTTCTTGGCAATCAAGAAAACAGATAAAATGGACAAGTTAACTCGAATTTATCTGAAGGAGATAGTCTCAAGACATGGTGTACTGGTCTCAATTATTTCTGACCGTGATGCTCGTTTCACATCATATTTCTGGCAGTCGGTAAAGAAATCTATGGGTACGCGTCTGGACATGAGTACTGCTTATCATTCACAAACAAAAGGGAAAAGTGAACGTACTATTAAAACATTGGAGGACATGTTACATGCTTGTGTGATTGATTTCGGGAATAACTGGGAAGTTCACCTACCATTGGTGGAATTTTCTTACAATAATAGTTATCACAACAGCATTAAGGTAGCACCATTTGAGGCTTTGTATGGGCGAAAGTGTAGATCACCAGTTTGCTGGGCGGAAATTGGTGTTAGTCAACTAACAGGCCCCGAGTTGGTGCATGAGACTACCAAGAAGATCTTACAGATAAGGAACCGTATGACTGCAGCACATGACCGGGAGAAAATCTATGCAGACAAACGACGGAAACCTTTGGAGTTTCAGGCCGGCGACAAAGTTTTACTGAAAGTCTCATCGTGGAAAGGTTTGATTCGATTCGGAAAAAGAGGCAAGCTTAATCCGAGATACGTTGGACCATTTAAGATTCTAGAAAGAATAGGTCCAGTGGCATATCGATTAGACCTACCTGATTCGTTGAGTGGAATTCACAATGTATTTCATGTCTCAAATTTGAAAAAGTGTTTATCGGATGAGACGATGGTTGTACTACTAGAGGAAGTGCAAGTAGATGAACAACTACAGTTCATTAAGGAACCAGTTGAGGTGATGGACCGTGAAGTCAAGACTCTTAAGCAAAGCAAGATACCCATAGTCAAAGTTCGTTGGAACTCGAAATGTGGACCGGAATTCACGTGGGAACGTGAGGATTAGATGAAGCTTAAGTATCTTCATCTGTTCGAAACGACGATGTCAACTGGCGGAGGTAATGATTAAATTTCGGGACGAAATTTCTTTCAATATGGGGATAATGTGACAACCCACCCGAAACTCACTCGATTTCTTTGTGCCAATGCAGTAGACCAGTGATGTAACACAACAATGTAACGCAATTTTTGGGATGAAAATTCTTTCAACATGGGGATAATGTGGCATCCGGTAATTTTCCGTTACCAAACTCCGTTAGTTCCGTTAGGTCTTGCATACACGAGTCGTGAGCACACACTAGTTGTCGTTAAACATTGGTGACTTAATAATAATTAACAATAGTTATCTGATAATAACTTGATTAATAATATTGATTATTAATTTGTAGTTACGTGATTTGTGAATTTAAATATTATTTGTGAATTTTATCTTGTAACGTGCCAACGTGTTATATTTATTTCATGTGTTTTTAATTAGTGGAAAATATACATGATTATTATTGTTGATTAGTAATGTTTGTGTTTTGTAGTTAAAAACAAACTAAAAAGTGGAAAAGACTAGTTTTTGTAAAAGTTAAACAAGGGTGATTTATTTTGTAATTATCACAAAACATAATATTACCAAATATAATTAAAAATCAAACCCTAATCCCTTCCCCAAACCCCCATTGCGGCCTAACATCCCCACACACACACAATATAATTTTTGATCAAAAACAACAAGCAAGCATCGATTTTGATTAGTTCCAAGTGATTCCAACGTGTAGCAAGCATCAATTATTTATTTCTATGTGATTAAAGGTTAGATTTTATTGATTTTTCATAGTTTTTGATTCATGATGAACCCTAGTTCGCAAATCATGATGAATGTTGACATTGATGTTGTTTGATGATGTTTTGATGTTAGTTGTACTGCATTGATGTTAGTTTATATGGATTATGCAAGAAATTCATGGTTTTGATGCGTTGTTCATACCTTGCTATAAGTAGAAACTTTTATGTATGAGATTTGGGAATTATGATGTATTGATGATGTTTATCATGTTTAGATAATTGTTATGAACTTGATTAGGTATAAAGTTTATGAATTTATGAATGAATTGAATGTTAGATGGATCTTGGGTGTTACTTTCCCGAAAGGGAAACTTTATTCATGTAGATTATTGGATATTGTGAATTGGGCATGTTCATGATGTTAGGATCATGTTAGAATGCTTGTTAATGATTTCTAATATGGTAGATTGTGTTGATTGAGTTGTATGGATGCTTGATGCACTACTTGGGAAATTTAGTTTCTTATGGAATACTACATGATGATGGATGTTGTTAGGTGATTATGGATCTATGTTGGAATTATGATAGAATCATGATGATGCATGATGTGTTAGTTAAAATGGAAATTGTGGACTTCTTGGGGTTTATATGTGTTGTTTGATAAACCATGGTGTATGATGAGCTTTATAGCACTTAAGGGTTTGTAATGTGGCATACGTGAATAACTTGTGTGATAACAATGTATGTTGAATTGCTATACTTCATCAAACAAGAATTTAACTTGACATGTCACCAACGGGTCAAATGGGTCAACTTGGTCAAATGAGTCTTGTTTTCCAAAACCTTGTGTCAATGTGGTTATTGAGCACTTAGGGTTGTTAAATTTTCTATGTATACGTACTTATGTACTTGTGTGTTCTAGGTAACCTTTGAAGGGTTGTCTTTCCACTCATCATTAGCTGTTACAACCATTCCTTTGCGCACCAGGTGAGTTCAATGCCCCACTTTTACTTACTTCTCTTTTTGGGGGAGAAAGCATACTTGGTTTTAAAACGATTTACTGTTATTACATGTGTTTGGTAAGACATAGTGGGTTATACCATAGAAAGCCCTCACACTTTCAGATCATTAATTAAGGAATCTAGCGGAAAATTTTAGATAGTACTACTGGGTCAGAAAAGCCCCACCCGTGTGATCGGAAGTCAACGGGTGCAATATTGTCCTAAACTACTAACAGCTTTACGACCTGGTATGTTGTGGCGGGAGGCAAACAGACAAACATAGTCAGATTCGATCGTGAAATCACTATTTCTCTTTACTAATTAAATTAGACTAGCTATCTATTTCAATGCATTTATTTATGTTTTACTAAAGCAACTGCTTATGATTGATTACAAACTCTTGAACTCACCAACCATCGTGTTGACACTTTTAGTATGCTTTTCTCAGGTCGTTCTAGCAGCTGTCCATAGAGCACGCACGTGTCAAGCATGCTTTGTTCAAGCATTATTTACTTTTAATTTAGCATTTACTTATGTACTTTGGTTTGGGCGCGTGTTTTGCGCAGTTTACATTTAGTACCTCGTGTTTGGGTTATTTACAAAACGCTTCCGCAAATATTTTAAAGTTTCAAACTCTGAATTGTTTTAAAGGTTGCATATAGTGTCATTCTAAGTACTAATTACTGAGATGCTGGTTTGTTCACATGTCTCGCGGTAAAACCCCGCACGTGGATTTTGATGGTGTGACAAGATGAGAGTCATTACAAAAAGTTTTGACGGGAGAATATAAGCTTGAATAGGGCAATTAGAGCCCTCTCGATATATAAACACCATATGCGGTTGCATCCTAGAGAAGAAATAACAGATCAGCAGCAGAAGCCCAGCAGAACAGCAACAGCCCAATCATCCAGCCCAAGCCAATTAGCACAGCAGCCCAAAAAACCTCAAACATGAAAAAAAAACAAATATAAAGAATATATAAGAATCAAGAACAACTAGAAATGAAAGATTAAACACTAATTTTAACACCCTCCTCATTTCTAGTATTAAAAAGATCAAACATCTGCAACGACTTACACATTTCACCATGTTGACCAACCAAAAGACCCTTAGTGAATATATCAGCCAATTGCTTTTCTGACACAATGCTTGTAGTTTTAATAACACCGGTTGAAATTTTTTCCCTTAAGAAGAACAAATCAACTTCAAATGCTTCGTGCGATCATGGAATACTGGGTTGGCAGCAATGGACATTGCAGCATTGTTATCGCAGTTTAGAGGAATAGGCAATAAGACATGCACCTGAAGCTCTTCCAACAAATTTATTAGCAATAAGATTTCGCATGTAGCAGAACACATGGCATGATACTCAGCTTCTGCTGAGGATCGAGACACTGTGCTCTGTTTTTTACTTTTCCATGATACAAGACAATTACCTAAAAACACACAGAAACCTATAACAAATCGTCTTGATCCAGTACACTTGGCCCAATCAGAATTAGCATAGGCAGAGATTTCAAAAGATTTACCTTTACTGAACAAAATCCCACAACCAGGAGAGGATTTTAAATACCTCAATAGTCTCAGAGCAACTTGCAAATGACCAACAGTTAGTTTGTGCATATGTTTACTCAAAAAATGTACCGAATATGCAATATCTGGGCGAGTGTGAGAAAGATATATGAGTTTGCCAACCAATTTTTGATACCCAGTAACATTTGTTAGCAACTCCGATTCGTTTTTAAATTTTTTTCCAAAACATAGTTTTGTTCAATTGGTGTTGAAACTAGTTTACAACCAGTAAGACCAAACTCTTGAAGAAGTTCAAGGAAATATTTTCGTTGAGAAAGACAAACACCTTGGTCTTTTTTAAAACCTCTATTCCTCAGAAGTATTTTAACTCACCCAAGTCTTTGATTAAGAAACTCAACTGTAAATGTTTTTTTAATTTCTGAACGGTTAGAATTAAATCATCAACATATGCTAACAAGACTACAAAAACAGAGTTTTTTTACAAGATAAACATCGAATGATCACATTTACTCTGAATAAATCCAAGATCGAGCAACACACCTACAAGCTTCTTGTTCCACATTCTAGGAGCTTGTTTCAAACCATATAATGATTTAATCAGCTTGCAAACTTTAGTTTCGGTTTTAGAGAAATATCCTTCGGGAGGTTTCATATACACATCTTCATGAAGATCACCATATAAAAATGCATTATTTATATTGATATAGAGACCAATTTTTCTCTATTGCAAGACTGATAACACATCTAATGGTGACCAATTTTCCAATGGGAGAAAAGGTTTCATCAAAATCAATACCCACTTTTTGACTAAATCCTTTTGCTACAAGTCTCGCCTTATACCTTTCTATTTCTCCCGAGGATTTATATTTGATCTTATACAACCATTTACACCCTATTGCCTTTCTTCCTACAGGCAAATCTACAAGCATCCATGTGTTGTTTCTATTTAGAGCGTCCATTTTGTAAGGCCTCGTTTTCGGGACGCTTACAGTTGGTCGATCATCGCATAAAACATTTAAACATATCATTTTACAGCAGAAATATAACTTTTCATTGATAACTAAAAACATGTCAAATTGTTATATCATTTCATTTACATCCCAAAATATTATTAATACAATAGCATTCATAAAAATAAGGATGCCAGACTAAAATCATTCCCAGTAGCTTATACATCCATGTCTGCACCTCCTCAACACCATCAATTACCTGCCCACTAATATGTATATAAAAAGTCAGCGATGCTGAGTGAGTTCTAGTTTGTATAATAAAATACTTTACTAATGTTTAGAACATTTCCTTACCTTTCATACGTGATCACACATCATACATACATCTTGATAACATCATTATTATCTTTCATCATCATTCGTTTCATTCATTACATACTTTCTTTCATTAATATCTTTTACTTTTATCTAGATCCTGCCATATGCTATGTCCCATCATTTTGCACAAGGCACTATCGTCTTGGGGTTAAGCGACAAGTATCCCGTTTCGTATGTTTTGATCAATCACAAAGATTGACCTTTTCCTGTGTGCATGCAGAACACAGTTGAGCTAACAACCCCTCAAGGAGTTGTGAACCTCCATTAAATTTGCTTGCAAGACTTTTATTCATTCATTACGTTCCACTTTTCATTATCTTTATCTTTCACTTCCATTACATAATACTTAACGTACATATATATATCACACCACGTAACATCACATCATAATACATAACATGAAACCTAATGCATGACAACAGCCCTCAAGCAAACAACATCAACAAGCATAAACCTCCATAAACTTCAGTACTTAGCACTTAATTATATTCCTCAAAGTCCAGAATAAGCCTAAGAGTTCACAGCACCTAAACAAGACACTAAGCGCAACCTTGAAGCTTCGAAAGACTTCATTTAACCTTAGAAAGATTTCATCTTGGCTTTAGAAGATTTTACACTTAACCTTCGGAAGACTTCATCTTGGCTTCGAAAGATTTTACACTTAACCTTCGGAAGACTTCATCTTGGCTTCGGAAGATTTTACACTTAACCTTCGAAAGACTTCATCCTGGCTTCGGAAGATTTTACACTTAACCTTTGGAAGACTTCATCTTGGATTCCGAAGATTTTGCACTTAACCTTCGGAAGACTTCATCTTGGCTTCCGAAGATTTTACACTTAACCTTTGGAAGACTTCATCTTGGCTTCGGAAGATTTTACACTTAACCTTCGGAAGACTTCATCTTGGCTTCGGAAGATTTTACACTTAACCTTCGGAAGATTTCTGCCACTTGACCCAAGTCCACAGCGCATGGATGAAACACACTAAATATGTTCACAGCGGATGACTAAAACATTCTAAGTGCCTAAGTTCCACAGCGGACACCTTATCCAAGCTCAAGCGCCCACAGCGGACACCAAGTCCAACACCTGTGATTTAACTTATGTAGTTTCAAGTCCCAAACATCATTTCTAAACATATACTTAGCATGGATCTACCAGTTACACACTTAAAACATGGCAAACAACTACACACAACATCACAGAAATCTTTTAAAACATGCATCTTTCATGAACAATTGCACCTTCATGGAAAACCATGGTATGTTTCATAAAACAAAAGTTTGATATACATATCAGCCCCAAACAAGTAGAAAACATGTAAAGGAGGGGATCTAAAACTCACCACTATCAGCTTTCGAGTAAAACACTCCAAACCCGAGAGCAACCTGGAGTTCTAGCACCTAAACACGCAAAAACAAGCAACCAAACATATAGAAACACATACAGATCGGTCCAGAAGCTTAAACTCAATAGAAACCGGGAAGAAACACCTTAAAAATCTTACCTTCTGAAGATTTCTACCGCTTTCTCTCTCTAAATTTGGATGCGAGCTCCTTCTTCTCACTCTAGCAGAAAGTTGTATGTCTGGTAGAAGATGTATGGGTGATCATATCACCTTTTTAAACCCATTATGGGCAAGTTTGACTTTTGTACCTTTTAACCCCTTACTTTGAAATAATTACCTTTTTCCCTTATCTTTTCTTTTCTTTTTTTTCTTTTCTTTTCTTTTACTGAGGTTTTCCGGAAGTTACAAGTCCACCCCCCTTATATAGGTTTCATCCCTAAAACCTGTTACTCCTCGGACAACTACGGATAGTGCTGTCTTATCTCTTCCTTGGTCTCCCATGTAGACTCGGATCCCTTCCTGTGTCTCCACTGTACTCGCACAAGTGGAACCACTTTATTCTTTAGCCTCTTCTCTTTTCTGTCAATGATGGCCACTAGCTTCTCAACATAATTGACCCATTCATCCATCTCGATGTCCTCAAGTGGCATGATCATATCCTTATCGGCTAAGCACTTTCTCAAATGAGATACATGGAACATTGGATAAATTCTACTTACCTCATCGGGTAGCTCTAACTTGTAAGCTACCTCTCCTACTCGAGCAATGATTCAGAAAGGCTCAACTCTCCTATATGGAAACTTGGGCTTAACTTTCCTCGCTTTTTGAACTGGATGATCCTTTTCCATGGCGATTCTTTTAACATAACTCTATCACCCACCTTGAATTCTATCGGTTTACGTCTCTTGATGGCGTATGACTTCTGTCTATCCTTTGCTGCCTTCATAAAGGCCTTGATCTTCTCTAACTTTTTAACTGTAGCCACGATCACCTTAATGCTCCCCAACGCCTTCTGCCTGATGTCACCCCAACACACGGGCGTTCTACACTTCCTACCGTATAGCATCTCATAAGGAGGCATACCAATGCTGGCAAGATAACTGTTGTTATATAAGAACTCAGCTAACGGTAAGTGTTCATCTCAACTTCCTCCGAAATCAATGATGTATGCCCAGAGCATGTCCACCAATATCTGAATCGTCCTCTCTGACTGACCATCTGTCTGTGGATGGTAAGCTATGCTGATATGTAACACGTCCCCATCGCATCATTAAATCTCTTTCAAAACTTGGAGGTAAACCGAGTGTCACGGTCGGACACAATAGACACCGGCACACCATGACGAATTACAATCTCCTTGATAAACAGATCTGCCAACCTCTTTGATGAATACGTCTCGCGGATCGGTAGAAAGTGAGCACTTTTTGTGAGACGATCAACTATCACCCATATGCCATCGTATCCCCTTGCCTTACGTGGAAACTTCGTAATGAAGTCCATGGTGATGTGCTCCTATTTCCACTCGGGTATATCCAATGGTTGGATCTTCTCGTATGGTTTTTGATGATAAGCCTTCACTTGCAAACAAGGAAGGCACTTACTCACATACTCTATTACGCCGCGCTTCATTCCCGACCACCAGTAATCCTTCTTCATATCATGATACATCTTCGTAGCATCGGGATGAATGGAGTATCTAGTCTTGTGAGCCTCATCCATGATCCTTCCACGTAGATCTCCAAAACGAGGAATCCACATCCGCCCGAAGAGGGTTCTAACACTGAGAGTGTTCTCACCTAACTCCGTAACTAGGCCTTAATCCATTTAGAGTTAATCCTATCTTCTTTCAGAGCCTCGTCCTGAAATTCCTTGACTTGCTTCATTACATCAGAGGTCATGATCATTTGATAAGCCTTTACCCGAATCAGCTCGGGTCTCTCCTTCCGGCTAAGGGCATCCGCCACCACAATCATAATCCTTGATAAGCTCCAACCATCTCCTTTGTCTCATGTTTAGATCCTTTTGCTCGAAGAAGTACTTCAAGCTCTTATGGTCAGTGAAGATAGTGCACTTCGTCCCGTACAAGTAGTGCCTCCAAATCTTCAATGCAAAGACCATAGCCGCCAACTCCAAATCATGCGTAGGGTAGTTAGTCTCATGGATCTTAAACTGTCGGGATGCATAGACTATAACCTTCCCCCGTTGCATCAGTTACAACCCAATCTTGAATAAGAAGCATCCGAATAGACCACCAAGTCTTCATTCCCTTCGGGCAACGTCAAGACAGGAGCTTGAGTCAATCTCGTCTTTAGCTCTTCGAAAGCATTCTCCTGCACTTCACCCCATAGAAACTTCACATCCTTGTGGGTTAACTTGGTCAATTGTGAAGCTTTCTTAGAGAAGTCTTGAATGAATCTCCTGTAGTAGCCCGCCAAACCCAAGAAACCAAGAAACTGCGAATCTCGGATGGCGTCTTTGGAGACTTCCATTACATCACCGCCTCAACTTTCACCTGGTCCACCAAACTCCTATCAGGCATGGTCAATTGAATCATCTTCTCATGACACACAATATTTGCCTCGCAGGCTGCTAGCCCATCCATCCCCAGGATTACATCGAATCCGCCTAAGGGCATCACGAACAACCTAGCAGAGAACCTATGGCCTTCCATCTATATGTCACAATCCTCTACCATATCAGAAATCCTGGTAGACTTACCAATGGTAATTTCTACATAGAAGGGCTCATCAATCTTTCTACTCCTAACAGGCAGCTTATCACAGAAGGCAGCAGAAATAAAACTCCTAATAGCACCCGATTCATAAAGCATAGAGGCACAAGTTTGGTTTATTTGGAATGTACCTGACACCATATCGGGGTCCACCCTAGCCTCCTCCCGGGTCCTAGTGAATGCCCCGGCCTTAACCCTCTGCTCCTTTTTCTCTTTCTCGATCCCCTTCCTTGCCCCGGAGTTCTCCACCCTTGGTTTCTTGCAGTCTCTGCTCATATGCCCCTTCTCGCCATAGTTGTAACACCTCACCACACGACAATATTTTGCAATGTGGCCCTCCTTCCCACACTTAAAGCAGAGATTCGATCCCCACCTACATTCTCCTATGTGCTCTTTCTCACACTTCTTGCACACCTCCACCCCTAACTTGGTTGCAGCCACCATGCAACCCTCTACCTTCGCCTTTTTGCCCTTGGGAGGGAAACCACCACTACCGAAACATTTTCCACTCTAGTCCTCCCCTCTCCTTTCATCTTCCCTTACGGCTCTAATGACCCCAATCACCACAGACGGTAAAATTGTGTGCATGACTTGTTGAAGCCCCTCTACTATAGCCTCCTTCACTAAGGCCGTCAGATTAAGGCTTTCATCCTACCTTCATGGTGACGAAGCACGAGCCCTTCAGGTGCCGTTGCGGCCGTCCCAGCCCTGTTCCTCTTGACATGCGGACCAACACCGCATCCATCATGACCTCCACCTCATGAAGCCTTCGAAGACCTTCCACCAGCCATCCAAAGCACTATAAGATTCAAACACCAACATGGTCATTCAAGGTAATAGCTCAGATCATGTCAAGTATAGTAAGTCCCTAATTACAGTGGCCAGTTGTGATTAGCCACTTACTTTACTCTTCATTCACCAAGCAATTCCTATCCTGACTACATCAGTATCCAAATCTACTAAAGGCACATAAACCACATAACATGTGCACATAATTCCTTTTCTATTAACTTTCATAAAACGTTTACATAAAACATTTACCTGCAGGCATGCAGCTACTAGGACAGGCATCCATTTCTTTTGTCCCATTCTCACTTAAGTCTTGGTTTAAAATAATTACATCAAATTCTCTTAAACTTTGGCTCTGATACCAACTTGTAAGGCCTCGTTCCCGGGATGCTTACAATTAGTCGATCATCGCATAAAACATTTAAACACATCATTTTGTAGCAGAAAGATAACTTTTCATTGATAATTAAAAACATGTCAAATTCTTATATCATTTAATTTACATCCCAAAATATTACTAATACAATAGCATTCATAAAAATAAGGAAGCCAGGCTCAAATCATTCCCAGTAGCTTATGTATCCATGCCTGCACCTCCTCAGCACCATCAATTACCTACCAACTGATATGCATATAAAAAGTCAGTGACGCTGAGTGAGTTCAAGTTTGTATAATACATACGTGATCACACATCATACATACATCTTGATAACATCATTATTATCTTTCATGATCATTCATTTCGTACTTTCTTTCATTAATATCTTTAACTTTTATCTAGGTCCTGCCATATGCTACGCCCCATCATTTTGCACAAGGCACTACCGTCTTGGGGTCAAGCGACAAGTATCCCGTTTCGTATGTTTTGATCAATCACAAAGACTGACCCTTTTGTGTGTGCATGCAGAACACAGTTGAGCTAACAACCCCTCAAGGAGTTGTGAACCTCCATTTAATTTGCTTGCAAGACTTTTATTCATTCATTATGTTTCATTTTTCATTATCTTTATCTTTCACTTCCATTACATAATACTTTACGTACATATACATATCACACCACGTAACAACACATCATAATACATAACATGAAACCTAATGCATGATAACAGCCCTCAAGCAGACAACATCAACAAGCATAAACCTCCATAAACTTCAGTACTTAGCACTTAATTCTATTCCTCAAAGTCCAGAATAAGCCTAAGAGTTCACAACGCCTAAACAAGACACTAAGCACAACCTTGAAGCTTCAGAAGACTTCATTTAACCTTTGAAAGATTTCATCTTGGCTTCGGAAGATTTTACACTTAATCTTCGGAAGACTTCATCTTGGTTTCGAATGATTTTACACTTAACCTTCGGAAGACTTCATCTTGGCTTCGAAAGATTTTACACTTAACCTTCGGAAGACTTCATCTTGGCTTCGGAAGATTTTACACTTAACCTTCGGAAGACTTCATCTTGGCTTCGGAAGATTTTACACTTAACCTTCAGAAGATTTCTCCCACTTGACCCAAGTCCACAGCGCATGGATGAAACACACTAAGTATGTTTACAGCGGATGACTAAAACATTCTAAGTGCCTAAGTGTCCACAGCAGACACCTTATCCAAGCTCAAGTGCCCACAGCGGACACAAAGTCCAACACCTGCGATTTAAGTTTATGCAGTTTCTAGTCCCAAACATCATTTCTAAACATATACTTAACATGGATCTACTAGTTACACACTTAAAACATGGCAAACGATTACACACAACATCACAGAAATCTTTTAAAATATACATCTTTCATGAACAGTTGCACCTTCATGGAAAACCATAGTATGTTTCATAAAATAAAAGTTTGATATACATATCAGCCCAAACAAGTAAAAAACATGTAAAGGAGGGGATCTAGAACTCACCTTCAACAGCTTTCGAGTAAAACACTCCAAACCCAAGAGCAACCTAGAGTTCTAGCACCTAAACACGCAAAAACAAGCAACCAAACACATAGAAACACATAAAGATTAGTCTAGAAGCTTAAACCCAACTGAAACCGAGAACAAACACATTAAAAATATTACCTTCTGAAGATTTCTACCACTTTCTCTCTCTAAATTCGGATGGGAGCTCCTTCTTCTCACTCTAGCAGAAAGTCGTATGTCTGGTAGAAGAGGTATGGGCGACCATATCACCTTTTTAAACCCATTATAGGCAGGCTTGACTTTTGTACCTTTTCACCCTTACTTTGAAATAATTACCATTTTCCTTTATCTTTTCTTTCCTTTTTCTTTTCTTTTCTTTTACTGAGGTTTTTTGGATGTTACACATTTCCTCATTCATGGCAGATATCCAAATTGGATCATTAGAGGCCTCATGAAACGACTTAGGTTCAACGGCTTTATTTAAATCTGACACAAAATATAAATTTTCTATAGACAGATTTGAGTAATTTACCACCTTTTCTATTCCGTATTTCACTTTCCCTTTGATTATAAAGTCACTCAATTTTTTTGGAAAATTGGTTTCTCTAGTGAATCTCCTCACTGGTGTTGGCTCAGAATGATTTTTACCAATTCCCTCAGGAGATTTTGACTCATCATTATTACTATTTTCAATCTGCCACGCAAGGCGGTGACTCGGAACTATTCATTTGTTGTTGGGTAGCCTTGCCATGAACAAAACCAGAGTTAATTTCTTGCTGCTGAGACTGATTGTTAGTATTCATCAACGGAATGTTTGAACCTTCATGAGGATAGGCTGAACTTTGTTCATATATGTCAAAAAAGTTTAAGTGATTTATGTTCTTATCAGTTTGCGTATCTAATTTGTCAAGAGAAGGATTTTCTTTGAAGGGGAAAATAGTTTCATAAAATTTGACATCTCTAGAGAAAATAAACTGTTTTTTTATCATGATTCCATAGTTTATAACCCTTTTTGAAACTAGAATAACCCATAAAAACACATTTTTCAGCATGATTTCCAAATTTATTTTGATTGTTTAAAATCGTAAAAAAACAAAGACAGCCGAACACACGAAGGTGATTTAGAGAGGGTTTAAATCCATACACCAAATCATACGGAGTTTTACCACCTAGGATTGAGCAGAGGGTCCAGTTAATAATATATGCAGCAGTTAGAACACATTCAGACCAGAAGTATAGAGGTATTCCCCCTTGAAAAAGAAGGGATCGAGCAACATTGAGTAGATGTCTATGTTTTCATTCTACTATACCATTTTGTTGTAGGGTATAAGGACACAAGGTTTGGTGATTAATTCCATTGGGTGAGATAAATTCATTCCTTTTTTGATTTATAAATTCAAAACCATTATCACTTCTGAGGGTTTTAATCCTTTTATCAAATTGATTCTATATTAATTTTACAAAATTTACACATTAAGAAAAGTTTCATCTTTGTGTCTCATTAAATATACCCATATAACCCGGTAATAGTCATCTACCACAGTTAAAAAATATTTGTATCCTTCTTTACTTTGGATTCTATATGGACTCCAAACATCTAGATGAACAAGCTCTCCAATTTCGTTAGATGAGTGCTCACTAAGAGGAAATGGAATTCTACTTTGTTTCGCTCTATGACAAATATCACATGGTTTATTATTTCTTGAAGGATTAATCTTAAGATTGTCTTTTAAAACATTTAGAACTTGATCTGATGGGTGTCCTAATCTAGCATGCCATAAGTTTGTTAGATTTGAAACATTATTGCACACCTTATCAAACATAGCAGAATGACCACAGAAATAACAATTGAGTTTCTTTGAGAGAGAATCCTGAATATAACAATTTTTGTCATCAAATGAGACAACTAAGTTGCCATCCTTAGATAATTTGTAAACAGACATCAAATTTACATAGTAGTCAGGAACAACAAACACCTCGTTTAACATAACAGTGTCATTTAATTTTATGTTCCCGATTTTGGTTACAGTGGCACTAGTTCCATTTGGGTGTTTGACTTTAATGTTAAATTCAAAGACATCTATTTCATTCAATAAACCATTGTCAGACATGACCATATGTTGGTTTGCTCCTGAATCAACAACCCAGTTAATGCTAGCAGAAGTTGTTGTTTTATTATTAAAACAAAATTGTTGAGAGTTTAAAATGGTAGAACAGAAAACCTAAGGTGAGCTACCTGAAAATTTTGAATTTTGAGAACCATCACTTGGCAATTTAGAAATCTGATCAGGAGTCAACATATTAACAGTGGGAGTAGAAGAACATTCATCTTTGTCAGTAACAGAATTATTAGACGATCCACTTTTAGGAAATCTTTGTTTTGGTCCAAGAGGATAGCCAACCAGCTCAAAACATCAATCGACAGTGTGTCTCAATTTGTTACAGTGAGAGCATTTGAGATTTGGGTTAGGACCTCTATTGAATTTCTTTTTATTATCGAATGTCTGGTTAGTTTTAGATACAAAACCCACATTTTGACCTGATGTTTTTGAAGAAAGGTTTGAGTTTCTTAGAGATTCTTCTCTAGAAACTACTGAAAAAGCTTCTTTGACACTAGGAAGGGGGTCTTTAATTAGTAAATTTGTTCTCATGTGCAAATTTCTCCCTTTTTAGAATGGCCCGCTTTCAAAAATAATGAAGATGAAGTCCGGGAGGCTGCAGGTAGGTTGATACACACTGTCTAACCCCATAAGAAACTGCATCAACTTAATCATTGATTAAAATCATTAAACTCCTTTAAAGCTTGGCAAGTACAAGAAGGAAGTTGAAGCATTTGATCAAATTGTTTCCACATTATATTTAGTTTATGATAGTAATCATAAACTGATGTTCCATTTTGAGTTAATGAGTTTATTTTTTGATATAGACCAAAAACAATAGAGCCATCAACTTTATCATAGGTTTCCTTTAAGTCTTTTGAAACCTCAGAGGCAAGTTTAGAATATACTTGACCCATATATAGATCTTTAGATACAGAATTAAAAATCCAAGTAATGACAACAGAGTTGCATCTATCCCATTGTTTAGCAAGGACAGAGTCTGTTTTAGACTTGACACATGACCATCTATGAATCTTACTTTATTTTTAACTTCTAAAGCAAGTTTCATAACATTAGACCATACAGTGTAATTTTTAGATCCTTTGAGTTTTAAATTGACAATAGTGAGATTACAAGAATCACTAGCATGAAGATACAGAGGGTCACTAGCATCCAACTTACTTACTAGAGTTTGACTAGTAGAAAGTGTACCAGAATCAGAACCAGACATTTTCAAGAAATATAAAATAAAGCACACAAGCACTCGCACAATCACCCGGTCAAGACCAGTGCCAAGTTTTCACACCTCTTAAGGAGGCAGATCAAGGATTAGTCAGGACCGTGTATGCAGACACTTAATTTCTAAAAAAAAAAAACACAAACACAAGAGATGCACAAATAAAAGGACAAAGAATAGATAAGAACAATCAAAAGATGCAACGCAGCATAGATGCAACACAGATAACAGGGGATGGCTCTCCCTGTTTTTAACCAGCACTGTACCCCTAACCCAGCCAAGTATGCCTACTAAAAATTAGAAACAAGAGAGATAGTAAGAGAAGATTAGATAGGAGATGGAACAATCTCACCGAGGTGCACCCAAGTTAGGGTTTCCAATCCAAACAAGACCCGTAACCTTCTCTTAGGGTTACAAGATCAGAGAGAAAAAATCAAGGGATGAACCTTTTACCACAAACAGCCGTAGCAGATTAAGGTTCCAAACTAGAATCCTTAAATCACCAGATCCACACGCTTTAGATACTCGAGAGATGTAATTAGGGTTTTGATAGAACCCTAATTCTTCGACTTCCAAGACAATAGCGGAAAAAAGAAACACCACAGATAGAATCAATCAAAGCCAGAAGGACTCTGATACCATGTCAAAATGGTATTAGATATATGAATCACACTTCAACAACTTATGAACAGACTGAAATCAGGTCTAAATTGACAAAAAACGCAGAGATACAAAGCCTGATCAACGATAAGATGATCTTGTCTAAACACTACAAAAGAAACAAGATCAACTAAACACAGATTTCATCAATGCGATGAAACCCTAGAATAACAAAGAGGACAGCGGATGAGAGCGATTATAGAAAGTTTTGATGAGAGAATATAAGCTTGAATAGGGCAATTAGAGCCCTCTCGATATATAAACACCATCTGCACTAGAACCCTGCGGCCCAGAGAAGAAACAACAGATCAGCAGCAGAAGCCTAGCAGAACAGCAACAGCCCAATCATCAGGCCCAAGCCAATCAGCACAGCAACCCAAAAAAACTCACACATGAAAAAAAAATATAATATATAAGAATCAAGAAAAACCAGAAATGTCTTAATAAACACCGATTTTAACACATGGTCCACTCTTCCAGTAAAACCACGGCCATGGTAGTCAGAGGTTGTCCCAAACAACGGTTATGATGGTAGACGGCGGAGAAGCACTGAACGGACTTCATTTTACATCTCTCTAAGGTTTGATTCAGATCTCATTAAATGTTTAATTCTACCAGTCTTCAATTGGGATTTTCCAATTGTGTTCTGATTTCATGGTTTTAGGATTCTAATAGATTTAATGAATACAAACATGTTATTTTCTATTAGAAATGGTATATGATAAGCCAAGAGCATGTAGTGACGTAAATGATGGTCGAGTCCGTTCTTTCTCTTGCTCTTCGTGCTTATTTTTTTGTAGCAAGGAGACTTACGAGTGGGTTTAGCAAGGGGTACCAATCAACTACTGACTTGGGTGTGGGCTAGGTTTTGTAATTTACATAATTCTTGGGTTTAATGAAACTTTGTAATGGTAGTGGGATTTTGCTAATTTTTGGTTTGCTGACCTTGCAGGCTGCTTGGTGCTTTTCAAGTTCGTGCTACATTAGTGTTCAGAATCCTTGGTCTATGTATCGGTCAGGACGCATTACGGTATGATTTTGCTAGCAGTATCGATATTGTGGGATTTAATTGTTTTTTATTACATCTTCTCAGTACCCATTCTCTAACAAGCTTTCATTAGTCCCTTACCATAGTTTTGGACATTTTCTTTATATTTTCTATTGGCTTGGGAATTAATAACAGTACAATATGTAGTGATGCAGTATGTTCATTGTGTATGTATGCATACTAGGTTTGCTTATCCAAGTGACATGCAGGATTCTGTTTTCATTTGAATGCCTATATTTGTATGTTTAGTTTCTATGTTTGATTAAAGTTCATCTAATTTTTTATTACTTATTTTTAATGCTGCTAAAGTTGGTGAAGTTTACCACATATTGAATGTAATGCGCACAACATACAGTTTGCTTGGATGATTTTGAATACTATATTTCCTTTTGTAAGTGATCACAGGGGTTTTGTTTTCATTGCAATTGCAATTTTAGTTTCTGCTTTTTTTTTAATATTTATCACATGCTTATTAAATCATACTCTTTCAACACTCTAATTGATTGAATAAGATGATGATGATCTAATATCATGCTGTATACGCTCTACATCTGTACATTTTGCCATCTCTATGATATATAGAGGAATTGTGCAACAAATGCAAAGTTATATTCACTATGTGTTGTCTTTTTTTAATTGTTTTGACGATTAGATCCATGCAAATTGCATTTAAAACCTTGCCTTTTAGAGGAATCATGATATCATATTGTCTTCATTTTAATATCTTTGATGGAAATATGATTTTCAATCTGAGCTTGCCATCTTGCTTTGTGTATCTGTATGCTAATATGACTATGGCTAATGGTATTAGCAACTTCTTCAATGATCTTCAGGTATCTCACACATACATATACTCAAATTAATATAAATTATGGTTATCAGGTTTCTGCAACATGTTTTATGCCTTGAATCAAATGAGTAAATGGGTTCAAGTTACTTAGGTTTGGGTTTTAAGAGTTTTTCTGTAAATTCTATTAAAGTTATTGATTTACATATGTATAGAATTTAGATTTAGTATTAAAACCCATAAATCTAGGATGATGTATGCTACAATTATTGGGCAATGCGTTGGGGAACAATGGAATGTGGAACTGGTCGTGTTCTATTTTTAGATTTGCAATATCTAAAATACTTTTTAATTTTACTGTACATAGATTATGTGATTTATTTTTGTTATTGTGATGCAGAACAAAAATATATTGAAACCGGCCAGACTTAAGAAAAGAAGCACGAATATTGTATTCATGTTTTCGATTGTGGATGAAGACCAAAAGAAAGATTGGAAATTCATTTATCCATTATATAAATGCAGATTTTTGTAACATGCATCTTCTCTTGAAGGTAATTATTTTTATTTTCAAATTAAGATTTTCTGTATATTTCATGAAGCTACAATTGTATGTCCTCACTAATCCCACATTGTGAACATTAAGTCCACTAGAATCCTCAGCAAATGTTGAAAAAATATGGAACTTATTTCAAGAAACAATAATAAAACAACAGTTTAGTAAGCAATCCTAAACAACTTTTTATCTTTTAGTGGAAAGTAAGAACATCTCTATCAAAGGTATTAGAAAAGCAAATAAAGTTTCGATCTTTATGAACGAGCTCTTGATGTTGTAGGAAAAAATTAACTTTATGGTTGTTATTTGTGTTAGCAAAGTACTTGGCTATAAATTAAATGAACATTTGAGAATTGTGCTACAAAAAGTTGCTCTTAGTTGTTAACAGACCAGGATCAAGCCAGTTTGATCGGGTTAATTGAACATTGTTGCATGTATGAACCACTGATTAACAGCTAGCTTGATCGAGAAGCTTTCAAAAGGGTGTTCGCTTTCAATATTGGCTGGTAATGTTTTGAATGTATATTAAAGTGATCACGAAGTGAAATTTTACTCAAGTCCAAACAGGTTAAGGTTTACACAATAAATATTATGAACACCCTACATTTTCATTGTCATTACTTAATTTGATGTGTAGATATCAAAGATCATATGTTTGATGGCATGGACATCACCCAGATGAGAAGATATGATGGCTCAACGAGATTATGAGTCTCATTTAAAAATGTGAACTTGATTCTTTGATTTGAATTGAAAGAATGATATAAACCAACCTGCTTTTGCTATATGGCTTTTACACTATCGTATGAAGAAAGGTTTACAAAACTTAGCGAGCAGTCTTTTTTTATGCATAATGCATGCAATAATAAGAATCTCCGCTGCAACGCCGCGGTGAATAAAACTAGTTAATGACAATTTACATGAAGGGTACAGTGAATTCAACAAATTGGTTTAAAATAATTTATGTTATCCATAGAGGAAAATACTTGCAACTTTTTTTTTTGAACGGCAAATGTATGACCCTGCTTCGGAGGATAGGTGTTATCTTAATCGTGCCCATCTATCTGTTTTCCAGCCGGGACCGCATCTTCAACTCCCTCGGGTGGAAACTCATTGCTGAGAAACAAACGGGCTCAATTTTGAGTATTTTGTTCAGTGTGAAGCTTGAACCCATGATCTCCCCTTATTTACATGTTATGGGTATTTCAACTTAACCAGTTGAGTTAAGGATCATTAGTAATATGATTACAACTAATAATTCTTTATATGATTGTTTTGTAGAGCCATGAATTGAATTGAAAATCAAGCCCACACGTCATCTTTTACAATTGCGGGCCAACTCAAGACTAAAACAAGAATGGCATCCAACCATCCATACTTTTTAGAGATAGTCAAACAAATTATTGTATTCGTGTCATTAAATGTTACTTGGATTATGCACCTAGATAGTCAATTTACATATTAAATCATCTTCAAATTTTTAAGTTTGAATTTTTATTTGTTTATTTTGTTCAATATGTTTAGTATAACTAATGTTTGTTAAATCCTTTATTTCATTTATCTGTAATTAGTTAAAATTATCCAATTAATTAGATTAGAACTCAGTTAAGGTTTATTATCGAAAGCCATCAAAAGTGTCTATGAATTTAATATTCGAATTTATCTAAACTTTACTATATTACAGTCGGTACATTTACCGTTTGTGTGAGGTTTATTTGGATATTTTCATTTTTAAAATTAATTTGTGAAAATGTTTTCTTAATAAAATATTATATATATTTTTTGAACCAGGATGTACTAACTCTTATACTAATTGATATATATTATTCTAAATGAGAAGATATTAAAACAAGAAGATAATTTGGATCGATTTTGTACATATTCTAATCCATATACTAGCATTGCCTTGCAATTGAAAATAAAATCATAAAAAAAAATTCACAAGAGATGGAGATGACCAAATAACACATTTTTTTGACTCGCTACATATACAATCAGAAACAAACTAAAATAAACAACTTCATTGAAATAACCTTTTCATTTCACTATTTTTTTTTTCATTTTGAAAAAATTTTCATTTACCATTGTTTCAACAAACTTTGGATATGTACTTAGTACATCGGAAATGAAGTTTTATACTTGGTTAAGGCCCTAAGTTTTTCCGTAACTATCATCCAAGCCAATGAGTCAGATTATTGCTTGAAGGTATTAATCGGGAAAGCTTCTTCCCTTCCACTTGAGTCAATACCTCCTCATTAGAGTACATAAATGAACCTCAAATGGTTTTTGGAACTCCATACCATAATGAGCTCCTAAAAAAGCACATTAGTATCTTAAGTTGTTCACTAATCACCATTTTCCTAGCTGAACAAGTTTTATTGTGTTACGATCATTCACTAATAGATGTCGTTTCATAAGTCTGCATAAATGTATTGTGATAAGAACACAAATACAATAAAAATAAGATACAAAGACAACATGAAATCATAGTAGAAATGAAATTCAGCCTTTTTATAACAAATCATTGATCGTGCATCATTATTTTTTTACCTAGCAAAGGTTATAGATGTGTTGTTTGGGAGCGATACTGATGTATTGTTTGAGATCGATGCTGATGTGTTTGAGGTTAAACTGTTACAGATTTTAACTCGATCAATCAACAAAAAGATTTTGAGTGTGTTGGTAGGGCATGTCAGCATGCATTATCATCATTGCTTGGTGCCATTTGCTCCGATTCTTCCAAAATTTTAATAATTTCCAAGAAATTCTTTTTTTACATATCATTATTATCATTAATATTATTATAATTATTTAATTATTGTTACTAATTTATTATTTTTATTATTATGTGTGATGGTTTTTTTTAATTTTGTCTTTAATATTGTTGTTTATTATTAAGTTTATTGTAATTATTAATAGAGTAAATTATTGTTATCATCCCTGGTTTTTTCGTAAATTGTAATTATTTGTTTTTTCAATTTCACATTATACTTTCAAATTTTTTACTATTTTAATCCAATGGACTAACACACTTAGAAAATTTATAATTTGTTATGAGTTGACCAAACTATCCTTTAATTTACTCAAACAACTATTAATTTGAGTGTGTACCCACCATCATCTTCTTTAATCACCACTACCACCACCCTCTTTATCCACCACAACTACCACTAAAGTCCTGACCACATCCATTTTTCCGACAAAACTATAGACAAAAACAGTACTTTACTCTTTTAACAAAACCTATTTTTGTCTTGGTCGTGTATTCGTTTTTACTTAGAATGCTACTCAAATTAGTGTATATTCTCACATTAAGAATAATCTTTTAACTCAAACAATATGTAAAATTTCCTTAACCAATTTATACCATATGTTGGGGACAACTTATTGCAACTTTGATTGTCGTTTTACTAATCTAACAAGTCATAGAGATTTACGAGACTTGTTAAGGAATGCAAGATTATACACACTATAACGCTTTGTATGTTTGAGGACATTTGCCAAATAATTTCGAAGGTGTCTTATGCCAAATGAGGCCATCCATACTTATACTACTGACCCTATTATTCTAGAATGGTTTCTATTCCTTATAATTATCTGAAAAATCATATACACTCATATAAAAATTAACAAAGAAGTCTTCATATATTTCTATGGAATTTTAAGATATTCCATACATTTCTCAAGGAAGTCGTCACATCTCTTTTCAACCGTCTTTTAAGACGACTTCTTTCAATACTTATTTAAAATTCTTAAATATTTTTGTGAATCCAGGGATCGTTCAGGAATTATCAGAATTGATTTGAACAAGTATTGATCGCGGAATTATCAATACTTGGTGTTTAATCTATTAATAATACTAAAATCAACCAATCAAATAAATAAAATAAGAATAATCAAACCGAGAGAACTCAATAATGTTGATCGTAATGCTTTCTTGTTGATATTGATGTTGCTGATCTTGAATACAATGATTCAGATAATGATTACTGATGATTCTAATGATTCTCAACTATTGTTATGTCTATATGTTGTTGATCTCGTATATATATATATATAGAGATCTAATTTTGTTCTATTGCTAGCTATTTTGTTGCTATAATTAAGCTAATTAAACTTATCCAAATGCTCGCCATGTTTATCGACTTAGAAATTTGAGATTTACAACGAATCTAATATGAATAAAGTTTGTTGATGTGATGTGGAATATCCGCTTGAATAATATGTCTTCCATCGTCATTAATGTTGTTGTTCTGCCACGTTGACTTGTTGACTTGATGTTGACTTCTGAGTTAATTGGTCTTCCGCAGGAATTTACTCTTCCGCAGGTAGTCTGTCTTCCGCAGCAACTGTTGTACTGTACTTGTTCTTGTGCTTCCGCAGGAGTTCTTGTCTTCTGTTGGACTCAACAAGTGCATTAAGAATTAATGCATAAAAGTATGATATTTGTCATATCAGACATATATCAAACATAATGTGTTCTAACATTCACACAATCATTTAATAACACATTAGCATCATTATCATTCATATCAATCACTAATATTTGTTTAAATTTCTTTTTTCAGAATTCTAGATAAAAGAAATTTTGACAAGTGTCTGCAGCGGATGAAGAAAGAGTCCACAGCGGATGAAGATCATTAGCAGCGGATGAAGAATCTGTCTAAGTGTGTGCAGCGGATGAACATCCATCCCACAGCGGATGAAGAACATTCCACAGCGGACAACATACAAGCAAACACACAACTGTCCACAGCGATGTTCAATCCACAGCGGATGAACAAACACTATGCACAGCGGATGACAAGTCTTCTCCACAGCGGATGAGATATCTTCCACAACGGATGACTTATTCTCCACAGAAGATGACTTGTACACTTAGGATTATTTATGTAATATTCGTTTACATAAGGGTAGTTTAGTAATTGTATATAGCTTTTGTGTATAGGCTATAAATAGCACACTACCCTAATCCTTTGTAAGCTTTTGAACAATCAATCAAACAATCTATTATTATCTTTTCGAGCATTCAAAACACACACACTAACACATAATCACACACACACACGCACACTGAATTCTTTCACTTTAATCATGGGTTTCCGCACCATGTTTCTTGTTGGTTGAATATTGAGAGATATTGAAAAAGGTCCTTAGGGGAATCAACTTGTTCATGTTGAATATTGTTCTAATATGTTCATGTTCAACATGTTGTTGTAAAGTTGATTTCATCAGGTGGTATCAGAGCTTTGGCTCAATCATTTATTGATTTCGATCCTCTCATTCAACAACATTGATTTCAGTGGTTTATTAGCTTCAAAAACACACATCAACAAGCTGTTTAGTCTTCAAACTCTTCTTCTTCTACTATTAACATACGTCAAATGCAAACAAATATGATTTCTGAATCATTTTGTGCATTTTGAAGAAGTTTTGTTGATTTTTCAGCTTGAACATCACACATACACAAGATTTATGTTGTTTTAATAGATAAAACAATACACAGGTATTGTTTATCTCTTGTTAACATCATTCAACAGAAGGTTTTCAACAACAAAATCATCGTCAAAACCTTTAAATCTCATCAGTTTTTAAAGGGTTTTTGCAAACATTTTCGAATACTGTTAAACACTGTTTCATTGGTTTTCTTCAAAACAAACAGTATTTGAACATTCTGAACTGGTCAGATTGTTCATTATCATCACAAACTAGTGACAATCTCACTAGAAACATATTTTGTTCATTGTTCAACCATCGGGTTGAATATTTTGAAAAAACATCACAACAAAACCCTAGGAAAACCCTAGGTTTTGCATACACAATTCACGGGAATTATGTTTGTTGTTTTTGATAAAACCATCGAAAAACTAGTTGTCTTATTTGAAAAGTTTTCAAAATCAACTTTTTGATCCAAAAAGTTGTATAACAAAAGACAAAATCTGTTTGTAGGGTTTTTACATAAAGAATATTGACTTTTTCATAAAAGGACAAATATTCCCATCATCCACAATCTTTCTTGTCATCGTGACCTAAAAAGCAACATTTCATAGGACATTAATTAATTAATTAATTTCTTTATTTGGTAAACAATTAAAAAAAATTAGTTTATCAAATTAACAAACAAATCCTAGAGACAATTAGGATTAATTAAATTTTAGCACCAGACTAAAATTTTAATCAAACAAAATTTAACTTAAAAAAATTATTATTAAGTTAAAATCAAATCACTCAAACATGACTGATGATATGATGAGTTCAAACAGTAGACTAAAACCCCCAAAGTTGAAGAACAAATCAGATTTCAAGCAATGAAAAATCATGTTTAGGAATTGGATTACATATCAAGATCCAAATCTATGGACATCAATCACTGAAGGTCCTTACATTCTAGTGACTTTAGGACCTGACTATAACATACAGAAACCAGTTAGTCTGAAAAGTGTAGCTGGTGATGACCTCAAGCGGGTCAAAACAGACATGAAGGCATACAGTATTCTAGCTATGACTTTGCTTTTTGAAATTTTGACATGGGTCGAAAATTTCCAAACAGCCCATGAGCTGTGGAAGGTTCTTCACACCATGTGTGAAGGAAGTGAGGAAATAAGAGAGATCAAAAAGGAAAAACTAAGAACTCAATATGAAACCTTCCACCACATCCATAGAGAATCAATTCCTCAACAGTTACACAGATATGTCTAATTGGTCAATGAAATGATAGTATATGGACTTAAATATGACACTGTTGAAATCAACAAGAAAATGTTGCATACATTGCCTGAGAGTTGGACTCAGTCAGTGTCTCTCATGAAAGCAACATTGGACTTGGAGGGACTATCCCTTGACTCACTTGTAGCCAAGGTTGAAGCACTGGAAATAGATGAAAAATCCAGGTACAACAACCAAATCAGTCATGTCGAGGCCTACAAGTTCAAAGAACCACAACACACAGACAGTGCTTTCCTCACAAGCACTGGAGAAGATGCAGAAGAAGAGTTTCTGGATTCTCATGATACATCATTCTTCTCAGCACCATAATCATCCAACAACAAACACAAGTCTAAGAAGACTGGAGTTCATGCTTCTCATGAAGCTACACCCCAAAGTAAACATCAACCTCATAACTCCACCTCAAACAAACAGTCAAAACCTCAAACATCAAACATACACAGGCTTGAAAAACCTATGGATGCTCTTACTATTATTCTACAAAGTGAAGAGCAAAAGGCAGCTTATGCAGCCTTTTTAACAAGCTTTGAAGCATTCTTGGGAGCAAGTCTGACTCCATCTCAGATCATCCAACAGGATTTGGATGAACTTCCACCAGATATGGTAGAAGAGATGGATCTTCAATGGTCAATGGCCATGATAACATACAGGTCCAAAAGGTTTCTACAAAGAAATAGAGGTTTAACCATGGACAAGAAAACAAGAATTGGTTTTGATAAAACCAAAGTTAGGTGCTATAACTGTCAACTTTATGGGCACTTCTCCAGAGAATGTCAACAGCCCAGAGTTGATAGAAACACTCATCAGGCACAACACTCAAGTGGAATTAATTCAAACAGACAAGTGCCTCCACCAATCAGTATTCCAAATGCACCAACTCAACCTCAGATCATACAATTCAGTCTAACTCAACGTCCAACATCTTCTGCAATGATAATAAAAAAGGATGGAGAATGTGACTGGAGCCTTTATCAGGCTAAAATACCATCACCTTCAGATCATGCCCTTATGGCTGATGTTGAAGACAAATTAACAGACATTCCGAAAGAGGTAAAATAAAACCTCTGCAGTCAAGCATGTATTGATGAGGTAAACAGGTATAGAGAGCATGCTGACAAGCTGTCAAAGAAAGTAATTGAAACAAACATTCTTAATAAAAGTCTAAAATCAGAACAAAAGCAGTATGCTACAAAAATACTTTCATTACAATCAGACATAGGCAAACTACTTACTGAGTCAAAAACAATTCAAGCTGAAACTGAAGTTAAACTTCAGAAGTTTCAGGTGAGCAATAAGAAGTTCGAAGAACTTCTTGCTCAGCAAAGGACCTTTAAGGATCCTACAGGACTTGGATATCATAAGGTAAACCCACCTTATAATGATAACTACATCCCACTTCCTGAGTCAATGACCAACATATAAGATGAGTCAACTGAATCTTAAGACAAACCAATTGAATCAAAGTCATCATCATCATCATCTCCAACAATGTTGAAAACACCATTGATTAAATTTGTAAAAAGTCAAGAGATTTCACAAATCAAAACTACAGATTTTTATCAAGGTGAAAACAATGAATATGATAATGAAACTAGTGATGATGACATTGATCTTTTGGAGGATGACTCAGATCAACCAATTACTGAAGCTCATAAGACTTCAAGTGTGGCTGACACTCCAACCAACCAATCAAAACAGATTAAGGGATTTGATATCTGTGGTAAGAAAGCTTTAACCTCAAATGCCACTTCCAAAAAACTAATAAAGGGAAAGGAAAAGCCATATTTCAACCAAAACAACCATCTATAACTTTTGAAATTCCATCAAAATCTAATTTGAAATCAAAAGTTTTCAGCAAACAAACAAAAACAGAATTGCCATACTGTGAATGGTGTGATCAATTCACTCATTCAACTGAAAAATACAGATATGGCAAGTACTACAAGTACTGTAAGATTAATAATCACAGTACAGAAACATGTCATTTTCACAATTATTGCTCCATTTGTGAAAGAAACAATCATAGCACGGCAAATTGTTTTTTCAACAAGAAACAAAACAAACAAACTCAGGTTGAGAAAACTACTGAAAACCAACTTGTTGCTCAAAATAAGAGCAGAGTAGGAGTTCCTAAACATACTCCATATCAGAAAATTGTTTTAGATAATGATAAAACCTTTTATGACAATTTTCAACACACATCAAGGAGACATAAGTCTCAGAACAGACAAACCACTGACACTAGCTCATAAAAGAGAAGAGCACAAAGCACTTCTCCAAATAGAGCTAAATCAAACCAAAGGACATCTAGTGTGTCTAGAGCTCCAAAACCTTCAGACAATGTTGTCTTGGAAGAAATTTGTGTTGTTAGAAAAGACGAAAAACCCAAGACCATCTTGGCTTGGGTTGCTCCAACTAACTGATTTCTTTTGTTTTTCAGGGACATCTTAGAAGGACTGACAACATCTGGTATGTTGACAGTGGATGCTCCCGTCATATGACAGGTAACTGTTCCCTCCTTCGGGATTTTAAGAACAAACATGGAGGCTGCCAGTTTCTTGGATCAAGATTGATCTCTTGGAAATGCAAGAAACAGACAAATGTCTCTGTGTCCACAGCCGAAGCAGAATATATAGCTGCTTCTGCATGATGTTCTCAAGTGTTATGGATTTAAAACCAAATGCTTGATTATGGCTTTAATTTTCTTAAAACACCCATACACATTGATAATTCTGTAGCCATGTTTATAACAGACAATCCTATTCAACATTCAAAAACCAAACACATAGAGATCAGATATCACTTTCTGAGAGATTGCTCAAAAAAGGTTCTGATCAAGTTGATCAAGGTCCACACAGACAACCAATTGGCTGACCTTTTTACAAAACCATTTGATTCAACACGATTTGAATTTTCGGTTCAGTCTCTTGGTATGATCAACTATGAAACAACAAATTAATATTTTCAAAACATTCAAATCAGACACACTTGATTTTGTCAAAGTCCAAGATTAACACCAAACTTACCTTTTTCAAAATCAAGAAATCATGCAAATCATTCATTTTTAATATTGAATCACACATATATCTCATGAGAAATGATAGTACACTAGCATCATTCTTCACTTGAGTCTTTTTCCACTAATAAAGACTGACAAATTCTTTGTTTGATATGTGGATAGGCTTAGCATGGGACACATAAAATCAGATACAACAGTAAAGAACTAAATTCTCATGACTGTGTGGTTAGCAACACATCTTGGTTTATGGTGAGTATTGATCTATCCAAATACATACAAATTTTTGTCATTTTGTAAAAGATTTTTATAACTATGCAAAAATTTAAGGGGATAAATTGAAGATGGAAATATCAAAGGCTGCAGAATTGTGCATATTCATACATTTTAAAATTTGAAATTTTCTAAATTTTGAGTTTTAAACAAAGCCATGTCAAGCCAACACCCAAACACAGCAGTTTAACACACATACATTTGTTTATTTTATTGCACAATATTGCTTGTGAGTGATATCTTATCATCCATATATTGAATATGTTAAAATTTCAATATTTTAACATATATTTTAAATCAAATATTTAAACAAACATTTTTATTTAAACAAGTTTCATCAAACAAATGTTCTTTCAGAAGAAAATTTTATCAAACATATGCTTCGGAAGACATTAGTTCAAAACAAACAAAAATCTAAATTTTTTGAAAAACTGTTGTCACAGCAGACACACAAACATACATCTGCTGTAACTACAGTAACCATCATAACATGCAAAATACGCCAAGTGTATATCGCACAGCGAATGCCTTATATAAGTCATCCGTTGTAGAAACAGTGCAAGTTATACAACATATGCACACAGGTAATCATTCGCTGTAAACATTTACACATCACATCCAAGTGTCCACAATGCATGAACAAATGTTCATTCGCTGTGAACAATCATCAAAACATTTCATGTGTCCATAGCACATGAACAAATGTTCATCCGCTGTGAACAAACAATCAAATGTTTCAAGGATCCACAGCGCATGAACAAATGTTCATCCGCTGTGACCAAACAAACCATTTCAATAACATACAATCATGCAATCAATCAGTCTAAGAGATAACACACACACATTGTTTCTAACAAACAAAACAGTAACAAGCAATCATATAGAGATGGCAACATCATACTTTAGGAGAGTATTGTTGGACTCAACAAGTGCATTAAGAATTAATGTATAAAAGTATGATGCTTGCCATATCAGACATATATCAAACATAATGTGTTTTAACATTCACACAATCATTTAATAACACATTAGCATCATTATCATTCATATCAATCACTAATATTTGTTTAAATTTCTTTTTTCAGAATTGTAGATAAAAGAAATTTTGACAAGTGTCTGCAGCGGATGAAGAAAGAGTCCACAGCGGATGAAGATCATCAGCAGCGGATGAAGAAATCTGTCTAAGTGTGTGCAGCGGATGAACATCCATCCCACAGCGGATGAAGAACATTCCACAGCGGACAACATACAAGCAAACACATAACTGTCCACAGCGGATGTTCAATCCACAGCGGATGAACAAACACTATGCATAGTGGATGATAAGTCTTCTCCACAGCGGATGAGATATCTTCCATAGCGGATGACTTATTCTCCACAGTGGATGACTTGTACACTTAGGATTATTTATGTAATATTCGTTTACATAAGGGTAGTTTAGTAATTGTATATAGCTTTTGTGTATAGGCTATAAATAGCACACTACCCTAATCCTTTGTAAGCTTTTAAACAATCAATCAAACAATCTGTTATTATCATTTTCGAGCATTAAAAACACACACACTAACACATAATCACACACACACACATACTGAATTCTTTCACTTGAATCATGGGTATCCGCACCATGTTTCTTGTTGGTTAAAAATTGAGAGATATTGAAAAAGGTCCTTGGGGGAATCAACTTGTTCATGTTGAATATTGTTCTAATATGTTCATGTT
This sequence comes from Flaveria sonorensis, assembly GCA_025506505.1. Taxonomy (NCBI): domain Eukaryota; kingdom Viridiplantae; phylum Streptophyta; class Magnoliopsida; order Asterales; family Asteraceae; genus Flaveria; species Flaveria sonorensis. The sequence goes on from CM046436.1 coordinate 50,897,486, forward strand.
CAACATGTTATTAACTTTCAAAGTAACTATAATACACCAAGTGAAATAGATTATAAATTACTCAATCATTCAAGTGTCTCCTCTGTTATGATAATCATAGACCTGGAGTACACCTAGGCATTCTTTGTTGTTCTAAGCACAGACCTGAATGACCTAAATCATGATCCCAAAAGATTCCCAAAGAGGAACACATCCAGTTTAGATGAAAAATCAATAAAGTCTTAGCCTACATTCCTTGTGAATGAATCAAAAGAATCCCAAAGAGGATCAACTTCCGAAGTGAAGTGAAAAAGAATCCCAAAGAGGATCAACCAACATGGATCAAATGGAGCATTTATACTCCTAAGTAACTAGGTTTTAAGTATTGAAAGTATTTTCTAGCATATCTTGAGGAGGGTTATTCTTCCATACTTCTGAGTGTGGGGTACTCAATTAGCATATCTAATCAAACCTAAACATGATAAATATCACAAAGTGTTGAAAATAGATCCTTGCATGAGTTTAAGTGGACAAACATACTTACAATCAACTTTGTTCTTTGTCTATGTCTATTCCAACTTTAAATTTTAGATGTAGAAGATTTTGGATTAGTATGATCTCATTGCAGTTGAAGGATTCATGCTTGTAAATATCTTAATTTTGAAAAATCTAAAATACCAAAAAGATTTGTCATTTTTTAGTATTTTTCTTAGTTTTGGCAGATTTACATGTGTTATTGATTTAGGAGTGAAACTTCCATCCAATACCTCTACCTAGAGGATTTAGACTGATGTATTGCATGACATGCCTGAGTTTCTTATTCAGTTCAAGATGTCAAGAGAACACTCCTGCTTCCTTTAAAGATCTCCTGCCAGTTGCTGAGAACTAAGAATACTCATCTTGGTGTCTCATACACAAAAGTTCCTCACCCTTCAAAGCTTTTGTTGAGGGAGAGTATATGTCAAGTCTGAGAATTTCTGATGCTTCTCCCTCACTTCTAAAGTTGAGATAAAGCTACTGATATTGCTACCTGTGCAATCCACAGTGTATGCAAATGGGTTCATTTTCAAATCTTCAAAACAAGACTAGAAGATCAAGCTGATGAAACATCCATCAAGTGCCGAACCAAAGTCTTTATGTGCCGAAACAAAGTCCTTTTCTCAATGCCTTTTTATGAAGCTTCTAAGAAGATGCTACCAAAAAGGGGGAGAAGACTGCACTTCAAGACTGCACATCAATCAACAACCAAGGTTTTGATAATCATGAGGTTTTGGCAGCAACATCTTAGGGGCGTATTATTGGACTATTTGAAGATGCTACTTACCAAAACCTAAGTGCCGAATCTCATGAAGATTACCAAAACCGACACGGTGAAGATATGCTAAAGATATGATCAAAACGAAGAAAATTGACCAAAGTCAAACTTGGTCAAACTTGGTCAACCATGGTCAAAGTCAACAGTCAACATCAGCAGACGTCCCGAATGATGTCGACACTCGGCAGTCACGCATCAGCAATAGAGAATTTATCAGACTTAGAACAATTTTTGTGTAATCATTTGTGCTTAAATGTAATATTTTTCTTATTTTTGTAAAGAGTATAAATGACTAAGTGTAGTCATTTATACTCTAACAACTTGAGAAGAATTAGGACATTGACTAACAATCCATAGTATAGACTAGAGTGAGAAATCAAGGTTGAGTGTGTGTGAGAGAGTGTTCTTACAAACTCCCTTGTAATCCTTATAATCATACATATGAATGAATGAAATCTTTATGATTATATGTTCTTGAATTTCTTCATCATTCATTCATCATCATACATGTTCATCTTGCATATAGATCTTCACTTGAAATCGTCAATGGGTTTGTGAGTTTCCGCATCACAAATTCGATAAACGGCAACAATACGATTGCAATATTCTATCCACTAGCAGAATCAGTGGTTTCCACATCTTCTGCAACAATCCCTCCTTCAGTAGCTTGTTCTTTTCTTATTCAGCTGAAGTTGTTCTTCAGCAAGAGATCCACAGATGTACACTTCAGTTATGTTCCTGAGAACATCTACGGAAGAACACTTTATTCATCCGCTTTTGTTCCAACACTTTAATGTTTTCCGCACATTCACACATACATTCTGAAATACATCATATCACAGATTAATATATATTATGAAGTGAAAATTAAATGTTATTTAATTCATAAACACAATGATAATCAAATATATTCATATTATATCATCAAAGGCAATAATTACAATTATGATTACAAGAGTGATCTTTATCATCTAAACTTATACAAGAGATCTATCCCTAACAATACTCCCCCTTAGGTTTAGACTCTAGTAATCATTGGTTTAGCACTCTAAGCTCATTCACTCTTGCCAAAATCTTTGATTTGAAGTAGTCTGCAGCAGCTTGTTGATCTTCATACTTGCATTTAATCTGCCTTCTGCTCATCCTCTTCAATGTCTTGAATTCCATACCCAGAACATCCTCTTCAGTGGTGAGTGTTGCATCAACACTATTGTTTGACACCACCTCCAGTTCGTCCTGTTTGAAATCCTCAACTCTGTTATTGGTTTTATTTCAGTCCAAATAAGCTGACCAGCTTCATACTTTCTCCTCTTATGGGCCTTGGCATGCAATTTGTCTATGACTTGGATAAGATGTACATATAAGCACAAGTCATTCTGAGATTGTTGATCTTGCAGCCTTGGAAAATATTTGTCGTAAAGATAGGAGGTATAGCTTGGGTGCAGCAACTTTATTTCTATTGGGTCAAAAATTGTTGGACCAAAAGAACCAATGAGCCTGATCAGAAAAACCTTTAAGTCCCACGGACATTACAACAACTGAAGTAGTCTGCAACAGCTGAAGACATCAACTGATAACAAGGTCTGAAGACAAAGTCTGAAGTGAAAGAGCTGAAGACAAAGTCTGAAGTGAAAGAGCTGAAGACAAAGTCTGAAGACTGAAAGTCTGAAGTGAAAGAGCTGAAGACAAAGTCTGAAGCTAAAGAACTGAAGACAAAGACTGAAGACCAAGTTTCAGATGTTGTCACAACAGCTGAAGAAGACCTCTTCAGTAGTTGTGATGGTTTCCTTTCAGTAGTTTTATGTTTATTGTAATCAGTACTTGTAGTTTCAGTAGTTTTAGTTTTATCTTGTACTTAGCATACTCTGAGATGTTCTCAGTTGTTGTGAACATTCTCAGTAGTTTGCTTACTTTCAGTAGTTTGTAATAATTCTGTTAGATGTCACTATCAAGTGACATCAGCAGACGTCACATTCCTTTATATAAGGAATGTTGACCTATTGTAAGGTGTGACGCACAGCTGAGTGAACCCTGAAAAGCTTAGCAGCCGCCACACCGAAGCATTGTGCATGAATGATATTATCCATTTTGAAGAAAACCCTCTTTCTCTATAACCGTGTACTGTTCCATTGAATATCTATTGTGTTCTTGCAATATTTGTCTAATTCTTGTTCTAATTCCGCTGCGATTCAACTCTAATTGATCAAACTTAGATCGCTGATCCTGACAAATGGTATCAGAGCGGGTTAATCATTGATCGGTTTAACAATTGATCATTGAAACTGCTATTTCGATATCTAAAGTTTGATCGAATTAGCATATTTGCAAGAATTGGTTATAGAGATTGGTCTTCTGCTGCTTCTGGTTAGTCAATTTGAGTTTCTTCTTGGTTCATATTGAGTTTGTTGTGTTTTTGTGCTAAATCTTTTGAAACTTGATTGAATTGGTTTGAATCTGAGAATGACTACTCCTTCTAATGACCCTCACAATACTGGCTCCTCAACCAAGCCTCCGATGCTGGTTAGGAGTGAGTATAACATATGGCAACGAAGAATGCTCCATCACCTGTCTGTTAACAGTTCAGGTTGTTGGACATCTGTGGTTCACGGTCCACACAAGCCTATGGTGAACAATCCGGAGACCAACCAAATGGTTCCGAAGAAGAAGGAGCAATACTCAGATGAAGATCGTAAACTGTTTGAGATTGATGCTAAAGCCCATGGAATTCTGGCCATGGCACTGCCTAATGAAATCTATTCTGGGCTTATGCATCATGAAACTGCTCATGACCTCTGGAATGCTTTGAAGGAACAATTCGGAGGAACTGATGAGGTCTTAGCAAACAACAGAGAAATCCTCGCCCAACAATATGAGACATTCTCTCATAGGAAGGGTGAGACACTGACTCAACAGTTTGAGCGTTTCTCCTGCTTGATCTCTGAGCTGAAAATGGTCAAGCATGAGTATACTAACAGCCAGATGAACAACAGATTCCTCAGATCACTGCCTGAGAGATGGGACACATACACCATTGTCCTACGCTCCAGTGCAAATCTGGATAGCCTATCTCTCACCCAACTCCATGGGAAACTGCTTACATTTGAAAGAGAGATAGAGCAGAAAAGGAAACTGGCATCATCAGGAAAGCTCACTGATGACTTTGTACCAGGGAACACTGCCTTGGTCGGTCATGAGTCAGAATATGCTGGATCAGAAAGCCATTATGATGAGCATATAGATTTCTCTTCAAACAGTTCTGATCATGCATTTGTTGGTGTTGACAGTCATTCTGGGTGTAATAGTGATAATTTATGCTTTATCATGGATGATTTGAAGGGTATTGCTGATGATGATTTAGAAGAGATGGATATTTTGAGCCAAATGGCCTTGATCAATATCAGATCTCAAAAGTTCTACAAGAGAACTGGTAGGAAATTTCCAGGACTCTCTGGCAAAACCAAAGTTGGTTTTGACAAGAGTAAGTTGAGGTGTCACAAATGCCACAGGCTTGGGCACTTTGCAAGAGAGTGTAGATCAACTGGATCTAACTCCTCTGCACCCTTTGTGACCTTTCCAAGCAATAGTTCACAAAACAAAGGGCAACATCCTGCTAGTTCTGGTCATCACTCACAACCTCAATCTCCTGCATATTTTGTCCCTCAGGGTCCAATGCCATATCCATATCCCTGCTATTACATGCCACAGCCAAATCCAGTTCAAGTTCCTATAGCACAACAACCTCAAGCCCTACCTGAGCCTCAACCATCTCCATCACAATCTCAACCTCATCACAGCTTCTTCACACCAGGAGTTGTTGACTGGAGCAGCTCACCAGATGATCTTTCTGGTTTCAATGAGCAATTATTTGCTGGTGCTGGTCAACATGGTGGTGAACATCCTTTTGGGAATCTTGCTCTCATGGCCCTGGAGTCTACTGAGGGTTCCTGCTCCGATGCATCATCTTCACAGGTAACCCAGGTATCTTCTGAGGCTAAAGCCAAGTTATGTTCTGAATCATGCATAGCTGCCTTTGTCTCTATTAGAGAGGCAAATGTAGCTTTAATCAATCAAAATCTTGAGCTTGAGAAAACTATTTCCAAAAGAAAAGCTGAGTATGAGTCTGTTCTTAATGACAAAGATGATGAGATTTACAAGCTTAAATGCAACTTAATGATGAAAAGGCTAAGGTAGAGGTCATACTTGAGAACCACAGAAGTCTCAAAGAGACACTTGCAGATACCCAAGTTGAGTGTGACCGCTGGGTAACATCCTGCAAGGGATTTGAAATGCTTCTCAGCAAGCAAACAGCTTCAAATGTGAAGTTTGGAATAGGTTACAATCATACTGCACCACCTACTGATTTTACTTCAAAATCAATAGTAAAATCTGAAGGTGAAAGTAATTTCCAAACCACATCATCATGTGATTCATCCTCAAATGATAATACAAAATTGTCAAAATTAGAGGATGAAGTCAGTGTTAAGATCTCAGCAAATCAATTGCCTGATGGTTTAAATGCTGATAAACACATGAAGCTGAGCAATTCAGATGTTGTCCCTCAAAGTACTCCAAGTACTGAAGGGCAAGTCACAACATCTGAAAAGCATTTCAAATCTGCTGAAATAAAAGGATTAACAACTGCTGAGGAATCTATCATACGGTCTTTCAGGACGGATAGAGAACAGCTGAAGAACAAGTCTTCAGTTGTTACCGATCCTTCAGTACTTAACACAAGTACTGAAAGGAGGAAAGTACTGAAGATCACACCTTCAGTAGTTTCCACTTCAGCAGTTGATCAATCCAAGATGAAGAATAAGCCATGTGAAATATGTGGTAAATTCAATCATCTATCTGATGAATGCTGGTACAAAAAGGGTTCCAAACTCAACAGAGATAAGCTCATTAAAGAAGAGATTAATAAAATGAAAAATGAGTTTGAGACCAAGTTTGTACCACAGTCATCTCAAACTGATAAACCCAAGGCCTCGCCAACATCCAAAAAGAAGGATGGGGTTTATCAGAAAACAGCTGATAGTGTTCCTCATGATAAACATCAGACTAAGTCTGTGAATTTCAAGAAGGAGGAAATGGTGGGTCACAGGAACTCATCAAAAACAAGTACTGATGTGTCAAATGAGCTGAAGGCTTTAGCAACAAATCAGACACAACTTGTTATGATGGTTCAGCATTTGTTGGGGAGAGTTAACCAACTAGATGCACCTGTGATCAAACCACTGAAAAGGAAATCCAAGCCCAAATCTAAGAAATCCATTTCAGCACCATCTCCACCTTCATCAGCTGTTAATCATGAGAAACAAGTTATGGTTAAATCTGTTGATGAAAACAGACCCAAAACCAAAAAGGTTTGGGTCTCTAAAGCTAACTAGTTTCTTATGATAAATGCAGGGTTCTTCAGCATGCCAAAGAAGCATCTGGTATGTAGACAGTGGAGGATCTATGCATATGACTGGGAGCAGTTCTCTTCTTAATGACTACTCTCAAGGAAAGAAGGGATTTGTCTCATTTGGAAATGATGCTAAGGTTACATCATCGGGAAAGGATTTGTGTCAAATGGAGAAATCAGATTTGATGATGTTAACCATGTGGAGAATCTCAAGTATAATCTACTGAGTGTCAGTCAGATGTGTGATAAAGGGCATGTTGCACTTTTCACAAGCCAGAACTGCCGGATTCTGTCTTCCAAAGTTCTGAGGCTGATTGACAAGGTATTGGATGAACATACTCTCCTGAAGGCCAACAGGATAGGAAGAGTATATGCCTTGGATTTGTCAAAGAAGATTGATTAAAAGGTCATCCTTGCCTGTTCTCCAAGGCCTCTCCTCAGGAATCTAAACTGTGGCATAGAAGGCTGGGTCATGTTAATCTCAAAAACATGAATCAGCTGATCCACAATAGTTTAGTGAGAGGTCTACCAATAAAGGAGTTCCACTGTGATGAAACCTGCACTGCTTGTTTAAAAGGAAAACAACACAAAGTTTCATTCCCTCCTATAGAAGAACCAAAGTCCACTGCCTGCTTGCAATTACTGCACATGGATCTCTTTGGTCCTGTGAGAGTAATGAGCATGGCAAAGAAGAAATACTGTCTGGTAATTGTGGATGATTACTCCAGATTTGTATGGACCTTCTTCTTGCATTCAAAGGATGAGGCTGCTCAGACAATTATTAACTTTGTGTTGTATGTTGAGAAGCAGTATTCCCTATCAGTCAAGTGTATAAGAAGTGATAATGGAACTGAATTTAGAAACCATACACTTGATGATTTCTACCTTTCAAAAGGAATCAAGAGGCAGTATAGCATCCCAAGGACTCCAGAACAAAATGGAGTAGTGGAGAGAAAGAACAGGACCCTAATTGAAGCTGCAAGGTCCATGTTGGCTGACTCTGGTTTGCCACTGACCTTTTGGGCTGAAGCTGTCAACACAGCATGCTATGTGCAAAATAGAGCTTTAGTGAATCAGAGGTTGATGAAGACTCCTTATGAAGTTCTACATCATTTGGCTCCTCTAATTTCATTCTTCAGAGCATTTGGGTGTCCTTGTTACATTCTCAACACAAAGGATCAACTCCAAAAGTTTGATTCTAAGGTGGATGCAGGGTATTTTGTTGGGTATTCATCCACTTGCAAGGCTTACAGAGTGTTCAACTGCAGAACAAAGATGGTTGAAGAAACCTTGCATGTGAAGTTCAATGAATCCCCTAAGGACAAAATTCCACAAAACCCTGTGGAGTTGTTTGATCTGGACATACTGCAATATGTTCCTTATCAGCCTCCAGCTGTTGCAGATCATGTGAATTCATCACCTTCTGCAGCTAGTCATCCATCTGGTGGTACTGATGTTGATGATGATCCCAGTACTCACCTATTCAAGTTTAGTGATCAACTGCCTGAGTCTACTAAACTTGATGTTCCTGTAGCTTCAGTAGCACCATCCACAACAAATGCTGATGAGATTTTTGAATCCTCTACTTCATTTGACTTGCCATCTAATACTTGGTTTCAAGAATCTGGATCAACATCTGTTGCTGCTGAGCGTGCTACAAACACTTGCACAGATCTCATAGTGTACCAAGAGCTGAAGAATCACCCAATGTCTCAAATCATTGGTGATATCAATGCTGGTGTCTCAACTAGAAGTCAATTGTCCAACTTCTGCTTCTATGCTCTCTTCATCAGTCAGCAAGAGCCAAAGAACTATCATATTGCATTAAGAGACAATGGATGGGTTGATGCCATGCAGCTTGAGCTTCTTCAGTTCAAAAAGCAGCAAGTGTGGGAACTGGTTCCTCTACCCCCAGGTAAGTGTGCAATAGGCACTAAATGGGTGTTTAGGAATAAAACAGATGAAAATGGGCAAATTGTCAAGAACAAGGCCAGACTGGTTGTCCAGGGGTTTTCACAAGAAGAAGGTATTGATTATGATGAAACCTTTGCCCCTGTAGCCAGACTGGAGGCAATTAGATTGTTCTTAGCCTATGCTGCATTCCACAATCTTAAAGTTTTTCAAATGGATGTCAAAAGTGCATTTTTATATGGTAAAATAAAAGAAGAGGTTTATGTGTGTCAACCACCAGGTTTTGAGGATAATAAACATCCTGATTGGGTGTATAAACTTGATAAGGCTCTTTATGGGTTGAAACAAGCTCCTAGAGCCTGGTATGAAACACTGTCAAATTTTCTTCTTCAGAATAATTTCACTAGAGGCTCCATAGATAAAACTTTGTTCATTAAGAAAGTGGGTCAGCATAAGCTCCTTGTTCAAATTTATGTTGATGATATTATTTTTGCATCCTCTGATCCACAGTTGTGTGATGCATTTACAAAGTTGATGCAACAAAAATTCGAAATGAGTGCCATGGGAGAATTACAGTTCTTTCTAGGTTTGCAAATCAAACAAAAGGCTGATGGAACTTTCATTCATCAGTCAAAATACACAAAGAGTCTTTTGGAAAAGTTTGATTTACAAAACTGTAAGCCCTGTTCTACTCCCATGTGCAGCACCACACAACTGGATGCAGATCAGAAAGGTAAAGCTGTTGATGAAACACTTTACAGATGTATGATTGGGTCCTTGATGTACTTAACAGCTTCTAGACCAGATATTATGTTTGCAACTTGTGTTTGTGCTAGATTTCAGGCTGCTCCTAAAGAGTCTCATTTGATTGCAGTCAAGAGGATCTTTAGATATCTGCAAGGTACTCAATCTCTAGGTCTTTGGTATTCCACTGGGCACTCTTGCAAATTAGTTGCTTTTTCTGATAGTGACTATGCAGGGTGTAAATTAACTAGAAAATCAACTTCTGGTGGATGTCAATTCCTAGGCAACTGTTTGGTTTCTTGGCAGAGTAAGAAACAAACATCTGTTGCTACATCCACTGCTGAAGCCGAGTACATTGCTGCTGCAAGTTGTACATCTCAGGTACTCTGGCTTCAGAATCAATTATTGGATTATGGCATTACAGAGACTAAGACTCCATTACTAATGGATAGTGCTTCAGCTCTTTGTATTGTCAAGAATCCAGTCCAGCACTCTAGGACCAAACATATTGAGATCAGACACCATTTTATTAGGGATTGTTTTGAAAAAGGTCTGATTGATCCAAAGTTTGTTCCTAGTGCTGATGAGCTTGCAGACATATTTACTAAGCCTTTGGACAGTTCAACTTTCCAAAACCTAGTGTTAAGGCTTGGTATGCTGCAGCTAGAATAAGTGACAACTACTGATGATCTCAGTCAACAAGTACTGATGAGCATTCGTATACTATTGTCACAAATAAGTACTGATAAGTTCTTTTATCCTCAGTAGTTTTCATAACTACTGAAGACTAAATTACTTAAAAGTACTGAAGTACTCTATCTGTTGAAAAGAACTGATGTGGTTACAACTACTGATGTAGTTACAACTACTGATGTCAGTATAACAGATAAGTACTGATGACCAATGAAACATCTGAAAATCAGACAAAAGTCTGATAAGTGTTGAGGTCAGAATGAAACAGCTGATGAGCTAAGAATTGACGACAACAGCTGATGAGAAACTTTTCTCTTCAGTTGTTTCTACAACTGCTGTTTCACTTCATACAACTGAAGCCAAAACCATGTCTTCAGTAGTTTCACAACTACTGATGACTAATACCAAGTCTTCAGTTGTTACAACTTCTGAAAGTTAAAACCAGGTCTTCAGTTGTTTTCAAACAACTGATGACAGCACCAACACTTTCAGTCGTTTTATATCAGCCTTTTCTTACCCTATAAATACCTAAACCTAATTTCAAACGTTTCATTAGCCGTTTCATGTCCTTCACTCTCTCAACAATGGCGACCATGAAACTCAAACCCAGACACAACTGTGTTGCCTACCTCTCGAAATCGGCCTTTTGGAACAAATTTGATAATGCCATCGATCTTATGGTAGATTCCCAGTACCGAACCGCTTTTCTTCTGAATCCTACCATATACCCCGATTCCCTAAGCCAATTCTGGACCAACGTCTCTGTGCAAACTGGTGAGAATGATCGCCAAATCACTCTCCAGTCGTTGGTTAACCAGAAACAGGTGGTCATCACTCCAGACATCATTCGACAAACCCTAAATCTACATGATGCCACCTGTGTCACAGAATACCCGAAAGGCACAACTGATATGTCTTTCATCAATAACGGGTATGAAGGAGACTTAAGTGCTACCACCATTCTGAAGAAGCACTTCCATGATGCTGAACGTCTTATATTCCACATGGTGAATGTCTGCCTTGCACCAAAAACCTCCTCATGGGATCAGATGTCCTCCCGATGGCAACAGGTATTATACTCTATCTTTGAACGACAAAATCTAAATTTTTCTGAGATAGTTTTTATGGAACTAAAGGATCTGGCTTTGAAACCTGTGGCAAACAGATGGATATTATATCCCAGGTTTCTCATGGCCATAATTTTAAATCAGCTAAAATCAGACGGCCTTGTTGGCCTTGGAGTCCCTGCTCCGGCTGTATTGCCTGAAGTATACTCCAGGCACAACTCTGACCCTACACTGAAAGGGGCTGCCCGGCTGCTAAAACCCAAGCAGCGGGAACCCACAGCCTCCACTTCCAGATCCAAAGTCCCCACCAAACCCAACACCAAAAAGCCCAAAAAGGCTACTCAGGGAGATGAGTCCCCTGAGGATGCCCCTGTAACACCAATACAGGAAACACTTACTGGTTCTAACCCCCCAGTAGTGTCAAAGACTCCACCAGCCCTAGCCGCTCAGGCATCCTCTCAACAGGATCCTGATGCAACCATAATTGGGGATACCACAATGCTGGAACCTATCTCAATTGAGAAGGTTACCATTGAAGAGCACCAGTCACCCCGGGTGCAATCTGCTTCAAACCTATCTCCAAATGCAACCGCCCCTCAAAGCCCAACCATTATAGTTGCACAAGTGCTGAGTCAGCTGCATTCCTCTCCTCCTCCCCAGAAACCAATTACAATGGGGAGAACCTCAACAGCTGAGGAAGAGGACCAAAATGCTGCTGATAACCCACAGCACAGGGGTTATAATGTTCAATCTCCCCGTGTAGAGGAGGAGGTTAGAACATCTGGTGAGGCTGCCACTTCTACTGATTCAGCAAATGAACAGGATGCAGTTGGTAACATCTCTAAGACCTCACCAGAGGCAACTGCCGATGAAGGACTCAGTCCTGAGGCAGGAAGTCCCCAGAACCAAGAACAAGGGGCACATGCTACAACTGATCTACACTCAGGGCATGTACATCCTGATTCAATCAGGAGGTCAGGTGATTCAGCAAAGACTGATGATGACCTGGGCTTTTTCTTCGATGTCTTAGCCCATAACACAATCCTTGAGGCTGAGGTGAGCAGACTCAAAGAACTGCTTGCCAAAATGTCTCAGGATCAAAGTCCATCTGCCCCAATAAACCCACAGATGGCACCTTCATCTGAAGGTTCACCAAACACTCAGCCACTACACTCAACTGAGCCACCAGCCACTGCTTTTGGCACCACCTCTCAGGGACAGAACCCCTCTGAGCAGATGGTTGCTACTTTCAACATTCCTTACCTCTCATCACTCCCATCATCAATGAGATTGTGCATAAAGCCATTGATGAGAGGATCTCCTCAAATCTACAAACACTTGTTGATGATGCTGTGCAAAAGAAGCTTTCTGCCATTCAAACCCCTGAACCCAATGCACCCAAAAAGGGGGAGTCTAAGGCAGTGAAAGAAAGAAAGAGAAAGAGAGTGGAAGATGAGAAACAACAAGAGAAAGAAAAGGAGTTAGAAAAGGAAAAACAGCTGATCACATACAAGAGAAAGAAAAGTGCTGAAACTCAAAAGCCTGATGAAGAGAAATCATTGGAAGATCTGGTTAAAGAAGCTGATGAAGCTCACAGCAGATCAATGGACAAATAATAGACCAACTCTTCAGACAGGGTTTGATACAGCTACATTAGACACTGAGATCAGAAGGCTGGAGATTAAAGAGATACAAGAGAGATGGGCCAGTTACAGTGTGATGGAAAGGGAGAGGTTGGAGATAATGATCAGGTTTATTGCAAAATACTTGGGAAGATCATTAATTGAGATTAAATCATGGACCAGAGACAGTATTCTGGCAATAACCACCAGAATCTGTGCTTCTGAAGCATTCAATAAGGGTTGATTATCGAAGCCTTAGATGAAGCAGGTGCTGGGAAGAGAACTGATATGGCCAAGCTTTCCAAAGCCAAACTTACCACAAAAATGCTAGATCAGCCTTCCCAAACTCCCACTCAAAAACAACCAACCCCACAACTCTCCAAACCAATCCCTAAACCTAAACTTAAACCAACTCAACCTCAAAACCAACTCCCTTACCCCAAAAACCACCTCAAACCACATCCAAGATGCACCCAGAAGGAGGAGAAGGGTGTTGAGGATGGAAGAAGAAGAAGAAGATGATGATGAAGAAGACAGTCTGCCAATCTCTGCTGTTCTAAAAATACCTGAGCCCAGAAGTCAACAAATGATCACACCAGACTTTCAGAGGCAAATGGTGAAAGTTAAGATTGAAGAAGAAGAACAGCAGAAACAGCACGATGAGCAACTTTTGAAGATGGTTGACAAAGAGTTTCCTCAGTCATCATCTATACAAGCCATGAAGAAACACGCTCAAAGGCTGTATGCTCTCAGGTATACCTTTCAATATCAAAAGGAGAGAGTAAGGATTTGGCCAGACCCCAGGGTTAGTTCTAGAATTCATAAGAAATCCATACCAAGTAGATACAATGGCCAAGTGAGAAAGACCATAGATGCTGTTATTATGTTGGCCATTGTAGTCTCACCCTGGGAGATACTTGAAGACTTCAAGAGAGCCTACAAGTCAAAGATGACCCCTCAAACTCTAATGGAGAACAAAATGGTCAAGAAGGGGTTGTTATACAAGAGGCTTGAAGAGATCAAGAAAAATGAACTCCAGTTGTTATTAGAAGGGACTCACCCAGATGAATTTGCTTACAGAGAGATAACAACTGTTGAGTTGAAAAATGGAAAGACGGTAAAGTACCTATCAGAGTACTATGGCCCAGAGTTCTTCTTCGAAGGAGAAGCAGAAGAACTCACTAAGGAGGAACAAGTTGTTCTCCTTGAGGCCTACGTCAGAGAGTCTTATAGACTCATCAATGGGAAGTAGGTTTCATGGTTGGGATAACAGCTCTGTGTCCAGTTCCCCAAGACAGAGTTCCCTTCCATCCTTTGACATTCACATCTACTGAAACCTGTTCCCTGGCCTGTGCTTATCCGATATCTCTGAAGCTGATCAAGAGAGTATTTCTGCCAAGAATAAGTGGGACCTCAATAAGCTTAAAGGTTTTGGCTGCATTGGTTCAGGGGGAGTTTGTTGGACCAAAAGAACCAATGAGCCTGATCAGAAAAACCTTTAAGTCCCACGGACATTACAACAACTGAAGTAGTCTGCAACAGCTGAAGACATCAACTGATAACAAGGTCTGAAGACAAAGTCTGAAGTGAAAGAGCTGAAGACAAAGTCTGAAGTGAAAGAGCTGAAGACAAAGTCTGAAGTGAAAGAGCTGAAGACAAAGTCTGAAGTGAAAGAGCTGAAGACAAAGTCTGAAGCAAAGAACTGAAGACAAAGACTGAAGACCAAGTTTCAGATGTTGTCACAACAGCTGAAGAAGACCTCTTCAGTAGTTGTGATGGTTTCCTTTCAGTAGTTTTATGTTTCTTGTAATCAGTACTTGTAGTTTCAGTAGTTTTAGTTTCATCTTGTACTTAGCATACTCTGAGATGTTCTCAGTTGTTGTGAACATTCTCAGTAGTTTGCTTACTTTCAGTTGTTTGTAATAATTCTGTTAGATGTCACTATCAAGTGACATCAGCAGACGTCACATTCCTTTATATAAGGAATGTTGACCTAATTGTAAGGTGTGACGCACAGCTGAGTGAACCCTGAAAAGCTTAGCAGCCGCCACACGAAGCATTGTGCATGAATGATATTATCCATTTTGCAAGAAAACCCTCTTTCTCTATAACCGTGTACTGTTCCATTGAATATCTATTGTGTTCTTGCTATATTTGTCTAATTCTTGTTCTAATTCCGCTGCGATTCAACTCTAATTGATCAAACTTAGATCGCTGATCCTGACAAAATCCTTATACTGGCTGCTTTCTTTTGAGGATCATTCCTCAGCAGAACCAATTCCTTATTCTTTTCTACATATCCCCAGTCAATAATGGGGAATGTAAACTGATTGCCTTCTATTGTTTAGACTGATGCATAAGCTTTGTCTTCAGCTCCAACTCTCTTCAAAAATTCTTCATCAACCAATAGAGATTTGGGCTGAGACTTCCTGAGTTTTCTCTTCATGTGCTCTGCATCAACCAGTCTTACTTCCCTGAGAACGTCTCCCTTGAACTTGTGACTCAGTTTGGTCACAAGTCCGGAGAAGTCTCTTCCACTTGGACTTATGGGGTAATTGGTGATGGGAATGTTTTGTAGTGTATGAAGGTCTACATCTGGCAGTGCTAGTAGGAATTCTACTCGTGAGAAGTATTGCACCATGCCAGATGCCCTCTTAATAAGTGTGCAATCCCATTCCCCATCATATTTCCAAGCAATTATTTGATTCTCCTTTGCTTCTTCAGGCCTTGTGATGATATCAAAGAACTGTATTAATGTATATTTTTGCTTAGTGATCTCTCTCACAGCAGTGCCTAGAGGCCAGATCTTATGAGGAACTAAATCCCTTGGCTCTCTAATCATTTTCTCCTTTCCCATATGCATATCTTTGGCTTTTACTATTGTGGGTTCAGCAGGAGTTTGAGTTTGTTGATAGGCAGGATTGGGAGCTCCGGATCTAAATTTTACTCCTCTATCTAGCTCTACTTTCATGACATGATCCATTATTGCTCTGAGTTCACCAACTGATCTTCCCTTTAGCTCATGGGGCTGGTAGTTATGGCTTTGTAACTAGCATGTCATGTTATATCTTGCAAGCTTGATGTATCATAGTGGCTTAACTCTTTCCTGATCTTCTCCATTGCCTTGTACTTGGAGAATGTTTCATAAGTGCAGACTGGAAGCATCAGTCTTGCAGCATCAAATTCTTTTAGTGCTTGAACCATCTCTCCCATGTTCATCTTCTCGACCAAGTCATATGGAAATCCATGATTGATTAATTGCATGAACATGGAGGACTGTGGTCGTTCTTTTACTATGTCATTAATAGTTAGTAACTGTTCTTGTTTTGCTTCAGTTAGTTCTTCCCAGTCTTCATCACTGTCTTCTTGAAGCTATATCACTTTGGTTTGCTGCTTTGGAGAATCTGATTTTGTCTTTTTTAATGATTCTCCAGCAACATCAGTCATCTTCCCTAGATATTTCCTCTTTCTGGTGTAAGTGATCATTGCTGAATCACTTTTGTTCTTTTCAGCTTCAGTCAATTTCTTCTTCAACCTTTCAATCTCATCATCTTTTAGTTTCAGTCTTTCAGCTTGTTCATCAACCAAATCATTCAAAGCATCAACTACTTCATTATTCATCACTGCATCTTCCCTCAATCTTTTTATAATGGCATCTTTCTCAATTATGGTCCTCTCCTTTTTCATCAAATCTTTCTTCATCATTCTCAATTTCTCCATCTTCTTATTACTTTTAAGCACCAAATTATTGTATTTTGCCACCAGATAGCTTTTGCTTACATCAATTTCCTCATCTTCCAAGTCATCTTCTTTGTAAGCAATCACATCAGTGTAAGCACCCTCATCCTGTGCAACTTCCTCAACTTCATCTTCTGCCCCATTACAGATTTCTTCTGTTTCTCCATCATTGACAGCCTCAACTTCTTCCTCGTCAAGATTATGCTCTTCTGTTTGTGTTGGGCTATCAAAGGGTTCAGTGGGAGTGGGTGAGGTGATTGGTTCAGTTGGTGGTGGAGGAGATATGGGCTCTGTGGCACCCGTATCTATGGAAGTTATGGAGATTGGTGAGTGTGGGAGAGTAGGTTGGATCTCATCCTGACTAACTACTTCCGTAGAAGCAGTGTTTATTGATGTTGGAGATTGGCCAGGAGAGATTGGTTCGGTGTCCTCATTGAAGATGTCAAGTGGATGGGTGATGGTGGTGGTTATGATTCTTGGTGGGGTGACTTGGGTGAAGTATGGTGTGGTGTTTCAGGCTGGGAGTGTGTGGCAGATAGGGCTGATGAGCTTTCAGTTTATGGTTCCTCAACCCACAGCAGCTCCTGAGGAATGTCCTCATTCTCATCTAGTACATGAGCAAACATCTCCACACCGCCTCCTTCATACTGCCATTTCAATTTGTTGAGAAGTGATTTGCTTAAGTGGCTCTGTACACCTATATCACCTTCTCTCTCCACTTCGGGGATTTGTTCATTGATTATCAATTAGAGGAACCGAGGGAACATGAACATCTTGTTCTCCTTTTGCACTTGCACATGATCGCAAAGGCAGTTCTGTTGGGGTTTGAACAAGTTTATCAGATCTATTTTATCCATATAAAATAGAAAACGCAGCGGAATTTCAGTTTAAAACTTGTTACAGTTAGCATATATATATAAAACATTTTTATATTTATCTGTTAAAACCCCATATGGATCGATATATGAATAACATGCTTACAAACAACCATAGGGTGTTTAGAAATACAACCTTTGTAGAAGAATGGGAAGGAGATCAGATGAAAGCAAGTCTTCAAAGCAGAAGACCTCAAGCGGTTCTACCCACAAGCCACCAACAGACACCCGGTTGCTAGGATTTTCACTTTGAACAAACACTCCTAATTTTTGCTCTTGACCGATCGAGAGAAAAAGAGAGCTTGGAGTGTTCAGCACTTTTCGTGTTGTGTAAAAAGTTGTATTAGAGAGAGATCAGATGCAATAATATATTGCATGTCCTTGGAAACTTAAAATTCAGGAGAGAGAAAAGTAGGTGGGGCCCAGCCCCTTAACCCATCGCATTTCTCAACATCATCCGCATTAGTTACTGCGGATGCATGTTCTTCTCCCGCATTTGTAAATGCGGATGAAGAAAGTTCATCCGCATTTCCAAATGGTCATCCGCATTTGTAAATGCAGTTGAACAGTTTATCAGCATTTCCAAAAAATGCTCATCCGCATTAGTTAACACGCAAATGCGGATAGTTATCTGCATCCGCATAAGTAAATGCGAATGAGTTCTCTTCATCCGCATTTCTTTAACCACATCAAATGCGGCTGTTATAAGCAAATGCGGATGAATTATATTCATTCTCTCTCTAAAATAAATTATCCATATAATCTATTTACTACACAAGTACAAATATTTAGAAACCCAGTTTCTAGATATTCTAAGTGTTAATATTCATTTATATGATCATATCATAAAACAAATATTGTAGGTGTTTGTCTAGCTTGTTATTGGGTATGACCCGACTTGGATCATGACGTACTAGCCACATCAATTCAATATGTATTTTGGGCAGACCATTTCCAACAATCTCTCACTTGCACAAGATACATAAAGTGTTGGATCTTATATGCCCAAGACACATACAAGATTGATGTGGTTAGTACGTTATGATCCAAGTTGGGTCATAGCCAATAACAAGCTAGGCAAACACCGATAAATATTTATTTGTTTACATGATCAAGCAAATAAATTTTGACACCAATTTAGAAAATGGGTTTTCTGAATTATTGCATTTGAGATAGAACAAATTATATGGATATTTTGTTCATGAGATATCATTTGTAATGTTATTTAAATAAGTTAAATAGCATCAAATATAAGAGTGTTTAAGTTATAAAATTAAAATTGGTTTAATTATATAACTTAATTAGCTATTAACAATGAATTAAAAGGGAGTTTTTCAAAATGGGAGGGAACCCATTTTGAACCCATTTTCGGCCGCCCCTTGGTGGTTGCCTTGGGATTCCTTTGTCTTGTTTTTATGCAAGACATTTACTTGTTCAACTAAGACACTCAACACATTTTCTCTCTCACACATGCAAGCTCCTTCTTCTCCATTTCTCTTCTCCTATTTTCGGATCTAGAGGTTTTGTAAGAAGGGTCTTTGGTGTCAACTTCCTAACAAGTTGGGTGTTTTGCAAGAGCTTGTGGGTATACTAGCTTAAGACTTTCTTCTCTGGAGGTTTACGTTCAAGAGCATCATCTTCTTCATCTTTGTCCATCTCGTATTGCCTTGTTCTTGAAAGGTAGTATTCAAGAACATCCTATGGTTGTTTTCTTTGATAGCATTTCTTTTCACATATATATATGATCCTTGTTCTTGGGTTTGTTTTCTTGAAAATAAAATGGTTTATTTTCAGCATCTAAAACTAGTTTTTAAATCCATTATATCCGCTGTTTTGATGTTTAAAATGGTTCAACATCTTTGTTAAAACTTGTAAGAACCCAACAATGGCATCTAGAGCCGGTTATGTGGAAAACTTGCTTCAAAAGTCCAAGAAAAGTTAGTTTTGTTGGACTTTTTCAACCCATTAGGGGCTGTTTTGTTGTGGATGAATGAATCCCTTATCTTTCAAAGTTTTATCTTACATGCTTTAGAATAAACCTTGAAAGATTAACATCAAGAGGTTGATTGTTTTGTTTGGTCTAAACCCTAAAGTTTGGGTTTATGTTGGCCGAAACTTTAAGGGTTAAAAGGGAGTTCATGGTTGTTCTTGGATGTTGTATTTGATACATATTTTGGTGCATAACATAGCCTTGACCTAATGTGTTTTGGATTTGGATGAATGTGATTGTCATGTTTGGTTTTATTCATTAAAGGGTAGTAATAATAATTTTGGTGTTTGTATCTTTTGGGTTGTAATTTATTTATTCATTGGTTATGTAATAAATAGATTAGGTGCATTTCTTTTATTAGAAAAATTGTATTAGGATATGATTTTGTAAAAGAAGATGCACAAGTTGGAGACTCAAGGGAAGATACAAAGGAAGAACTCAAAAGACATGGACACTTGAAGCATTTGGATGAGGATTCGAGTGGGAGTTCTTGGACACATTTTAATGTGTCATTATTAACCCTTAGGAAAGACCAAATGACAACACTTGTGATGGCAAACAAGTGTGGTCACCTTAGTGGCTATGGTTATGCACTTATGATTGAATGGTTGTGCTTGTTTGGTTGTTTTGTTTTATGTTGGATGTTTGATATATGGATATGCATAACAAACAAATTTATAAACATAACAAGCTAAAATAAATGGTTCTTAATCATTAAGTGGTTAATAAAAGGTTATTAAAAGGATTAATGATTTTAAATAAAAGGGTTTTATTGAAAGAACCATAGGGTACCATGTATTTGAAAGCATGCAAATACAAGGTACATAGAGTTTTCTAAACTAGAATTATGAAAACTTAAAATGTCTTTTGAAAACAAGTTTATCACCATCCTTTTACACAACACTTGAGTCACTTGAAAACTCTTAATGGGATAAAGGTAACCTAACCATTTTGAGGGAACTTGTGATTTGAGGTGGGAATGCCATATTTGTGGGATAAAGATCACCTAACTACTTATATTGGTAAACTCACATGTGTGTGTAAGTAGGGTAACTTGATTTGCAAACCATGTTAAATGGATCACCTACAATGTGGTTTACAAAAGGTGTTGATGGGATTAACATGCCGACTGTACATATGATGTTTAAGTCGATCCCATACCTCTAGAAGTTGCAAAGGGTTGCAATTGTCAAACGTTGACTACCTTGTTAATTTAAATAATGGGATAAAGGTCACCTAACCACTATTTAAATGTAACGTTGGATTCTAGAATTTTATTTTGTGTATGACACATAAAAGGTATTTATAATTAAATATGATAATATCGTAAATACTAAAATTGAACTTTGTTAAATTTTGTAGATGGCCACCCAAACAATGAAAATAATGATATTCCATCCGCTCATACCCTATCACTAAGAACCATTCTCCAAAAGGAGCGTCTAAACCATAACAATTTCATTGATTGGTTTCGAAACTTGAGAATTGTTCTCAAGCAAGAGAAACGGTCATATATCTTAGACGATCCGATTCCCGATGAACCCAATGAGGAAGATGAAGAGGCCTACATGAATTGGGTGAAATACACTGAGGACTCGGTCCAAGTGTCTTGCCTCATGTTGGCAAGTATGACTCCGGATCTCCAAAAGGAGTACGAACATCACGGAGCATACGACATGATAACCCAGTTGAAGGAAACGTTCCAACAACAAGCAAGGGTAGAGCGCTTCGAAACGGTTCGAGCACTCCATGCATGTCGTATGGATGATACCCAATCGGTCTCGTCTTATGTACTTAAGATGAAGAGCCACATAGACCGCCTCGAAAGGCTGAATTGTCCCGTCTCGAAAGAGTTGGCTACGGATTTGATCCTCAACTCTTTGTCAAAAAGGTTTGAAATTTTGTTATGAATTATAACATGAACGGTTGGGACAAGAACATAACTGAGCTTCACTCTATGCTCAAAACAGCCGAGGCGGCCATGGGTAAAAGGAGTTTACCCGTTCTCACCATCAATGAAGGTGGGAACAAGAAGAGGCCTCACCCCGCATCCAAGGCAAGTGTTGCCAAAGGTAAAGGGTACGTTGGGAGAAAGGGAAAGGGAGTGGTAAAAGTGCCACCACCAAAACCAGCGGAGAAGAAGCAAAAGGTTGCTTCGGATGACCCATGCTTTAAGTGTGGGGAGATAGGACATTGGGCAAGAAATTGTCCTGTCCATCTCAAAGAGTTGAAAGCTAAGAGGGATGCCGGGCAGACCTCAGGTACAATTTTCATGATTCATATTGATCTCAATTTAATATCCTCTAACACATGGGTATTGGATACTGGATGTGGGACTCATATTTGCAATTTGTTGCAGGGGTTCAAAAGAAGTAAAGACTTCAGGAAAGGGGATGTTAGCCTCTACATGGGGAATGGGGCAAAAGTTCAAGTTGAAGCCCAAGGGGACTACATCCTGAAGCTTCCAAATGGTTTGGAAGCAATTTTGAACAATGTTTTGTATGCTCCTAGTTTGACTAGGAACATTATTTCAGTTGCCCAATTAAGACAATATGGTTATGTTTTGACGTTTATTGAAAATGAAATTCATGTTTCTTTAAATAACATCTTTTATTTTAAAGCTACTCCTATTAATGGTATTTATGAATTGGTTCGTGAAAACACATTATATGATAGCTCGTTGTACCAAACCACCACCAAGAAGCTCAAATTAGATTTGAGTGACACCTATCTTTGGCATTGCCGTCTTGGTCATATAAATAAGAAGCGTATACAAACTCTTCAAAAGAATGGTCTTTTAAAAGCAAGTGAATATGATTCATTTGATGTATGTGAATCTTGTTTACAAGGCAAAATGACTAAGGCACCTTTTAGTGGCAAAACCGAAAGGGCAAAGATTTATTAGGTATCATACATTCGGATGTATGTGGTCCTTTTAAGCCAATGACTAGGTATAATGAAAGATACTTCATTACCTTCACCGATGACTATAGTAGGTATGGGTATGTGTACTTGTTAAGACACAAAGATGAAGCTTTGAAATGTTCAAAACCTTCCAAAATGAAGTAGAAAATCAACTCAACAAATCAATAAAAATTCTCCGCACCGATAGAGGAGGTGAATACCTGAGTGATGCTTTTAGAGATCATCTTATAAGTTGTGGGATTATCTCACAACTATCTCCACCTGGAACACACAACACAATGGTGTGTCCGAAAGGAGAAATCGAACTCTATTAGATATGGTTCGATCTATGATGGCTGGAAGCTCACTGCCTCTATCATTTTGGGGTTTCGCTTTGCTCTCTGCGGCCCGTATTTTGAATATGGCCCCAACTAAGAAAGTGGAAAAGACACCTTTTGAAATATGGCATGGAAGGGTTCCATCTCTATCATATTTAAAGGTGTGGGGATGTGAGGCTTATGTAAAGACTCCCACCTCAAACAAGTTAGAAAGTCGTTCCACTAAGTGTATTTTTATTGGATATCCTAGAGATTCTATGGGATATTATTTCTATGATCCATTGGAACAAAAGGAGTTTGTTGCCAAGAAGGGTGAGTTCTTGGAAGCCAAGTTCCTTATGGAAGGAGCTAGCAGTAGAACAGTGGATCTTGAGGAGGATCAAGAACCACAACCCGATACACGTTTGGTTGACACTAGCACTCAACATGAGGATGTTGAGAATGATCAAATGGTTGATCAATACACACAAAACGTTTGCAAATCTGGTAGAACTAGTAATCCACCTGAAAGATATGGATTTTTCATGGATGGGTGCTATGTGGTTGATTCCGATGAACCAATCACATACCATGATGCAGTGTCCAATTTGGATTATGACAAATGGCTTGAAGCCATGAATGTTGAGATGCAATCCATGTATGAACACCAAGTGTGGGACTTGGTTGTACCACCTCTTAGCTCCAAGGTAGTTGGAAGTAAGTGGGTTTTCAAGAAGAAAACCGATATGTATGGAAACTTGGATACTTATAAAGCTAGACTTGTAGCAAAAGGTTTCACTCAAACTCAAGGGGTTGATTATGATGAGACCTTTTCGCCTGTTGCAATGCTAAAGTCTATTATGATATTATTTGTCATAGCTGCTCATTATGATTATGAGATTTGGCAAATGGATGTCAAAACCATTTTTCTAAATGGATATCTTGAGGAAGATGTCTATATGGTTCAGCCTGAAGGTTTTGTCTACCCAAAACATCCTAACAAAGTATGCAAGTTAAAGAAATCAATCTATGGATTGAAGCAAGCGTCAAGAAGTTGGAATCACCGTTTTGATGAAGAGGTAATTAAATTTGGGTTCATCAAAAACGCTGATGAGGCTTGTGTGTATAAAAAGGCTAGTGGGAGCATCATCACTTTCCTAGTATTGTATGTCGATGACATCCTACTATTTGGAAATGACATTCCAACCTTGGAAGGTGTAAAAACCTGGCTTGGAAGCTGTTTTTCCATTAAGGATCTTGGTGAAGCCGCCTACATTTTGGGAATAAAGATCTATAGGGATAGATCAAGGCGGTTGATAGGTTTAAATCAAAGTGCATACATTGATAAATCTTGAAAAGGTTCAAGATGGAGAACTCTAAGAAAGGTACGGTACCTATTCAAAGAGGAACGATATTGAGTACGACTCAATGTCCAAGCTCAAAGGATGAGCAAGATAAAATGAAGGAAATCCCGTATGCATCTGCTATAGGATCCATCATGTATGCAATGATATGCACTAGGCCGGACGTGTCATGCGCTTTGAGCATGACAAGCCGATACCAGCAAAATCCTGGAACTAGTCATTGGATGGCTGTTAAGAACATACTTAAGTACCTAAGGAGGACTAAAGATATGTTCCTAATCTATGGATCTGGTGAGGAGGAACTCGTGGTAAAAGGTTACACGGATGCGAGCTTCCAAACTGATCGGGATGACTCACGATCACAATCGGGATACATTTTCATCCTAAATGGAGGAGCAGTCTCTTGGAAGAGCTCTAAACAAGATGTGGTGGCATTATCAACTACAGAGTCAGAATACATCGCCGCTTCATTAGCAGCTCAAGAAGCTGCATGGTTGAAGAAATTCATTGCCGATCTAGGGGTTGTCCCTTCCATTCAGGACCCCCTAGAAATTCTTTGTGATAATGAGGGTGCGATTGCTCAAATCAAGGAACCCCGTGCACATCAAAAGACTAGGCACATTGAGCGGAGATTCAACTACATAAGGGATGAAGTTGAAAAGGGAAAGATATGTATTCGCAAAGTTCACACGGATCAAAACATTGCGGATCCACTCACGAAGCTCCTTGAAAAGGCAAAGCATGAAGGTCATACTTGTGCCATGGGACTTCGATATTCTAGTGACTGGATTTGATCTTATAATTTTGTATTTGGATATTGGAACCTTTTATTATTTGAATGAATTATTTGGTTATAATGCTTCAACTAACGTTCCAATTTTGCATGTTTAATCCATGAGTAAATCATTTACTCTAAACTTCCGTAGTCGTTCATACCTGTGGGAACAAGTATGAGGGTAAGACTATTATGAACTTGGATTGGTGGATATTCATATGGATGAATATATAGCAAAGGGTTGCTGCCAAAGTTCATAGATATTTGTGGGATACAAATATTGGACTGACCCATCTCAAATATTACTACATGGAATCTTCTTGATTGATCATAAGTAAATTTGAGAAAAGGCGAATATCATTTGGTATCCTCTGACCTGAGATACATATTGGGTCTTGATATTCACCGGGTATTATACTTTGACTTAGTTCTTCGCTGTTCTGAAACACGGCAGTACATAAGACTAAATTCAGGTATAGCACGAGGTGATTGTAAGAGACGTATGTAATCAAGATGAGATTTGTCCCTCTTATTCGTTGAGAGTAAGATGTCTAAGGCCTGCTAAAGTTAAGTCAATGGAGAATGATCATTCTGTGTCTCTAAGATTTAACATGACATCTGTGACAAAAGGATAGATGATTGATTCACCTAAAACATTTTCGAGTAAGATACTTGAAGGGGATGATGTTATTGAATGGCTCTTAGTCATACGTATTAAGGGTAGTAAACCGTTGTTAGGCGGTATTTACTGCTTGCATCAATCTTCTATGAATCTTGTGCAAGTGGGAGATTGTTGGATCTTATATGCCCAAGACACATACAAGATTGATGTGGTTAGTACGTTATGATCCAAGTCGGGTCATACCCAATAACAAGCTAGGCAAACACCGATAAATATTTATTTGTTGACATGATCAAGCAAATAAATTTTGACACCAATTTAAAAAATGGTTTTCTGAATTATTGCATTTGAGATAGAACAAATTATATGGATATTTTGTTCATGAGATATCATTTGTAATGTTATTTAAATAAGTTAAATAGCATCAAATATAAGAGTGTTTAAGTTATAAAATTAAAATTGGTTTAATTATATAACTTAATTAGTTATTAACAATGAATTAAAAGGGAGTTTTTCAAAATGGGAGGGAACCCATTTTGAACCCATTTTCGGCCGCCCCTTGGTGGTTGCCTTGGGATTCCTTTGTCTTGTTTTTATGCAAGATATTTACTTTCAACTAAGACACTCAACACATTTTCTCTCTCACACATGCAAGCTCCTTCTTCTCCATTTCTCTTCTCCCATTTTCGGATCTAGAGGTTTTGTAAGAAGGGTCTTTGGTGTCAACTTCCTAACAAGTTGGGTGTTTTGCAAGAGCTTGTGGGTATACTAGCTTGAGACTTTCTTCTTTGGAGGTTTACGTTCAAGAGCATCATCTTCTTCATCTTTATCCATCTCGTATTGCCTTGTTCTTGAAAGGTAGTATTCAAGAACATCCTATGGTTGTTTTCTTTGATAGCATTTCTTTTCACATATATATATGATCCTTGTTCTTGGGTTTGTTTTCTTGAAAATAAAATGGTTTATTTTCAGCATCTAAAACAAGTTTTTAAATCCATTATATCCGCTACGTTTTGATGTTTAAAATGGTTCAACATCTTTGTTAAACTTGTAAGAACCCAACATAAAGGATTGATGCAAGTAGCAAATACCACCTAACAACGGTTTACTACCCCTAATACGCATGACTAAGTGCCATTCAATAAGATCATCCTCTTCAAGTCTCTTACTTGAAATGATTTAGGTGAGTCAAATCATATATCCTTTTGTTTCAGATGTCATGTTAAATCCAGAGACACAGAATGATCATTCCCTGTTGATTTAACTTTATCAGGCCTTAGACATCTCACTCTCAATGAATAAGAGGAACAAATCACATCTTGACTACATACGTTTCTCATAATCACCTTGTATCACACATGAACATAGCCTTGTGTGCTGTCCATTATTTCAGAACAACAAAGAACTAGATCAAGGTATTATATTTGGTGAATATCAAAACCCAATATGTATCTCAGGTCGGAGGAGACTATGATATTCGCCTTTACTCAAATTTACTTATGATCTATCACAAGATTCCATGTAGTAATATTTGAGGGCGAGCCAGTCCAATATTTATATCCTATAAATATCCATGAACCTTGGCAGTGAACCCTCGCTCTATATTCATACCTTATGAATATCCACCAATCCAAGTTCATGATAGTCTTACCTTCATATTTGTTCCCACAAATATGAGCGACTACGGACATTTAGAATAATTAACTTATTCACGGATTTAAACATGCTAAAATGGAACATAACTCAAAGTATCATAATTATACAAAAGAGTTAAAATTTACAATCGTTCCGATATTTAAATACTGAAAAGATCGAATCCAATCACTAGAATATCGAAGTCCTAAGGCACAAATATGACTCTCATGCTTTGGCCTTTCAAGGAGCTTCGTGAGTGGATCCGCAATGTTTTGATCGGTGTGAACTTTGCGAATACATATCTTTCCTTTTTCAACTTCATCCCTTATGTAGTTGAATCTCCGCTCAATGTGCCTCGTCTTTTGATGTGCTCGGGGTTCCTTGATTTGAGCAATCGCACCCTCGTTGTCACAAAAGATCTCTAAAGGGTCCTGAATGGTACGGACCACCCCTAGGTCGACAATGAACTTCCTTATCCACGCAGCTTCTTGAGCTGCTAATGAGGCGGCGATGTATTCCGATTCAGTGGTGGACAATGCTACCACATCTTGTTTTGCGCTCTTCCAAGAGACTGCTCCACCATTCATAATGAAAAATATCCCGATTGTGATCGAGAATTATCTCGATCAATTTGGAAACTCGTATCCGTCTAACCCTTTACAACGAGTTCCTCCTCACCAGAGCCATATATTAGAAACATATCCTTAGTCCTTCTAAGATATTTCAATATACTCCTAACTGCCATCCAATGGTAATTTCCCGGATTTTGCTGGTATCTGCTTGTCATGCTCAAAGCGCATGACACATCCAGTCTAGTGCATATCATAACATACATGATGGATCCTATAGCCGATGCATATGGGATTCCTTTCATTTTCTCTTGCTCATCCTTTGAGCTTGGACATTGAGATGCACTCAATATTGTTCCTCTTTGAATAGGCACCAAACCTTTCTTAGAGTTCTCAATCTTGAATCTTTTCAAGATTTTATCAATCTATGTACTTTGGTTTAAACCTATCAACCGCCTTGATCTATCCCTATAGATCCTCATTCCCAAAATGTAGGCGGCTTCACCAAGATCCTTGATGGAAAAACAACTTCCAAGCCAGGTTTTTACACCTTCCATGGTTGGAATGTCATTTCCAAACAATAGTATGTCATTTCCAAACGTTGATTCCAACTTCTCGATGCTTGTTTCAATCCATAGATTGATTTCTTTAACTTGCATACTTTATTAGGATGTTGTGGATCGACAAAACCTTCAGGCTGAACCATATAGACATCTTCTTCAAGATATCCATTTAGAAAAGCGGTTTTGACATCCATTTGCCAAATCTCATAGTCATAATATGCGGCAATGGCAAATAATATCCTAATTGACTTTAGCATTGCCACGGGCGAAAAAGTCTCATCATAATCAACCCCTTGAGTTTGAGTAAAACCTTTTGCTACAAGTCTTGCTTTATAAGTATTCAAGTTTCCATGCATATCGGTTTTCTTCTTGAAAACCCATTTACTTCCAACCGGTTTAGAGTTAAGAGGTGGTGCAACCAAATCCTATACTTGGTTGTCATGCATGGATTGCATCTCAACATTCCTAGCTTCAAGCCATTTGTTACAATCGGATTGTGATATTGCATCATGGGATGTGGTGGGTTCATCCGAATCTACCACATAGCATCCATCCATGAAAAATCCATATCTTTCGGGTGGATTACTAATTCTACCAGATCTTCGAAGGTTTTGTGTGTCTTGATCAACCATTTGATCATTTTCAACAACCTCTTGTTGAGTGCTAGTATCAACCAAACGTGTATCGGCTTGTGGTTCATGATCCTCCTCGAATACCACCATTCTATCAGTTCCTTCCATAAGGAACTTAGTTTCCAAGAACTCAGCCTTTAGAGCAATGAACACCTTTTGCTTGGTTGGGTTGTATAAGTAATATCCCATAGAGTCTTTGGGATATCCTACAAAGATACACTTAGTGGATCAAATTTCAAGTTTGTTTTGGGAGTTGCGTTTGACATAAGCCTCACAACCCCATACCCTTAAATATGATAATGATGGAACCCTTCCATGCTATATTTCAAAAGGTGTACTGTCCACTTTCTTGGTTGGGGCCATATTTAAAATACGGACTGCCGATAGCAATGCGTAACCCCAAAATGATAGAGGCAATGTGCTTCTAGCCATCATAGATCGAACCATATCCAATAGAGTTCGATTCCTCCTTTCGGACACACCATTATGTTGTGGTGTTCCTGGTGGAGTGAGTTGAGAGATGATTCCACAACTCCTAAGATGATCTTGAAAGGCATCATTAAGGTATTCACCTCCTCTATCCGAACGAAGTCCTTCGATGGTTTTACTGAGTTGATTTTCAACTTCATTTTGGAAGACTTTGAACATTTCAATGGCTTCATCTTTGTGTCTTAACAAGTACACATACCTATAACGACTATAATCATCGGTAAAGGTAATGAAGTATCTTTCACCATTCCTTGTCATTGTCTTAAAAGGCCCACATACATCCGAATGTATGATACCTAATAAGTCTTTTACCCTCTCATTAGTTCCACTAAAGGGTTTCTTGGTCATCTTTCCTTGTAAACAAGACTCACACTTATCAAATAAATCTTCATTTGATTCTAAAAGACCATTCTTTTGAAGTGTATGTATGCGATCTTTGTTTATGTGACCAAGGCGACAATGCCAAAGATAAGTCTTACTCAAATCCATTTTGAGTTTCTTGGTGCTTGATTGGTACAACGAGTTATCAAATGATGCGTTATCATGAACTAATTCATAAATGCCATTACACGGCATAGCTTTAAACTAAAAGACATCATTCATGAAAACACAAATACCATTGTCAACAAACTTCAAATCATAACCATATTGTCTTAAAAGATAAACGGAGATAATGTTCCTAGTCAAACTAGGAGTATACAAAATGTTTTTCAAAACAACTTCCAAACCATTTGGAAGCTTCAAAATGTAGTCTCCTTGGGCTTCGACGTCAACTTTTGCTCCGTTGCCCATGAAGAGACTTGTATCTCCTTTCTTGAAATTTTTATTTCTTTTGAATCCCTGTAATAAATTGCAAATATGAGTTCCACATCTAGTATCTAATACCCATGTGTTAGAAGAAATAACATTTAGATCAATATGGATCATGAAAGTTGTACCTGAGGTTTGCCCTGCATCCCTCTTTGCTTTCAACTCCTTGAGATAGGTTGGACAATTCCTCTTCCAATGCCCTATCTCACCACACTCAAAGCATGGATCGTTCTCCGTCACCTTAGGCTTCTTAAGCTTTGGTTTTGGAGGTTCGGCTCTAGCCTTTCCCTTACCTTTCCCTTTGATGTACCCTTTACCTTTGGCAGGATCGGAGTATTGCCTTTTCTTGTTGCCTCCCTCATTGATCGTGAGGACCACTAAAACCCTTTTACTCATCCCCGCCTCAGCTGTTTTGAGCATTGCGTGGAGTTCACCAATGCTCTTGTCCCAACCATTCATGTTATAATTCAAGATAAATGTCTCAAACCTTTTGGTTAGACCATTGAGGATCAAATCCGTGGCCAACTCTTTTGAGACGGGACAATTCAGCCTTTCCAGGCGATCAATGTGGCTCTTCATCTTAAGCACATAAGACGATACCGATTGAGTTTCTTCCATACGACATGCATGAAGCGCTCGAACCGTTTCGAAGCGCTCTACCCTTGCTTGTTGAAGGAACATTTCCTTCAACTGGGTAATCATGTCGTATGCCCCATGATGCTCCAAATCCTTTTGGAGCTCGGGAATCATAGTTCCCAACATAAGGCAAGAAACTTGCACAGAATCCTCTATGTGCTTAACCCAATCGTTATAGGCATCAACATCATTAACGTCAGGTTCATCGGGAATGGGATCGTCTAATACATAGGATTTCTTCTCCTGGTTGAGAACAATTCTCAAGTTTCGAAACCAATCCATAAAATTGTTATGATTAAGACGATCCCTTTCTAAGATAGTTCTTAGTGATAGTTTATGGACGGTCGGGGGGGGGGGGGGAGCGTTGTTGTTAGCGGCCATTTCTACAAATATTAACAAAGTTCAATTTTAGTATTTCCGAAAAAGAAATTTTAATTATTAATACCCTTTCACTTCTCATAGACAATTAATAATTAAAATCTAGAATCCAACGTTACATTTAAATAATGGTTAGGTGACCTTCCCATTATTTAAATTAACAAGGTAGTCAACACTTGACAATCGTAACCCTTCGCAACTTCTAGTTTTATGGGATTGGTCAAACATCTTTATGTTAAGTTGGCATGTTTAATCCCATCAACACCATTGTACGCCATGCTTCGGTGACCCTATTCACATGGTTTCCAACTCAAGTAGTCCTACTTACACACACGTGTGAGTTTACACATACAAGTGGTTAGGTGACCTTTATCCCACAAATATGTTAACCCCACCTCAAACGCACAAGTTTCCTAAATGTGGTTAGGTGACCTTTATCCCACAAATAGTTCCCAAGTGATTCGAGTGTTGTGTAAAAGGATGGTGTTAAACTTTTTTAAACGGGATTTTAGTTTTCATTAATTCTAGTTTTTGAAAACCTTTTGTACCTAACATTTGCATGCATTCAAATGTGTGGTACTAATATGAAAACAATTTTCAAGGTTCTTTCAATAAAACCCAATTTTTATTGTGAACACGTTAACTTTCAAAAAATCCTTTTATTACCCATGTTAATGTTTCATAAGAACCAATTTTATGCTTGTTGTTGATATTAAATTGTTTAAACATGTATATCCATATATCACAAAACAATAATAAATCAACCACACAAGCATCACATGAGTTCATAACCGTAGCCTACTAAAATTAACATCACTTGTTGACCGAAATAAGTGAGTTAATAAGGTCGTTCCTAAGGGTGAAAATGACACAACACTTGTGTCGGTGAACTCCCACTTGATCCCGCATCCAAATGCTTCAAGTGTCCACCTTGTGTTGTGACTCTTCCATTCCATTTGGGTTTCCAAGTACGCTGTGACTTCCGCACCAAAATCCTTTGGGCCTTCATCATCTCCTTTCAGTTAAAACCGAGAAAGGTAGCCTTGTTGCATCTTCTTTTACAAAATATATCCTAAATACATTTTTCTAGTAAAAGTAAAATGCAACTAACCTATTTATTTTACATACCAAATGAAAGATAAATAAATTACATACCCAATAGGAAGATTAAATACATTTAAATAATTACAAACCATTTGAATAATCAAATGCAAATCACAACACATTCATTGATAGGGTCTCAGCTTTGGTTATGAACAAGTAAAACACATATCCAAATATGTAAGTAAAAATCCCAGGAGCATCGCCTTGAACCATAGATTCTCGGTTTAGGCATAAACGACCGAGAACCATGGTTTTGTTCCAAATAACAGAATCATCCAAATGATTTAAATTTTTCAAGATTACAATATGCATGTCTAAAGAGATCTTGAAAAACAGGGGATACTAGGACTGAAACCTCTCAGCCTTTTGGTGAAACATCACCAAGAAATCGAATTTTTCAGTCCAAATGAAGCAAGTATCCATATAACCGGCTCTGATGCCATTGTTGGGGTTTGAACAAGTTTATCAGATCTATTTTATCCATATAAAATAGAAAACGCAGCAGAATTTCAGTTTAAAACTTGTTACAGTTAGCATATATATAAAACATTTTTATATTTATCTGTTAAAACCCCACATGGTGAACAACATGCTTACAAACAACAATAGGGTGTTTAGAAATACAACCTTTGTAAAAGAATGGGAGGGAGATCAGATGAAAGCAAGTCTTCAAAGGAGAAGATCTCAAGCGGTTCTACCCACAAGCCACCAACAGACACCCAGTTGCTAGGATTTTCACTTTGAACAAACACTCCTAATTTTTGCTCTTGACCGATCGAGATAAAAAGAGAGCTTGGAGTGTTCAGCACTTTTCGTGTTGTGTAAAAAGTTGTATTAGAGAGAGATTAGATGCAATCATATATTGCATGTCCTTGGAAACTTAAAATTCAGGAGATAGAAAAGTATGTGGGGCCCATCCCCTTAACCCATCCGCATTTCTTAACATCATCCGTATTAGTTAATGCGGATGCATGTTCTTCTCCCACATTTGTAAATGCGGATGAAGAAAGTTCATTCGCATTTCCAAATGGTCATCCGCATTTCCAAATGGTCATTTGCATTTCCAAATGGTCATCCGCATTTGTAAATGCGGTTGAACAGTTTATCAGCATTTCCAAAAAAATGCTCATCCACATTAGTTAACACGCAAATGCGGATAGTTATCTTCATCCGCATAAGTAAATGCGGATGAGTTCTCTTCATCCGCATTTCTTTAACCACATCAAATGCGGCTGTTATAAGCAAATGCAGATGAATTATATTCATTCTCTCTCTAAAATAAATTATCCATATAATCTATTTACAACACAAGTACAAATATTTAGAAACCCAATTTCTAGATATTCTAAGTATTAATATTCATTTATATGATCATATCATAAAACAAATATTGTAGGTGTTTGTCTAGCTTGTTATTGGGTATGACCCGACTTGGATCATGACGTACTAGCCACATCAATTCAATATGTATTTTGGGCAGACCATTTCCAACAAGTTCATGATGTATTTGGCATAATTATAGGTTCTTCCTTCAAAGATTCCTATGATCCCAGATGAGATGTGGCGTGAGAATCTATCTAACCCGGACTTCTGGTTGGAGATGCACTTAAGGTAAGTATGGCAGAGGAACCGGTAACGCTTGCATAGCCTACCCTTCTTGATTTCTCCGTGTTTATAGTCACCATCATAGCCCATCAGATTGAATACCTTCTGGATGTATTCATGGTCGAATACATCTGGATGACCTTGTTTATTCTCTCCCAGTTCTAGGGCACTGCAGATTATTCCTTTGTTTACCCAAAGGGGTAAGTTCCCAATGGTCCCAGTGATCATGGTTCATTCATCTCCTTCGACTATTGCAGCTGTATTCCAGAAATCTATCATGTGGGATAGATAGATGACTGAGTCAGCAGTCAGCGCGTAAAAGAGTCGTGTTCTTCTCAGGTATCTTATAATGTCTCTGCATTCATCCTCCACATCTGGATTTAGAAATGCACAGACATTGTGGTCTTTTACGAACCAATTTGCCATGGTTACAGTGGTGTTAGCCTAGTGTTCGATGTAGACAATGAAGAAGGGGGTTTTGGATGAAGGGGTTTTTAGGTCAGTGTTTTGAAAATGAATAGAAAGGCCAACGGTCGAAGTACCTTTTTATACCTTTTCAGACACCCATTTACAATTTTTACCCCTCCGAGGTTATTAACTATGCCTAATAAATAATTAATAGCAATTAATGATCACATAATTAAGCAAAGTATAATATCCATGGAAATCATAGTTTTCTGTTTCTTCCATACTTTATCTACGGAAGTGGACCCATTCTGTCTTCAGCAGAAACATATGCGGATGAACAGATTTCACTGTATCTACGGAAGATAGCTCATGTCTTCCGTAGTACACATGCGATTCCAAAGGGAATTAATTAATTAGTTATACTACTCAGATTAAGGGAATTAATTGATCAGTTATACTCAGATTCACGAGGTACTACTCCCCCTAAATTTGTGATTAATCATCTACGGATGAGTTTATAAAAAATTTATACGAAGATCGCATGATCAGTGAATGTGTAACTAAAAATCACATGAGTATAGTGTTCTGTGGCAGACAATTGGTTGAGAAACTAAGGATCATACTATAAATCAAACACATTCTTGCTTATTTTGGTTGAGTGAAAAGCCTACTGGACCTAGTGCAAATTGCAAATATGGTGATCCGCAGAAGTTCAACCTAGAGTGTATGTTGGGCATGTCAGGCTAGTTATCATGTTTTGGTAAGAATTAAAGATAAACAAGGATGAATGCATCATGCAAAGTGTATGAAAGTCTGTCTCCCAGATTGTGATCAAGTCATCACTTTATCACACATACCATGTTCCGTAGATTATAAGCTCTATCTTAAGATTTCTTTGAAATCTTATTAATGCCTTTTATGAATGCTCTTTGAATACTATGTAGTTGATCCTTTAGGATTCTTTTGGGAGCAGTTCTTTTTGGAAACTTTTAATGATCAGCATTAGGTCACCAGGTCTTTACTTACGTAAAACAGAGGTGCCCTTTGACCCAAGTCTTTGCTTATGCAAAACAGAGGGTCATGATGCGTAAAGATAGAGGTTATAAGGTGTTACAACATAGTAAGTATGCATAAGTGATGAGTTGTGTACTTTCTGATGAGACTTACTTGTTAACTCCTCACAATGACTTGTCCATACTAAGTCATCTTGGCTTTATGTTGAGCATGACATAGCTTATTTTTCACTCAGGATGAACCTATTCACATATTCAACACATCAGATCAGTAGATAGTTGGTTGGGTGCAGACAGGATATATGTCATGTTTATAGCATACTATCATATCCGTAGATTATCAAAAGCCTTACACATAAGTTTGTGTTGTATCCTCATATGAGCACAGTTAATGAGCCTATATACCTGTTGTTAATGTTTTGAACTTATTCTAAGTTGATCATGCCTAATGATTCAATTAAGAACTTAAATCTTACAGTATCAAAGGCCTTAGTGAATAAATCAGCAAGCTGATTTGTTATGTCCACTTTGATCAACTTAATTAGTCCCTTTTCTGAGCAGTCTCTTAGAAAATGGTATCTGATTTCTATATGGTTAGTTTTACTATGTTGGACTGGATTAGCAGTGATAAACATAGCAGTTGAATTGTCTATATATATTAGTGTCTGGAGAAAATTGTAACCATAATCAAGTAATTGATTTTGTAACCATAGAACCTGGGAGCAGCCTGCTGAAGCAGCTATGTATTCAGCCTCGGCTGTGGATACTGAAACATTTGTCTGCTTTTTGCACTGCCAAGACACAAGTCTTGGTCCTATGAATTGACGTCCTCCAGTTGTTGATTTTCTATTGTTGTTGCATCCTCCGTAGTCACTGTTTGAATAGGAGTAAAGCTTGAAGTCTCCTTCTTTGGGATCCCAAAGTCCAAGTGATGGTTTCCCTTTGAGGTATCTGAATATTCTCTTTACTGCATTCAAGTGAGACTCCTTTGGATCTG
Organism: Flaveria sonorensis; assembly: GCA_025506505.1. Classification (NCBI taxonomy): domain Eukaryota; kingdom Viridiplantae; phylum Streptophyta; class Magnoliopsida; order Asterales; family Asteraceae; genus Flaveria; species Flaveria sonorensis. The sequence continues at coordinate 50,933,645 of CM046436.1, forward strand.
CTTGATACCTAGCACACACACACAGAGCAAACATTATGTCAGGTCTACTAGCAATTAAGTACATTAATGATCCTATCATAGATCTATATAATCTTTGATCAATAGACTTCCCTATTAGATCTAGTACAATTTTATCTATAGTAGATGCTGGTGTTTTGCATGATGCACGGTCTGCAAGGTTGTATTTCTTCAGTGTTTGAAGGATATACTTTTCTTGATTGATGAAGATGCCATCTATTTTCTGATGACTTGTAATCCTATGAAGAAAGTTAATTCTCCCATTGAACTCATCTGAAACTCAGATTGCATTAAGGCTTCAAACTCTTCATAGAGTCTCTTGTTTGTTGATCCAAATATGATGTCATCAACATATATTTGAATAACTAAGAGATCTTGATGTTCATGTTTGAGGAGAAGTGTCTGGTCAATTGTTCCTCTCTTGTATCCATGTCTTAGGGGAAACTTGGACAGTGTTTCATACCATTTTCTTGGTGCTTGATGAAGTCTATATAAAGCTTTATCAAGCTTGTACACCCTGTAAGGGTAATCAGGATCTTCAAATCCTGGTGGTTGAGAAACATAGACCTCTTCATCAATTTTACCATATAAGAAGGCACACTTTACATCCATTTGGTAAACTGTGAACTTTTTATATGATGCATATGCCAAAAACACTCTTATTGCCTCAATCCTTGCAACTGGTGCAAAGACTTCATCATAGTCTATGCCTTCCTCTTGTGTGTAGCCTTGAACAATTAGCCTTGTTTTGTTTTTGATTATTATTCCCTTGTCATCTAGCTTATTTTTAAATAACCACCTTGTGCCAATGGGATATTGGCCTTTAGGGAGATCAACTAGATTCCACACCTTCTGTTTCCTGAATTGCTGAAGTTCTTCTTGCATTGCTTCAATCCAGCTGTTGTCTTTCAAGGCTTCTGTTATGTTAGGAGAAACTAGTTTTGATAGAAAGCAGGAGAATAGACAAGTGTTTGTAGCTCCCCCTTATCTTCTAGTAGTTCTGTTATGGAGTTCACCTATCATGTTATCAATTAGGTGATACTTATGTGCTCTAACTGTTGGTACATCATTAACTTGGATGGATGAATCCAGGTTTGTGATGTTGGTTGTTGGAGATGAGGTTAGTTGTGATGGAGAGTCAACAAAGTAGTTCATCTCATTTTCTGGTGCAACTGTCTGAGTTTCCGCAGAAACATGTATGCCTTCCGGGGTAGTGGACATGTCTTCCGTAGCAGGGACTTGATTAGCTGTAGTTTCAGAGCAAGATATTTCTGTGTGTGACAATGGTGTTGAATGGTTTTCTGATATGGTTTGATTCTTAGGGGATCTCAGTCCATCATCTGCAGAAGCAGGAACATCTACGGAAGTAGATGGTACTTCAGCTGATGTGCATGGTGTGAGGTCATTAGAAACATCTTTACTAGTTTATGCTGATGCATCAGGATCAGTGTCAATGGTGTGAGGATCAGTGTTACTTTGGTTCTCCAGGGAAGTGACTCTAGGTGGGTCAGCTGTCAATGGTACACCCATATTTGGAGGAACATAAGGGTAACATGTATCAGCAACACCTGTCACGTTAAGATAACCAGAGTTAAATGAGTTAGTTAATGCATCTATATCAAACAGCCAAGATGATCCTTTCACTGACTGTGGAAATAAGGATTCATCAAAGGATACATTAGGAGTTTCTTCCACTATGTTATCATGTGGAATATAAACTCTATATGATTTAGATGTTGATGAGTAACCAACAAAGAAACCATCATAGGCTTTTTCAGCAAATTTTCCTAACTGTTCTTTTGTGTTTAATACAGATACGTGACACCCAAAAGCTTTAAGATATCCTATAAAAGGTTTTCTTTTAAACAGAAGTTCATAGGGTGTTTTATTATATTCTTTGACAATCAAAGTTCTGTTTTGAACAGTGCAGCTGTGTTCACAGCTTCTGCCCAAAATGTTATTGGCAGATGTGAGTCAGCTAGCATTGTTCTTGCTGCTTCAATTAGAGTTTTGTTTCTCCTCTCGGCAACTCTATTCCTTTAAGGAGTTCTTGGAGCACTAAATTGCCTAGCTGTGCCTTTATCCCTGCAAAATGAGTCTAGGACATAATTAACAAATTCAGTTCCATTATCACTTCTTAGTATCTTGATTCTTAGATCAAGTTGATTTTCTATCTTAGTGATGAACTCCATTAAAATTTCTGATGTTTCACTTTTATGTTTTAAGAAAAATACCCAAGTAAATCTAGTGAAATCATCAATAATCACCAAACAGCACTGCCTTTTACCAATGCTTAACACATTGGTAGGACCAAAAAGATCCATGTGCAGTAACTTTAGTGGTGTTGTGTTTGTGTTAATTGTTTTGGACTTATGTGATACTTTATGTTGTTTGCCTTTATAGCATGATAAATAGTGATTAGAACAGTAAAATTCTTTCTTTGGAACACCAATGACTAAGTCATTTTTCACCAATTTATTCATGTTCTTCATTTTGGAATGAGCCATCCTTCTGTGCCAGAGTTGCGCTTCATCTTCTGATGATTTAGAGATCAGGCATGTTTCTTTGCTTGTTAGTGCTGTGTTGTTCATATCCAACACATAGGTGTTACCTTTTCTTGGTGCTTTAAGAAGGATCCAGTCTTCTAGAATTTTGAAACCTGGCTTAAGAATGTAGCAATCAGAGTTATCAAAGAAAGTAGTATAGTGTTGGTCACAGATTTGTGATACACTTAGTAAGTTAAACTGTAAGTTTTCACAAAAGTTAACTTTTTCAAACTTTAAAACTCCATTTGTTACCATTCCTTTACCAGTAATTTTACCTCCCTTCTTATCCCACCAAATGCTACATATGAAGCATTCTTATGTTTGAAGTCCTGCAAGATGGGTGCAGTCTCCTGTCATATGTCTAGAACAGCCACTGTCAATATACCACTTGTTGTCAGCCCTCCTTGGATGTTCCTGTAAACAAAAATAAACTTAGTTAGACTTAGGAGCCCAAGCCTTACTGGTCTTGGCCTTGACATTGTTATCCAGTGTATCATCTTTCTCATGAATAAGACTTGAAGTTTCTAGATTAGCTGTACAGTCTGTTAATTCATTATGTTTAGTTTGGGGTGAGGATGTAATGGTTGATGAAGTTGAGGTGATGTCTTCTTGATTCATACTGACTTGGTTAGTCAATTTGTTTGAGACTTCTTCTTTGATGTGGATGATGAGGAATTGCCAGGAAATGTTTCTGCATCCTTTGCTTTGGACTTAGGCACATCATTGCCTTTGTCAAAGTGATCAAAGAAGTTGTCTTCTTCCTCAAGTGCTACCTTTTTGTGTGGTGCATTATTTTGCACTTGTGATTTCTCCTTCTTATTCTTTAATTGCACCTCAGCAACTTTGTTGTTTTTCTTAGTAACTTTATGTTCTTGTTGTTTTTTCTTTTGGTTTGAATCTCTATCATCTTCAGAAGATTGTGAGTCTGACTCAGAGATATCTACTTTCTTTGTCTTGACAATCTTTGTTTTGTTCTTCTTGTTGAAGTAGCATTCCTTTGTATTATGGTTGTTTTTGTTGCATATTGCACAATATTTGTTGAAGTAACAATCTGAAGTCATGTGATTGTTCATGTTACATATTGAGCAATAGCTGCTAAGTAGCATTCTTCTGTGCTGTGGTTGTGCATGTCACACCATTTACAGTAAACTTCATCTTCACTGTCAGATGCATTCCTTTTCTTTGCCTTCTTCTTGCTCATCAGTTTTTGCTTCTTTAATTCCTTTTCAAATTTAGCTGCTGATGAGTCTTTTCCTCTTCCAGACATGATATCAAAAGGTTCTTGTGTTGTATCTTTTGTGTCCTTTTTCTTAGTCTGTTCTGATTTCTTCCGCAGATGATCTGCGGAAGTTATGTTCTTTTCTCCTGATCCTCTTTTTGCTGACTTTTTTTATTTAGTTTATTGAATGCATGTATGCCTTCATTTAATTGCTCAATCCTTGTGTGGATTGTATTTAGCAGATTTCTTTGTTTTGGTGGATAGGGTAGTTTAAGTTCATTTAGTACCTTTGGAATTGAGTATTCTTTTAACACAGTTTTATCCTTACCCAACCCAGTATTATTAGTCTCAGCCTCTTCATCTAAGTCATCACAGTTGTCATAATCAAATTCTGACAGCTCTGAGTCTGATGAACTAGATTCAGAGGACTCAGTATTATTTAGTTTATCTGATGACTCAGGTATGAGTGATTAGATAAACTGTTGGTCATTGACTCAGGTAAAGGAATATAATTGTTGGTAACTGGTGGTGCAACTGCATGAAATCCCAATCCTGAGTTGTTATTAGACTCAATATGAAAGTTTAACAGTTTCTCATACTGTTGTGATGACAATTGGAATTTTTGCAGTTGCACCTCAGTAGATGCATGTTCTGACATAGATTTGGTTAAAGATGTAGTCAGATGCTCAACTTGTGCTTTTAGATTGTAATTTTCAGATACAAGTTTATGTAAATCCTTTTGTAAAGAATTAATTTTGACTTGATAAAGTTTGTGTTCTCTAACATGAGATTCATTTAAGAGTAAGGTTTCTTTTACTTTATCAGTTAATTGTTGAGCATGTGTTCTATATCTTTCTACTTCATCTATTCAAGAAGGGGAACACAACCTTTCTCTTACCTCAGTGGCCATTGGAGGGACTTTGTTTTCCATATTGGCCATCAAAGCTTGGTTTTCAGCAAGTACTTCCTTCTCATACATGCTCCAATCACAAGTACCATCCTGTAAAATAATTAAACTAGTTTCTTTAGTGTTAGAGATACTTGTTGTATTGTTTGGTGGGGATGCATTGGTTAATAGTGGTTGTGTGAAACTCTTTTGACTAGGCTGTCTTGAGTCAGTTGACTGCTATTGGCTGTTATTGCACTCCCTTGAAAAGTGTCCAAACAGATTGCACTTAAAGCATCTCACTTTGGACTTATCTACACCAATTTTTGTTGTTCTTCCTCCAACAGACAATCCTTTGTTTCTTTTCATGTACATCTTGGCTCTATAGGCAATCTTTGCCATTTGCTATTGCAGATCCATCTCTTCCACTTCATCAGGATGAAGTTCTTCTAGATCTTGTTGACAAAAGTGAGCAGGAGTCAAGGTGCTTCCTAGATAAGCCTGAAAGCTTGAGCTGAAAGCTGCAAAGGCAGCTTTCTGTTCTTCAGTCTCCAGAACCACAGTAATTGGTTCTGTTTGATTGTTATTCTTCTTGCTTTTGGATTCATCAGCCTTTCCTTTTGTCTGTTTGTGCTGATTGCTTTGAGTTCTTGATTTTGAAGGCTTTGCTGCGTAGAAACTTGTTTCTCCTTCCTGTTCACCTTCATCACTGGAGTTGTCTTCATCTTTATTGCAGATGAATGCACTGCCAGTATTCTTCAGTTCTTTGAATTGATAAGGTGCTATAGGTGCTTTCACACTTTTGTTTCTTGTCTTTTCATCCAGCTCCAATGCTTCTACTTTTGCCACTAGAGTGTCTAGACCTATTGTTTTTAGATCAATAGAATTTTTAAACATGGACACAGTCTGTGTCCGGTTTTCAGGCAAAGAATGAAGCATCTTTTTATTCAGTTCTTCATTGTTGTACTTAAGTTCAAGGATGTTTATCTCCGTAACAAGTTGCATGAATCTATGCAATTGTTAAGGGACTGACTCACCCGGAATATGATGGAATGTTTCATATTGTGCACGGAGAGTATCCTTCTTTATGCTTCTAATCTCGTCACTACCTTCACACAGAGTGTGCAGGATTTTCTATAACGAGTTAGCTGTTTTGTATGATTCACACCTGATCAAGAGTTCTTCAGGCAAAGCCATAGTAAGCATACTATAAGCTTTGATGTCAATATTGACTCTCTTGGCATCATTAGGTGATAGATTCTTTAAACTGATGGGTTGATTATTATCCTTATAGTCTGCTCCTAAGTCAGGTGGGATATAAGGTCCTTCGGTAATCGAAGCCCATAAGTCAAAATCTGTGTAATTAACATGATTCCTGAACCGGATTTTCCAGGTTTTAAAATCAGATTTGTTTTCTAGTTTAGGAGGTTGATAAGCACCAACAACTGAGTTACTCATGTTATTTAATTTTGAAGAGCAGAGGTTTTGTTTTAAAACAGAATTCGATTAAACTAATCAAAGCTGATAGATTAGTTGATATGAATCAATGAGCACTAAGCTCTGATACCACCGGTGAATCCAGGGATCGTTCAGGAATTATCAGAATTGATTTGAACAAGTTTTGATCGCGGAATTATCAATACTTGGTGTTTAATCTATTAATAATACTAAAATCAACCAATCAAACATAAAATAAGAATAATCAAACCGAGAAACTCAATAATGTTAATGGTAATGCTTTCTTGTTGCTATTGATGTTGCTAATCTTGAATACAATGATTCAGATAATGATTACTGATGATTCTAATGATTCTCAACTATTGTTATGTTTATGTTGTTGATCTCGTATATATATATAGAGATCTAATTCTGTTCTATTGCTAGCTATTTTGTTGCTATAACTAAGCTAATTAAAATTATCCAAATCCTCGCCATGTTTATCGACTTAGGAATTTGAGATTTACAACGAATCTAATATGAATAAAGTTTGTTGATGTGACGTGAAATATCCGCTTGAATAATATGTCTTCCATCGTCATTAATGTTGTTGTTGTTCTGCCATGTTGACTTGTTGACTTGATGTTGACTTCTGAGTTAATTGGTCTTCCGTAGGAATTTACTCTTCCGCAGGAATTTACTCTTTCGCAGGTAGTCTGTCTTCTGCAGCAACTGTTGTTCTGTACTTGTTCTTGTGCTTCCGCATGAGTTCTTATCTTTCGCAGCAATCCCTCCTTCAGTAGCTTGTTCTTTTCTTGTTCAGCTGAGGTTGTTCTTTCGCAGGAGATCCACGGATGTACACTTCAATTATGTTCCTGAGAACATCTACGGAAGAACACTTTATTCATCCGCAGTTGTTCCAACACTTTAATGTTTTCTGCATATTCACACATATATTTTGAAATACATCTTATCACAGATTAATATATATTATGAAGTGCAAATTCAATGTTATTTAATTTATAAACACAATGATAATAAAATATATTCATATTATATCATCAAAGGCAATAATTACAATTATGATTACAAGAGTGATCTTTATCATCTAAACCTATACAAGAGATCTATCCCTAACAATTTTGATACATAATTTATGCAAATCGTACACCAAATTTTGTAGTTAGCTGGAAAGTGACAAGTCAAGGTCAACCACACAATGACACAAAGAACAAGTAACTAAAGCAACGATGTCACTTATGACATGAGTTTTGACTAAAGATGTATTACCCAATAGAAAGACAGAGAGTTTAAATATTTAGATTTACATGATGTGGACTTGATGACAAAGTTGTGACCTTTATAGTTAAAAAAGAGTGAGAAATTTTATAAAAGGAGAAGCTCTAGGTAAAGATTCAATTTCTAGATGTATAATACAACTCTCACATGGCTTCATGGGTTGTTAGCTTTAACCCTAAAGCATGCAAGCATTCATGGCATTCTTTCCCACAAGTTAGCACCAGAATCTTGATTATCTACCTATGCTTCATGTTTCAAGTGAGTCTCTTTGACTTTAGTATCAATACTCGATACTTTCTTGAGCCATATTATGTTTTCAAATTTTACATGTTTATATCATAATTACAATTACAATTCCTAACAAGGCCCGAGTCACGACATAAATAAGACATGAATTTAATCATGTCTTGGGCTATCTAATATGTTTAACAAAAAAATTCATATTTGGTTGACTTGTGTTTAATTCAATAGGGTGTGTTTGGCTCGACCCATTTAATTAAACAAGTTTATCCGTCAACCCTCTTAGTCCCTATTTAAGTGATGGTTTAACAAAAACTTCATGTTTGGGTAGACTCTTTTAACTCGTTTAATTAAATAAGTTTTATTTAGGTTGACCTCTTTAAACCGTTTCACTAAATAAGTCGACCCTCAACATTAACCTATCCATTATAACGGTCAACTCCTTTACAATCAATCAACCCCTTGATCCGTTTAGATAAATGGATTATATTGATTTATCTGGGTTACCCGATTTTGTTGTTTCTAGATTAGAGTTAATGCCTTTTACACAAATAAATACATGAGTGATGTTAGGTTCAGTTATTTAATCCATCAACATGACAAGATTAATAAGCCTAGTGTCGAAACATCAACCTAAGTTACTTATACATGGTTTTAATTTGAAATGGTTCTATAAATTTAGGGTCTCGATATCTGGACACCCCCTGATTATAAATCGACACCCCAAATTTTTATGTGGGTCATATAGCACCATACACGTCGTAAAGGTGGGTCGTATAGCCCTATATCGGGCATATAACCCCTTTGAAAACCCCTTGAATTTTTCATCATAGTCAGTATCGAAATTTGCTATACACGTCGTATAGCCCTATATGTGTGTCGTATAGGGCTATATCGGACGTATTGCCCTCTGACAATCCCCCCAGAATTTTTCTCGTTCAGTGTTTTAGACCCTATACGCCGTGTATGTTACTATACCAGTCGTATACAAGGTGTCGATTTATAAAGTGTAGTGTATGTATTTTAGGACCCTAAATTTATTACTATTCATTCATTCTCTAGACAATCTTAAGATGTACTTTGATCTAAATTCTAGTTAGCTGTCACCATCATTGTTTCAACCCTTCAACAGGTCTTAGAAAGTCAACGCTTTTAAAGCTTGTTTGTGTGTGTTTCTTTAGGTTGCAGCCATTGAGACATCTGCTAAAAACCAGATCCAAAGTGTGGAGAAGGAAGTTGAAGCTTTGACTGAGCTGTTCGCGAAGAAGTTGCCCAACTAGACGGAATCGAGCCTGAAAGTGAAGCAATAACTCAGATGAGAATCAAGGTTGACTTTTTTTAAATTCACCAAAACCATGTATAAACTTCTACTGTAATAAACCTTAAAGGAAGTGGCATAGTAGGTGTGGTGGATGCGAATGAAATTGAGATGATGAAGATGATGGGAATTCTGGTGGGGTTTGATTCGACTAAAGGGAGACCTGTTGAAGGAACGATGTGAGTGGGGTTATATCATTGGGTTATGTTTATTTTGTCAGTCTGCAGACGTTAAAAACAGACAGGTCTTCTTCTTGTAGACTGCAGAGGTTTGGTCCACCTCTTCTGCTGCAGATGTCTACATATGTGGTCCGCAAACTGCAGACATTTTCCTGCAGAAAAAACAAATAGCACCTAAGTCTCTCTAGTAAAGCTTTCAGGTTTTAATCTACTTACTCTCGTATTCTGTCTTTAACCCCTTGAAGGCCTAACTCTTTGACGCAAGTTCTATATTGTTGAGTGTGGAGGCTGATTTATAATAATTAGAGGGTCTTAACCTTAGTATCCAATCTATAAACACATGACCAATGTAGTTGTAATTCTCATCGCATCCAAAGCAATAATATTGACTCGCTGGTTGCAGTTTTGGATAGAGGTCAGTTCAGGACGAAGCATGTGTTTTTCTTTTGTCCATGCTTTTTTTCTTGTGTTTATGTCCTGTTTGTGCCTCCATCAGCTGCTGCTTATCACCAGCATCAGCAGTTTGATCATCAACGGCATTTTGTATTCGAACAGAAGCACTTCATCAGCTTAGCTACAATAGTCGAACACAGCTGCTGTTATTGTTCTGCTGTTTAATCAGAGGCTGCTCAACATCAGCAGGGATCGATCAGGTTACACTGCTACAGAAAAAGATTAGAACAGGCGAGTTTGTCCTAACAGCCCCGATACCCCTGACATATTTTCCTGTGAGTTTTTCAATAACAGGTTCTCACTGTTACGATAAACTTTGATGATAAAGACAAAAAGATCTTAAGGGCAGAATTAAGTATCATCCAATTATGATTCAATTACAATGAAGGTGTGAGTATTCACCAGAGACGATGATAATAACGAGGGGGTAAAATAACAAACAAATATGACAGCTGTGGGATTTGAACCTACGCCCTTGCGGACCAGAGCCTAAATCTGGCGCCTTAGACCACTAGGCCAAACTGTCTTATTGGTGATTTTAATGGTCTGTTAATAATGACTAACTTCTGTCTACACCCCTTTGTATACACGAATTACGAGAGAAAACTTACCTAGCTAATAATTATTTTTTGTGTGATAAAGATTTATAAAATAATTTAAGATTTTATACAAAGATGGATTTGCAAGAAAAACATAAATATATTCATTTAAAGTGATACGCTAACATAATCACTTTTTTGTTGTTGAACACTCTAACTAGTGATAATTACTAAACAAATTAAGAAAACATTTTAATAAAGTAGTTTTTAGCATGGTAACATTTTCAAGGATTTACGTGTATTTAAAGGAAAATAATAAAGTATACACCCTCTCTAGGTTTGAGAGTATTTGTAACATGTTGTCTTAGAACTTAGAAGTATAGATGAAAGTGGGGGTAACTTGCATGGTGATACAAGAGAGAAAAATACAAGTTTTGTTGTAATTTTCTAATCTTTTTTCTCATTAACTCGAAGTTCTTTAATACGATAACCTGGAAAAAAAAACTACCTAAACATGGGACCGTGGTAAACACACTAAATTAAGCATACAGAAATAAAAGTGCAATTATGAAATGATATGGGGAATTAAAATAACGTGGCAGGACTAGTGGGTTGTGATCCATGGACAACGTGCTCATATCAATACCCCCCTTCTAAAAAAAATGGTCTTGTTCTCAAGACCATGCTATGGTGGGACATCTTTCATTACAATTGAATCAAAGACCCTCGGCTCATCGATCTTGCATTTCCGTCGGTGTTAGGCGTTTGAGGAGTAGTGGAGTGGTCATAAATGACGAGGTTCCGAACATGATTTGGGCAGGTAGGGGTGCTGTGGATGAGGCAAGTACACTACTGTTGGCTTTGGTTTCGAGTAAAGAAGCACCACTTTTGAGTTTGTCTATAACTAATGAAGCAAGTTCGTAGGCTTGTTGAAGGGTGGTAGGATTAAGGATTGCCATCTCGGTTTGAATGTCGTGTTGAAGACCAGAAATAAATCAATTTTATAAAGCCTCTTGGGACAACTTTGTAACACGATTGCTGATCTTCTCAAACTCGGTTTTGTATGCTTTGATAGTGGACATTTGGACGAGCTTGAAAAGAATGGCTTCATGGTTCTCATAAGTTGAAGGACCGAAACGTAACTCAAGTGCTCGTTTGAAAACGAACCAAGTGACAAGGAGGTTGTTGTTTGAAAAGGTGTTTTTACCAACTAAGTGTGTCGCCCGTAAAAGGTGGAGGAAGAGTGCCCAACAGACCTGGCCAGATAATTAACTATGTGAGTAGTGGTTTCGGTGAGTTTGTTCAGATTTGATTGGAAGGTGTTTGACGTTTGGCCAAGGCTTCTGTTGCTTTTTATCAAAGCTGAAAATAGAGAGTTGGCTTGTGATGAAGAGGAGGCGGTGACGATGATTAGTGGCTCCAATTTCTTGTTCAAGGGCTACATCGGGTCATCCATGACAGTGGAATCTTTATGGGGGCGACATTAGTACAAGAATGAAAGCACCAAATGCTAGTACTCGTGAGTAGGTAAAACTCCAAAAAATTAACAAGAAAGTAAAATACAAGTTTGGCTGTGATTTTCTGATCTCTTTTCTCAACTCAAAGTTATTAAATACAATAACTCGAGAAAAAAACCACCTAAACATGAGATCATTGTAAACAAGCTAAATTAAAACATTAAGAAATAAAAAGTGCAAATATAAAATGACTCAGGGAATTAAAATAGGGTGAAAGAATTAGTGTGTTGTGAGCCACTGTATGAACGACATGCTCGTATCATACTAATTGTAAAGCGACATCAATCATGCCTTATACTTTTGATAAGTTGAATATTACATGATACAAATTATTTAATAATCATACAAACATACCATGAACACTATTAATCATGTTATTGTAAGGAGATATGATGTGCTAGATCACCATCATTAACAAGATAAAATGATTCATAGTGATCTCTTTGTGTGAATCATTTATGTTTATGAGATTCGTTTCTAGATGTGTCCAAACTTCATTGAATATGAATACCAATAACAACATACATAAAAATTACTAGGAATACACAGTGAAGATTCAGAATTGAATTTCATCAGCAAAACAAACATTTTATTGATTGATAAGTAATAGATTTCAAGAATTGACAAATCACTTTTTGAATTTTTGAGCAGAATTTCGTGGAATGTAATATCGTATTGTTGCAATATTCAACAATGGCACTCGTTGCAGTTAGGGTTTCACATCTGAAATCATCAATAACTCTGTACGATTCTTCCCCCTTTTATCATCAAACAATAATAATCTCTTCGTACGATCAAATCAAGAACAAATTACACCAATTACCAGTTAATCCGTTATTATTATAACATGATTGTACTGAAAATCTAAGGCCGAAAGCTCGTGTTTACTGATACTTCTTTTTCAAATTCAACTCAAGCTTCAAAGCCACAACAGCGAAAATCTCATCGAAATTGCAAAACTGTATGATAATTCATCTCTTAATCAACTCCATACACAGGATTCAGTGACGATGGCTTCAACTATATGCTCAATTCACCCTTTTTCGCCGTGTTCTTATCGTGATCCGAGATTCCGGCTACCAGAATCACAATTTACATCAACGCATTTGACTCTCGCTTCGTATATTATTCCTAATTCTTCTTCTACCACCGTGCCTTGTCGATTTAGCTTGGGGTTCTCCCTCCGGAGGTTTAATCGTCACGTGGATCGTCGGAAAATAAGGTCTGTGGTTGCTGTTGGACCGATGTTCTTCTCGGAGAATCCCCTTGTTGGAGATACTTTTGCGATGATTTTTTCTGGCTGCTTTGCGCTTTCTATACTTCGAATTTATGAAGAAACTGCTAGGAGAGGGATTTTTGATCAGGTTCGTGCTCTTTAATTTCTTTGAATTGTGTAATTTGTTGAAATGTGAAAATTAGGGGAAAAACAGGAAATTGAATTAGATGGTGAAATGGTGTTCTGTTCTTTAGGGCATTTTGGATTAAGTAGTTTTGTTCTGTTCTATCGTGGTGAAGAGAGATCTATTTTGATTCTAAATAGTTAACAGTGTGTTACTTTTCATCTTGGCATCAATCACACATTTTCAATACATGTGCAACCTTATTCTATAAGCATAAAGATGAATGTGTAATTCATATAATGAAAGAAATTAGCCGTGCGATTATTTTGGTTGGCATAATATCTAAACATCTGTTCTTGCAAGGCTTGTGTAACCTGGTATGAAGGATATCAATGTTAAGATCAACATGTTTGAGTTGCTTTAGCTGGTAGGAACTCCTTTTAAACGCCCCCTAGAGATTTTCCCATTGATCTGGGTATCTGAAAAGGATGCGTAACTGGCAGTGGAGAATTAGAAAAGATATATGCATGTTATGGGCATTTGCACAATAAGTTATCATAGGTTAGTGTGCTTATATTCGTTCAACTTTGGTTATAGGCACATTTAGAATCTTTCAAAGCTATTCATGTATTAATTCTTGCCTTTTAAGATGTGCTCTTTTGTTCAGAAACTAAATAGGAAGCTTGTACATACAACGATTGGGCTGGCCTTCATGTTATGCTGGCCTCTCTTCAGGTAATATTCATACATGATAAAAGAAGGGACATTTGTGTCAGCTTACACATACTGATTGAGTTAGTTTTGAACTTCTGCAGTTCAGGTCGTCAAGGGGCAGTTATGGCAGCTCTTATTCCTGGTGTCAATATTGTAAAGGTGCTTCTCATAGGGCTTGGGATATGGAAAGATGAAGCAACTGTGAAATCTATGAGCAGAGATGGAGACTACAGGTTCCCTTAATCCTTATGTGCATATATATCCATTGGATTTTATCAAGCAATATTAACTAAACTCACTTATTGAGGTAAAGAGTGCTGTTTCTTTTCTTTTGTCTTGACTAGATAAGAATCCTCAATTATAGATTCACTCAGTTGTTTTCTGGAGAATTGAAGATATATTTCACATTAAATGAAGAGTTTGTTAAAACAACCACATCTCATGCTTCTCTTTTTGTTCTCACAAAAAATCCAGTTTCATTTGAAGAAATATCAAATGATATAATATACATTAAAACACTCCTTGATATGATTTAATTACCTTTATGTTGTTTATTTGTGCATCAGAGAACTTATTAAGGGACCATTGTACTATGCTTCTACCATTGCTTTGTCTTCTCTAATTTACTGGAGAACATCTCCCATTGCAATTGCTGCAATTTGCAATCTTTGTGCTGGAGATGGTACTTATCCTTTGTAATGTTAACATGCCATTTTAGTATATCGACTATTAGTCAGGAGCGGAACAAAGTTATGAACATGCTCTGAAAGTAACACATGCTTCAGGTATGGCTGACATTATTGGAAGACGATTTGGAACGAAAAAGATTCCTTACAACAAAGACAAGTCTTTTGCGGGGAGCATTGCCATGGCAGTTGCTGGTTTCATTGCGTCTGTCGGGTAATCTTTATGCAAATACCTATAAAATTATGAAAAGGGCAAATTGCATAAAAATGTAACCAACTTTTTTGCGCCTGAAAAGACCATTAAAGTTTCAAATATTTTTGAGTTAAGGTATTTCAAGAAGTTTGATTTTAGATAATCAAACCTGGTTAAGTGATCCTGTGTAAGTTTGATCGTGTTGACTTTCTTTAGGTGTTCTATTTCTTAGGTAATTAATTACCTTAATTATATATATTTACCTTAAACAAGTTGGTTACCTAGTTGGTTTGTTAGATTCATCTTTTTTACTCCTAAGGGTTGGCAAAGGCCACATAAGTGGTTGTTCAATTGGTGCCAGGTACTCTTCCAGTGTTACGTGCGCATGGGTTATTTATTCTTTTAAACTTAATTATTACATATCTGAGTGTTTTAAAGATTAGGCAAGACCTGGATATATCATACTTAAGTTAAAGGACCAAGTAATTCAAATGCATGTAACACACTATAAAGCATGCCTTGCACCAAACTATATGCCTGTTGCTAACCCCTAAGAGAAAAAAGTGACGAGAAGGGGAAATTACCTAGGATAATATTGTAATATTACACACGTAGCATGTTTATGGCCACATGTTAAACGTAATACGTATGTGCTAAAAGGATCATAAATAGGCCAAGATCTTCTTGTTTGGGAATAAGGATTCCAGTTATTAACAAAGAAAGAGAAGAATTCGTAAAATGATTAATGAAAAGAATATACTAATAACTTCTCTAGTAAAAATGCTAGACAGTCTCTTCTTTTTTTTTTTGGGGTGATGGGGGAACCCACTTATACGGTAAACCCTTGGGTCCTGCAAATACCCTACTAACCGGAAAGGACTGGTTAAGCGTGGCCGTGGCCAGGTAGGTGGCCTTCTGGGGAGCATGCGCAGTCTTTTCCTTAGATCCCAAGGCATTTCATCCTTTTGGCTCAACCATATGTTATTTATACTTGCTCAACAAGTTCAGAAAATCATGATTAGAGTTACAAGCTATTATACAGTAGCGTTATGTTTGTGTATATAATAAGAAAAGATTAGCAACTTTCAAGATTTAACATGGATTTATAAAAAGAAAAATTGTAGAAGGGTGGTGTACTATAGACCATAGTATATTTTTGGTATTCTACGTTATTTACCCTCCAAAAATGGTAACTTATAAAAATAGACTTGAATACAGGTAATTTTGCTCAGTTAGAAGGTATGATTTCACATGACCAACCATATCCTATTTACTTTAATGGGTGACATTTGCCACCACATATCCACTTGTCCTCTATAAAAGAATAATTGGTAAGTTGATGTTTTTAAGTAATTTATTGCTTTTTTGATAAGTTTCGTGTTTGAATAAATTCATAATTTAGTGTTGATTACTTAGAGGGCTTGAATGATTTGCTATTTATTTTCTTAATTTGTTCTTGGTGGTTAACCTTGAATGTTCTTGATGTTCATCCACCACCACTACCATCACCATCAAACTAAAACTAAAATCAAATCAAACCTGAAACTAAATTCAATATAACTAACACTATGTTATTTATCCTTAGATCCCAAGGCATTTCATCCTTTGGCTCAACCATATGTTATTTATACTTGCTCAACAAGTTCAGAAATCATGATTAGAGTTACAAGCTATTATACAGTAGCGTTATGTTTGTGTATATAATAAGAAAAGATTAGCAACTTTCAAGATTTAACATGGATTTATAAAAAGAAAAATTGTAGAAGGGTGGTGTACTATAGACCATAGTATATTTTTGGTATTCTACGTTATTTACCCTCCAAAAATGGTAACTTATAAAAATAGACTTGAATACAGGTAATTTTGCTCAGTTAGAAGGTATGATTTCACATGACCAACCATATCCTATTTACTTTAATGGGGTGACATTTGCCACCACATATCCACTTGTCCTCTATAAAAGAATAATTGGTAAGTTGATGTTTTTAAGTAATTTATTGCTTTTTTGATAAGTTTCGTGTTTGAATAAATTCATAATTTAGTGTTGATTACTTAGAGGGCTTGAATGATATTGCTATTTATTTTCTTAATTTGTTCTTGGTGGTTAACCTTGAATGTTCTTGATGTTCATCCACCACCACTACCATCACCATCAAACTAAAACTAAAATCAAATCAAACCTGAAACTAAATTCAATATAACTAACACTATCTCAAATCTAGACAAAATTAACCCCGAAACTAAACACACAAACTCAAATCCCTACAGTACCTAGCAAATAAAAAACACAAGCTAATTACGAAAATCTAGATCCCATAACCTGGTTTATAATGCAATTTGCACTTTTAAAAAGTCATTGGTTTGTGTACTTAATGAGACCCCTGTTGTTATGTACTGGCAAGTTTTAATGGACTTTTGGTGATAGGTACATGCATTATTTCTCCATGTTTGGCTACTTTGAAGAAAGTTGGCAAATGGTCTTCGGCTTCTTGGTCGTTTCAATTGCTAGTGCATTGGTTGAATCCCACCCTATAAGCACCACATTTGATGACAACCTCATGGTGCCACTAACATCTCTCTTGGTAGGAACTTTAGTTTTCTAATAACATGGTGTATGTACCATTTCATCTTGTACTTTTTCATGTTCAATAAACACCCTTTATTATTGATTGATTATAAATCATGTTTTAATGTTAGATCTCCTTCCCTTCATTATTTGATTCTTTGACCTTGACATTTTAGTAAATAATATACAATCAAACCTTATGCAAAGTGGTAAAAGCTGCAAAATGTATGAGAGTTAACCTTGTTATTTTGCAGAATTACATAAATTATAAATTTCTGTATGTACAGGAAAAGAACATTAAGGGTGGGACTCCCACCACCTGACCAGAAAACCTACAATCAGTTCAACAGTCAAGATTGCAAGGCTAACTATACCTACCTATTAAGTATAGAACAAAAAGAACACAAGTACAGATAATATCTCTCTCTCTCTATCTATCTCTATCTCTATACACAGTGTGTGTGTCTAGAAATCAAGGGACATCTCCATGATTCCAGTTCCTCTGAGACGTGTTAGCTGAACTCTCCTTGATCAATGAAGAACTTCCGCTGCTCTTTCTTAGCGTCATGAGGCGAGGGGCTAACACAAGGAAACAGAGGAAGACCGAGAAAAGAAAAATGACAACAAACGCCATAATCTCACCATTAATGGCATAACGTGGATCGTGTACGAAACTATCACCAGAAATTGGAGCTATTGCAGGTGCTGGTAAGACTTCATCTGAGGTACCCATTTGAGTGTGATGTAATTTCCTTAACCTTCTATGTTTGTATTAAATTTCTTGATATAGATATTAGTGATATGGTACTTGACTTGTCTTTCCTAGGATCCCACAATAATTTGTTTTTTTGTGTGTAATGATTCAATTGGGGATGGGAATAAAGTGTCTCTTTGCTAGCAGGACCTATTAGAATGCTTTCATGCTAGAAGACAGACAGAGTAGTTTCAACACTTAATAGATCCACATGTTTGCAATGTGATAAACTAGTCATGCCAGTTTTGTTGTTTTACTGCCCAAGGTTTTTAGCCACCCGTTTCTATTCATGTGAGATTTTTCATAAGATGTAGGTGATAAACTGAATACTAGGTTTTACGGCTGTCTAAATACTTTAACCTTTTTATTATTTACAAGTGTGACACATTAATGTTAGCGATATACCATGGCCTAAATTGACTGTAAGTAGACGAGTGAAAGATGTTTACTTATATTAATAACTAGGATATAAACTATTGTATAACACGGGTTGAATAAAAAAAGTATTAAATTGTTAGTATTGAAGATTTAAGAAATATTAAAAAAATAGTCAAAATCTCAAACAAAGTCAAGTTCTTAGTTTAAAACGAAAAACCTGTAAATGTGAAAATTAATTTTAAAGAACATATATATAAATAAAACATAATACAAAAATAAAAAAAGATAATAAAATTAAATGTAAAATTTAAATATGTGAATTATTATAATTTGATTTATGTATATTGTTTAATAATGAGAGAGCAGGAAAACAATGGCAGACTCATAGAATTGTGTCACTGGTCTACCCATCCTAGCAAAGACAAAGAAAGAAACGCAGGTTCAGGCTATTAATAAAAAGAGGCTTCCTTCTCTTTTTTTATGAGAGAGCAATTGAATTGCATGATGTTAGGTGTAGATGTGGAAGTATACAACTATAGCTATATGATCATTGGTAATATACGTTTCAAGAAATTTTACCAAGAATTAAATAGCCCTAATAAGAGGGGGTTTAAATGGATTTAGTTTAATATTTTCTTCTAAACCTAATTTTTTTGTTTGGATATATTTTTGATTGTCCTGGAGTTGTTTAATCAAATTCTTCTTTTGTTTTAAAATTGTTTTCGAAGATGTTCTTCAATATTCATATGTTTTTTTTTAACGGCAAATGTGCGACTATACTTCGAAGGATAGATGTTATCTTAATCAAGCCCATCTGTTTGTTTCCTAGCTGGGACCGCACCCTCAACCCCCCAGAATGAAACCCATTGCTGAAGAAATCCTCTGACTCAACTCTCAGAATTTTACTCAGAGTGAGACTTGAACTCATTACCTCGTAATATATATTCATTGTTGCTTGAATAGTTACAAAATCCAACAATAAATTCAAAAATGAAAACATACAAAGCATTTAATGGTATGTGAAAGATCCAAACAAAAAAGCATCATTGAAAAGAACAAAACCAAAAAGCAAACCACATCACGAAACTAAAAAGCAAACCCACATTTAAAATAGAGTTAAATACGGTTTTTCATACTTGAACTTTCATAAAAATTATCATTCGAGTATAATGTTTAAATTTTACTATTTGCATTCATATGTTTCACAAAAATGTCATTTAAATCCATTTAATTGTTGCTAATTAACATCGTTAACTTATTTGCGTTAAGTTTCTATATTAGGGGTATTTTTGTCAAAAAAATTACTAAATAAAAAAATCAACTCTAAGCGAGGGGTTTTATGTGTTTAGTATCTTTTAGTAATTATAGTTGCGATTTGAGTCCATGGTAGTTTTTTGTTGTATTGTATTGTTAATGTATTTTAGTTTAGTAATCATGTCACTTTCGCATGTCTTGTAAAATAATAGATTTGTTTGGTTTAAAGTTTAATTATGTTTACGATGATTTATATTTATGATTACTATTCATGGACTTTTAATGTCATATGTTTTATTGTTTTCTTAGGGTGAAGGGGCGTACACGTTGTGAGGCACGACGAGTCTCGGCGCCGCACCTGCACCGCCTCCCGCAACTCCCTTCACGCCGCAAAATTCCTTTTTCACGAGATGGTCTCAGCGTGAGGTTGTGACCACTATATGTGTAAGTGTGTGGTGTAGTTGTGTATTGTGGCAACACCGCCGTCATCAAATTTAAATGTTTGGTGTATTATAGTGTGGTGTAGTATGACATGAGAAAATTTAAATGATGGATTTATGGTATAGTGTGGTGTGTGTGGTGAGAATGCTCCGTCAACCCTTATACTTTTATGATGATTTGTATTTTATGGTTATGATTAAAATGGTTTGTGTTATATGACTTGTTTGTTTATCTATATTTTTTTGTGATGTATATTTTATAAAGTTATAAATGAGTCACTTTTATGTGATTATCATTATATTTAATTTTATTTAATAGGTGGATTTAAATTGCAATGGTGATCATCAAACGAGACTGAATGCCTAAACCCTGCACGTAAAGTTGATTTTATATTTTGTAATTATTTTGACAAAAATACCCCTAATGTAAGAAACCCTGATGTAGGAAACTTAACGGAAAACGTTAATTGTGTTAATTAAAATAGTTAAATGGATTCAAATAGCAATTTTTGTGAAACATTTGGATGCAAATGGCAAAATATTTAAACTTTTAGACTTAAATGAAAATTTTTATAAAAACTTATGGAGGAAAAACGCATTTAACTCATTAAAATAAGATTACTAAAATGACGGGTTGGGTTGGGTAGCAAATTTAAACAACTTGAGGTAAAACTATATTTAGGTTAAATTTTAGAGGGAGCAAGGGTGGTGCCGCTGGTGATGGATTCGTGGTGCTTCTGGTGGTGGTCAGGTGGTGTTGGAACGGGCAATGGCGGTATGGTAGCAGTAGAGGTGGTGGTGACAAATGAGGCGTTGACAGCGGCAACAACAGTGCTCTGGTGGTGGTGGTGATTGTGGTATGAGTTACGACAAGTAGGTGGTGAAGACAAACAATAGTTGAGGTGGTGTTGGTCCATTTGGATTAGGGTGTGAACAGTTTGGTTCGGTTTTAGCCTCCACCGCAACCGATAACCGAGCGTTGGTTATTGAAAAAACCATAACCGAGTTTCCGGTTTCTATTTGGTTTTTTTAGCGGTTTGGTTTCGGTGAATTTTCCAAACGTATGGGTCAACAGTAGCTGTTTGTTTTGTTTGAGTTTTTGTTGTTTTATCTCTTTGTTAATTAGGGCCTTGGGGTAGTGGTCTACTGGATTCAAAGTCATAGGTTGCATGTTGCTTATTTTGTTTTTTAGAGTGTGTAGTTATTTATTTACTCTTTGCATTGTAAGCCAATGCCTCTTTTAATTGAAGGAAGCTAATTACAAAAATGAATATTACTTTAGTTCTCTTTCTGCTATTCTCTCAAGTTTTCTTCTATTTCTTTTGCACTTTTCTTTTCATGCTTCTCTATCATTGATTCGAAAAAAAATAAAATAAAAGAATTGAAAGTATAAAACAAGAAATACATGAAAATAGGTTGAAAAGACATTGAAATATGAATGATTGAGTTCGGTTTTGGTTAACTCAGTTAATCAAGGGTATAAATCAAAAAGCATAATCGATTTTCGGTTAATTCGTTTTTCAGTTAATTCGCTTGTCGGTTGATTTTGGTTATGTTTCGTCAGTTAACGGTTCGGTTTTTGGTCACCTTTAATTTGGATCTAGTCAAACATGGTATGGGAAGCGAGGTGATCTTGAATACTTAATAATCAAGATGTACTTGGAAAAATAGAAAGGAAAAAAAAGGAAGCAGTAAAACTTTGTTGGCACACATGATTTGAAGAATATTAACTAAAGATTCAAATGACTTTTAGTCGGTGTCATTAGTATTGTGATTAGAGGGTGGTAATTCTTGACGCGCCATAAAAATAATCAAGTTCATTTATTATAACCGGATTATTAAACATGTTAAAGTGTTAAATCGAACCCGATCTGTTGAGTAAACATGTTAACTTGGTTACGGCCCGTTTATTAGTGGGTTAAGCCAATACAGGTTTAAGTTCACAGGTTTTAAAAAAGTAACTATTTAGATTATAGAAGGGATTTTTTTAATTTTGATGTGCTGTATTTTCATTTCCCATGATTTTATTCTATTTATTTCCGGAAATTAGTTAATTTTTCGTAAATATATTTGTACCAACTCCAAATTTCTAGAAACTTTATCATTACTCTAAGCAACTTATTTTAACTTCTGCATTCGCAAACTCTTTCAATTATCTAATCTTGATCTAATATATAAATTTAAGTTTGTTAATTGCAAATGAGAGATAATGAACGAAATCAATTAAAAAGACACCAACCATAAAAGAAAGGTCCATGTTAGTTAGAATTATCGGTTGTTCAAATTGTTACCAAATCACATAGTATTAAGATGAAAAGTAAATGAGTCAACCGAAACATGACACGATCATTAATGGCTTTAGTATTGGACTGACTTCTTTAAAACGAATAATGGTTTGTTATACAAAAGAACAGAAAAAGAACATAAGAATGCTCTAAACTCTCACATAGCTTCATCACCAACCAGCTTAAGGCTTATAACGATCGGCTCATTGTGTCCTATTATTTTAAAGATGTGTGTATTTTGGTCATTGTTTTAAATAAATCAGCTTATTGTGTCATATACGTTTATTATTTCATATATTTTACATCATTTTTTTATATGTATTCATAATTGTGTTTTACATTTTAGATCATTTTATGTAATTTTGTCGTTGTTTCTATAGATTATATAATCTTGTTATCTACCATTGTGCTTTACAATTAGAAGTGCACAATGATATACTTTCATCTATCTATTTATAAAAACTTATAGTGTTAAAAATAACACAGTGTGTTATTTTTTATTGTTTTTTGTACTATATCTAAACTTGTTTTATCTATTATTGTGTTTTACAATTAAAGTAAATGTATTTTTTAATATACATAGACATAACATAATTACGATAAAAAACACAATGAGACATTGTGTTATTTTGTCTTTGTTTTTAATATATTAGATTAATTAATTGTTAATTTATTATTATGTTTTACATATTAGAGATACACAACAATGTTATTTCACCATTATATTTTTTAATATTTATTATTTTAGACAAGAACAATGGTGCAGGACCGTTAAAGGGTACTTAAGCTTGCACTTAGTTAACACACTTAGGAGGATCTTAAGATCACTTAACAATTCAAATAGAAAACTGTGAACTTTTACTGAAGATACAAGACAAACACAAGTAAAACAAGAACAAGAACACAAGATAAAGTTTTCAAGGAAGTTGTATATTGCTTTTCTAGTTCTTTTACAAGTGTTGTACCAGTATCTTTTTTACTACAAGAACCGGAGACTACTTATACTACATCCTACAACCGTCAATATGCAAAAAGACAGTTGGAAGTGACTAATCTAGACAACAAGATCAGCCTAAAGTCAAAAGGCAGATTGCCTTTTGACTAGTGACTATGACAAGCCATAGCTCACTGACTTTCCTATTACAAAAAGCCAAAAAGAAACAAAAACAGAAACTTACAGACAAAGACCTTATCTACTTTATCATAAAGCATGGAAGTCTCACCAAATGATGATAGTTGGTGAACCACCAGAGCATGCAGCGGACAGAAAGTTACTTTATGATAAAGTTGATGGAAAATGTATCTTTTCTCTCTCCTCAGAAGAAAATCAGTCTTGTCTTTAAACAGCTTCGGAAGACTTTGTCTTGAGAGCTTCGAAAGACTTCATCTTTTACCTTCGGAAGAGTTGAGTCTTTGGCTTCGGAAGACTTTACACTTAGAGTATTTTCTAAGTTAAGTGTAAAGCTTCCGCAGCAGTTTCTTCTGAACTTTAGTTTTGGAAGATTTTACACTTAGCGTTTCTCTTGAGTGTGTAAAACTTCCAAAACTGGTTCTTCTTTGTTCTAAAGTGCATGTTGGAAGACTTGGTTGTTTTGGTATCCTTTGGTTGCATCAGTCTCTTAACTTCAGAGGTTTCTACAAACTCCCCCTAGGCTGATGCTACCAAAACAGAGAGGTTCTTCAGACTGGGATAGTCCACATAAGGATCTTTAGAATTCCTTTCTTCATCAGCAGATCTGGATTCTTCAGACTTATGAAGTACCTTCTCATGTCAGAGATCATGCAGAGGGAGTTCAAGCATGTCACTTGTGAAGTAGACATGTTGTTCTCCCTGATCTCTAGTAACATAACATATGTTTGGATCTTCAGCAAATGTCCAGGACAGAATTTGTCTTCCTACAGAGAGGGGCTCTACTATGATAGGAGTTGGTTGAGATTCCTCTTCATGCACTTCCTTAGAGTATTCTGACTTATCCTGAGGTTGGGAGGTGGATGCCGTTCTTCTTAGTTGATGATCTTCTTCTGGCCATCCTCTTTTTCCTCCCGGATGATTTTAACTGAGAGGGTTGGTCTTCAGTACCAGGTTCTTCAGTGGATTCCCTCTCAGTTGGGATCTCCTCTCTCCCAGTTTCAAAAGGAGAGGGAGGAGAACCCTGCTGTGGGTTAGAAGATGAAGTTGGCTGTTGTGCAGCTTCAGATGCAGGTGGTGTTGTCTCTGTAGGTTCAACCTTTACTTCAACTTCAGGTTGAGCTTGACTTGATGATGAATGAATGTCCACAAGCTCTCCCCTTTTTATCTTCTGCTTGATCACCCTTATGTGCTCATCCATTGTGGATAGAGACATGGGACCAAGCCTCCTTTCGGAGAACCCATACAGCTTCAAGAAGCTCATCATCCTCTGCCTATCTGCAGACTTTTTCTGACTTTTCTGGATGATGGCTCTTGATTTTGCAGCTTCTTCCCTTTGCCTCTTCTTTGCAGCTTGCCTTTCCTTTTTGGCTTGCTCTTCCAGCTGCTTATTGTATTCAAATAATATATAATCATAAGGCAAGGGAAGGAGTGCAGGTGCCTGATAGAGACCTGTGGCACTCAGGTAGTTGATCATTTTTAATCTTTCTTCTTCATCAACTACCTGAGGTTGTTCAGCAACCACAGTCTCTGACTCGGGACTTTCCTGAACTGGGGAGAGGACATTGTAAAGCCTTTTTCTCATCATTTCTTCCTTTTGTTTGAGGGTCAAGGCTGCATCCTCTGCTTTCTTCCTCTCCTTTGATAATTCAATGTCAGCCAGTTCATTTAACTCCTCTAAGGGGAGAGAGATGAGTTCATCTATGTTGAAGTTCCTGGTCCCCAGATAGTTGAGCCTGGCTGCCCTTAATTCATCTTCTTGAGTGTTTGGTACAGGGGCAGCCAGAATTACAGCTTGCATGAATCCTGGGGAACCACTTGAACTCTCTCCCCTCAGCTTCCTCTTCCTTTCTCTCTTTTCTTCTTCAATCTCTTTAGGAGTCATCTTCCTTTTACCTTTGTCAATTTCAGATCTTGATGACTCATCCAGAGAAGAGCTTTGGCCTTCATTTCCTGATTCAGCAGTCAAGCTTTCGCCAGAGAGAGGTTGTGAAGCACCATCACCAGCTGGTGCCTCACTGAGGGTATGGGGTGCTGGAGGAGATCTTGTCTCAAGGTTCACAGTCTCAGCCTCTGGGCCTTCAGTCAAGGCTTTCCCTTCAAAGCTAATCTTGGGGTCTACCTTAACATCCAGTTGACCAAAGGCTTCAACTGCTAGCCTCTGTCTATATGATGTTGTTCTCCTTTTGAATTCTGCCAGCACCCATTCTTGAATTTGATTGGCTTGTCTGACAGCTTGTCTGTTATTGCTTGGGTTGACAAGTGCCAGATCTACCAGATTTATACCCTCATAGAAACTCAGGTTTGAAATGTTTAAGATTTTTAGTTGACCCTGAGCTCTAGAGAGTACAAGAGCTTTCCTATCACTATCATACCCCCAACCCCTGATTGGGTTCTCAGAAGGGGCAGACATTGCTCTTGGTATCCCTTCCTCAAACAGATGGTGAATTTGCAAGTCGAGATTTCTGTCTTGAGGAGGTTGCTGAGCATGACACACTGCAAGATAGGATGGTGAGTCCTATATGTCCATACTCAAGGAAGAACTCCCAGGTTCTGTGGCTGTCAGGACTTCTTCCCCTTTTTTGGTAGCATCACCCTCATGCATAGGTAAGCTGAGGAAGTGATCCATAACATCCACAGGTTCTTGTGGACCTGGATAAGTTTGTCCTATGGGTCTCTCAGCTAACTGGCCCTTGAGATCGGTGATCTCAAGTTGCTGGTCATGGACCCTCCTTTGCAAGATAGTCACCTATGATTCAAGGTGAGCTATCTGTGAAACCAGTTAGGTGCAGATGTCTTCCAGTTGGTGCACCCTGAGTTTTAGACTCCCCTCATCTTCAGTTGAAGAATCATAGAGGGATGAAGGAGGTGAACCAAGGTCTGCTCCTTCACCACCAGCATGGGGTTCTTGGCTGCTGGATTTCCCCTGCCCCATGACAATGTCAAGAGGCTGGGTTATCGTGGTTGAGGTCTTAAATATGTAATCACTGGCAACAGTGAGAGCCTCTTCCATATGGGTCTCCTGGACAATCATAGGAAGATCCACCTCAGTTTGGGGTGTCTGATGTGGGCTAGACATGGGTGAAGCAGGCGTACTCATCTCCCCTTGAGTGTGGGTAGAGAGGGGAAAGTCATGGTACTCACTGAAACCCAAATCTTCATCAGAATAGAAGTCAAAGCTGGGAATGGGTTGGTTAAGATCAAGAGGCTAGGGATGGTAGCTTTCCCCTAAAGGTTGATCACTAGAGTGTTGAGACTCAGAGTGATGGCTTAAGGCTGTTTGTGGAGTTGTGAGCTCATCAGGCTGAGCATGAGGAACCTCAGCACTGATCTTTGGAAGAATGGGAGTGGTTTGCTTCTCAAGGGAAGTGGGAGCTTGAGTGTCCACTTCCTCCTATGTCGGTTGTGATATGGGGGCCTGCACATGCTCAATAGCAAGTGCAGGGGTTCATTTGGATTTTCTAGTGTAGGTGAGGGTAATTTTGGCCTTGATGGTGGTTAAGAGGTGGAGGGTGTTGGATCATCACTAGATGGTGCAGCTAGGATGTCACCCTGAGCAATGAGCTCAAACATTTTTGGGACAAGGGCTGTTTCTACCCCTGAGAACCCAACAGTTGGCTTTTTCAATATCTTGAAAATGCCGGGCCTCATGTGTGCAAGTTTAAGAACATTACATGTTCCCCTCAACTGTGGTCCCAATTCACAGTTAAGAATGTGTTGAACATACCGGGGGAACATGTAATATTCTAAGGAATCCAAATTCACTAGTAAATTTGTAAATACAAACTGAGAGTACCTGAATTTGACCCCTTGAACCATCCGATGGACAATGAAGGAGAGGTCTTCAGGAATCTGGTCCCATCCTCCATGTTTGTTGGATAAGCTGTGGATGACGATATGGAGGAGGTATTTCCATTAGAATAAGACCTTCCCCTTCATGAAGGTCTTGACTGAAAAGTCACATTCATATCCCATCTACTCAAAGGAATGGGTGACAGCAGCTTTTGGAAAGGACAGCTCACCTGCTTCATCATCCAGTTGCAAGTGGGTGTTTATAATGGCTGGAGTGATGAAAACCGTCCTCCCCTGCACTGTGGCAGACAGTGCCTTCTCCCCGTCCATGGTGACCTCTTGACAGGTCCACCAGAACTCAAGTAACTGATCCTCATAGAGAGGAGGATCGATTGTAAGGGAGGTGAAGTAGTGAGACAAAGAAAGATACCTACAAACGTCTGAGAAGCTTGGATCCTTCTCAGAGTTTAACAGGCAACTTGATTATGTTTCCTGTGTAGGTGCATGGTGAAATCCAGGTCGTTATGATGATCAAGATTGCCATTTGAAGGAGCTTTGTAGTGAAGGAAGGAAGAAGAAGATGAAATTTTAGGGGTAATTTTAGGTTAAGGAACAATGAGAGTAGAGAGATGAAATAGAACCGTTTGGAAAGATATACTCTGGATTTGAGACAAAGTTATGACAAAAAGATAAACTTTGAAATCCGTAAGTGGGTCCTACTTCTGAAAAACGCGCCCAAAAAGTTAGTTTTCTTGGATGTAGTAAAAGCTTCCGAAGGCAATTTTGGTTTTGGAAGCTTTGCAATCAAAGCTTCCGATGGCACTTTTGCTTCGGAAGATATTTCAAAGAGTTTTGAAAATTTTGGCTTCGGAAGAAATAAATGAGTCTTCCAAGACTAAATTGCTTTCGGTAGAAATTTGTTCCTAAAATGCATTTAAGTACTTATACCAAAATTTAAGCTTTGGAAGATATTTCAAGAATTTCTTCCGAAGGTAAATCTTAGATAAGCTGTTTAAACGATTTAAAGACATGAATTTTCTTCCAAAGACAACTTTTGCTTCTTCCGAAGGTAAATTTTCATCATTCTAAGAGATATCATTTTAAAAGTTCGTTTTTCTTCCAAAGAGAACTGGGCTTATGAAGTGATCTAATAGACAACCTAGGACACATAGTTTTAAGAAATAATATTGATTAAGTTATTAAGAAAAATCTATTCAAAGTTAATCATCCTAATAGCTGATACAAGATATTTAAATCTGTGTTCATCAAAAGCTTTTATGAACAAATCAGCATATTGTTCATTTGTGTTAACTTTGATTAGTTTTATCAAACCCTTTTCAAAATTATCTCTAATCAGATGAAACCTGATATTGATGTGTTTGGTCCTTGAATGCTGCACAGGATTCTCTGTAATAGAGATGGCACTGTTGTTGTCTATGTGGATAGGAGTCTCTTTGAAATTGAACCCGTAGTCTAGCATCTGATTCTGAATCCAAAGCACTTGAGCATAGCAGCTGGCAGCAGCAATGTATTCAACTTCAACAGTTGATGCAGACACACAGGATTGCTTTTTGCATTGCCAAAAGACTATCCTTCCACCCAGGAACTGACACCCCCTAGATATGGACTTTGCAGTCATGTTGCAGCCACCATAATCACTATCTGTATAAGCATACAGATTAAAGTCTGAATTCTTTGGATACCAAAGGCCTAGATTTGGAGCACCTTTAAGATATCTAAGAATCCTTTTGACAGTGATTAGGTCTGACATCTTGGGGTTGGCTTGATATCTTGCACATATGCATGTGACAAACATGATATCAGGCCTGCTAGCAGTAAGACACATAAGTGACCCAATCATAACCCTATAGAGATGTTCATCAACATACTCCCTCTCAAGATCAGGACCAAGGGAGTGGTTTCTGGCTATGGGTGTCTTTGAAACCTTACAGTCAGTCATCTTAAATCTTGCAAGTATGTCCTGAACGTACTTTGACTGACTTATGAAGATGCCATTTTCAACCTGTTTCACTTGAATTCCTAGAAAGAAATTGAGTTCCCCCATGGCACTCATTTCAAATCTATTCTTCATCAGTACCTCAAAGTCTTTGCAGAGCTTTGGATTAGTTGAACCAAAGATGATGTCATCTACATATATCTAAACTAGCAATATGTCATTTCCTGTTTCTTTAATGAAGAGAGTCCCATCAATAGTACCTCTTTTGTATCCATGTTGACAGAGGTATGTTGATAGTGTCTCATACCAATTTCTTGGAGCTTGATACAGTCCATAAAGGGCTTTATCAAGCTTGCAGACATAATCAGGATGATCTGGGTCTGCAAAGCCAGGTGGTTGTTTAATATAAACTTCTTCATCAATCACCCCATAGAGAAAGACACACTTCACATCAAGCTGGTAGACCTTGAAATCCTTGGATGCAGTATAAGCCAGAAATATTCTTACAGCTTCAAGTCTTGCAACTGGATCAAAGACATCAGTGTAATCAATCCCTTCTTCTTGAGTGTATCCTTGGACAACCAGTCTAGCCTTGTTTTTGATGATAATCCTTCTATCATCCTTCTTGTTCCTGAATACCCATTTGGTTCCTATGACACTTTTCCCTTGAGGAAGAGAGCATAAGTTCCAAACCTTCTGTCTTTTGATTTGAAGCAAATCCTCTTGCATTGCTTCAATCCAGCTTCCATCCTTCAAAGCCTCATCAACTTTCTTTGGCTCTATTTGGGATAAGAAACAAGAATTTAGACAAACATAGCTGTTATGAGTTTGTCCTCTTGTTCTTACCCCTGGGACAATATTTCCAATGATATTGGTGGTGGGATAAGACTTGTGGATCCTGAGTTGAGGGATCACAGCAAGTTGGTTAAACAGATCTAAGTTTGAGAAATTCTGATCTGGCAATAAGGTGTCTCCCACCACATCAGCACACTTATTAAGAGAAACTTGATCCAATAAGTGTGTGACATCATTCATGTTGTCTTCAATGGAGTGGTTATCACCATCAAGAAATTCTTGATCACTGTCACCACCTCCAGTTCCTCCTCCTGCATTTGAAGTTCCTTCTCTTAAATTCTAAGCCTCTGAGCTGGAATTTGAAGGCAATTCATTTGAATCAGTAGTATTTTCATGCTAGTGCTGATGGGAGCTTCAATTGCAGGGTTAGTCACCACTGGAGCTGAAGTAGTCTTCTTGTTTGGTCTTCTCAGCTCAAATCTTAGATTAGGATCTTCTGTTGACCTGTTATCTGTATATCCTAAAACATTGTCACAAGATTTGTTAAAACAGTTGGTAACTAAGTCAAGATCAAACAGCCAATCCGGACCAGAACCTTTTACACAAGGTGTGTGTTCATTGAAAGTCACATTGACTGACTCCTCAATAATTCTAGTTCTGAGATTGTATACTCTATAAGCCTTAGCTTGAGAAAAGTACCCAACAAAGTGTCCATCATCTGATTTCTTAGCAAACTTAGCTATTTGATCTTTGGTATTCAAGATGGTGCAAGGACATCCAAATGTTCTGAGAAAACCAATGAATGGTCTCCTTTTATGCCACAGTTCATAAGGAGTCTTACCATGTGTCTTAACTACCAAAACTCTATTCTGCATATAGCAGGCTGTGTTGACAGCCTCTGCCCAGAAGGTGATGGGCAGTTAGAGTCAGACAACATGGTTCTTGCAGCTTCAATAAGTGTCCTGTTTCTCCTTTCAGCAACACCATTTTGCTGAGGAGTCCGGGAGCACTGTATTGTCTTGAAATACCCTTTTATCAAAATGTATCAAGGATTTGGTTTTGAATTCAGTTCCTTGATCATATCTTATGATTTTGACCTTGTGATCAGATTGATTCTCAATTTTCAGAATGAAATCTTTAAGATTTCAGGAGTTTCATCCTTAGTTTTAAGGAAAAACACCCAAGTGAATCTTGTGAAATCATCTGTGATCACCAACAATATGAGGTCCTTCCTAAACTCATTACACTGGTGGGGCCAAACAGATCCATATGTAACAAGTGAAGGGGAGTAGTGATGGAGTTTCATTTCTTTGGCTTGTGAGACACTTTGTGTTGCTTCCCCTTCAGGCATGCAACACAGTGGTCATCACTTGTAAACTCTTATTTGGCATTCCAGTTACAAATCATTCTTAATCAGTTTATTCATGTTCTTAAAGTTTACATGGCATTCTTTTATGCCAAAGGAAAGACTCATCACTATTTGCTTTAGATAGAAAGCAAGAAATCTTCCAGAGGAGATGTTTCCTGCAAGTCCATCTTGTACATGTTCCTTTCCTGGGGGCTCTGAGCAAAATATGCTCTTGAGGAATGTCAACCCTAGGCTTGAGAACAATGCACTCATGCTCAGTAAAGAGCATATGATGTTTTGGTCATAAAATTGGGACACACTCAAAAGATTCTATCCAAGCTCCTTGACAAATTTACCTTCTCAATGCTGAGCTTACCATTTGAGGACCATGCCCCTGCCAGTGATGTAACCTCCTGCATCTCCTCCAAAAGCAACTGGTCTCCATCAATTCTTTCAAAGTTTTAAAAAGGACTCATTGCCAGTCATGTGCCTGGAGCAGCCACTATCAATGATCCAGATATTTTGTTGGTCTTTAGCTGTCCCTGCACAAAAAGAGATGATTTAGTTACATTTAGAAACCCAAGCCTCATTGTCTTGGGCTTATTAAAATGAGTTGAAGGTAATGAAACAGTAATTGATCCTATGCTCAGGCTTTGAGGATCATTTGTTGTTTCTGATTATGAGCTTTTAGCCACATGGTCTTCCTTCATCTTCCACACCACATTTGGAAGATTGGGCTTGACCTTCAAAGCTTCGGAAGTTTTGGTAACTTCGAAAGATTTGGTGACTAGACTTCGAAAGATCTTGCCTTCACTGCAGCAAGCTTAGTGCTTCGGAAGCATTCCTTCTTCCGAGACCAACTTTCCTCCGAAGGCAATTTCATTTGCCTTCTGCTTCATTTTGGAGCTTCCGAAGGAAACAGATTTTCCTTCCAAAGCTGTTTGTTTCTTTTTCTTCTCAGAAGTTTTTCTTGATCATGTGGATAGTACTCTTGGGATTGTATTGACAATCCTTAGCCAGATGTGAAGTACTACCACACATAACACATTCAAATCTTTCCTTTGAGAGTCTTCTTCCCAAAAAAGACTGAGCTGAACACTTTCCTTTTCTTTCTCCACCTTTTCAGATGATGCATCAGGCTTCTTAGGGTGAAGCTTGCTCTTTGAAATGGATGGTTCAGGCTGTGCAGCTGCTTTGACACACAGCTGGTCAGTCTTCTTGTTGTGCTAGAGTGAGTTGAAGCTGAAGTAGAACTCTTGGTACTAGAATTCTTGACAGGATCTTCAGCTTTCATCACCTTGAACCCTGCAGAGATAAATACTTGTTTCTGTTTAGGATCAAAGGTGGTCTTGATCTCTTGAGCTTTTCTGGATCTTCTCTTTGCTCTTTGATAAAGTTCTTTCTCTTGGTTTTGCTCAAACCAGCTTCTTTTTCTCCTTAGGAGCATGGTGACCCTTTTTGGATTGATTCTCTTCACTCACCTCAGAGTAGTCATCCCTCCTTTCTCCTCATCTTCAGGTCACTTGGGATATGCATGGCAGCTCATCTTGACCAGTTCCACACCTAGGAGATCTGACTGATAGTAGAGTGTGTGGAGGAGTTATCTCACTAGATCCCAGTCCTGCTTATTCGGATAACACACTTTGCATGCAGAGATGAGGATATCATGTTCTTGAAGGTCTCTTCTTCAAGAACACATTTTTCTGCCCTGGCTTTGCTGATCACAAGCTTAGCCTGGCATTCAGTCAACTTGGTAATGAGATCCTTAATTTGAGTCCTATAGTTTGTACTCTCATGTTTAAGAGTTGAAACTGTTTTCTCTAGATCTTCTATCTTAAGTTTATAGTCATTTTCAGCTCTTTTAAAATTAGCTTTTAAAATATTTAAAGACTCAATATCAGATCTAATTTCCAAGTTGTAGGACCTGTATCTATTCACTTTAGCAATACATTCAGGAGAGAAAAGATGTTCAAGTACCTTGGCTTCATCATGATCAGCCATGAGTGCATGGTTTGGAGATACATCTTCAGCTTGAAAGCTCTAGTCAAAGCCTCATTCTTCAACAGCAACTGCAGCTGCTGTCTTGGCTTCTCATTCTGGGCTCTATGAGTGAGAAGAGCCATTTGCTGGACTATCTCCATGTAATCCAGATCATCTGGATGGGATACAGTCCAGGTCTTCAAGAGTGAAAAGAAAGTTGCCTGATTTCATCAGTAGAGACAAAAGCTTGAGAAGAACTTGTCTCGTGGAAGGGACTTCCTTGGATGTAGCCTTCTGGGTGTCTCTGGGAAGGTGATGAAAGGACCCTTTTATGAGTTTTTAGGGTAGCAGATGAATGATTGCTGTGGTTTTCTGCTATCCTTTCAACCACATGAAGGGCTGAACTCTGTGAGTGTGGAGTTACCAGATGAATTTTGCATATTCATCTCCATCTGGTATCCACTGAGTATCCCATACAACTCAGTGAGAGTAAGGGTCTTGAGGTTTTCAGTCCTCTTAATGACCACACAGTAGTGTGTCCATTGTCTTGGAAGAGAGGACATGAACTTCCTAACAATATCCCTGTTCTCAATAGTTACCCCAACATCAGCCAGAGTATCCACAATCTCAACATACCTGAAGTATTGTTGAGTCATGGTCTCACCTGTCTTGAAGGTGAAGTTTTCAAACTGCTGCTTCAGGAGATCCTTCTTGTTCTCCTTGGCTTCATTTGAACCCTCATACATCAGTTTCAGTGCATCCCATAGCTGTTTAGCGGTCTTGCACTTCTTGAAACCTCTGTAGATGGAGTTTGGAAGAGCAGTTTGGAGGGCTGTCATGGCTTTCTGATCAATGTCAATTCTTTTCCAGTCTTCATCAGAAAAGTCAGCCCTCCTTTGGTATCATGCCACCACCAGCAGCAGCTGAAGAGGTGCATGGTACATGAGGTCCATTGACAACAGACTCCCACATCCTGGAATCTTGAGACTTGATAAAGCCTTCCATTCTTTGACACCAAGTGTCAAAATCCTCAGGAGTGATCAGTGGGGACTTTGTCATAGTTCCAGTTTCCATATCAGCTTTGGAGATAGCTGCCATTTGAAGAGTTAAGTGATGTGTGTAACTAAGAGGATTTGAAGATGGTGAGATCTTACAATCAAGAGCCTGGAATGCTCTGATACCAAATGCAGGACCGTTAAAGGGTACTTAAGCTTGCACTTAGTTAACACACTTAGGAGGATCTTAAGATCACTTAACAATTCAAATAGGGAACTGTGAACTTTTACTGAAGATACAAGACAAACACAAGAAAACAAGAACAAGAACACAAGATAAAGTTTTCAAGGAAGTTGTATATTGCTTCTCTAGTTCTATTACAAGTGTTGTACAAGTATTTTTTGAATACAAGAACGGAGACTACTTATACTACATCCTACAACCGTCAATATGCAAAAAGACAGTTGGAAGTGACTAATCTAGACAACAAGATCAGCTAAAGTCAAAAGGCAGATTGCCTTTTGACTAGTGACTATGACATGCCATAGCTCACTGACTTTCCTATTACAAAAAGCCAAAAAGGAACAAAAACAGAAACTTGCAGGACAAGACCTTATCTACTTTATCATAAAGTATGGAAGTTTCACCAAATGTGATAGTTGGTGAACCACCAGAGCATGCAGCGGACAGTAAGTTGCTTTATGATAAAGTTGATGGAAAAGGTATCTTTTCTCTCTCTTCAGAAGAAAATCAGTCTTGTCTTTAAACAGCTTCGGAAGACTTCATCTTTTACCTTCGGAAGAGTTGAGTCTTTGGCTTCGGAAGACTTTACACTTAGATATTTTCTAAGTTAAGTGTAAAGCTTCCGCAGCAGTTTCTTCTGAACTTTGGCTTCGGAAGATTTTCACTTAGCATTTCTCTTGAGTGTGTAAAACTTCCGAAGCTGGTCTTCTTTGTTCCAAAGTGCATGTTGGAAGACTTGGTTGTTTTGGTATCCTTGGTTGCATCAGCCTCTTAACTTCAGAGGTTCTACAAATGGTATTAGAAAAAACACATACTTAACAAAAAATACAAAGACTGCATTAAAAGACACAATGAAGATATAAGTTTAAAAAATAAAAAATTATTTTTTTATAACAATACAGTAGCGTTTAAAATAAAAAAACACTGTTTTTGTGTAAATTTTATAAAAACTATGCGTACATAAAAGTTAAAGAAAGGATAAGATTATAGTAAAGAGATTAATTAAAAGATTAAGAAGAAATATGGGATGACATTGTCCCTTTGTTGTTCAAAGAGTAGTCATTTGGTCATTTGACAATAATCGATATTGTGTCATATTCGTTATTAGTATATATTTAATTATTGGATACGTAATATTATTATGTTTACGTTTATATGTTTTATGTTATTTTGTCATGTTTCTTAGATTATATAAACTGTATATCATGTGTTTTACAATTAGAAATGCAAATGATATACTTTCACACGTAATTATCAAAACCCATAGTGTAGAAAATGCAATTTTTTTCATTTTTTTATAAATTATATAACATGCCATTATCTATCATTATGTTTTACAATTAAAAGTAAACAATAATGTTATTTCACCAATGTATTGATAAAAACATATAGTGTTCAAGATAATATAATTACGATAAAAAAACAAAATCAGACATCGTGTTCTTTTGTCATTGTTCTTAACAAATTAGACTAATTAGTTATTAATTTATTATTACGTTTTACATATTCGAGATTCACAACAATGTTATTTTATCTTTATATTTTTTTAAATTCATCATTTTAAAAAACAAAAGTATTTTGAATAGCAAAAAACTAATAAAAGGCACAATAACTACACAAAAGACCCAATGACGAGATATAAGCTTAAAAATAAAAAAAGATATTATTATTTTTATATAACAATACGGTACTTGTTTTAAAGATTAAAACACTCGTTTTTATGTTATAATTTTTATAAAAAAATAATATTGTAAATAAAAGTTATGAACATTTAAAAAATGGAGAAACTTACAAATAGTTAACAAAATTGGTTATTCCTAAAATACATCTCTAATAAACTTTTTTCTACAAATTAATCTCAACCATTGATTAAAAAAATAGATAGTTGAGATTACTTCTTACATTTTTAGAACCCTTTTTATTTGAATCTTTCACTTAAAAAAATGAAGGTATATATAAAAAGTTAATATAAATAGTTATTCCTAAAATACCCTTTTAACAAACATTATCCTGTAAATTGATCTCAACAATTGATTAAGGAAATTGATAGTTAAAATCACTTCTTACATATTTTAGTTTTGGCGCCCTTTTTATTTGAACATTTTCTATTAAAATTACCATTTTAGTGATCATATTAAATGCTAAAAATATTTTTTATATTCTATCTAAATTATAAAACATGTTATTATTATTTTAAAAATAAATAAATATCACTTTTTAATACAGAGAACTTTTTTCATGATTTATAAACTCAAATTTAAAACAAATTGGAATCTTTAAAAAACATTTTTGTACAAAGTTTTTAAAGACGAAAGTTTAATGAATGTTGTATTATTTTATACTTAGCTAGTTGAATATACATAATTCGAATCATATAATATTTAAAAGATTATTTATATTTTCTAAATATTAATTACTACTTTTTATTTTAATATTTTAATTCAATCCGTGCAAAATACGAGTTTCTAAACTAGTTAATATTATAGCAGTTTATTTGACATCTATCTATAGAATAAAAGAAGGTTTTGTGTGGACATTTCTCATAATTTTAGACCTCCTTGATTCTAAATTTTCAGTTTGTCTATTATATTAATTTACATTAACTACTAATGATATTATTAAGTTTTAAAGTTAAAAATAGTTTTTTAATAAATTAGAAACATGACTTTAATAATTGCAGTTTCTAAAAAGATAATTTTTACAAAACAAGAAATTATTATAAAACATTTACTTTTTTAAAAATACAAAATATTTCAAATTCTTTTTGAAAATTAAAACTTTTATAAACCAAATACCTGAAATTCAAAGTCATAAACAAAAAGTTTTAGAAACAACATTTTTCTAAATTGGTTTTGTTTTGGAATTAAATGTTTAATTTTTTTGGGTAAAAACAAAAAAAATTTAATAAAATAATATTATTGTTTATTAGTTAGAGTCCTTGTTTGTAATTTCAATCGTATCGTATCTTAAAATATTGTTTTATAATTAATAAAATTTTGTTAGTAACTATTTAATATTTAATTTATTTAACCTTATAATACACGAAATAATAACCTAGTATCAAATAAATATGAGTTATGTTTGGGTTCAAATATTCAACATGTCAACCTGATCCGTTAACCTGACAATCAACAAACTTGATATGATGGACACATCTAGTTATGATTAATATTTAAAGGTGAACTTATCGTAACACTGCCAAAAACATGTATAAAATATGAACATTGACCTCTTTGAGAACATAATGATTCAAATCGTTAATAATCACCACCATTGCTGGATGTGACCAAGCTAGCCGTAGGCATATTCATGTTTGGGCCAGCGGGAGGGTGTGCACCCACTCAAGTGGTTTTAGGCTCGTAATTTCGGTTTTGCTCCTAGAGGTTTGACAAAATATAATTTTTTCAAAATATTTAAAATCATTTACTTCTAAAAGTTTTATAAATTGTTTCAATTTCAGTCTAAAGTTTTATTAGTTGTTTTTACTTAAATCCAAAATAATATAAATTTTAAACTGAATTTGAAACAACTTATAAAACTTTGGATGTAAATTGACGTTTTTTAACGTTTGAAGAAAAATGGTTATTTTTGTTAGAATTTAAGGAGCAAATTAAAATTAACTCTTTTAAGTAGATGCCCAAGTGTATTTTGTAAAGCCACCCATGGATTATTTCTAAAGGCACTCAAGTAGGGCTGCAAACGTACTGAAAGTTCAGCGAACAGTTCGTGAACTGTTCGGCGGAAAGTTCGTTTACGTTCGTTCGTTTAGTAAATGAACGAACACGAAAAAGAAAATTTCGTTCGTTTAATTAAGCGAACGAACATGAACACAAGTCGTGTTCGTTCATTTATGTTCGTGAACGTTCGATAATGTGTTCGTTTATGTTCGTTCGTGAACGTTCGAGAATGTGTTCGTTTATGTTTGTTAGTGTGTTCGATTATGTTCTTAGTTTTTGTGTTAGTTATTTTTATGACAATTATGTTAAGTGTTTTTTGATATTTATATTTCGTGTTTATTTATTTTTGGTAAATTTTGTGATGAAAATACTGATTTTATTCTAAAAATAATATGTGATCATTTGTATTCGTTTGTGTTTATGAACTTCTTGTGTTTGTCATGTTCATGAATATTTGTTTGTTTTCGTTTAATTTTGTTGAGTTCGTTTGCCTTCGGTAAGTGTTCGTGAACAGTTCATGAACATGTTTATTTCCTTAATGAACGAACACGAACAAAGAAACCCGTTCGGTAAGTGTTCGTAAACAGTTCATGAACAAGT
Source organism: Flaveria sonorensis (assembly GCA_025506505.1). Lineage (NCBI taxonomy): Eukaryota > Viridiplantae > Streptophyta > Magnoliopsida > Asterales > Asteraceae > Flaveria > Flaveria sonorensis. Next base: position 50,972,423 of record CM046436.1, read on the forward strand.
TTATTTCTTAATGAACGAACACAAACAAAACTTTGTGTGTGTTCGTTCGATTCGTTTGTAGCCCTACACCCAAGGACCCAATATGCAAGAGCCCACTTCAAGCCCAATCAAATATTTCATTCAACAGCAAGCTGAAAATTGGAGGATGCTAAAGAATTGCAATCGTCAAATACTTCGCCTTTGTTGATAGTAGTACTCAAATCCAAATCGTGAAACTAAGGTTTTAATCAGGTTTGTTCTAATCAATTCTCTATTTCTCCTTTTTGGGATCGTAATATTTGGCAAGTTGTATGGCAAGTTGGCAATTATTGGGTTTGGGTTTCATTGTAAACTAGTTTGATATTTGATTTTAGGATATGGTCATATGGGACAACAATTAATAATGAAATTGGAGAAAATTATATAAATGGTCCCTATGGTTTGACCAAATTGCATATTTGATTCTCGTACTTTGAAAATTGTAAGGTTAGTTTAAATTTTTATGTAGTAATTGCAAGTTTGGTCCCCAATTTTTTAAAAATTATAAAATTAGTCCGAACCTTTATGTGAGCGTTGCACTTTTGGTCCCTAAAGTTATTTAAAAGTTAGTCTAAACTTTATAAAATATATAAAAAACTAAAGAGTAAATTACACGAATAGTCCCTGGGGTTTGCGCGTATTGCAATTTTGGTCCTCATTTTTTAAAAGTTACAGATGCGGGTCTGAACTATACAAAGAGTGCACGTTGACGGTCCCTGACACTAACAGAGGTCAAAATTTCTTTGTTAAGTATTTGAAAATGATAAATATACCCTCCTATATAAATAAAAGATACCCTCCTCCCTGACACTAAAAGCATCCTCAGTCTCCTTCCTCTCTCTTGACACCTTTGTGTCAGCCAGTTCATTCAATTCTTCTATGGGAAGAGAGATTAGCTCATCTATATTGTACTTTCTAGTTGCGAGGTAGTTTAATCTGGCTGCCCTTAACTCATCTTGATGAGTGTTTGGCCTATGGGCAGCCCTGATTACAGCCTGCATGAAACTAGGAGCTTCTCTCAGCCTCTCTTTCCTTGCCTTCCTCTTCCTCTCCCTCTTCTCCTTCTTAATCTCATCTGAAGTTAAAACTTTCTTTCCTTTGTCAAGCACTAGCCTATCTGACTTAGGGAGGAGAGAGCTTTGGCCTTCTTGAGCTGGTTTTGCACTTGAGCTCTGGCCAGGGAGAGGCTGTGAGACACCTTCACTAATTGGTGTCTTACTGATGGTAATTAGTATTGTAGTCTCAAGGTTCACAGGTTCCACAGCTGGGCCTTCAACTGAGGTTTCCCTTTTGAAGCTAATTTTAGGGTACAACTCAGTATCTAGTTGAGCAACTGTTTTCCCTACTAGCCTCTATCTATATAAGCTGGTTATTCTCTTGAACTCCTCAGACACCCTCATCTGTATCCTCTCAGCTAACCTGTCAGCTTGTCTATTTTGGCTTGGATTGATAAGTGGCAGGTTAAACAGAGGGAAGCTTTCATAGAATCTCAGAGTATGAAAGTTGAAGATTTCTTGTTGAGCCTAGAATCTAGCAAGCACCAGGGCTCTTCTATCAATGTCTTACCTCCATCCTACTATTGGATTGTCAACAGAGTGGGATGGAGGTGACATAGCCCTTGGTACAACACCTTCCTCAAATAACTTTTGAACTATGGCATCCATATTGATATGGGCCTAAGGAGGTTGTTGAGTCTATACAATTGCAAGTGAGGGTGGTAAATCATCAATGTCCATACTTTGGATAGTGCTCCCAAGTTCTATGGCTGTGGTGACTTTCTCCCCTTTTTTGGTAACATCACCTACTTGGACAGGTGAGCTGGAGGTTAGGTCCACCATATCCACATGTTCTTGTGGACCTGGTTGAGCATGCCTGGCAGGCTTTTCAATTAATTTACCCTTGAGATCGATGATCTTAAGTTGCTGATTGATACCTGTCTTTGTAAGGTAGCCACCTGAGATTCTAGATGACTAACCTTAGAGACCAAATAGGTGCAGGCTTTTGTCAATTTTTTCACCTTTTGCATACTCCCCTCATCTTGATTAGAAGAATCATGGGGGGATGAGAGTACATGATCAAAGTCATCCCCTCACCACCAGATATTGTTTCTTGGTCTCTAGATTTCCCCTGCTCAGTAACAGCTTCATAAGAAGTGTCAAGGAGCTGGGTTGCTATGGTTGAGGTCTTAAAGATGTAATCACTTAGAGAAGTGAGAGACTCTTCCTCATGGACCATTTGAACTTGTTCAGAGAGGTCCACCTCAGTCATGGGTGGATGATGTAGGCTAGATATGGGAGTAGCAGGAGCACTCATCTCTCTTTGAGCAGGGGAGAGAAGAGAGACTCATGGTACTCACTGAATCCTATATACTAAGCATCATAGAATTCTAGGTTGGGGATTTGTTGATTGAGGTCCAAAGGTTAGGGATGGTAACTGCCACCCGAAGGTTGTCATCTGAATTTTAAGACTCAGGATGAAGGCTTAAGGCTGGGATGATGAGCTTATCAATTTGAGCATGAGGAACCTTAGCAATGATCATAGAAGGAATAGGAGTGGTCTACTACTTAAAGGAAGTGGGAGCTCTTGGTTCCACTTTCTCCTATATGGGTGAGTATATGAGGGCCTGCTCAATTTGGATAGAGCAGGGGTTCATTTGGATTTTTTGGTAGTTGATAGTGATTTGTGGCTATTGGGGTGCTAAAGATGAAGAAGGTGTAGGTTCAATATTGGTTGGGACTGCTAAGTTGTCACCTAAGCAGGGAGCTCTATCATTTTCGGGACAAGGGCTGTTTCTACCCGAAAAAATGAACTGTGGTTTCCTTATTATCTTAAATATGCCGGGCTTCATCTGTCCTAATTTTAGAACATTACCTGTTCCCCTCAACTGTGAGCCCGATTCACAGTTGAGAATGTGATGGACATATCTAGGAAATATGTAATATTCTAAGGAATCTAAGTTAGCAAGCAACTTTGTATATACGAATTTTGAATACCTGAACTTGATCCCCTGGACCGTTGCATGGACTATGTAGGAAAGGTTTTCTAGGAACTTGATCCCATCCTCTATGCTTGTTTGATAAGGAGTGGATGACAACATGAAGAAGGTACTTACACTAAGAGTAGACCTTTCCTTTCCTGAAGGTCTTGATTGAGAAGTCACCTTCATAGCCCATCTGCAGGAATGATCCGTTGACTGCCTCTTTTGGGAAAAACAATTAACCTTATTCATCATCCAGCCTCAGATGTGGGTTGATGGTGGCTGGAGTGATACACTATCCTCCCCTATACCGTGGCAGATAGTGCCTTCTCACCATCCAGTGATCTCTTTGCAGGTCCTCTAAAAATCTAGTAGTTGATCTGCATACAGAGGAGGTCTATGGTGAGGGTGGTGAGGTAAGATGAGTAGGAAAGAAAGCTACATATATATGAGAACCAGGATCTTTCTCAACTGATAACAGAGCAAACTGATTGTGTTGCCTTTGAAGGTGCATGACAAGGCTGGCTGGTTTTGGGGTTCAGGGTTGGCAATTTTCTAAAGCTTTTGTGAGAAAAATATGAAGAACAACAAGGGTTTGTGGGTGATTTAGGGCCTGAGATTTGTAGATGAAGAAGAAATAAAATGAGGGAGATCTGTTGTAAAGGCTATTTATATGATTGGATTTGAAATAAAGTTATGCAAATGATAAACTTTGAAATCCGGATGTTAGTCTCACCTCTGAAATGATGATTTTTGAATAACAAAATAATAAGAAATGTAAACTTTTTATGTTTCAAGTTAGTTATGTATTACTCATCAGATCGAGCCTAGTATTGGTCATTGTGTTACCCATTGTGTTTAATATGACTATTGTGTTATGCATTGTGTTTTTTAAAATGATGATTTTCAGATAACATAATGCTAAAAATGTAATTTTGTGCATTTTTTTGTTCATTATGTGATATTGATCATGTCAATGTATAATTCTCGTCAAGCAGCTCATTGTGTCAATTGCTAATAATCAAGTATAGTGATGGTCATTATGTTACCAATTTTGTTTAAAGTTAACCATTGTGTTATGCATTGTGTTTTTTTAAGTTGATGATTTTTGAATAACATAATAATAAGAAATTAGTTCAAGTTTATTATGTATTCCTCATCAAATCGAGTCTAGTGTTGGTTATTGTGTTATCAATTTGTCTAATTTGACTATTATCTTATGTATTATGTTTTTTAAAATGATGATTTTTAAATACACAATGCTAAAAATATATATCATTTATATATTCAGTTCATTATATAGTCTTGATCATATCATTATGTAATGCTCGTCAAACAACTCATTATGTTGATTGCTAATCATCGAGTCTAGTGTTGGTCATTGTGTTATTTTGTATAATGTTGACCATTGTGTTATGCATTGTGTCTAAAATAATGATTTTCAAATAACACAATAAAAGATGTAAAATTTTATGTTCAAGTTCATTATATATTTTCTCATCAGATAATTATATAATCTTTATCAATTTAGAAGATTACATAATGACCTGATGAAATTACATAATAAGTTAAAAAAAATTATTTTTTATATCAACACTATACTCATTTTAAGGATTAAAAAAATACTCATTTTATGGTGTGTAATTTAAAAAAAAAACGTCGTATGTAAAAGTTATGAACGTTTAAAAAAGGTGGAACTTTGGAAGTGGTGACATTACCAAATATGCAGGACTGGGTAAGGGTGCCTAACACAATCAGTTTCACAATGAGGAGAGACTTGAAACACTTAACACGTCAAATAGGGAACCAGGTTTGATTATGAGGATACTATGACACAAGTAAGTAATGAGACAGAACAAGCAACAATAACACAGAAATATGGTTTTCAAGGAGTGTTGTATATTGCTCTCAAGTTTTATTACAAGTGTTACAAAGCATATCTAAATTACAAGAACCTGAGACTCTTTTTACTAAATCCTACAACCGTCAATACTTAGAATGACATTTGGAATTGACTAGTCTAGACAACACGATCAATCTAAAGTAAAAGGCAGATTGCCTTTTGACTAGTGACTATGACATGTCATAGCTCACATCCTTTTCTATTACAAAAATTACAGGTACAAAAGTAAGAAGTTACAGACAAAGACCTCAATCTACAGTTTACAAAAGCATGGACTTTTCACCAACTCATACAAGTTGGTGAGTCTTCAGAGTTGCAGTGGAAAGTGTGTCAGTTTTATGTAAAGTAGATCAGAGAAAGCATGTCTTTCTCTGTCTTCAGAAGAAATCAGTCTTCACAGCAAAATGGTTTCGAATGACTTTGTCTCTGAAGCTTCGGAAGACTTCATCTTTGGCTTCGGAAGATTTGGACTTTGGCTTCGGATGATTTTACACTTAGAGTATTTTCTGATGTAGTGTGTAAGACTTCCGAAGCACTTCTACCTTTGTACGTCCAGTGCATGCATGCAGGAAGACCTTTGGTTGTTTTGGCTTCTTTGGTTGCATCAGCCTTATAATCTTCTGATATTACCTTACAAACTCCCCCTAGGCTGATGCTACCAAAACAGAGAAGTACTTCAGATGTTGATAGTCCTCATTAGGATCAAGACCAAGCCACTTTTCATCATCTGGTCAGGATCCTTCATACTTTCATAGTATCTTCTCATGTCATAGAGATCATGTAGAGGAAGATCAAGCATGTCTTGCCAGAAGTAGACATCTTGACCTCCTTGATCTCTGATGACATACCATCTGTCAGGATTGGTAGCAAAACTCCAGGACAAGATGGGTCTTCCAATGGCAAGAGGCTCTACTTGAATAGGATTTGGTTGAGCAGCCTCTTCATGCACTTCCTCAGGATGCTCTGACTCATCCTGAGATGTGGAGGTGGATGCCTTGGTTTTCTTCTTCTTTGAAACACTTTTCCTGGCCATCCTTTTTCCTCTTTGAAGTTTTCAACTGAGATGACTGGTCTTCAGCACCAGATTGTTCTGTTATGTCCCTCTCAGTTGGGATCTCTTCTCTTACAGTTCAGATGGAGAGAGAGGAGAACCCTGCTGTGATCAGAAGATGAAGTTGGCTGAGATGCAGCTCTAGGATCAGGTTGTGTTGTCTCAGGGGTTCAACCTTCACCTCAACTTCAGGTTGAGTGGACTTGGTGGAGAATGCAAATCTACAAGCTCTCCCCTTTTAATCTTCTGCTTGATCACTCTTATATGCTCATCCATGGTGGATAGAGACATAGGACCAAGCCTCCTTTCGAAGAATCCGTACAGCTTCAAGAAGCTCATCATCCTTTGTCTATCTTCAGACTTTTTGGCTTTTGTGGATGATGGCCCTTGACCTTGTAGCTTCTTCCCTTAATTTCTCTTAGCAGCTTTTCTTTCTTTTATGGCTTGTTCCTCTAGCTGCTTGAGATATTCAAACTCTAGGTACTCAAAGGATAAGGAAGAAGTGCAGCTGCCTGATAGTGTCCTGTGGCACTCAGGTAGTTGATCATATTCATTCTTTCAGCTTCCCTATCTACCTGAGGTTATGCATGTGCCACAGTCTCTGTCTCAGGACTTTCTAAACTGGGGAGAGGACAGGAGCATGTTTGTAGAGCCTTTTCAGTCTCCTTTCTTCCTTAATCTTGAGGAGCAATGCTGCATCCTCTACCTCCCTCCTCTCCTTTGATAGATCAGTGTCAGCCAGCTCATTCAACTCTTCTAAGGGGAGAGATATGAGTTCATCAACATTATAGTTCCTGGTCCCCAGGTAGTTTAGCCTAGCTGCCCTTAACTCATCATCTTGAGTGTTTGGCTTGGGTACAGCTCGGATAGCAGCTTGCATGAAGCCTGAGGGCCCTCCTGAACTCTCTCCCCTTAGCTTCCTCTTCCTCTCTCTCTTCTCCTCCTCTAACTCCTCAGAGGTCATTTTCCTCTTCCTTTTGTCACGCACAGGCCTTGGTGACTCGGGTGGAGAGAGCTTTGGCCTTCATTGCTTGGTTCAGCAGTCAAGCTCTGGCTAGAGAGAGGTTGTAGAGCACCATCACCAGCTGTGCTTCACTGAGGGTACTGGGTGCAGAAGAAGATCCTATCTAAAGGTTCACAGGCTCAACCTCTGGGCCTTCAGTCAAGGTTTTTCCTTTGAAGCTAATCTTGGGGTCCACCTCAATATCCAGTTGACCAAAGATCTCACCTGCTATCCTCTGTCTATATAATCTTGATCTCATCTTGAACTCTTCTAGCACCTTTTCTTGTATCCAGTCTGCTAGTCTTCCAGCTTGTCTGTTTTGGCTTGGGTTGACAAGTGGAAGATCAACCAGATTTATGCACTCATAGAAACTCAGGTTTGAAAAGTTGAAAGTTTCTTGTTGACCCTGAGTTCTAGAGATGATGAGAGCTTCTTTCTGTGTCATACCTCCATCCTATGATTGGGTTCTTAGAGTGGGGAGATGGGGTAGACATGGCTCTGGGTATACCCTCCTCAAATAGACTTTGAATGAGAGAGTCTACATCCATGTAGACTTGAGAGGTTGCTGAGTATGGACTATTGCAAGAGAGGGTGGTGAATCCTCTATGTCCATACTCTGAGAGGAACTCCCAGGTTCTGTGACTGTTTGGACTTTCTCCCCCTTTTGGTAGCATCACCTTCTTGCATAAGTGAGCTGGGGGTTGAGTCTGTCACATTCACAGGTTCTTGTGGACCTGGTTGAGTTCGTCTTGGTGGTCTCTCAGCTAGCTGGCCCTTGAGATCGGTGATCTCAAGTTGCTGGTCATTGACCCTTCTTTCTAAGACAGTCACCTGAGATTCCAGGTGACTTATCTTTGAGACTAAATAGGTGCATATTTGAGTCAGTTTTTGCACCTTTAGTTTCAGACTCCCTCATCTTCATCAGAAGAATCATGGGGGGATGAGAGAATTGGACCAAGATCCTCCTCCTCATCACCAGCATATTGTTCTTGGCTGCTGATTTCCCCTGCCTTATGACAGCTTCAAGAGAAGTGTCAAAAGGCCGGGTTGCCATGGTTGAGGTCTTAAAGATGTAATCACTTGCTGAAGTGAGAGCCTCTTCCATATGGATCTCCTGAACAGGTTTGGGAGATCCACCTCAGTGATAGGTGAATGATGGGGATAGACCTGGGTGAGACAGGAGTACTCATCTCTCCTTGAGTAGGTGTGGAGAAGAGAGACTCATGGTACTCGCTGAATGCCATGTCTTCATCATCATAGAAGTCAAGGCTGGGAATTGGTTGGTTTAGATCCAGTGGCTGGGGATGGTAACTTTCCCGGAAGGTTGTTCACTAGAGTGTGAGACTCTGAGTGAAGGCTTAAGGCTGTTTGGGGTGTGAGCTCATCAGGCTGAGCATGAGGAACCTCAGCACTGATCATATGAGAGATGGGAGTGGTTTGCTCCTTAGGGGAAGTGGGAGCTCGAGTGTCCACTTCCTCCTGTAAGGTTGGTGTGATATGGGGGCTGCACAAGCTGAATAGCATGTGCAGGGGTTCATTTGGTTTTTCTCTGGTAGGTGATGGTTATTGTGGGCTGTATGTGTGGTTGAGAGATAGAAGGTGTGGGTTCAACACTAGCTGGTGCTGCTAGGTTGCCACCTTGAGCAATGAGCTCAAACATTTTTGGGCAAGGGCTGTTTCTACCCCAGAGAAGCCAACAGTTGGCTTCCTTATTATTTTGAAGATGTCGGGCTTCATTTGTCCCAATTTAAGAATATTACCTGTTCCCCTCAACTGTGTGCCAGTTCACAGTTGAGAATGTGCTGGACATATCTAGGGAACATGTAATACTCTAGGGAGTCCAAGTTAGCAAGCAAATTGGTATATACAAATTGAGAATACCTGAACTTGACCCCCTGAACCATTCCATGGACTATGAAGGAGAGGTCTTCTGGAATCTGATCCCATCCTCCATGCTTGTTTGACAAGCTGTGTATGACAACATGAAGGAGGTACTTCCATTGGGATGAGACCTTCCCCTTCCTGAAGGTTTTGACTGAGAAGTCACCCTCATAGCCCATCTGCGCAAAGGGTGGTTGACTGCAGCTTTGGGGAAGGACAAGTCACCTTCTACATCATCAGCTGAAGATGTGTGTTTATGATGGCCGGAGTGATGAAGATTGTCCTCCCCTGCACTGTGGCAGACAGTGCCTTCTCCCCGTCCATGGTGACCTCTTCGCAGGTCCGCCAGAACTCCAACAAATGATCCTTATAGAGAGGAGGATCAATGGTGAGGAGGTGAAGTAGTTGGTCAAAGAAAGGTAACGACAAACCTCTGAGAAACCTGGATCTTTCTCAGAGTCTAACAGAGCAACTTGATTATGTTGCCTGTGAAGATGCATGGAAAAATCGTGTTGATTTCTGCGGTCAAGGTGGCCATTTGAAGTAGTTTTTCGGTGAAGAAAGATAAGAACAAAGGCGGTTTGTGGGTGAAATTAGGTTAGAGAACAATGTAGATGAAGAGGAGAGTGAGAAGAAGGGGAACCGTTTGAGAATATATATGAAATGGATTTGAAACAAAGTTAATGCAAAGGATAAACTTTGAAATCCGAAAGTCGGTCCCACCTCTGAAAGTATCCAAAAAGGTAGTTATTTTGGAAGTTGAAAATCTTCCGAAGGTAATTTAGCTTCGGAAGTTTTTAGAAAAAGCTTCGAAGACAATTTGGCTTCAGAGAAATGTGAACTTGCATCATCTAAGATTTTGGTTGAAGAAAATTTGTTCAAGAAATTTGGCTTCGGAAGAATACTTACTTAGAATTTTTTTTTCTTCCGACACATATTTGGTTTCGGAGATATTAAGAATTGGGAATTTATTCTAAAGAGAATAAATCTTTCGAGACTTAATTGCTTTCGGAAGATATTTGTCCTTCAAATACATGTAAGTACTTAGAAGCATATTTAAGCTTCGGAAGATATTCTCAGAATTTCTTCCGAAGTTAAATTTCTTATAAGTAGTTAGTTGATTTGAAGACATAAATTTTCTCGAAGTCAACTTGAAATCTTCCGAAGGAAAATATGTTTGAAAAATTTTTAAAAATCTAAGGAATATCATAAAAATTTTTCTTCCAAAATAAACTGGGCTTATGAAGGTGATAAAATAGACAACTTAGGACACATAGGTTTTAGAAATAAAGTTGATTTAAGTTTTTAAGAAAATCTACTCAAAGTTAATCATCCCAATAGCTGATACAAGATATTGAATCTCTGTTCATCAAAAGCTTTAGTGAACAGATCAGCATATTGTTCATTTGTGTTAACTTTGACTAATTTGATTAATCCCTTCTCAAAATTATCTCTAATCAAATGATACCTGATGTTGATGTGTTTGGTCCTTGAGTGCTACAGGATTCTCTGTAATAGAGATAGCACTGTTGTTGTCTATGTGGATGGGAGTCTCTTTGAAGTTGAATCCATAGTCCAGCATCTGATTCTGAATCCAAAGCACTTGAGCACAGCAACTTGCAGCAGCAATGTATTCAGCCTCAGCAGTGATGCAGAGACACAGGATTGTTTCTTGCATTGCCATGAGACAATCCTTCCACCAAGGAATTGACATCCCCCAGATGTAGACTTTGCAGTCATGTTGCAACCACCATAGTCACTATCTGTATAAGCATACAGATTGAAGTCAGAACTCTTTGGATACCAAAGGCCAAGCTTGGGAGCACCTTTGAGATATCTAAGAATCCTTTTGACAGCAACCAGGTGTGACATCTTGGGGTTGGCTTGATATCTTGCACAGATGCATGTGGCAAACATGATATCAGGCCTGCTGGCTGTTAGGTACATAAGAGACCCAATCATAGCCCTGTAAAGATGTTCATCCACACACTCCCCTCAAGATCAGGTCCTAGGGAGTGGTTTCTGGCTATGGGTGTCTTAGCAACCTTACATTCAGTCATGTTGAATCTTGTAAGTATGTCTTGTACATACTTTGACTGACTTATGAAGATGCCATTGTCAACTTGCTTCACTTGAATTCCCAGAAAGAAATTTAGTTCCCCATGGCACTCATTTCAAATCTGTTTTCATCAGCCTCTCAAAGTCTTTGCAGAGCTTTGGATTAGTTGACCTGAAGATATGTCATCCACATATACTTGAACCAACATTAAGTCATTCCCTGTCCCTTTGATGAAGAGAGTTCCATCTATAGTACCCCTCTTGTAACCATGTTGACAGAGATACTGAGATAGTGTTTCATACCACTTCCTTGGAGCTTGGTGCAGCCCATAAAGAGCTTTATCAAGCTTGCAGACATAATCAGGATGATCTGGGTCTGCATAAGCCAGGTGGTTGTTTGGCATACACCTCTTCATCAATCACCCCATACAGAAAAGCACACTTGATATCAAGTTGGTAGACCTTGAAATCCTTGGATGCAGCAAAAGCCAGTAATATTCTTACAGTTTCAAGTCTTGCCACAGGAGCAAAAACATCTGTGTAATCAATTCTCTCTTCTTATGTGTACCCTTGAACAACTAGTCTTGCCTTGTTCTTGATGACAAGTCCTCTATCATCCTTCTTGTTTCTAAAAACCCACTTGGTTCCTATGATAGTTTTCCCATGAGGAAGAGGACATAGGTTCCAAACCTTTTTTCTTTTGAATTGAAGCAACTCCTCTTGCATTGCTTCAACCCAACTTTCATCTTTTCCAAGCCTCATTAACTTTCTTTGGCTCTACTTGGGACAAGAAGCAAGAATATAGACGAACATTTTTGTCATGGGTTTGTCCTCTTGTACTCACCCCTATATCAACATTTCTAATGATGTTTATGGTGGGGTGTGACTTGTGGATCCTGAGTTGAGGGATCACAGCAAGTTGATTTGAAAGATCTAGATTAGAAAAATGCAGATCTGGCAATGGAGTGTCACCCACCACATCAGCACACTTATCAAGTGAGACTTGATCCAATGAGTGTGTGACATCATTTATGTTGTCTTCTATGAGTGGTTATCAGCATCAAAAAATTCTTGATCACTGTCACCACCTCCATTTCCTCCTATATTTGAAGCTCCTTCACCTGAGTTTTGAACCTCTAAGCTAGAATTGAAGGTATCTCAGATGTATCAGCTGAATTTTTCATGTTTGTGCTGATAGGATCTTCATTTGCAGGTTAGTCACCAATGGAGCTGAAGTAGTAATCTTGCTTGGTCTTCTCAGCTCAAATCTTGGGTCGGGATCCCCTGTTGATATGTTATCTGTAGATCCTGAAACATTCTCACAAGACTTGTTAAAACAGTTGGTAACTAAGTCAAGATCAAATAGCCAATCCGGACCAAACCTTTCACACTAGGAGTGTGCTCATTGAAGGTCACATTGGCTGACTCTCAACTACTCTAGTTCTGAGATTGTATACTTATAAGCCTAGCTTGGGAAGAATATCCAATAAAAGTGTCCATCATCTTACTTCTCATCAAATTTGGCTACTTGATCTTTGGTATTCAAGATGGTGCAAGGACATCCAATGACCTGAGGAAACCAATAAAGGTCTCCTTTTGCCACAACTCATAAGGAGTCTTACCATGAGTCTTAACCACTTAAAATCTGTTTTTCACATAGCAGGCTGTGTTAACTGCCTCTGCCCAGAAGGTGATGGGTAGTTTAGAGTCAGACAACATGGTTCTTGCAGTTTCAATAAGTGTCCTGTTTCTCCTCTCAGCAACACCATTTTGCTGAGGAGTCCTAGCAGCACTATATTGTCTTGTAATACCCTTTTCATCATAAAATGTATCAAAGATTTGGTTTTTAAATTCTATTCCTTGATCACATCTTATGGTCTTGACCTTGTGATCAGATTGTTTCTCAATTTTCAGAATGAATTCAAGATCTCAGGAGTCTCATCCTTAGTTCTAAGGAAAAAGACCCAAGTGAATCTTGTGAAATCATTTGAGATCACTAAACAATATGAGGTCCTTCCTAAACTCATTACACTTGTAGGGCCAAAGAGATCCATGTGTAATAAGTGTAGGGGAGTAGTGATAGAGTTCTTTTTCTTTGGCTTGTGAGACACTTTATGTTGCTTCCCTTTCAGGCATGCAACACAATGATCATCAATTGTAAACTCTTTCTTTGGCATTCCAGTTACCAAATCATTCTTAGTTAATTTATTCATGTTCTTAAAGTTTACATGGCATATTCTTTTATACCATAGGAAAGACTCATCACTATTTACTTTAGAGAGAAAGCAAGAAACCTCTCCTGAGGGAGATGTTTTCTGCAAGTCCATCTTGTACATGTTCCCTTTCCTGGGGGCTATGAGCAGGATATGCTCTTGAGGAATGACCACCCCGAGCTTGAGAACAATGCACTCATGGTCAGTAAAGAGCATGTTGTGTCTCTGATCACAAACTTAGGATACACTCAGTAGATTGTATCCAAACTCCTTAACAAAATTTACCTTCTCAATGGAGAGCTTACCATTTGTGACCATACCCCTTCCAATGATGTAACCACCAGCATCTCCTCCAAAAGCAACTGGTCCTCCATCAATTTTCTCAAATTGTGAACCGAAGAACCATTACCAGTCATGTGCCTGGAACAGCACTATCAATGATCTACACATTTTCCTTGGTCTTTAGCTATTCCTGCACAAAAAGAAGTGGTTAGTTACACTTGGAAACCCAAGCGTCATTGGTCTTGGGCGTTTCAAAGTGATCTGAAGACAATATAACAGTAACAGATCCTATATTCAAGCTTTGAGGATCATTAGTTGCTGTTGATGAAGAACTCTCAATCACCAGGTCTTTCTTCATCTTCCACACCATCTTTGGAAGATTGGACTTGACCTTCAACACCTCGGAAGTTTCAATAACTTTTGAAGTTTTGGATACTGGACCTTCGGAAGATCTTGCTTTCACTGCAGCATGCTTTAGTACTTTGGAAGCATTCCTTTCTTCCGAGACCAAAATTTCTTCCAAAGGCAAGTTCTCACTTGTCTTCTTCTTCACTTTGGAGCTTCTGAAGGAAACATATTTTCCTTTTGAAGCTTGCTTTTCCTTCTTCTTCCCAAAAGCTTTTTCTTTGACCATGTGGATAGTGCCTTTGGGATTGTAGATGCAATCCTTAGCCAGATAAGAAGCACTACCACACATGATGCAGTCCATTTGCTTCCTTCTGGGTGTCTTCTTTTGAGAGCAAGACTGAGTTTGATCATTTTCCTTCTCCATCTTCATCTTTACAGATGATGCAACAAGCTTCTTAGGGAGAGGCTTGCTCTTGGAGCTGGATGGTTCAGGCTGTGTAGCAGTGGTACACAGCTGGTCAGTCTTCTTCTTCTTACTGGAATGGTTTGGAACTAAACTAGAACTCCTGGTACTAGAGTTCATAGTTGAGTCTTCAGCCTTTACCACTTCAAACCCTACAAAAATGAACACTTGTTTCTGCTTGGAGTCAAAAGTGGCCTTGATCTCTTGAGCCTTCTTTGATCTTCTTTTAGCTCTTCTGATCAAGTTCTTTCTCTTTGACTTGGTCATTCCAGACTCTTTTCTCTCCTTAGGAGAATAGTGAACCTTCTTAGGATGATCTTCTTCACTCTTCTCAGAGTCATCCTTCACTATCTCCTCTTCATCCTCTTCAACAATGGGGTCTATGAGGGGAAGCTCATCTTCACAAGTTCCACACCTTGGAGATCTTACAGACAATAGAGTGTGTGGAGGAGCTATCTCAGTAGATCCCAGTCCCTGCTTATTTTGATAACAAACTTTTGCATGTAGGGATGAGGATATTATGTTTTTGAAGGTCTCTTCTTCAAGAACACATTTTTCTGCCCTGGCTTTGCTGATCACAAGCTCAGCCTGACATTCAGTTAACTTTGAGATGAGATCTTTGATTTGATTCCTGTAGTTAGTGTGCTCATGCTTAAGAGTTGAAATGGTTTTCTCTAGATCTTCTATCTTAAGTTTATAATCATTTTCAGCTATTTTAAAATCAGCTTTTAAGATATTTAAGGACTCAAGATCAGATCTTATCTCTAAGTTATAGGAACTATATCTATTAACTTTAGCAATACATTCAGGTGTACAGAGATGTTTCAATACCTTGGTTTCATCATGATCTGCCATCAATGCTTGGTTTGGAGATGCATTTTCCACCTAAAAGCTCCAGTCAAAGCCTCCTTCTTCAACAGCAACTGCGGCTTGCTGTCTTGGCTTCTTATTCTGGTGAGCTCCTTCAGTGTAGTTTGGCCTTGTTTGTGCTTCCCACCATTTAACCTTAGTGCCTTGCACTCTCTGGTATAGTGTCACATTTGGTTACAGTTGTAACACTTCACTTTGCTTTTATCAAGCCCAAACTTTCCACTGCCTGCATTGCTAGGAAACTTCCTTCCAGTCCTCTTGTAGAACTTGTTGGCTCTGTGAGTGAGAAGAGCCATCTGCTGGACTATTTCCATATACTCCAGATCATCTGGATGGATACAGTCCAGATCTTTAAGGGTGAAGAGAAAGTTGCCTGAACTTTCATCAGAAGACATAAAAGCTTGTGAAGAACTTGTCTCCTAGAATGGGCTTCCAGGGATGTAGCCTTCCCTTGGTGTCTCCGGAAAGGTGATGAAAGGACCCTTTTGTGATTTGTCCAAGTAGCAGATGAGATGGTGCTGTGGTTCTCTGCAATCCCTTTCAACCACATGAAGGGCTGAACTCTGTTGGTTGTTGGAGTTACCAGATGGATTTTGCATGTTCATATCCATCTGGTAGCCACTAAGGATACCATACAACTCTGTAAGAGTAAGGGTCTTAAGGTTCTCAGTCCTCTTGATGACCACATAATAGTATGTCCATTGTCTGGGAAGAGAGGACATGAACTTCCTCATAATGTCCCTGTTCTCAAGAATTACTCCAACATCTGCCAGAGTATCCACAATCTCAACATACCTAAAGTATTATTGAGTCATGGTTTCACTTGTCTTGAAGGTGAAGTTCTCAAACTGCTGCTTCAAGAGGTCTTTCTTGTTTTCTTTTGCATCATCAGACCCCTTATACATCAGCTTCAGTGCATCCCAGAGTTACGTGGCAGTCTTGCACTTTTTGAAGCCTCTGTAGATAGAGTTTGGAAGAGCAGTTTGGAGGGCGGTCTTGGATTTTTGATCAATATCAATCTTCTTCCAGTCTTTATCAGAATAGTCAGCCACTTCCTTTGGTATCATACCACCAGCAGCAGCAGCTGAAGAGGTGGATGGTACATGAGGTCCATCGACAATAGACCCCCACATCCTGGAGTCTTGAGACTTGATAAAGCCTTCCATTATTTGACACCAAGTATCAAAGTCTTCAGGAGTAATCAGTGGGGACTTTATCATTGTACTGGTTTCCATATCAGCCTTTATGATAGCTGCCATTTAAGATGTTAAGTGAACTGTGAAACTGAGAGGATTAAAGATGGTGAGATCTTACAATCAAGGATCTGAAATGCTCTGATACCAATTGCAGGACCGGGTAAGGGTGCCTAACATAATCAGTTTCACAATGAGAAGAGACTTGGAACACTTAACAGTTCAAATAGGGAACCGGGTTTGATTATGAGGATACTATGAACACAAGTAAGTAATGAGACAGAACAAGCAATAATAACACAGAGATATGGTTTTCAAGGAGTGTTGTATATTGCTCTCATGTTCTATTACAAGTGTTACAAAGCATATCTAGATTACAAGAACCTAAGACTCTTTATACTACATCCTACAACCGTCAATACTTAGAAGGACAGTTAAAATTGACTAATCTAGACAATAAGATCAATCTAAAGTCAAAAGGCAGATCAGTGACTATGACATGCCATAGCTCACATCCTTTTCTATTACAAAAAGATTTACATGTACAAAAGTAGGAAGTTACAGACAAAGACCTTAATCTACAGTTTACAAAAGTATGAACTTTTCACCAACTCATACAAGTTGGTGAGTCTTCAGAGTTGCAGCGAAAAGTAGTCAGCTTTATGTAAAGTAGATCAGAGAAAGCATGTCTTTCTCTGTCTTCGGAAGAAATCAGTCTTCACAGCAAAATGGCTTCGGAAGACTTTGTCTCTGAAGCTTCGGAAGACTTTGTCTCTGAAGCTTTGGAAGATTTGGACTTTGGCTTCGGAAGATTTACACTTAGAGTATTTTCTGATGTAGTGTGTAAAACTTCCGAAGCACTTCTACCTTTGTACGTCCAGTGCATGCATACAGGAAGACCTTTGGTTTTTCTGGCTTCTTTGGTTGCATCAGCCTTATAATCTTCTGATATTACCTTACACAATTTTACCCAAACCTAATTTTGATCAAAAGGACACATGTAACATCTTACTAATTATTACACGTTTTAGTTTTAAAAATTTTTGTATTTGAACGTTTCTCTATTAATTAAAAAAATATTTTCCAAAAATTTATATTTTACCCTATAAATACCACCCCACGCTTTATAAAAAAATCATCATATTCCTATCTATTTTCACTTCTTTCTCTCTTGAATTTTTAAGAAACTCTTCCCACTAAAAATATCAAGTTTCATTGGATGGTTCGTTCGACTAAAGTTTGGATCTCATGGATGAAGAGGCTTTTACAAACTTTGCGTTTAGTCAACGCAGTTCTCCCGACAAGGTCATTCTGAAGACACAACCGACTCAAATGAACTGTTGGTTGAAGATGTTCCTAAAGTTCAAGTAAAGAGACGCTCTTATCACAAGACTACGGGAGGAACCAGAGGTTCAAGTCAATCTGATGAGTCGAGGCCTCGTAAACAAAATAATTCTCCTTGGTCAAAATAGGAGAAAATTGTTTTGTGCCATGCTTGGATTAATGTATTCGAAAATCGCAAAGCCGGTATTTTGTTAATTATTTTTTTGTTTATTATAAAATTTGATTTAACTTTATTTATTTTTAACATTTTTATTCAATATTTTTGTGGCCGACTATCAAAAATCAATGGTGTTTTGAGTGAAAATTAAGAGTCTTTCTACGAGCAAGTTAGTAGCAGGGAACACACAGCCGATATAATCCGGGTTGTTAGGCCGAAATTCGTAAATATGTCAAATTATTTACGAATTTACATAATCAAAATAGTCGCCAAATACGGCTAAGTGGTTGTAATAACCAACAAGTTTACGAATTCATTCGTGAATAGTGAAAACAAGAAGTATTTAGAAAATATGGTGTGAAGTAAGTTCTTGACGAAGATTATTAGTGAAAAATACTTAAGGGGTGCTCGAAATGGCTCCATATAGTTGCACTGGATGCGGAGGAAGCACAACCATAAACAAATACTAGTTTGTCATCTGTGTACGAGACTTCAACCGATTCGGATGGTCGCATTGGCATCGGCATAAACTTAGCCTATTCAGACGCTCGAACACAAGGACCAAGTCGGCCAATAAGAAATGATCAGGGGGGAAAAGCTGACTGAAAATGTCAATTCGGAATTTTCCTCAAAGATCGGCAAAATAACGACAAGTATCAAGACATTAGAGACCCTAATCACCTGAACCACAATAGGGTCAGCCTACTTGATCAGAAATTCTATTCAGTGTCCAGTCAGTATCACATGAAAATAATATTAGAGGATAACGTGAGGAAATATTTTATCTCACAACACATAGTCTAAGGAGATAACTCGTAATTTATAAATTCAAATAATATGTTATTTTTGTTACGTAAACTAACAAATTATCAAATAGTCAAAACTTAAAGAAAAACTTACTTCATTAAACCTGTTTTTATAAAACAAAAACAAAACTAACTACGACCAATTTAATTAACTAAATGGATTGAAAATCGTTATCAAGGTACGAGCGCGCCAAAATGTTAGAATTAGTTGGTAGATGGATGTCAACGACATACCGACAGGATAAGAAGATAATATACGAACACGCACATGGACATGAGTCATGTGTCACGTGTACTTTACTTCACTAAACCAGAATTTGACCAGTCAAACTGTGGTTTTATATTTAACTAAAGTTGATGTATAATTTACAGAAATCAAAAGCATATGCATTTACATCATTAGCTTGCTCCCAATTGGTTTCAACTCAAAATATCAACCTCATCGATTTTGCTATTGATTTAATGATTTGAAAAATGTTGTTGGTTCACTTGGGTATATTAAAAGAGCTCATTAATCAATTAATTAAATGAGTTCTAATTAACTTTAAGCTTGAGCTTAAGTTTGTTTAAACTCATAATGGCTCTAGATTTTAACAAGTTAATCTCAAATAGATCACTTGTGATTTACATCCCTATTTTCATATATTATATTGTCAACATTCTTAGGCAAGATTGTACATAGATATGCATGTGACGAAACTTTGTTATCTCTATTGGCTAAAAAAAGTTAACGCCTTGCATCTTGTCAGATAATATAAGAAACATCTTGCATCTTGTGAGATATAAAGACACAAATGATGTTACGTCAAAACCATAGTCAAATCTATGGTATCCTTAAGGGCGAAACACTTAAGTAATAAAGGTTCTAAAGGGCAATGCCTCTAAGAGTGGGTCGAAGTACGAGAAACCCAATTGGGGTCCAAGGTGTGGAGCCCTTGGTAGGGGCCAAGTTGAAAAATTAGTTTATTAAAAATTGCATAGAAAATAATTTTTCTATTGAATTCACATGTGAAATTCGAATTAAATTGGCTCTATTTTGACTATTTTGAATTTCAATTGTAGCTGCACAAAGGCATTTTTTAGGCCCCGACCCTTGAATACAAAACCAGCCTTGAGTCATTCTTTCGGTTCAAGAAATTCATCATAGATTCATACTTTGTTCTATAATTGATTATGAGTTTTATCCCGTTTCTAAATTTGTAGAACCGCCGAATTGTTTCGATCTACAAATGATACACGATTGTTTATCTTGTTTTTTGATATACGAATTCTACATTTAATTGTGTATTCTTATACTACATTTAAAGTTTCTTAAAACTATACACGTCCCTCAAAATTTGTTCATGCCTTGCAATTTTAGTTTTATAAAAAGTGGTGTTCAAAATTAAATATCCGAATTTCGGATATCTGAATTTTTTGATACATATTCGGATGGTAAAACACATATTTGAATTCATTAAAAAATATTAACAGCTTGAATTCCTAAATACACACCAAAAGTTAGTCCAATATGCATACATTCAATCAGACATTAGAAACCATCTCTAAAATTTCATGATCATGATCCCATAAAATCTAACTGAAGTACGTTTAATATGTACTTTGTAGAAGGTGCGGCACTTCAACCTTCTTATACACTCATCCAACCATAAAGTTAAATCCCAAATAAAACTATAAACTTTGAAACATTTAAACTCAAAGAAAATTCCCATACCTGTGCCACGAGAACTCTAGTCAACCAAATAAACCAATTTCAGGAAATAGTATAACTTGAATGACGATGAGGTGAAGATCCAATGTGCAATGAACGATGAATAATGATGAGACGCAGGGCCGGACTTGAGAGGGGTGGGGTGGGAGACCGTGGAGGGCCCGATCTTTTTAGAGACCCGAAGTTTTTAAATTTTTTTATGTAGCATATATAGAAAAAGTTTACTATACAAAATGTTGTTTTTGTGCGAAGGGTACGAAGTAACGAGGACCATTGATCTAAGAGATAAATGGTTCAAATTTAAGATGAAATAATCTAGTAAGTGAATGTCCCTGGAGGGGTATAATTGAAAATATCCAACAATTGTTAACTTTTTTTTAAATTTCCAACGTTTTTTAAACACATATAACTTTTTCATATGACATTATTTTTTTTAAAAAGATACACCATAAAAACGAGCATTTTATCCTCTTTAATATAAGTATAGTATTTTTATACTTTTTAAAAAAAATAACATTTATTAAAAGAAAAACATTTATGTGATGTGCGTATAACTTGCGTGATTATTCACTGCGTAATTATCAACATAACTTGCGTAATTATCATATAACTTGCGTATTTATAAATATAACTTGCGTAATTATTTTTTATAACGTGAGTAATTTTACTTTGCGTAATATCAAATATATCTTGCGTAATATCAAATATATTTTGCGTAATAATACATATAACTTGCGTAATTATGAATATAACTTGCGTAATTATGTACATTATATGTGTAATTGTGACGCAGACGAAACTACCCCTCCGACAAAAAAACATGTGTCGCGTCCTTGTGACTTCATACGCTTCGCATGAAAATAATTTGTATAGTAACCGACCCCTATATATATATATATATATATATATATATATATGGGCCGGTTATTATACAAAGGGTAATTTTCGTGCGAAGCGTACGAAGTCACCAGGGCGTGACACGTGTTTTTTGAAGTAGAGGTAGTTTCGTGCGCGTCATAATTACGCATAAAAGGTACATAATTACGCAAGTTATATTCATAAGTACGCAAGTTATATCTGTTATTACGCAAAGTAAAATTACTAACATTATAAAAAAATAATTACACAAGTTATGCTCATAATTACCCAGTTAATAATCACGCAAGTTATACGCACAACATAGAGACGTTTTTAAAAGAGGTGTTGATTTTTTAAAAAAAAGTATAGCAATACTATACTCAAATTAAAAAGAATAAAATACTGGATTTTATGGTGTAATTTTAAAAAAAAAAAAATAACTTCGTATAAAAAGTTATACACATTTAAAAAAACTGGCGGAATTTAAAACAAGTCAACAACTGTAATCTATTTCCGAATTTACCCTTACAACCATCATTCCATGCGTGATTATTTCACCTTTAATCTGAACCTCCATCTTCTAAATCAATGGTTAGAATTACTTCGTACACTTCGTACGATTTTTTAACTTTGTATAGTAAACTTTCTATATATATATATATATAATATATATATATATATATATATATATATATATATATATACATATATATATATATACATATATATATACATATATATATATATATATACCTATACATATATAATATATACATATATATGTATATACCTATACCTATATATATATATATATATATGTATATATATATATATATACAATATATGTATATACCTATACATATATATACCTATATATATATATACATATATACCTATATATATATATACTATATATCCTATATATATATATATACATATATATACCTATATATATATACATATATACCTATATATATATATATATATATATATACCTATATATATATATATATATATATATAGGTATATACATATATATATATATATATATACATATATATATATACATATATACATATATATAACTATATATATATGTATATATATATATATACATATATATACCTATATATATATATAGATATGTATATATTATATATGTATATATATATATATATAGGTATAGGTATATACATATATATGTATATAATATATATATATATATATGTATGTATGTTGTGTGTATATATATATGTATTTAAAAAAAAAACTATAAACTATTAATAAATCATTAATAACCCCATTAACATCTTAATTATTTTAACCTATTAAACATTATCTAAAGAGCTAATTAACATTTTAAATAGTTTATTCTATTATCATTTTTCCAATCTAAACCCAATTTAATATAAGAATACCTATCTTAGTAAAAAAGAAAGATAAACCCCATTGAAGATTTCAAAGGCCGAAGTGAGACGACCGATCGACAATCGATTTTGGCACTTTGATTGCATTGTATAAGTTATTTGGTTTAGATTTTTTTTATACATTGTATTATAGGAGCTAATTTTGTGTTCTCACCTGGACCCACGATCTCTTGAGAATTCTTAGGACCGGCCCTGATGAGGCGAAAACCAGTGTGCGATGATCAGAAGATTAAAGTCGATGAATGGATCAATCGATGATGCTATGGAGGTTGGACTGCTGGTGGATGATAAATCGACGTAGTCAAGTTTGTTCGTTTGGTGTAAGGCGTATGCGTTTAGGAAATAAGAAGTATGAAGTTATGGGTTAGAGCATTCACACTAGCTTCCCGATTCCCAATTTAAAATTACACTTGAAATATTATTTTTTCTATCTTCTTTTCAATTAGATGATATTTTTTATACCTTTTATCATTACATTTTCTCTCTTATCTACTCATAACCATTTTAAAAAATATTAAAAAATTTATAGGGATTTAACAGTATTTTTCTAAATATGCAGATAAATATTAATATTTTTACTCTTATTCACTCACAACTACTCATAACTATCCCCTATAATATAGAACATATACTCACAGAAATACGAGGAACCGACTATGAATGCTCTTAGGGTTTCAAACTTGCAATGATAATAAAGGAATAAGCGTTTAATATATTTTATTAGGGTAAAGTTCCTTTGTTAACAATTTTTTATCGTGGTAACCCATTAACCATAATGTAATGAACACTTACTCCATAATTATACAGCATAACTAGCTTTACACCGTGTTATACCACTGATGTAACGATTTTCCTCAATTTTAAAAATTCCCCTCCCTTTTTAAAAAAACTTAGCCATTTTTTAAAACTTTCTTAAACTTTTTGGATGATGTTATTTTTTATATAAATCACACCATTAAATAACCTTTTTGATATATTTAATTCTAGTATAGTCTTGCTATATTTTTTTTATTTGTTTTAATGTTCATTGTAAACTACTAATTTTACCACTATAACTCTAGCTTACAGTGATGACGTTATTTGCTATGGACTACTAGTTGGGTTATGATTATCGTAATAAACAAGAGTTAACATTTGATCCATATCCTATTTTATTATATATAAAATTATAAATAATTAATTAACTTATATCCGAACTCTTTGGAACTATTATCCGAATCCGGATCCGAAAATTTGAATATCCGAAGTTCGGATATCTGAATTTTAGCATAATTTGGATTTGGAAATTTTGATATTCGGATCGTATATTCGGATATTCTAAGATGTTACATGATCTGATACAGTCAAGTTCTGTGGGGACTGAGGGTTTCTGCACCGTTGCCACCTAGGGTTTCTGCACCGCCGCCGCCGCCGCCACCTAGGGTTTCTGCCGCCGTCGCAATCGCGTAGGGTTTTGCACCCGCCTAGTGTTTTGGTTGGAAGTAACGGATTTTGTTTGTCTATCCTCTTTTGTTGACTGGTTATCAACTATTCAGCATGCCTGTTTCTTTTGTTTTTTGTCTCTGTTTTGCTATTATGGTTGAAGACTGGAAGACTATGATCTAAAACTTCAATGACACTGATTTTAGTTGGTGGAAAATGAAAATAGAGGCATTACTGTGTCAAAAGGATTTGGATATGGTACTGGAAAAGAAACCAGAGAGTATGGAGAAAGCTGAAAAAAGTAGTTTGGAATTTCATGGACAAGAAAGGTAGAGCGGCTATTATGTTATCTTTGACGAAGAGCGTTGCTTTTAACATCATGAAAGAAACCACTGCAAGTGGTATGATGTTGGCTCTGTCAAATTTGTACGAAAAGCCGTCTGTAGCTAACAAGGTGTTCTTGATGAAGGAACTGTTCATGACAAGAATGATAGAGGGAAGCTTATGCAGGACCGGTTAAGGGATAATCAATACAATCAGTCTCATAATGAGGAGAGTGTTAGAACACTTAACAGATCAAATAGGAAACCGGGTTTATGAGAAAGATACTAAGAACACAAGTAACACAATAAAATAGAACTAAGAACAAGAACAGGCTAATATGGGTTTCAAGGATGGTGTATATTGCTCTCAAATTCTTTTACAAGTGTTACGAAGCATAAAAATAAATACAAGGACCTGAGACACTTTATACTACATCCTACAACCGACCATACTTTGAAGGCCAGCTGGAAACACTAATCTAGACAACAAGATCAATGTAAAGTCAAAAGGCAGATTGCTTTTTGACTAGTGACTATGACATGCCATAGCTCATATCCTAATATATTACAAAAAGGATAAAAGGTACAAAGTAGGAAGTTACAGACTCAAGACCATAATCTACAGTTTACTAAAGCATGCACCTTTTCACCAACTTGTATAAGTTGGTGAGTCTTCAGAGTTGCTGCGGAAAGTAAGTAGCATTATGTAAAAGTACATCAGAGAAAGCATGTCTTCTCTGTCTTTGGAAGAAATCAGTCTTCACTTCATTGGCTTCGAAAGACTTTGTCTTTGAAGCTTTGGAAGACTTCATCTTTGGCTTTGAAATATTTTGTCTTTGGCTTTGGAAGATTTTACACTTAGAATAATTTCTGTGATGAGTGTAAAACTTCTGAAGTAACTTCTATCTTGTACATCAGTGCATGCATGTAGGTAGCTCCTTGGTTGTTTTGGCTTTTTTGGTTGCATCAGCCTTATAATATAACCTTAAAAACTCCCCCTAGGCTGATGCTACCAAAACAGAGAAGTTATTCAGATGTTGATAGTCCTTATTAGTCTCAAGATCATACCTTTCTTCATCATCTAGAGATCATGTAGAGGAAGATCAAGCATGTCTTGCCAGAAACAAACATCTTGACCTCATGATCTCTGATGACATACCATCTGTCTGGATTAGCAGCAAAAGTCCAGGACAAGATGGGTCTTCGAGTTGCAAGAGGCTCTACTTGAGTTGGAGTTGGTTGAGCAACCTCTTCTTGCACTACCTTAGGATGCTCTGACTCATCCTGAGGTGTAGAGGTGGATGTCTTGGTCTTCTTCTTGGAAACACTCTTCATGGCCATCCTTTTCCTCCTCTTGAAGTCTTTAATTGAGAGGACTGGTCTTCAGCACTAGGTTGTTTTACTGTTGTCTCTCTCAGTTGGGTTCTCTTCTCTCACAGGTTCAGAAGGAGAGGGAAGAGGACCTTGCTGTGGATCAGAAGATGAAGTTGGCTGAGATACAGCTATAGGTCCAGGTTGTGTTATCTCAGGGGGTTCAACCTTGACCTCAACTTCAGGTTGAGCTGGACTTGGTGGATAATGCAAGTCAATAAGCTCTCCCTTCTTAATCTTCTGCTTGATCACCCTGATGTGCTCATCCATATTGGATAGAGACATTGGACCAAGCCTCCTCCGAAGAATCCATACAGCTTCAAGAAACTCATCATCCTTTGTATGTCAACAGACTTCTTTTGGCTCTTTGGATGATGGCTCTTGACTTTGTAGCTTCTTCCCTTAGTTTTCTCTTAGCAGCCTTTTGTTCTTTAATGACTTGTTGCTCCCAGCTGCTTGAGATACTCAAATTCAGCATACTCATATGATGAGGGAAGAATTGAAGAGCCTGATAAAGGCCTGTGTCACTCAGGTAGTTGATCATGTTCAGCCTATTAGTTCCTGTCTAACTGAGGTTGTGCAGTTGCCACAGCCTCTGTCCAGCAGGACTTCTTGAAGGGAAGAGGGTAGGAGCATGCTTGTAGAGCCTTTTCTGTCTCTTTTTTCCTTGTTCTTGAGGAACAATGCTACATCCTCTGCCTCCTTCCTCTCCTGGTAGTTTAGCCTGGCTGTCCTCAACTCATCATCTTGAGTGTTTCGCCTGGGGGCAGACCTGATAGCATCTTCCATGAAGCCTGGAGACCCCTTTGAACTCTCTCCCCTTAGCTTCCTCTTCCTCTCTCTCTTCTCCTCCTCCTCCAATCTCCTCAGGAGTCATTTTCCTTTTCCCTTTGTCACTCATAGGCCTTGATGACTCAGGGTGGAGAGTGTTTTGGCCTTTATTGCTTGTTTAGCGATCAAGCTCTGGCCAGAAAGATCTGCGAAGCACCTTCACCAGCTGGTGCCTCATTGTGGGTAATGGGTGCTGAAGAAGTTCCTGTCTCAAGTTCACAGGTTCAACTTCTGGGCTTCAGTCAAGTCTTCCCCTTCGAAGCTAATCTTAGGGTCCACCTTAACATCCAGTTTACCAAAAGTCTCACCTGCTAGCCTCTGTCTATATAGTCTTGACCTTAGCTTGAATTCTTCTAGCACCCTTTCTTGAATCCTATCTGCTATCCTGGCAGCTTGTCTGTTTTGACTTGGGTTGACAGGTGGAAGGTCAATCGGATAGGTGCTCTCATAGAATCTCAGGTTGGAGAAGTTGGAGATTCCTGTTGCCCCTGAGATCTAGAGATGACCAGAGCTCTTCTATCAGTGTCATACCTCCATCCCATGATTGGATTCTCAGAGTGAGGATATGGGGTAGGCATAGCTCTTAGAAACCCTCCTCAAACACTTTGTATGAGTGAGTCCACATCCATGTAGACTTGAGGAGGTTGCTGAGTATGGACCATTGCAAGTGAGGATGGTGATCCTCAAAGTCCATACTCTGTGAAAACTCCCAGGTTCGTGATTGTTTGGACTTCTCCCCCTTTTTGGTAGCATCACCTTTTTGAATAGGAAGCTTCGGTTGGGTCTGTCACATCCACAGGAGAAGAATCATAGGGGATGAGAAAATAGGACCAAGGTCTTCTTCCTCATCACCAACACTTTGTTCTTGCTGCTGGATTTTCCCTGCACCATGACAGCTTCAAATGAAGTGTCAATGGGCTGGGTTGCCATGGTTGAGGTCTTAATGATGTAGTCACTTTCTGAAGTAAGAGCCTCTTCCATATGGACCTCCTGAGCAGTCTCAGGAAGATCCACCTCAGTATAGGTGGATGATATGGGCTAGACATGGGAGAACAGAGTACTCATCTCTCCTTAAGCAGGGAGGAGAAGTGAGACTCATGATACTCACTGAATCCTATGTCTTCATCATCATAGAATTTAAGGTTTGGGATTGGTTGTTTAGATCAAGAGGCTGGGGATGGTAACTGTCCCCTGAAGTTTTTTCATTAGAGTTTGAGACTCTGAGTGAAGGTTTAAGGCTTGGGGGTTGTGAGCTCATCAGACTGAGCATGAGGAACCTCAGTACTGATCATTGGTAAGATGGGAGTGGTTTGCTCCTCAGGAGAAGTGGGAGCTCCATTGTCCACTTCCTCCTGCATGGGTGATGATATAGGGGCCTGCACAAGCTGAGTAGCATGGTACAGGGGTTCGTTTGGATTTTCTTTGGTAGGTTATGGTTATTTTGGCTGTATTGGTGGTTGAGAAGTAGAAGGTATGGGTTCAACACTAGCTGGTGCTGCTAGGTTGTCACCTTTAAGTAATGAGCTCTAACATTTTTAGGACAAGGGCTGTTTCTACCCCTGAAGCCAACAGTTGCTTCTTTATAGTCTTGAAGATGCCGGCTTCATTTGTCCTAATTTTAGAACATAACATGTTCCCCTCAACTGTGAGCCGTTCATAGTTGAGAATGTGCTGGACATATGTAGGGAACATGTAATATTCTAGGAGTCCAAGTTTGCCAGTAATTATATATACAAATTGTGAATACCTGAACTTGACTCCTAAACCATCCCATGGACTATAAAGGAAGATCTTCAAGAATCTGGTCCCCATCTCCATGTTTGTTGGATAACTGTGGATAACCACATGGAGGAGGTACTTCCACTTAGAGGAGACCTTCCCTTTCTGAATGTTCTGACTGAGAAGTCACCTTCATAGCCCATCTGTCCAAAGGACTGGTTTATAGCAGATTTTGGGAACGACAAGTCACCTTCTACATCATCCAGCTGAAGTGAGTTTTTATGGAGGCTGGAGTGATGAAGATTGTCCTCCTCTACACTGTGGCAGACAGTGCCTTCTCCCCATCCATGGTGACCTCTTGGCAGGTCTTCTAAAATTCCAAAAGCTGATCCTCATAGAATGGAGGATCTATGGTGAGGGAGGTGAGTAGTTTGATAGAGTAAGGAATATAAAACCTCTGAGAAACCAAGATCTTTCTTAGAGTCTAACAGAGCAACTAGATTATGTTTCCTATGAAGATGCGTGGAGAAATTGGGTTGGTTTCTGCGGTCAGGTTGGCCATTTGAGGTAGCTTTACTGTGAAGAAGATAGAAAAACTCGTTTGTGGGTGAATTTAGGTTAGAAAGAATGCATGAAGAAGATAGTGAAAGAGGGGGAACCGTTGAGAGAAATATATAAAAAGGATTTGAGAAAATTTAATGCAAAGAATAAACTTTGAAATCCGAATATCGGTCCCACTCTGAAAAAGTGCCAAAAGGTAGTTTTTCTTGGAAGTTGAAAATCTTCCGAAGTATGTTTGTCTTCAAAGTTAAAAAAAAACTTTCGAAGCCAATTTTGTCTTTGGAAGATATTCCTAAGGTTTGTGAATTTTTGCTTCGAGGAAAATACTTAGAGAATTTTCACTTCTGATACATGTTTGGTTTGGAAGAGATTACGACTTGAGTTTTATTCTAAAGTGAATAAATCTTCCGAGACTTAATTGCTTTCGGAAAAATTTTCCTTTAAATACATGTAAGTACTTAGAAGCATATTTAGCTTCAAAGATATATCAATTTCTTCCGAAGGAATGTCTTATAAGTAGTTATTTGATTTGAAGACATAATGTCTTTCGAAGACAATTGAAATCTTCTGAAAGAAATATTTTGAAAAATTTCAAAAATCTAAGGAATATTATTAAAGATTCTCTTCAAAATAAACTGGGCTTATGAAGGTGATTAAATAAACACTTAGGACACCAGATTTTAGAAATAAATTGATTTAAGTTTAAGAAAATCTACTCAAAGTTAATCATCCCAAAGCTGATACAGATATTTGAATCTCTGTTCATCAAAAGCTTTAGTGAACAATCAACATATTATTCATTATGTAACTTTGACTATTTGATTAATCCTATTACAAAATTATCTCTAATCAAATGATACATGATGTTGATGTGTTTTGTCCTTGAGTGCTGCACAGGATTCTCTTAATAGAGATAGCACTGTTATTGTCTATGTGAATAGGAGTCTCCTTGAAGTTAAATCCATAGTCTACATCTGATTCTGAATCCAAAGCACTTGAGCACAGCAGCTTGCAGCAACAATGTATTCAGCTTCACAGTTGATGCAGACACACATGATTGTTTCTTGCATTGCCAAGAGACTATTCTTCCACCAAGAATTGATATCCCCCAATGTACTTTGCAGTCATGTTGCACCACCCTAGTCCTATCTATAGCATACAGATGAGGTCAGAATCTTTGGATACCAAGACCAAGCTTGGACACCTTTGAGATTCAAGATCCTCTTATAGCAACCAGTCATCTTGGGCTTGATATCTTACACAGATGCATGTAGCAAACATGATATCAGGCTGCTGTGGATACATAAGAACCAACATAGCCTATAGATGTTCTCCCATACTCCCCATCAAGATCATCAAGGAGTGTTTCTGGCTATGGTGTCTTTGTAGCCTTACAATCATCATTTGAATCTTGTAAGTATGTCTGTACATACTTGACTGACTTATGAAGATGCCATTATCAACTTGCTTCCTTGAATTCCTAAAAGAAATTGAGTTCTCCCTGGCACTCATTTCATCTATCTTCAGCCTTGAAAGTCTTGCAAAGCTTTGGATTAGTGACCTAAGATAATTCATCTACATATACTTGAACCAACATTAAGTCATTCCCTGTTCCTTTGATGAAGAGAGTTCTCTATAGTACCCCTCTTATAGCCATGTTGACAGAGATACTAAGATAGTGTCTCATACTATTTTCTTGAGGTTGGTGCAGCCCATAAAGAGCTTTATCAGTTTGCACACATAATCAGGATATCTGTGATCAGGGTTGCAAGCCAGTGGTGTTTGACTTACACCTCTTCATCAATCACCCCATATAAGAAGCATACTTGACATCAAGTTGGTGGACCTTAAAATCCTTGGATGCAGCAAAAGCCAGGAATATTCTTACAGCTTCAAGTCTTGCCACGAGCAAAAACATCTATGTAATCAATTTCCTCTTCTTGTTGTATCCTTGAACAACTAGTCTGGTTTGTTCTTGATACAGGTCCTCTATCATCCTTCTTGTTTCTAAATCCCACTTGGTTCCTATGGTAGTCTTCCCTTGAGGAAGAGGACATAGGTTCCAACCTTTTGTCTTTTGAATTGAAGCAGCTCCTCTTGTATTATTTCAACCCCATCCATCCTTTAAGTCTCATCAACTTTCTTGGCTCTATCTGAGACACGAAGCAAGAGTATAGACAAATACTTTTGTCATGGGTTTGTCTTCTTGTTCTCACCCATGTATCAACATTTCTAATTATGTTTGTGTGGGTGTGACTTGTGGATCCTGAGTTGAGGGATCCAACAAGTTGATTAGAAGATCTATATTTGAGAATTTAGATCTGCAATGGAGTATCACCCACCACATCAGTACACTTATCAGAGAGGCTTGATTTAATGAGTGTGTGACATCATTTATGTTGTCTTTTATGGAGTGGTTATCAACATCAAGAATTATTGATCACTGTCACTACCTCCATTCCTCCTACATTTAAAGCTCTTCACCTGAGTTTTGAGCCTCTGAGCTGGAATTAGTAGGCATCTCAGATGTATCAACTAATTTGTCATTTTGTGTAGATAGGATATTCACTTGCAGGATTAGTTACCACTGGAGCTAATGTAGTATGCTTGCTTGGTCTTCTCAACTCAAATCTTGGGTCAGGATCTCCTGTTGATAATTACCTATGATCGTGAAACTTCTCACAAGTTTTGTTAAAACAGTTGTAACTAAATCAAGATCAAACAGCCAATAAGGACCAAACCTTCATACTAGGAGTGTGCTCATTGAAGTCACATTGGCTGACTCCTCAACTACTCTAGTTCTGAGATTGTATACTCTATAAGCTTAGCTTGGAATAGTATCTAATAAAGTGTCCATCATCTATTTCTCATCAAATTTGACTACTTGATCTTTGGTATTCAAGATGGTGCAAGACATCCAAATGACCTGAGGAAACCATAAATGGTCTCCTTTTGTGCTAGAGCTCATAAGGAGCCTTACCATGAGTCTTAACTACTAAAACTCTGTTTTGCATATAGCAGGCTGTGTTGACTGCCTCTAGCCAGAAGGTGATGGGAGTTTAGAGTCAGACAACATGGTTCTTGCAGCCTTAATAAGTGTCCTGTTTCTCCTTTCAGCAACACCATTTTGCTGAGGATCCTGGGAGCACTATATTGTCTTGTAATCCTTTTCATCACAAAATGTATCAAGATTTGGTTCTTAAATTCTGTTCCTTGATCACATATTATGGTTTGACCTGTGATCACATTGATTCTCATTTTCATAACGAAGTTCTTCAAGACCTCAGGAGTCTCATCCTTAGTTTAAGGAAAAGACCCAAGTGAATCTTGTGAAGTCATCTATGATCACAAACAATGAGAACCTTTCTAACTCATTATACTAGTGGGGCCAAAGAGATCATATGTAATAGTGTAGGAGTAGTGATAAAGTTCTTTTCCTTTGGCTTGTGACACTTTTGTTGCTTCCCTTTCAGCATGCAACATAGTGGTCATCACTTGTAAACTCTTTCTTTGCATTCCAGTTGCCAATCATTCTTAATTAATTTATTCATGTTTTTAAAGTTTACATGTCATATTCTTTTATGCTATAGGAAAGCTCATCACTGTTTGCTTTAGATAGAAAATAAGAAACTTCTCCTAGGGAGATGTTTCCTGTAGTCTGTCTTGTACATATTCCCTTTCCTAGGGGTTCTGAGCAGGATATGCTCTTGAGGAATGATCACCCCGGCTTGAGAACAATACACTCATGCTCAGTGAAGGCATGTTGTGTCACTGATCACAAAATTGGGATACACTCATAGATTGTACCCAACTCTTTGACAAAGTTACCTTTTCAATGCTTAGCTTACCATTGGTGACCCTGCCCCTTCCAGTAATGTAACCTCTAGCGTCTCTCCAAAAGAACTGGCCCTCCATCAATTTTTCTAAATTTTGAAGCAAAGAGCCATTGCCTGTCATGTGCCTGGAACACCACTATCATGATCCATACATTCTGTTGGTCTTTAGTTGTTCCTGCATAAAAACAAATGTTTAGTTACATTGGAATCCAAGCCTTATTGGTCTTGGGCTTTTCAAGTGATCTGAAGACAAGTAACAGTAAGTGATCCTATGTTCAGGCTTTGAGGATCATTAGCTATTGTTGATGAAGAACTTTAGTCACTTGGTCTTCTTTATCTTCCCACCATCTTTGGAAGATTAGACTTGACCTTTAACACCACAGAAGTTTAACAACTTTGAAGTTTTGGAGACTGACCTTCAGAAGATCTTGCATCACTGCAGCAGCTTTAGTACTTCAAAGCATTCCTTTCTTCCGAGACCAGCTTTTCTTCCAAAGCAAGTTTTCACTTGTCTTCTTCTTCACCTTGGAGCTTTCGAAAGAAAAGATATTATTTCCGAAGCTAGTTTTTCTTTCTTCTTCTCAAAGTTTTCCTTTTGATCATATGACATACTTTTCATCAATGGGGTCTATGAAAGGAGCACATCTTCACAGTTCCATATCTTGGTGATCTTACAGACAATAGAGCGTGTGGAGGAGCTATCTTAGTAATCCCAGTCCTTGCTTATTTTGATAACAACTTTTGCATGCATGGATGAGGATATCATGTTCTTGAAGGTCTCTTCTTCAAGAACACATTTTTTTCCTGGCTTTGCTGATCACAAGCTCATCCTGGCATTCAGTTAATTTAGTGATGAGATCTTTGATCTAAGTCTTGGTATGTTCGTGCTTAAGAAATGAATGGTTTTCTCTAATCTTCTATCTTAAGTTTGTAATCATTTTAAGCTCTTTTGAAATCAGCTTTTAAAATATTAAGGACTCAAGATCAGATCTCATCTCTAATTATAGGACCTATATCCGTTAACTTAGCATACTTCAGGTGTACAAGATGTTCCAATACCTTGGCTTCTTCATGATCTGCCATCAGTGCTTGGTTTGGAGATGCATCCTCAATCTGAAAGCTCCAGTCAAGCTTCCTTCTTCAATAGTAACAGCAGCTTGCTGCTTGGGCTTCTTATTCTGGGGAGTTCCATCAGTGTAGTTTGTCTGTTTGTGCTTGGCACCACTTGTTCTTAGTGCCTTGCACTCTCTATCAAGTCCCATTTAGTTACAGTTATAGCACTTCACTTTGCGTTTGTCTAGCCCAAACTTTCCACTCATTTCATTGCTAGGAAACTCCTCCCTTCCTCTTGTAAAACTTTTTTGGCTCGTGAGTGAGAAGAGCCATCTCCTGACTATTTGCATGTACTCCAAATCATTTGGATGGATACGGTCCAGGTCTTCAAGGGTAAAGAGAAAGTGCTTGTTTTTCATCAGTAGACACAAAGGCTTGTGAAGAGCTTGTCTCTTGGAATGGGGCTTCCTTGGTGTAGCTCTCTCTGGTGTCTCCGGAAGGTGATGAAGGACCCTTTATGAGTTTTCAGGGTAGATGAGATGATGCTGTGTTCTCTACAATCCCTTTCAACCACATGAAGGGTGAACTCTGCTGATTGTTAGAGTTACCAGATGGATTTTGCATGTTCATCTCCATCTGGTAGCCACTGTGGATACCATACACTCAGTGAGAGTAAGGCCTTGAGGTTC
The DNA here is from genome assembly GCA_025506505.1 of Flaveria sonorensis. Classification (NCBI taxonomy): domain Eukaryota; kingdom Viridiplantae; phylum Streptophyta; class Magnoliopsida; order Asterales; family Asteraceae; genus Flaveria; species Flaveria sonorensis. Next base: position 51,006,791 of record CM046436.1, read on the forward strand.
TAGTCCTCTTAATGACCACATAATAGTGCGTTTATTGTCTGGGAAGAGAGGACATGAACTTCCTCATAATGTCCCTATTCTCAAGAGTGACCTTAACATCCATTAGAGTATCCACAATCTCAACATACCTAAAGTATTATTAAGTCATGGTTTCACCTATCTTGAAGGTGAAATTCTTAAACTGCTACTTCAAGAGGTCCTTCTTGTTCTCTGTTGCTTCATTTGACCCTCATACATGAGCTTCATGCATCCTATAGTTGCTTGGCAGTCTTGCACTTCTTGAAGCCTCTGTAGATAGAGTTTGGAAGAGCAGTTTGGAGGGCGGTCATGGCTTTCTGATCTATGTCTATATTCTTCTAGTCTTCTTCAGAATAGTCAGCCACTTCCTTTGGTATCATACCACCACCAACAGCAGCTGAAGTGGTGGATGGTACATGAGTCCAGAGACAACAGATCCCCACATCCTGGAGCCTTGAGACTTGATGAAACCTTCCTTCTTTGGCACCTAGTATCAAATTATTAGGAGTGATCAGTGGAGAATTTGTCATAGTACTAGTTTCCATATCAGCCTTTGTGATAGCTGCCATTTGAGATGTTAAGAGTTTTATGAAACTAAGGTATTTAAGATGGTGAGATCTTACAATCAATAGCCTAAAAGCTCTGATACCAATTGCAGACTGGTTAAGGGATGGTCAACACAATCATCTCACAATGAGAGAGTGTTAGAACACTTAACAGATCAAATAGGGAACCAAGTTTATGAGAAAGATACTAAAACACAAGTAAAACAATGAAACAAAACTAAGAACAAGACATGCTAATATGGTTTTCAAGGATGCTGTATATTGCTCTCAAGTTCTTTTACAAGTGTTACAAGCATAAAAGAATACAAGGACCTGAGATACTTTATACTACATCCTATGCCATCCATACTTTGAAGGCCAGCTGAAACACTAATCTAGACAACAGATCATGTAAGTCAAAAACAGATTGCCTTTTGACTAGTGACTAGACATGCCATAGCTCACATCCTAATATATTACAAAAATGATAAAATGTACAAAGTAGGAAGTTACGACTCAAGACCATAATCTACAGTTTACTAAAGCATGGACCTTTTCACCAACTTGTATAGTTGGTGGTTCTTCAGAGTTGCAGCAGAAAGTAAGTCAGCTTTATTTAAAAGTACATCAGAGAAAGCATGTCTTCTCTGTCTTCGGAAGATATCATCTTCACTTCATTGGCTTCGGAAGACTTGTCTTTGAAGCTTCGGAAGACTTCATCTTTGGCTTCGAAGATTTGGTCTTTGGCTTTGGAAGATTTTATACTTAGAGTAATTTTATGATGAGTGTAAAACTTCCGAGTTCTACCTTGTACATCATGCATGCATGAAGGAAGCTCCTTGGTTTTTTGGCTTCTTTGGTTGCATCAGCCTTATATATAACCTTACAGCTTATCACCTTCCATATTAATGTCTAATGTCTATTCTGACCAGATTAATCCGTGGAATAAATTCGATAATGAACTCGAGCCTTGGTGTTGCTATCTTCATCGCCTGATAGTTGGTCCAGGACAGTGACCTCTATTACAATCTATAGGGCTAACGAAATGACATTTGAAAAGATTGAGACATTGTGATAGGTGAAGACACATGTCTGAAAGTGCAAATGTTGGATCATCTTCTGAGATGTTACATGTTGCAGGGCATGGGAGAATAGCAAGGTAGTGGGAGTTGGGGAAAGAGTTCAACTCGACTTGGAAAAATATTAGGTGCTGGATCTGCAACGAGGATGACATGTAAATCATGTCCAAAGAAAGGTCTGACACTACTACTGAGATGTCAAGATGGTGATGTGTTATTCTTGAGCCAAAAATAGTGTTGATTCTTGGATCATAGATTCTGGTTCTTCATTCACGCCATACAGCGTGAAAAGATGGTGAATCTAAAACATGCGATTTGGGAAGTACGTCTCGCTGATAGCATAATACTTGTGTAATGGCATGGGTGATATTGATTTGGTGAATCCATTGGAAACTACATGGAACCTGAAGATCTCAAGGTGATGCGGGTTTGAAGAAGAATTTAATTCTGTTAGTAAACTGGATGAACAAGGACTGAAAATCAAGTTTGATGATGGTAAATAGGGTAATCAATGGGAACCGATGATTGCTCGTGGTGATAAGCATGGGTCTTGTATATGGTGAGGTACCTTCTTCTTCCTCTTTCTTTACATCCCCACCACCCATCGACACCACCACCCACCACCCATCGACACCACCACCCACCACCCATTGATGGCACCAGTTATCAACCCTTGAACACCACAACCCACTCCACCATCGACCTGCAACATCACCACAACCCACTCCACCACGCCGCCCCTCACCACCACAACAGTCGTCACCACATCAACCAGACCTACTATAAACCCTAATTACCACTGTTCTAAGCCCTCTCTTCCTTCTCAGATCCGTAATTTTAAGTTCTCTATAGGTGATGTCGTTGTGATGGTGGTGATGGGGCTGTTGTGGTGGTGATTGGCAGCTATTGTGGTAGGGATGGGCTGTGGTGAGGGGGGTGAGGGAACTGTTATGGCAGCGATGGGTGGTTGTGGTGATAGGGGCTGTTGTAGAGGAGACCGATGGTTTGTGGTGGTGGTGGTGATGGGGCTGTTGTGGACGATCGGGTGGTTGTGGTGATAGGGGCTGTGTGGTGGCCGGGTGGTTGTGGTGGTGGTGGTGATGCGGCTGCTGTGATGGTGGTGGTGATATGGCGCTGTGGTGGTGGTGATTTGAAGAAGATGTTGATGAAGGGACTCACAAGGTTTTTTATGTTATTATTTAATTTTAGGGTAGTTTAGTCTTTTTCAATAATAATTTTAAAAGAACATTAATAATGTTAGTCACTTAGACTCAAATAGAGATAAAAATGAACGACATAGACTCAAATGAAGATAACATGAAACGTTAGGAGTTAGATGACAATTTTAAACAGTAAGGATGCAAGTGATTAAATGAACAACGTCAGAGATAGAAATGATAGTTACTCTAATTCCGATTTAACCGGAACTAAAAACACTGCTTACAACTTATTCATCCTTGAAAGATGCGAATGGTTACTAATTTTGTTATAATCAACAAAGATTTAAACTTTTGGTTAAAAGAAAGGCTAATCTTCTCTTTTTTCTTTTAACCTACGAACAACACACTATTTACACTACATTTATTCTATTCCTAAAACCATAACATCTACACTCAAGATTTTAATTGCAGAATACATCGCTATAAAATTACGACGTGCCCTAATCTTACCTTCAAAGGGTCGCTAAACATATACGTGTCATACAAAGCATCCTCACCAAAATTACAATTAGTCACCACAAAACATGAAAACAAAACCCTAAAAATGTTTAAAAATTGTAGAATAATGCAAAAGCCCTAATTATCTCTCTAATGGTCATTACCAAAATAAAACCATCTCACTAACATTAGATTATCTCTTAATCTCTACATCTCACGATCTAACGGCCCAAACAACAGGGGCACCTAACCAAACCATTCTCATTGCACAACGTACAACTCCTAAAGCCCCCCTTCTCCGTGTAGCACTTATGGCTTCCGCTGCACTCGTCGCACAGGATAACCTAAAGTCGCCGCAACCGCCGCACACGGCGGCGCTGACCGCCGGCAAACCCTCGACGACCTTCTTCACTCGCCAGACTCGTGCAGTTGCCTCACCTCCTCCGCCCCTCCGACGTACCTGCCGCCGATGAAAACCCTAGGTAGGGTTAGTTTCGTCTTTTCACCATCATCGCCACCGCCCTCCGCCATGATGCTCTGCAACTCGTGGAGGAAAGTGGAGTCCATTGACAGATCTCGTTCGTCGATCGGCACACGGAACCCTCGGAGGATCGATAGAACGGTGCGGCATGCTTCGAACGTTGATCGGACGACTCGGAGGCTGGTGGTGTAGATCACCACTCGCTTTTCGGCTCCCGGAAGTGTAATCACACCGTCGGAGATTGTTGATTTCTCCGGCGATGTGACGGTGGTTGTTTCCGGTGGAGATTTGGTCGGATTGGGGGTTTGTTTGGTGGAGAGACCGCGAGCGAACTTGTTGGCGAGGTGAACGCGGTGGAAGATCGAGAGTCTTCTAGCGGTGGTGGTGGCGGTGGCGGTGGTGGAGCAAGGAGACGGTTGATCTAGGGTTTTGCTGAAACAATTAATATCATTATCTTCTGCGAATAGATTTTCGACGTCTTTGAATGATGAATGAATGAAGTTCAGTCTCGACGGTGATCTGCAGATTAAACCATCAATTCCGGCGGTTTCACGGCTAGGTTTCCGCCGCGATCTCCACATCTCCGGTGAGATCCCTAAATTACAGAAAACGATCGATTCTCCGGCGAATAAGTAGGGTTTTAATGGCGAATTGAATGTATGTGTGGTGAAATTGAAATGAGGATGAGGATGAGGATGAAACAGTTGAATAACGGATTGATGGTGGTGTTTGGAGAAGACAACAATGGCGGATTTGGTGTGTTGCTGATGATGTATAATATAATTTTATACAAATGTGATCATAGAGATGAAATTGGAGGTTTGGGGCATGTGTTATGTGTTCATTACAATTTGGACACTTCTTGCCCTTTTGGGTGCATAACTCAATTATTATTATATTATATTGTGTCATAATGATGATGACTTTGTTGGGTGTTACATTTTGTTAGAATAAATATATAAGTTGGTATAATGTTGGTAATTTTGGTTGCTTTACTTGTATTTCAATTCATTTTTATTTTTGGTTATAACACTAAGCTAATATGGTAATTAAGGGACTTTACATTTCAGTGATTTGTAAAGATTTTATTGATATATGTATAAAGACAATGGTGTTGAAAACTAGTTGTAATGAATTGATGTTCATTGTCAACATAAAGCCAATGATGTATTATATTTGTTGCTTGTATTATTTAATCAACTTAAGTATATTAACAACCATGAAAAGGGGGTGATTGGATGTTTGATTGCCGCAATTTTGGTAGTATTTGATGAAGTTATTAGTTTTTAAAATTAATTTTATGATTTTGTAAGAAATATATAATTATTTTGTGAAATGGCACCAAGTAGTCTAAAAGCATTTTTTTAATAGACCCGTGTTATACGTACATCTGCACGTGTTATGGGTACAATTTTTGACCTTTCTTCAAGGCCTGTAATGGCCATACGACACGTAAGGGCAACAACAATAAAATAAGTTAGGTAATGCCCCCCACCCCTCCCAACAAATGACATGTTATCAAAGTTACTACCCGTGACATCACTAACGGCCCGGTGAGGTAAGCCCACAAATGGGCCATTAATGGGCTTACGAACTGCTGGTAAATTTCTCAAGTTATTTGATGTGACATATTATTTCTCGGTATTCGTATTTTTTATTTTTTAAGATTATTTGACGTGACGTGTTATTCTTAGAAAAATATGTGTTAATTATGAACGTGGTGCAAGTTTCTATATAAATGTACTATATAAACGAACATATGCTATTTCGATTAATTGCATGAAATTGAAACGAGTTAATTAAAATTTTATCTGGGGCGGAAATAATTGAAGGCGTTATAATGGATCGTTTTTTTTAACTCACCCGTCATTTCTGAGAGTATTCTAGCACCAATAGACAACTATAATTGGTAGAATGGTTAGAACTAGTCTCGAAATATTGTGCGGTTTTGCACAACGGAGATGCCTGCAGGACCGATGAAAGGGTCAATGCAACAGTTTCATAATATTAGAAGAGTTAGAACACTTAACAAATAAAATAGGGAACAAGCTTATGATGAAACAAAAAACACAGGTAAAGAATAGAACAAGAACAAGAACACGAACACAACAATATGATTTTCAAGAATGATGTATATTGCTCTCAAGTTCTTACAAAGTGTTACAAAGCTTAAAGTGAAATGACAATTACTTGAGACACTTTATACTACTATCTACAGCCGGCCATACTTTGAAGGCCAGCTGGAAACACTAATCTAGACAACAAGATCAATGTAAAGTCAAAAGTTAGGTTGCTTTTTGACTAATGACTATGACATGCCATAGCTCACATCCTTATCCAATGATAAAAGGATAAAAATATAAAAGTAAAAAGTTACAAACACAAGATCTTAATCTACAGTTTAATAAAAGTATGGACTTTTCACCATCTCATATAAGCTGGTGAGTCTTCAGAGGTGGCAACGGAAAGTTGTTCAGCTTTTATCAAAAGGTGATTCAGAAAAAAACATGTTTTCTCTGTCTTTGGGAAAAATTAGTCCCTTGGCTTTGGAAGACTTTGTCTTTGAAGCTTCGGAAGACTTCATCTTTGGCTTCGAAAGATTTGGTCTTTTGGCTTCGAAAGATTTGATACTTAGCATAACTCATTGAGTTATATCCAATCTTCCGAAGTAACTTCCTTTTGCTTCACATGTGCATGTTGAGAGCTCTTTGGTTGCATCAGCCTCTAAGTGTAATCATTACAAACTCCCCCTAGGCTGATGCTATCAAAACTAAAGGAGAACTTTGAAGCTTGATCTTTATTTGTAGACAGTCCTCATCAAAATCAAGACCATTACCTTCATCATCAGTTGGTCAGGATTTCTCAGACTTTTAAAGTACCTTCTCATGTCATAGAGATCATGTAGTGGGAGGTCAACTATGTTTTGCCAAAAGTATATGTCTTGACCCCCTTGATCTCTAATGACATACCATCTGTCTAGGCTAGTAGCAAATACCCAAGACAAGATGGAACTCTCAGCAGCAAGAGGCTCTACAATGAGTGGAATTGGTTAAGCAGCCTCTTCTTGATCACCCTTGGGATGTTCTGATCCATCCTGAGGTGCAGAGGTGGATGCCTTGGACTTCTTCTTCTTGTTCCTTCTGATGGCCATTCTCTTCCTCTTTCTATACTTTAACTGAGAAGGCTGGCCTTGAGTACTAGATGGTTCTTGTTTGTTCTTCTCAGTTGGGTCCTTTTCTATAACAGGTTTAGAAGGAGTAGGATCAGGACCCTGCTGTGGGTCAGAAGATGAAGCTGGTTGTGATGCAGCACTAGGTCCAGGTTGTGTTGTCTCTTGGGGTTCAACCTTGATCTCAGCTTCAGGTGCAGCCTGACTTGGTGGAGAATTCAAGTCTACCAGATCACCCTTCTTAATCTTCTACTTGATCACTCAAATGTAATCATCCTTAGTGGATAGAGATATTAGACTAAGTCTCCTTCTAGAGAACCTATACAGCTTCAAGAAACTCCTCATATTTTGTCTGTCAGCAGACTTCTTCTGATTTTCTCTGATGGTGGCTCTTGACTTTCCAGCCTCTTCCCTCATCTTCCTCTTAGCAGCCTTTTACTCTTTTGGCACTTTTTGCTCAAGCTGCATGTGGTATTCAAATTCAATGTATTCATAGGATAAGGAAAGTAGGTCTGCTCCCTGATAAAGGCCTATGGCACTAAGGTATGTTATCAAGTTTTGTATGTCTTGTTCCCTACCTACCTGAGTTTGTTTCTCAGTATCCACAGCCTTTGCCTCAGTGCTTTCCTGAACTGGAGAGAGGGTTTATACAGTCTCTTTCTTTCTTGTTCATCTTTGATTTTGAGGAGCAGTTCTGCATCCTCGGTTTCCTTCCTCTCCTTTGACACCTTAATGTCAACCAGTTCATATAATTCTTCCAATGGATGAGAGATGAGTTCATCAACATTGTAGTTCCTAGACCTAGATAGATCAATCTGGTTGCCCTCAACTCATCTTCTTGAGTGTTTGGCCTGAGGGCAGCCCTGGTTACATGTAAGGCCCCGATCCCAGAGACCCCACAGTTGGTCATTCATAGCATCATGTATTAATAGTTACTTTTGCCGAGTAATACATCATTGATTAGAATCATAAAAGAATACTTAGTTGTATTACAAAACAACAATATTATTTTTGCATGAGATGGATGCCAGTCTTTGCTTGCCAAGTAGCTTTAACTCCATGCCACCCTCAGCAACCGCATTACCTGCCAACTGAAAATGCATATAAAAACTTAGTGTTACTGAGTGTTCTAGTTTGATAATATAGAAAATATACTTTTTGTAAACTTCACTTGGTGATCATTCATCATTATACATAATCAATCATTAAGATATTCTTTATCTTTCTTTCTTTCATTATCTTTCACTTTCATTGTCTAGGTTTGCATATAGCAAGAGCCTATATTGTTGCTTGGCAACAAATGTTGAACCCCTGTCGGCAAACGTTTATTTTGGTAGCTAACCCATTCGACAGTTGACCCACACTGCTAGGCACGAAGCCTGCTCATGAATACGGGTCCTATTGATTTGTAGGTCAATCCCTAGGATTAGACCCCAGATGTGCATCCTGAATCAGCCACACATCAGTTGAGCTAAAGACAACAAGGTCGTGCACCTCATTCCATTGTGCTTGCAAGGCTTTCCATTAATTATAAGGGCTCGGGGGTAACATTCATTTAGTTCCACTGTCTTCTTTTATTTCTCTGTGTCCACTTGGTTATGAATAATACATTTAAAATATTCATCCCCTTATAATCATATAACATGAATTATAATAAATATTATCCATAACAGCAGGCCATAAGAAAAGAATCAAACATTAGAAACATTAAACAAGCATAACCTTTTCTTATACATAAGTACTTAACACTTAAATTCTATTCCAAAAATTTCAGAATAATTCTAAGTCCCCAAAGAAATACGGATGAATGTAAACCAATGCGGATGAATAAATGCGGATGAAAGTCTTCAGAAAATATTCTAAGTGTCTAAAAGTATGCGGGTGAACCTAATGCGGATGAACAAGTCCAAATGCGGATGAACAAGTCCAAATGCGAATGAACAAGTCCAAATGCGGATGAACAATACTAAATGCAGAAGAACAAAGGCAAATGCGGATGAACAAAATGCACATGCAGATGAACAATGCCCACAGCGGACAGCTAAAGTCCACAGCGGATGAGTAAAACACTAAGTGTGTTCATAGCAAACAACTAAAACATTCAAGGGTCCACAGCGGATAGCCAAGTCCACAACGGACAAGCAAAGTCTACAGTGGACAGCTAAATGCCTAAGTGTCCACAGTGGACATATTAATATTATCCAAGTGTCCACATCAGACAGTGTCCACAGCGGACAGTGTCCATAGCGAATGACCAACATCCACAATGGACACTTTGTTTATAACCAAGTGTCCACAGCGGACACCAAGTCCAGTACCTGTGATGCAACTTATGAAATTTCCCAGTCCCAAACATCATCTTAACATGAACATAGGGTAGATCTATCATGTCAAACACTTAAACAGAGCTTACAACTATGCAACATCAAAGAAGGCATATAAAAACACACACATCGTATACACATCAGATGCAAAAACGTAGAAAACTCATGCTTCGGTTGTAAAAATTTAGTTAATATGCATTTTAGCCCCAAACAAGTTTAAAACAAGTAAAATAACATCTTTCGAGTAAGACTTCTTCAAACCGAGAGCAAATAGGAGTTCTAGCACCTAAACACACCGAAACAAACAGCCAACACAATAAACACGTAAGAATCGGTCCAGCAACTCGAAAATAGCTGAAAACCGAGTAGAAAACACAAGAAAACCTCTCCTACAAGAAACTCTTTCTCCTTCACTCTCTAGAACCGATTGCAGCTTTTGCCTTCTTCTTGCAGCCGAAAGCAAGATCTGTAAAAGAAGAGGTGTGGGCTGCCATGCTTTATTTAAATCCTATAATAGGCAAGTTTGCCACTTGCATAACTTTAATCCCTTGACTTGGGATATTTCACCTTTCTTTCTTTTTACTCTTTTTTTCTTTTCCTTTTAGTAAATTTCCGGGTGTTACATTACAGCTTCTATAAAGTCAGAGGTCTCACTTGAACTCTCTCCCCTTGCCTTCCTCTTCCTCTCTCTCTTCTCCTCCTCAATATCCTCAGAGGACATCTTCCTCTTCTTTTTGTCAGACACTGGCCTGTGTGATTCAAGGTGGATAGAGCTTTGCCTTCACTGCTTGGTGTTGCACTTGAGCTCTGGCCAGAGAGAGGCCGTGAGACACCTTTACCAACTGGTGCCTCACTGAGGGTACTGAATGCCAAAGTAGTTCCTATTTCAAGGTTCACAGGTTCAACTACTGGGCTTTCAACCAAGGTTTCCCCTTCGAAGCTAATCTTAGGGTCCACATCGGTATGCAATTGACCAACAGTCTTGCCTGTTAGCCTCTTTCTATATAATTTGGTTCTTCTTTTGAACTCTTCAAGCACCCTATCATGAATCCTTTCAACTAACCTTACAGCTTGCCTATTTTGAGTTGGGTTGGCAAGTGGCAGGTCAACCAAATAGGTGCTCTCATAGTATCTCAGGTTTTGAAAGTTTAAGACTTTTGTTGCCCCTAAGATCTACAGATTACCAAGGCTCTTCTATCAGCATCATACCTCTATCCCACTATTGAATTTTCAGCAGCATAGGATGGGGTAGACATAAACCTTGGTATGCCCTCCCCAAATAGGCTTTGAATCAGGGCATCCACATCAATGTGGGCCTGAGGAGGTTGTTGAGTATGGGCAAATACAGGTGAGGGTGGTGAGTCCTCTATGTCCATACTCTGCGCACAATTCCCAGGTTCTGTGATTGTGAGTAGGACTTTCTACTCCTTTTTGGTAGCATCACCCTCTTGCACAAGGGCGCTAAGGGTTAAGTCCACCACATCCACAGGTTCTTATGGACCTGGTTGAGTTTGCCTGATAGGTCTCCCAGCTAACTTGCCCTTGAGATCGGTGATCTCAAGTTACTTGCAGAATCCCCTCATCTTCATTAGAAGAATCATGAGGGGATGAGAGAATAGGACCAAAGTCTTTTTCCTCACCACCAGCTTGGGGTGTTTAGCTGCTAGATCTCCCTTGCACCATGACAGCTTCAGAAGAAGTGTCAACGAGGGCTGGGTTATCATCATTGATGTGTTAATGATGTAACCACTTGCAAAAGTGAGAGCCTCTTCCAAATGAACTTCCTGAACATGTTTAGGGTGGTCTACCTCAATTAGGGTTAGATGATGTGGGCTAGATATGGGTGATTCAAGAGCACTTATCTCTCCTTAAGCAGGGGTGGAGAAGAGAGACTCATGGTACTTACTAAATTCCATATCTTCATCATCATAGAATTGAAGGCCAGGGATGGGTTGGTTTAAGTCTAACGACTGGGGATTGTAGCTTTCCCCTGAAGGTTGATCACTTGAGTTTTTAGACTCAGGGTGATGGCTTAAGGCTTGTGCAATAAGCTCATTAGGCTGAGCATGAGGAACCTCAGTACTGATCAAAGAAGTAATGGGGGTGGTCTACTCCTCAGGGGAAATAGGAGCTCATGTTTCCACTTTCTCCTACATGGTTGGTCGTATGAGGGCCAGCTCAAATTGATTAGACTGAGTAGGGGTTTGTTTGGATTTTCTACTGTAGGTGATGGTTATTTATAGCTACGTGGGTGGTGCAGATGTGGAAGGTGCGGGCTCAACATTGGCTGGTGCTGCCAAGTTGTCACCCTAAGAAGCCAATAGTGGACTTTTTTATTGTTTTGAAGATGCCGGGATTCATCTTTCCTAATTTAAGAGTATTACCTGTTCCCCTTAACTGTGAGCGTAGTTTACAGTTAATAATGTGTTGAACATATTTTGTAAACATAAAGTACTCTAAAGTGTCCAAGTTAGCAAGCAAGTTTATATAAACAAACTGTGAGTACTTGAACTTGACCCCTTGAACCATCCTATGGACTATATAGGATAAGTCCTTAGGAATCTGGTTCGAACCTCCATGTTTGTTGGATAGAGAGTGGATTACAACATGGAGGAGGTACTTCCATTGAGAGGAAACCTTACCCTTGAAGGTTCTGACAGTTGTAGTCCCTTCATAGCCCATCTGTCAAATGAGTTATTGATAGCAGATTTTGGAAAGGACAAGTCGCCTTCTTTATCATCCAGCCTCAAATAAGAGTTGATGGTGGCTGGAGTGATGAAAATTGTCTTCCCCTACACTGTGGTAGACAGGGCCTTCTCAACATCCAAGATGACCTCTTGGCAGGTTCTTCAGAACTCTAGGAGTTGTTCTTCATACAGTGGAGGGTCTATTGTAAGGGCAGTGAGGTAGTTTGAGTGAAGAAGTGGCAAACATCAGAGAAGCCTGGATCTTTCTCAGATGATAACAGAGCAACTTGATTATGTTGCTTGTGTAGATGCATGGAAAAATCTGGTTGGTTTTTGGGTTCAGGGTTGGCCATTTTGAGAAGCTTAAAGGTGAAGAAAGCTAAGAACAAAGTCGGTTTGTGGGTAATTTAGGGTTTGAACTTTTTGCAGATGAAGAGGAAGGAGAAAGAGGGGGAACCGTTGAAGGTATATTTTTATGGTTGGATTTGAGACAAAGTTAATGTAAAAGGATAAACTTTGAAATCCAGATATCAGGCCCACCTCTAAAAAAGTGCCTAGAAAGGTAGTTTTCTTGGAAGTCTAAAATCTTCCGAAGGTAATTTTGTCTTCGGAAGTTTCGAGAAAACTTCCGAAGCCAATTTGACTTCGGAAGATATTCCTTAGGTTGATAGTTTGCCTCGGAAGAAAAATACTTAGAATATTTTGCTTTTGAGATATATTTGGTTTTAGAAGATATTAAACTTCAAAAGTTTTATACAAAGTATAAATAAAGCTTCCGAGACTTAATTGCTTTCAGAAGAAAATTATCTTTTAAAACATATAAGTACTTAGAAACATATTTATGTTTCGGAAAATATATTAGAATTTCTTCCAAAGGTAAATTTCTTAGTAAGTAGTTATTAGTTTTGAAGACATAATTTTCTTTCAAAGTCAACTTAATGTCTTCTGAAAGAAAAGATATCTAAAATTTTCAAAAATCTAAGGAATATCAATTTGAAAAAAATTTATCCCAAGGTTAACTGGGCTTATATAGATGATAATATAGATAACTTAAAACACACATATTTGGAAAATAATCTTGGATTTAATTTAAGAAAATCTACTCAAAGTTAATCATCCCAATAGCGGATATAAGATACTTAATTCTTTGTTTATCAAAAGCTTTCCTGAACAGAGCAGGATATTACTCATTTGTGTTAACTTTGACTAGTTTTATCAATTATTTTTAAAAATTATCTCTAATCAAATGATACCTGATGTTGATGTGCTTTGTCTTTGAGTGCTACACATGATTCTATGTAATAGAGATAGCACTGTTGTTGTCTATATGGATTGGAGTCTCTTTGAAGTTAAATTCATAGTCCAATATCTGACTTTGAATCCAAAGCACTTGAGCACTACAGGTTGCAGCAACAATGTATTCAGCTTTAACAATTGATGCAAACACACAGGATTGTGTCTTGCATTGCCATGAGACCATCCTTCCACCAAGAAATTGACATCTCTCTGATGTAGACTATGCAGTCATGTTGTAGCCACCATAGTCACTATCTGTATAAGCATACAGATTGAATTCAGAATTTTTTGGAAACCAAAGGCCCAGTTTGGGAGCACCTTTTAGATATCTATGAATCCTTTTGATAGCAACCAGGTGTAACATCTTGGGGTTGGCTTGATATCTTGCACAAATACATGTGGCAAACATGATATCAGGCCTGCTGGCTATGAGGTACATAAGAGACCCAATCATAGCCCTATAGAGATGCTCATCAACACACTCCCCCTCAAGATTAGGTCGTAGGGAGTGGTTTCTAGCTATGGTTGTCGTAGCAACCTTGCACTCAGTTAGATTAAATCTGGTAAGTATGTCTTACACATACTTTGAATGGTTTATGAAGATGCCATTGTCAACCTGCTTCACTTGAATTTCTAAAAAGAAATTGAGTTCACCCATGGCACTCATTTCAAGAAATTCTTCTATGGAGTGGTTATCAGCATCAAGAAATTCTTGATCACTATCACCACCTCCATTTGCTCCTACATTGGAAACCCATTCTTTTTAGTTCTGTGCCTCTATGCTGGAATTTGTTGGCACCTCAAATGAATTAGCTGAAGAGTTTATCATTGTTATGGCTGACAAGATTTCCAACTGCAGGTTTTGTTACCACTGGAGCTAAAGTAGTTTTCTGACTTGGTCTTCTCAGCTCAAATCTTAGGTTTGAATCTCTTGTTGATAAGCTACCCGTAGATCCTAAAACATCTTCACAAGATTTGTTAAAACAGTTGGTAACTAAATCAAGATCAAACAGCCAATCAGGACCGGAACCTTTCATACTAGGTGTGTGCTCATTGAAGTTCACATTGGCTGACTCCTCAACTACTCTAGTTCTGAGATTGTATACTCTATAAGCCTTAGCTTGGGAAGAGTATCCAATAAAATGTCCATCATCAGATTTCTCAACAAATTTGGCTATCTGGTCTTTGGTATTCAAGATGGTATAAGGACATCCAAATGTTCGAGGAAATCAATGAAAGGTCTCCTTTTATGCTACGACTCATAAGGAGTCTTACCATGAGTCTTGACTACTAAAACTCTATTCTACACAAAGCAGGCAGTGTTGACTGCCTCTGCCTAGAAGGTGATGGGCAGTTTAGAGTCACATAGCATAGTTCTTACAACTTCAATAAGTGTCATGTTTCTCCTCTCAGCAACACCATTTTGCTGAGGAGTCCTGGGAGCACTGTATTATCTTGTAATACCTTTTTCATCACAAAATGTATCAAGGATTTGGTTCTTGAATTCAGTTCCTTGATCACATCTTATGATTTTGACCTTGTGTTCACATTGATTCTCTATTTTTAGAATGAAGTTCTTTAAGATCTTAGGGGTCTCATCCTTAGTTCTAAGGAAGAAGACCTAAGTGTATCTTGTGAAGTCATCTGTGATCAAATAAACAATATGAGGTCCTTCCTAGACTCATTACACTGGTGGGGCCTAAGAGATCCATATTTAATAAGTGTAGGGGAGTAGTGATGGAGTTCCTTTCCTTTGGCTTGTAAGACACTTTGTGTTGCTTCCCTTTCAGACATGCAACACAATGGTCATCACTTGTAAACTATTTCTTTGGCACTCAAGTTACCAAATTATTCTTAATTAATTTATCCATGTTCTTAAAGTTTACATGGCATATTTTTTATGTCAGAGGAAAGACTGTTCACTATTGGCTTTAGATAGAAAGCAAGAAACTTCTCCTGATAGGGATGCTTCCTGTAAATCCATCTTCTACATGTTCTCCTCCAAAAGCAACTGGCCCTCTATCAGTTCTTTCAAAGTTTTGAAGAAAATAGTGATTGCCTGTCATGTGCCTGGAACAACCACTATCAATAATCCATACATTTCCTTTGGTCTTCAGCTGTTCCTGCATAAAAAGAGATGGTTAGTTACATTTGGAAACACAAGCCTTATTGGTTTTGGGCTTGTCAGAGTAAACTGAAGATAATTCAACTGTTATTGACCCTATATGCAAGCTCTGAGGATCATTTTCTATTGTGGATGAAGAACTTTCAGTCATATGGCCTTCCTTCATCTTCCACACCATCTTTGGAAGACTAGACTTGGCCTTCAATAATTCGGAGGTTTTGATGACTTCAAAAGTTTTAGAGACTAGATCTTCGGAAGCTTTTGCACCACTGTAGCAGACTTCAGTACTTCGGAAGCATTCCTTTCTTCCGAGAAAAAATTTTCTTCCGTAGGAAGTTTTTCACCTATCTTCTTCTTCACTTTGAACCTTTCGAAATGAAGAGATTTTCCTTCAAAAGCTGTCTTCTTCTTCTTAAGAGTGGGTTCTACTTGGTCATGTGGATGGTACTTTTGGGATTGTAGATGCAATCCTTAGCAAAGTGAGAGGTACCACCACACATGATACATTCAGTTGGTAAACTTCTGAGAGTTTTCTTCTGAGTAGAAGGCTGAGCTTGATCTCTTTCCATTTCCTTCTTTATCTTCACAGATGATGCAGTAGGCTTTCTAGGGTGAGGCTTGCTCTTGGAACTGGATGGTTCAGGCTGTACAGTAGTGATGCACATTTGATCAGCCTTCTTCTTTTGACCAGGATGATTTGGACATGAACTAGGACTCCTAGTACTAGAGTCCGTGGTTTAGTCTTCAGTCTTCACAACTCCT
Source organism: Flaveria sonorensis (assembly GCA_025506505.1). NCBI lineage: Eukaryota > Viridiplantae > Streptophyta > Magnoliopsida > Asterales > Asteraceae > Flaveria > Flaveria sonorensis. The sequence continues at coordinate 51,022,935 of CM046436.1, forward strand.
AATCCAGCAGAGATAAAAACTTGTTTTTTCTTGGAGTTGAAGGTGGTCTTGATCTCTTGGGTTTTCTTTGATTTTCTTTTGGCTGCCTTGATCAAGTTCTTTCTAGCAGACTTGGTCATCCTTGGTTCTTTCTTCTTTCCAAGAGAATAGTGACCTTTCTTAGGATGATCTTCTATGCTCACTTCAGATCCATCCTTCACTATCTCCTCTTTATCTTCATCATCTTCTTGGATAGGGTCTATGAGGGGCAGCTTATATTGACTAGCTATACACCTTAGAGGTCTTACAGATAGTAATGTGTGTGGAAGAGCTATCTCACTTGAACCCAATCCTTACCTATTCTAATATAAAATCTTTGCATGCATGGATGAAGATATGCTGTTCTTGAAGGTTTCCTCTTCAAGAACACACTTTTCTGCCTTGGCTTTACTGATCACAAGTTCAGGCTGGCATTCAGTTAACTTGGTAATTAGATCTTTGATTTGAGTCCTATAATCTGTGTGTTCATGCTTAAGAGTTGAAATTGTTTTCTCTAAATCTTCTATTTTAAGTTTATAGTCATTTTTAGCTCTTTTGAAATCAGCTTTTAAAATGTTCTAGGACTCAAGATCAAATCTCACTTCCAGGTTATAGGACATATACATATTTACTTTAGTAATGCATTCAAAAGTATAGATATGTTCTAATACATTGGCTTCTTCATGGTTAGCCATCAGTGCTTGGTTGGGAGAAACATCTTCTATCTAAAAGCTCCAGCCAAAGCCTCATTCTTCAACAGCAACAACTTGTTGTTTTGGTTGGCTTGGCTTCTCAGTACTAGGAGCAGCATTAGTGTAGTTAGGCCTGGATTGTGCTAGGCCAACATTTGTCCTTGGTATCTTGCACTCCCTGGCAAAGTGTCCCATCTGGTTACAGTTGTAACACTTCATTTTGCTTTTATCTAGTCCAAACTTTCCACTGGATACATTGCTGGGAAACTTCCTTTTGGTTCTCTTGTAGAACTTCTTGGCTCTTTGAGTGAGAAGAGCCATTTGTTGGACTATCTTCATATACTTCAGTCATCTGGATGGATACAATCCAAGTACTCACGAGTGATGAGAAAGTTTCCACAACTTTCATCAGCAGACACAAAGGCTTAAGAAGAGCTTGTCTCTTGTAATGGACTTCCTTGGATGTAGCTCTCCCTTAGTGTCTCAAGGAATGGGATGAATGGACCCTTTTATGAGTTGTCAGGGTAGCAGATAAGATGATGTTGTGGTTCTCTACTATCCCTTTCAACCACATGAACGGCTGAACTCTATTGATTGCTGAAAGAGCCGCTTGATGGGTTCTGCATGTTCATCTCTATCTAGTAGCCACTAAGGATACCATACAGCTCTATGAGAGTAAGGGTAGAGAGGTTTTTAGTTCTCTTAATGGCCACACAGTAGTGTGTCCATTGTCTGGGAAGAGAGAACATGAACTTCCTCACAATGTTTCTATTCTCAAGTTTTACTCTAATATCCAAGAAAGTATCTACAATCTCAACATACTTAAAGTATTATTGAGTCATAGTTTCACCTGACTTCCAGGCAAAGTTTTCAAACTGCTGCTTCATGAGGTCTTTCTTGTTTTCTTTGGCTTCCTCAGACCCCTCATACATAAGATTTAGTGCATCCCAGAGCTGTTTAGTAGTTTTTCACTTCTTAAAGCCTCTGTATATAGAGTTTGGAAGAGCAGTATGGAGAGCGGTCATGGCTTTCTGATCCATCAATTTTCTTCCATTCTTCCTCAGAGTAGTCAGCCATTTCCTTTGGATTCATCCCACCTCCAGTAGTGGCTGAAGAGGTGCTTGGGATGTGAGGTCCTTCAACAATAGATCTCCACATCCAGCTATCTTAAGACTTGATGAACCATTCTAATGTTGGCACCAAGTATCAAAGTCATCAGGAGTGATTAGTGGAGACTTTGTCATGATACCGGTTTCCATATCAACCTTTGTGAGAGCTTCCATTTGAGCTGGTAAGTGTTTTATGAACCTAAAGAGATCTAAGGTGATGAGATCTTACAATCAAGAGCCTGAAAAGCTCTAATACAAATTTTAGGACCGGTGAAGGGGGTCAATGCAACAGTTTCACAATGTTAGGAGAGTTAGAACACTTAACAGATCAAATAGGGAACCGACTTATGATGAAACAAAAAACACAAGTAAAGAACATAATGAGAACAAGAACACAACAATATGGTTTTTAAGAATGATGTATATTGCTCTAAAGTTCTACAAAGTGTTACAAAGCTTTTAGTGAAATGACAAGTACTTAAGACACTTTATACTACATCCTACAGCCAGCCATACTTTGATGGCTAGCAGGAAACATTAATCTAGACAGCAAGATCAATGTAAAGTCAAAAGGTAGATTACCTTTTGACTAGTTACTATAACATGACATAGCTCACATCCTTATCAAATACAAAAAAGATAAAAGTACAAAAGTAGAAAGTTACAGACACAAGACCTTAATCTATAGTTTGACAAAAGTATAGAATTTTCACCAACTCATATAAGTTGGCGAGTCTTTAAAGGTGGCAGTGAGAAGTTGTTTAGCTTTTTTCAAAGGTGATTCAGAAAAGCATGTCTTCTCTGTCTTCGGAAGAAATCAGTTTCTTGGCTTCGAAAGACTTCGTCTTTGGCTTCAGAATATTTGGTCTTTTGGCTTCGGAAGATTTGATACTTAGCATAATTCATTGAGTTATATCATCTAAGGTGTATTACATGGGTGTTGTGGATTTTAAGGTACCCGACTAGGGAACATGTCTTCATGTTCATATGTAAGTTTTTAAACATATAGTTGTCAGATTAATTATTTGAAACTGTAATAATTTTTATTTTATTTTGCAACATGTTTGAGCGTGGACAAATAGACTGATAATCTTGCGATTAGTGTCATGATCATTGAATGATTCTCCCATTTGAATGTTTTAACTTAATATCTACAGAACCCATTGATGGTGACGAATATGCGAATGGGTGGACCAAACTATTTCCTCACGAATCGATCACTAATGACGATGAAAACTGATATCTTTTAAGATTTATATGGACTCACTACAACTTCATATATTCTTTCCATATGAATGTCGTCCAAATACTTGTGATGATTCATGGTGCATTTATCGTTATGTTTGGAGAATTGTCGCGCAATTTGAAACATATTTTTATGGTTTCTTGCACATATATGTTATTTGCGGCACTATTGCTAAGAAGAATTTGATGAATTAGTAGTGTCCAGTGAAGCCGTGTGGCTGCCTAGCGATGGCATATTGGTCGAGATCGAGGAGTTGTATAATTAAACATCAGTAAATGATAACAACTAAATATACCTTATGTAATAACCTGATTCGTGTTGTATAACCTTCTCTTTTTTCAGAACCATCACCGTCGTTATCCCCGTTATCATCGTCGCTATCATCATTGTCGTTCGATGCGTATTGGTCGTAGTAGTTAGAAACTTCATCACCATAGTAGTTAGAATCCTCCTTGTCATAATAGTTCGACATTATTAAAGTTACGTTATTATTTTATCACGTAAAAAAATAACAAATATAGAATTAAACATAAATGAATTAACGTATAATGGTTTATATAGTACATTTATAGGGAATATTACGTCATGTCGTATAAGCAGCATGCATATCGTGGAATATTACGTCGTATCAAATAACGTAATAAGTATAAAATTACACGCTAATCGAGAATATTACATCTTGTCATGAAAAATTAAAAACAAACCATACTGGCCGTAAAGAGATATACGACCCGTTAGTATAAGATGAGAAAGGTTGTAACCTACTTCACGTGCCATTAAAAAAGGAAATCATATCTGATTTCATGACCCGTTAATGTAGTGAATGACTGATAGGACAACTTGCAAAATTGCCGAGGAATACGGCCCGTGAATCTCTTACCTTTAAGGGTGTAATCTAAAACACACCCCTTTTTATATAAATGGAGTTAATGCTTATAACTAGACTAAAAGGAAAGTTAAAAAATGAATGTGACAAGTATATTTTATTTAATTGAAGGAGATATTCTTATGATATGTCATATTCAGTGATCAATACAAATAATACAAAGTTATAGGATAAAATTATTGTATTCTGTCCCTAATGATTGTTAATTAAGTTATTTGAGTCGAGTCATCTCAATTTAAAGAACCAACTACTTAAATGTCGAGATTGGATGTCGTGATCAAGTTCTCACTAGAGTAAATCTGTTGAGCAACAGTACCCTTTTGCAATCACGGTTGAACGAACTTTTACATATATGTGTGCCTGTAAGACCTTTAATGTATATCTTTTAAGCTGAGTGATTTGTTGTATTATTTTAACACAAAACTCTTGGTGTCTTATCTTTTGAAATTTTAACACAAAGGAAGTGATACATTTTTCTCATTATATTAACATAGTACTCTTTAATGTTCTCACTTTATCAAGGAAGTATACATTTTCTTCTCATCTTACAAAGGATGTGATCATCTTTGTCTCACTTAAAAAATAAAATGATTCTTATATTCTCACTTGATAAAGGAACTGGTAACTTTGGTCTCATTGATCTCTTTGAGGTAGTGATCACCTTTTTCCTAAATTACTAACACTTGTTAATAATTCTCTTTACAAAACCATTGATTTACGATGACAAACCACCACTTTAATAAACCACGCTAATAGAAGATGATAAATATTAGAGTGACATATCATAGACATGTGTAGCTTACACTTTTTTTTTTATCTTTCTTGCTATTCTTGATCTTCTTTATTTTGATCTTTGGTCTTCTTACATGAATTGCTAATATAAGATGATAGCAATAGAGAGAAATCTTATATATATATATATATATATATATATGGATAGCATATATATACATATATCACATAAAGGTTTGAGAGACTAGAACCCTTACCAGATCAAATAGGGAACCGGCTAAAGTGAAACAATGAACACATGTAAAGAACATAATAAGAACACAAGTAATTGGTTTTCAAGAATGATGTTATTGCTTTCAAGTGTTTTAAAAATGTTACAAAGATTTGTCCTTAGGACTGGTACCCGAGATACTTTATACTACATCCTACGACCGGACATACTTTGAAGGCTAGCTGGAACGCTAATCTAGACAACAAGATCAATGTAAAGTCAAAAAGTAGATTGATTTTTGACTAGAGACTATGACATGCCATAATTCACATCCTTATCTATTACAAAACGATAAAAGTACAAAGGTAGAAAGTTACAAACTCTAAGACCTTAATCTACAGTTGACAAAAGTATAAAAATTTCACCAACTTTTCTTATATTTCACATGTGCACGCTGAGGGTTCTTTGGTTGTATCAGCCTCTAAGTATAACTCTTATATATATATATATATATATATATATATATATATATATATATATATATATATATGTGTGTGTGTGTGTGTGTGTGGTGTGTGTGTGTGTGTGTATGTGTGTGTGTGTATAAGTGGGTGAGTAAGAAGGTTATGAAAGGCTTTTATTAATAGCCACAACACAAGAAAACGCGGATAGTGACCGCTTGGCGACATTGTTGTATCTCCTTGGTACTTTTCTTGTGAACGTTGTGACTAGCTCAATCCACCCTTTATGTCTTTCACTGCACCGGATCTCTTGATTTTTGAGTCTCAATAAAGACTCTGCAAACTAAAAGTTGGCGAAATCTTGTTTCTAAATTAAAGAGATTTAGTCATATAAATGGAAAGTTTACCTTTCGGATATTCAACTACATAAATGATCTTTTTCATTTATGTTATGATACAATTTTTTATTTTTTATATATGATCTATTTGAAAACATTCTTAAGATGATAGATTTTATCAATGATCTCAAACATAAAAATCTCGACTTGTAACTAACTAGTCAAAAAACAATGTTGGGATTTAGTTTTATTTTTGCTTAGATTGAAAATCCACATTATATATTAGCCATTTGATTTAAAATGATTTAAAATTTAGAAAACATTTTAAATTATTCTTATACCCATTTTATTATATTATTATATTATATTTATTATATTATATATTAGCCTTTCATAACCTTCTTACTCACCCACTTACACACACACACATAACACACACACACACACACACATATATATATATATATATATATATATATATATATATATATATATATTATATTATAGTATGTGTGTGTGTGTGTGTGTGTATGTGTGTGTGTAAGTGAGTGAGTAAGAAGGTTATGAAAGACTAATATATAATAATATAATATAATATAATATAATATTTTATAATATAATATAACATGGTATAAGAATAATCTAAAATGTTTTCTAAATTTTAAATCATTTTAAATCAAATGGCTAATATATAATGTGGATTTTCAATCTAAGCAAAATAAAACTAAATCCCAACATTTTTTTTGACTAGTTAGTTACAAGTCGAGATTATATGTTTGAGATCATTGATAAAATCTATCATCTTAGGAATGTTTTTCAATAGATCATATATAAAAAATACAAATTGTATCATACATTAGCCATTTGATTTAAAATGATTTAAAATTTAGAAAACTTTTAGATTATCTTATATTATTTATATTATATATATATTATATTATTATATTATTATATTATATATATATTATATTTATTTATATTATATTATATTATATTATTAGATATATATATTATATTTATTATATTATCTTTATTATATTATAGTAGTGCTCCTCCTCTTGCTTGCTCGAGTCAGTTTTTGTTAAAATTTGTTATCAAACCTTAATCATCATACACTTATGAAGTATTGAGTTTATGTTAATTTACTAGTCTTTGATTAATATAGATCATTTGTAGCACGTGGTGGTTTTGTTAGCTCTCTTTCAACTTCATGACGACCCAAATCGTTGTTTGATCAATTTTCCAAAATGTCAGTTTGCGTTGATTCTTCACATTATACTTCGATGATTCAAACCGACTCTTGATATTCAATGAACATTGTTGTCTCAGGTTCTTATATTGATTCCCCATATTACATGTTAAGTACAAGGAAAGTTACCTTGAAAGATTTGATACTTAGTGAATTTTCTTTAGTTGTATCAAATCTTCTGAAGCAACTTTCCTTGTACTTTCACATGTGCATGCTGAGAGCTCTTTGGTTGTATTAGCCTCTAAGTATAACTCTTATAAGCTCCCCCTAGGCTGATGCTACCAAAACTGAAGGATAACTTTAAGTCTTGATCTTTATCTGTTAACAGTCCTTATCAGAATCAAACCATTCCTTTATTATCAGTTTGTCAGGATTCCTCAAACTCTCAAAATAATTCTCATGTCATAAAGATCATGTAGGGGAGGTCAAGCATGTTCTGCCAGAAGTACACATCTTGACCCCCTTGATCTCTAGTGACATACCATATGTCTGGGTTAGTAGCAAATGCCAAGACAAGATGGGTCTCTCAGCAGCAAGAGGCTCTACATGAAGTGGAATTGGTTGAGCAGTCTCTTCTTGATCACCTCAGGATGTTCTGACCCATCCTGAGGTGCAGAGATGGATGCCTTGGACTTTTTCTTCTTCTTGTCCCTCCTTATGGCCATCCTTTTCCTCTTTTGGTATTTTAACTGAAGAGGTTTCTCTTGAGTACTAGATGTTCCTTCTTTGTCCTTCTCAGTTGGGTCCTTTTCCTTCACAGATTCAGAAAGAGAGAAGATCAGGACCCAACTGTGGGTCAAAAGATGAAGCTTGCTGAGATGTAGCACTAGGTTTAGGTTGAGTTGTCTCTTGAGGTTCAACGGTTCAACCTTGACCTCAGCTTTAGGTGTAGCCTGACTTTGTGGAGAATGCAAGTCAACAAGCTCACCCTTCTTAGTCTTCTGCTTAATCATTCTAATGTGCTCATCCATAGTGGATAGAGACATTGGACCAAGTCTCCTTCCGAAGAACCCATACAGCTTCAAGAAGCTAACCATCTTTAGTCTGTCAGCAGACTTCTTCTGATTGGCTCGAATGGTGGCTCTTGACTTAGGAGCTTCTTCCCTCATCTTCCCCTTAGTAGCTTTTTGTTCTTTTAATACTTCTTGCTCAAGCTGGTTGAGGTACTCAAATTCTATGTACTTATATGACAAGGGAAGTAGGTTTGCTACATGATAGGGGCCCGTGGCACTCAGGTAGGTTATCATGTTTTTCCTGTCTTGTTCCCTACCTACCTGAGTTTCTTGTTCAATAGCCACAACCTCTATTTCAGGGCTTTCTTGAACTAGAGAGAGGGCAGGAGCTTTGTAAAGTTTTTTTCTTTTTCTATCTTCTTTAATCTTGAGGAGCAACTCTGCAGCCTCAGCTTCCTTCCACTCTTTAGACACTTTAGTGTCAGCCAGTTCATTTTGCTCATCCAAGGAAGGGAGATGATTTCATCGTTGTTGTAGTTCCTAACCCCGAATGGTTCAATGTGGGGCCCTAACTCATCCGTCTAAGTGTTGGGCCTGGGGCAGCCGGATTGCATCTTCTATGAAAGGGTCTCACTAGTTCTCACTCTTCTCTCTCTCCTTGCCTTCCCTTCCTCTTCCTTTCTCCTCCTTAATCTCCTCAAGGTCATGATCTTCTTACCTTTGTTAGTCATTGGCCTGTATGACTCAGGTGGAGAGAGCTTTGGCGTTCTTCACTTGGTGTAGCACTTGAGCTCTGGCCTGGGGGGAACTGTGAGACACCTTCACCAGTTGGTGCCTCACTGAGGGTATTGGGTGCTGAAGCAGTTCCTGTCTCAAGGTTCACATGTTTAACTACTGGACCTTCAACTAAGGTTTCCCCTTTGAAGCTAATCTTAGGGTCTGCCTTAATATCCAGTTGACTAATAGTTTTGCCTGCTAGCCTCTATCTATATAAGTAGGATCTTCTTCTAAATTCTTCAAGCACATTTTACCGAATCCTCTCAGCTAACTTGTTAGCTTTCCTGGTTTGACTTGGGTTGGCAAGTTACAGGTCAACCAGAGAAAAGCTCTTATAATATCTCAGGGTTTGAAATTGAATACTTTTTATTGCCCCTGAGATCTAGAGAGTAACAGGACTCTTCTATCAGCATCATACCTGTATCCTACTATTGGATTGTCAGTAGGGTAGGATGGGTAGCCCTTGGTATTCCCTCCTCAAGTAGGCTTTGAATCAAGGCATCCATATCAATATGGGCCTAAGGAGGTTGTTAAGTATGGACAACTACAAGTGAGGATGGTGAAGCCTCTTTGTCCATACTCTGCGCAGAACTCCCAGGTTTTGTGATTGCAGGTAGGACTTTCTCCCCCTATTTGGTAGCATCACCCTCTTGCACAGGGGAGCTAAGGGTTAGGTCCACCACATCCATAGGTTCTTGTGGACCTGGTTGAGTTTGCTTGGCAGGTCTCCCAGCTAACTTGCCCTTGAGATCAGTGATCTCAAGTTGCTGATCAATGACCTGCCTTTGCAAGGTAGCCACCTGAGATTCCAGGAGACTTACCTTTGAATCTAAATACGTGCATGTTTTGGATAGTATTTGCACCTTTAGTTGCAGACTCCCCTCATTTTCATCAGTAGAATCATAGGGGGATGAGAGAATTGGACTAAAGTCTTCTTCCTTACCACCAGCTTATGGTTCTTGGCTGCTGGATTTCCCCTGAACCATGACAGCTTCAAGAGAAGTGTAAATGGGCTGAGTTGCCATGGTTGAGGTCTTAATGATGTAATCACTTGCAAAAGTGAGAGCCTCTTCCATATGGACTTCCTGAACATATTCGGGAAGTCCAACTAAAACCCATTCCTTATCATCATAGCATTGGAGGTCAGGGATAGGTTGGTTTAAATCTAATGCTTAGGATAGTACCTGTCCCCTAAAGTTTAATCACTTGAGTTTTGAGACTCAGAGTGAAGGCTTGAGGCTTGGGCAATGAGCTCATCAGGCTGAGATGATGAACCTTAATAGGAGTGGTTTGCTTCTCATGAGAAGTAGGAGTTCTAGGTTCTACTTTATCCTGCATGGGTGATTGTATGGGGGCCAGCTCAATCTAAATAGACTGAGCAGGGGTTCGTTTGGATTTCTTGAGTTGGTGATGGTTATTTGTGGTTGTGTGGGTGGTGCAGATGTAGAAGGTGTGGGTTCAACATTGACTAGTGTCAATTTGTCACCTTAAGAAATGAGCTCTAACATTTTTGGGACCAGGGCTGTTTCTACCCTTGAGAAGCCAACAGTGGTCTTTCTTATAATTTTAAAGATTCCGGGCTTCATCTGTCCTAATTTATGAGTAGCACCTGTTACCCTTAACGATGAGCCTGGTTCATAGTTAAGAATGTGCTGGACATATCTAGGGAACATGTAGTACTCTAAGGAGTCCAAGTTTGCAAGCAAGTTTGTATAAACAAACTGGGAGCACTTGACCTTGACCTTTTGAACCATTCCATGGACTATATAGGATAAGTCCTCAGGATTTTAGTCCCATCCTCCATGTTTGTTAGATAATGAGTGAATAATAACATGGAGGAGGTACTTACACTAGTAGGAGACTTTACCCTTTTTCTAGTTTTGACTGTAAAGTCCCCTTCATAGCCCATCTACTTGAATGACTCATTTACAACATATTTGGGAAAGGACAACTTTCCTTCTCCATCATCCGGTCTAAGATGAGCATTGATTATGGCTGGGGTGATGAAACTATCTTCCCCTGCACTATGGTAAATAGTGCCTTCTCACCATCCAAGATCACTTTTGGCAGGTCCTCCAGAACTCAAGGAGTTGTTCTTCATACAGTGGAGGATCTATTATGAGTACGATGAGGTAGGATGATTGAGTAAGAAAGTGGCAAACGTCTGAGAACCCGGGATCTTTCTGAGATGATAACAAGCAACTTGATTATGTTGCTTGTGAAGGTGCATGGAGAAATCTGGCTGGTTTTGGGTTTTCAGGGTTGGCCATTTAAGAAAGCTTTGGGATAAAGAAAGCTAAGAACAAAGAGGGTTTGTGGTGAATTTAGGGTTAGAACTTTTGCAGATGAAGAGGAAGAAAAAAGAGGGCAACCATTGAAAGGATATTTATATGGTTGGATTTGGGACAAAGTTAATGCAAAAGGATAAACTTTGAAATCCGGATGTCAATCCCACCTCTGAAAAAGTGCCCAAAAAGATAGTTATCTTGGAAGTAGAAAATCTTCCAAAGGTTATTTGTCTTTGGAAGTTTTGAGAAAACTTCCGAAACCAATTTGAATTCAAAAGATATTCCTTAGCTTGATAAGATTTCTTTGGAATAAAAATATTTAGAATATTTTGCCTCCGAGATATATTTGTTTTCGGAGGATATTAAACTTCAGAAGTTTTATTCAAAGGATGAATAAAGTTTCCGAGACTTAACTGCTTTCGGAAGAAAATTGTCTTTCAAACCATATAAGTACTTAGAAGCATATTTAAGCTTCGAAAGATATATCAGAACTTTTTTCGAAAGTAAATTTCTTAGTAAGAAGTTATTAGTTTTGAAGACATAATTTTCTTCCAAAGTCAACTTAATGTCTTTCGAAAGAAAATATATCGTTAATTCTCAAAATTCTAAGCAATAGCATTTTAAAAAATTTTTCTCCCAGGTAAACACGGATTATATTAATGATGATATAAACAACTTAAAACACACATATTTGAAAAATAATCTTGAAATTAATTTAAGAAAATCTACTTAAGGTTTATAATCTTAATAGCTTATACAAGATACATAAATCTCTGTTCATCAAAAGCTTTTGTGAACAGATCAACATATTGTTTATTTGTGTTAACTTTGACTAGTTTGTAGTAATCCCTTTTCAAATTCTCTTATCAAATGATACCTGATGTTTTTTGTGCTTTGTCTTTGAGTGCTGCACAGGATTCTCAGTGATTAAGATAGCAGTGTTGTTGTCTATATGGATAGGAGTGTCCATGAAGTTGAATCCATAGTCTAATATCTGATTCTAAATCTAAAGCACTTAAGCACAGCAGCTTGCAGCAATAATGTATTCAGCTTCAGCATTTATGTAGACACACAGGATTTTTTATTGCATTGCCATGAGACTATCCTTCCACTAAGGAATTGACATCCCCCTGATGTAGAGTTTGCCATCATATTTCAACCACCATAGTCACTATCTATATAGGCAAACAAATTGAAGTCAAAATTCTTTGGATACCAAAGTCCTAGCTTGGTAGCTCCTTTGAGGTATCTAAGAATCCTCTTGACAACAACCAAGTGTGACATCTTGGGATTGGCTTGATATCTAGCACATATGCATGTCGCAAACATGATATCAGGCGTCTGGTTGTGAGGTACATAAGAGACCCAATCATAGCCCTGTAGGGATGTTCATCAACACACTCCCCCTCAAGATCAAGTCCTAGGGAGTGGTTTCTGGCTATGGTGGCTTAGTAACCTTGCACTCAGTCAAATGAAATCTGTTAGTATGTCTTGCACTACCTTTGACTGTTTAGAATATGCCATTGTCAACTTTGCTTCACTTGAATTCCTATAAAGAAATGAGTTCTCCTATGGCACTCATTTCAAATCTATTCTTTGTTAGCTTCTTAAGTCCTTACAGAGCTTTAGATTAGTTGACCCAAAGATGATGGCATCTAATAAACTTGAACCAACATCAAGTCATTCCCTGTTCCTTCCTCTTGAGGTGAGTGATGTCAATAGTACCTCTTTTGTAGCCATTCTAAACAAGGTATTGTGACAGTGTTTTCATACCATTCCTCAGAGCTTGATGCAGCCCATAAAGAGCTTTATCAAGCTTGTAGACATAATCAGGATGATCTGGGTCTGCAAAGCCAGGTGGTTGCTTGACATACACTTCGTCATCTATCACTCCATATAAAAATGCACACTTGACATCAAGGTGGTAGACATTGAAATCCTTGATGTAGCAAAATCAAGGAATATCCTAACAGCTTTAAGTCTTGCCACAAGAGCAAAAACATCTTTCTAGTCAATCCCTTCTTCTTGAGTGTACCCTTACACAATTAGTCTTTCCTTGTTCTTGATGACAAGTCCTCTATCATGCTTCTTATTCCTAAAAACCCACTTGGTACTTATTGGTGTCTTCCTATAAGGAAGATGGCCTAGGTACCAAACCTTTTGTCTCTTGGATTGAAGCAACTCCTCCTTCATTGCTTCAACCCAACTTCCATCCTTTAATGCTTCATCAATGTTCTTTGGCTCAATCTAGGACAAGAAACAAGAGTATAGACAAACATTTTTGTCATGGGTTTGTCCTCTTGTTCTCACCCCAGTATCAACATCTCCAATGATGTTAGTGATGGGATGGGACTTGTAGATTCTCAGTGACGAATCACAGCAAGTTGGTTTGACAAATCTAAATTTATGAAATTCAGATTTGGTGATTGAGTATCACCCATCACATCAGCACACTTATCAAGTGAGACTTAATCCAATGAGTGTGTGACATCATTGATGTTATCTTTAGTGGAGAGGTTGTCAGCATCATGAATTTCTTGATCACTTTTACCATCTCTATCTTCTCTTATATTGGAAACCCTTCATTTGAGTTTTATGCCTCTGTGCTGGAATTTATAGGCACCTCAGATGTAAGGCCCCATTCTCGGGACACTTACAGCTGGACTGTCATTGCATAAAAACTTTCAAAAACATACATTACTTTGCAGGGAATTTAAAACTTTCATTTATATTGAAAACATGTTATTACATTACACCATTCATATAAAATCTCAAATACATCATATCAAATGTGATGCCAGCCTCAAAACGCTCCCAGTAGCTATGCATCCATGCCTGTAACTCCTCAGCATCACAAAATACCTGCCACTATTCTGCCATACAAAAGTCAGCGATGTTGAGTAAGTTCTAGTTTTATTAAATAAATACTTTATTTCGTTAAATCATAACCTTCATAATCGTACGCGATCACACATAATACGTAACCATTGATAATATTTATTATTATCTTCATCATCGTTCATTCATTTCTTTTTTCACCATTATTATCGTATACCTTCATATGATCCTGTCACATGCAATACCCCCGTCTCCTAACAAAGACAGTACCAGGGTACGCGACAAGGATCCTTCGAGTCAATCTCAAGGATTGAACTCCTTCGAGTCAATCTCAATGATTGAACTCCTTTCGAGCCAATCTAAATGATTGCACTCCCTTCGAGCCAATTCAATGATTGAACTCCCTTCGATTCTATCTCAAGGATTGGCTCCCCGTGTGCATCCTTCGGGTCAGCTAAACTGCACACAGTTGAGCTAACGACAACATGGTCTTGCACCTCCCTTTAATTTGCTTGCAAGGCTTTCATTCTTTTGTTACGTTCCACTTTTCATTATCGTTATCTGCCACTTCGTTACTAATACTTTACGTATGCACATTCATACATCATACCACGTAAAGTCACATCATAATACATAACGTATTACATAACATAATACATACGTTTTGAAACCATTAACGAAAGAATAACACATCACACACACCCACACACATCAACCTCATCACATCGTCATGCATACAACAAGCATAAGCCATAACACCACAATGGGACCTATCTCAAACATCTACCCTCCTAAAGCCCTTAGAAAATCCTAAGTCCAAACGAGGCACTTGGAACATTTCAGGCACATGAGCACAAAAATTTTAAGTATAAACAGTCTGGGTGCATTAGCACTATGCAGGCGTATGAGCCCTGCTTAGGCGCAACAATACTTAGGCGCATGAGCAACTCTGAGCGCATGGGCACTATTTGGGCGCATGGCCAACACAGGTGCATCAACCCTTATTCTGGGCGCATTAACTACTGTTCAGGCGCATGGCCAACACTTGGCCACCTGGACAACATTCTGGGCGCATGGCTACTATTTGGGCGCATGATCTTGGGCGCATGAGGACAGTTAGGCGCATGAGATAAGTTGGGCGTATGAAAACATTTTGAAATATTTTCTATACTACAATCAACACCCAAACACCATTCTAACACTTACTAACATACTAAAGGCACTTAAACATGCTAAACAACTATTCTAACCACAAAACATCACCAAAACATAAACCCATAGAACAAAGGTCGAACAATGAAGCATAAACATTTGGTTAACTCTTTAAAACGTTTAGTCGGTATGCACAATAGCCCCAAATACTTTGGAAATCAGTAGAAAGAGGGGTTCTAGAAACTCACCTTGAACAGCCTTTGAGTACCACACTTTAAATCCGAGACCAACCTGCGATTTCAGCCTCAAAACCCACAAAAACAAGCACTCAGCACCTTGAATCTCGATCTAGAACTCAAAACCCAGCTGAAACCGAACTTAAGTTCAAGAAACTCACCTTGCAACTTCTTCTTCCCTTCTTCTTCTCAAAAATCTACCACTCTCTTCTTCTTCTTTTGGCCGAGAGCCTAAAAACCAGATTCATGCTTAAGGGCAGCCATACCCCTTTTATTGTTAAAATATGAAGTTTGTGCACTTTTGCACTTTGCCCCCTTCATTTTGTATCCATTGTCTTTTCCTTCTAGATACTTTTCTTTTCGTTTTCTTTTTAATAAAATTCGGGTGTTACATCAGATGTATCAGCTTAAGTGTTTGTCATTATTGTGCTGACTAGATTTTCAACAAAAGAAAACCCAAGATTCTATCCCTAAGAGAAAATGGAACAACAATCAAGAATATAGGAGAACTGATTTCAGGGATTTAAAGAGGCAATATGGACCCTCACCAAAATGCCCAACATGTGGAAAAGGATGTTATGGACCATGTCATCAGCTTGTTTGTAGAAACTGTAAGAAACCCAGAAACCTCCCTCACTATAGAAAGCCTTGTAAGTGTTTTGAATGTGGAGAAATAGGGAGGGCTTTTGTCCTAAATGCCAAAGAAGCACATAAGAACCATTATGTCATAACGAGTACGTTTCTCCTAAACAAATTGAATACTAAGATACTATTTGATACTAGTACTGATAGAAGTTTTATATCTGAGCATTTTAAAGTCTTGACTGATAATCCAAGGATCATTGTAGGAATTATCAATTTGATTTTAACAAGTATTGATCGCGGAATTATCAATACCTGCTGTTTAATGGATTGTTTATCAAAAGTTGAAATCGAAGAACAAGAAGAGAAACTAGAAAAACTAAATGTAATAATGCAATACACAGATTGTTTTCAATTGCTCTTCATTCACAATCAATCGATTACAATTGATTATAATGCTATATGTTCTTGATGCTTGATCTTGCTATATTGTTAATGTTCTATGTGTGGATCTCTTTTATTGTTCTATTGATATATAGAGATCGTGTTTCTATTCTGTTCCTAAATCATTGCTGATATTTCACTATTTTGTTGCTATACTTAAGCTAACTTCCTCTAACTATGCGAATCCTTGCCTTGTTTATCGGCATAAGAGTTCACAATTTACAATGGAAATTATATTTTACAAAATAGAATGTTATTGATGTGACGTGGAATATTTTCTTGAATTAATATCTTCCACCGCCATTGACTCGATGTTATTGCTCTGAAATGTTGACTTGTTGACTATGTTGCGTACTTGATGATGTGAAATCAATACATGTTTGTTAATCTTCCATAGGAATTGGTCTTCCGTAGGAAGTTCTTCTTCCGCAACAATTAGTCTTTCGTAGCAACACTTTGTCTTCAGCATTTGTTCTTCAGTGGTTGTGCTTTCGTAGGAGTTCTTGTACTTGTTCTTCAACAGCAAGCTCTCCTTCAGCAGCTCCACTTGATCTTTGGTCTTGTTCAGCAGTTGTTGTTCTTCCGTAGGAGATCTACGGAGGCACAAACTTCAGTTATGCTCCCGAGAACATCTACTGAAGAACACTTATTCATCCGTAGGTTGTTCTAACACTTAGTCAATTTTTCCAAATTGACCAAGTCTGATGTTTCCTATAATAACATAAACTAACACACACAATAATATGGGTACCATATAATTCATGCATTACATTATATTATCAAAAGAGAATTACAATGATTAATTACAAGAGTTGACAAGTCACTAAACCTATACATTTGATCTAGTTCTAACAATACTCCCCTATAGGTTTAGCCTCTTGTATAAGCTATTCAACTCTTAATTCTTGAACTCTTGTCAAAATTTGGTATTGAAGTATCCCACAGTATTCTTTTGATCTTCATACTGATACTTTATCTCATTCTCCTCATTCTCTTTAATATTTTTATTTCAAGCCCAGGATCTCCTCTTCAATGGTTAATGTTGTAATAATACTATTATTAGACACCACTTCCAACTCATCCTGTTCTAAAATTCTCAGTTCTGTTATTGGATCTATCTCTGCTCCCATAAGTTGCCCAGCTTTAAACTTCCTTCTCTTAAAAGCCTTGGCATGGAGCTTGTCAATAACTTGAATGATGTGTACATAAAAGCACAAGTCATTTTGAGCAGTTTGATCATTAAGCTTGGGAAAAAACTTGTCATGTAGATATGAGGTATAGCTTGGATGAAGCAGCTTGATCTCCATTGGATCAAATAGCCTTATGCTAGGACCTTTCTTCAGTGGATCATTTCTCTGCAACACCAGCTCTTTCGTCCTTTCTACGTATCCCCAGTCTGTGATAGGGTAAGAGTAATGATTTCCCTTAATAACTTTGATTGATGCTTTAGATCTATTTTCATATCCAATTCTTTGTAAAGATTTATCATCCACCTGTTGAGAACTTGAATAAGACCTTTTCTGTTTCAGCTTCCTTTTGTTGTGTTCTGTATATTCTTTCTTGGCTTCTTTAAGTACATCTCCCTTGAACCTGTGACTCAGCTTAGCCACAAGTCTAGAGAAGTCTCTTCCCCGTGGTCTAATTGGGAAGTTTGTGATGGGAATGTTTTGCAAAGTAGTGAGGTCTGCATCTGGAAGTGTAAGGAGTGTTTCCACTCTTAAAAAGTATTAAATCATTCCAGATGTTCTCTTCAGCACAGCACAATCCCACTTGAGTCATATTTCCAAGCAATTATTCTGTTTTCTTCTATTGATCTTGGAGTTGTCATGTTGTCAAACAACTAAATCATTGTGGTCTTTTGTTCAGTTATCTCTCTAACTACAGTTTTGCAGAGGCCAGACCTTGTTAGGAGAATCACATCCCTTGGCTCTCCTCTATCAACTTTTCTTTACCTCTCTGCATGTCTCTGCTCTGCACTACAGTTGGTTCAGCAGGAGTTTGTTTTGCTTGTTGTTTGTATGCAGGATTAGGAGCTCCAGTCCTGAATCTTACTCCTGTGTCTAGCTCCACCTTCATTACATGTCCATCATTCCCTTAGCTCACTTATTGATCTTCCTTTAAGCTCATGGCTTCATAGTTATGACTCTACAACCAGCAAGTCATGTTGTACCTGGTCAGCTTCTTAGTTTCATAATGACCCAAATCCTTCTTTGATTTCTCCATGTCTTTGTATTTTGAATAAGTTTATAATTGCAGATGGGCAGCATCAGCCTTGCAGCATCGAACTCCTTCAAAACTTCAATCATCTCATTCATGTTCACTCGTTCAACCCTATCATAAGGGAATCGTTACTTATTAAGTCCATGAACATGGCAGATTGAGCTCTTTCTTCCAAAATGTCTTTAGTTGATAGCATGCCAGATTCTTCTTTCAGTTGCTGCTTCAACTCATCATCACTTTCTTCTTTGATGATGTCAATTGCTGATAAGCTGCAGGATCAGCTGATGGAGTGTGAATTAGGGAGAACCTTTTTGATTTCTTTGTTGATCTTTAGATTCAGCACCTTCATCTTGAGTTTTGCCCAGATATTTTCTTTTCTTGCTGCTGTAAGATTATGGGTTCCTTGTTCCTTCATTTTTGAACTTACATCAGCTTCTTTCTTTTTTGCTCACTTCTCGTTCAGACAACTTTTTCTTTAACTTCTCAATCTCATCATCTTTTGCTTTCAGTTGTTCTAATTATTCAGAGATTAGCTCATTCATTGCAGCAATTACCACGTTATCAGTCTCAACCTCAACTTTTCTAGTTTCCTGTTGCTTTCAATGATCAAATGTTGTATTTTGCTACCAGGTAGCTCTTACTCATATCAATCTCTTCTTCATTCAAGTCATCCTCATGTAAGCAATGATGTCAACATAACTACCCTCTTCTTGGTTCAACTTCTTCATCTTTCTCCCTTACCCTTCAGATATATCTCCTCAGTATCACCATCATTAACAGCTTCATACTCATCCACATCAAAGTTGAGTTTCTTAGTAGGTATTAGGCTATCAATGGGTTCAGTAGGGGTGGGTGAGGTGGTTGGTTCAGTTTGAAGTGGAGGTGTAGGTGTTTGAGTGAGAAGTGGTAAAATGGGTTCTGTTGCACTAGAGTGCAGTGATGATTGAGATTGGATGGGTGAGATAGGTTGGGTATGCTCACTGGAAGATGACTTTGATAATTCTATCACAATGGCTGGTGATGGAAAGTATGGTTCGTGTTGAGATAATGGTTATGGTGGTGATTGTTGTAGTGATGGTTGATGGATTTGATCAAGTGACACTACTTCAGTTGAAGCAGAGTTTATTGATGTTTGAGAAAGTGTAGGTGATAAGGGTTGGGTGTGTTCACTAGGTGGTGAAGGAGGATTGGGTTCATGTTGTGGTGGTTCAGGTGATTTGGTTGAAGGTGTTTGTTGTTATGGTTGTTCAGGGAATATGAGTTCCTGAGGTATGTCAGCAGTCTCATCCATCACATGTGGGAACATCTCCACCTCTTCTCCTTGATACTGCCTAGTCAATTTGTTGAGTAGATCTTCCTAGGTGAGTTTGCACAAACACATCACCCTCTCTTTCAACATTGGCATACATTCGTTTATGATCAGCTGGATAATCCTTGGAACATGTACATCTTGTTGTCTTTCTGCATTCTTATATGGTCACATAGGCAACCAAATGTACTTGGAGTAGTTGTACTTTCTTCCCTCAAAGTTGCCAATGATTCCCAATGAGATGTGCCTCGAGAATCTGTCCAATCCGGACTCCTGTTGGAGATGCACTTGAGATAGGTGTGGCATAGGATTCTATATGCTTGCACAATCTTCTTTTTAATCTCACCGTGTGATAGTCTCCGTCATACCCCTTAACTGAAAACTTTCTGAATGTTCGTGATCGAATACATCAGGGTGACCTACTTCACTTTCTCCGAACTCCAGCGCCCTTCTTATTGTTTGTTCATCTATCCTCAACTGTTTGTTTTTGATTGTGGCATGAATCACCCGCTCACCATCTTCTTCTTTAATCCTCGTAGATTCCTAGAAATCTATGATGTGAGATTGATAGATAATGGGATCCGCAGATAGTGCCTAAATCAATCGTGATCTTCTCAAATAGCGAATGATGTCTCTGCATCCATATTCCACTTTTGAATTCAGGAATGCACACATACGTTGTGATCCTTAACAAATTTATTAGCCATATTGGCTGTGTTTTGAATGGTGTGAGGATTAGTTGTGTGGACAATCGATTTCAATGAAGATGAAGGGTTTTTGGTTAGAGGATTTCTAGTCTGGAAAGGTTTTTTGTGAGTGGATAGAAAGGCAAAGGTCGAGTGTCCTATTATACTTTTCCAGACAGTTTAAATCTTATTTTAATGATGTGTGGCCCATCTACCCTTTTTACCCTTCCGAGGTTGTTTTGATAATTCTTCCTCAGAACTTCTACGGAAGGCAGACACTTGTGTTTCAAGTTACTCTTTCGAAGATAAAATTTTCTTCCGAAGCAAATGTTTGTTTTTCTTCCGAAGTTAATTTTGATAAAAATTTTCTTTCGAAGCAAATGTTTGTTTTTGGACCTTGCTAACTCTGCTTCATGGCAAATGTGCAAAATAGATATTTGGTTAAAAACTTCAGATATCCTGCAGCCAAGTTAGTGCTCAAGATCCAACTTTCTTCATTTAAAAATAAAACACATTAAACTTAGATTTTCTTGCTGATTACTACTCCCCTAAATTTATGATTAATTATTAACTTATGCATTTATCAAAATTTTTAAGAAATAACATGAAAGGAATTATCTGTCCAACTAATGGGAAAAAAAGAACAAAAACTATTTACAAGCATTTTATCATACAATGGGATCATACTATGACACTAAGCACTTCCTGAACCATTTGTTTGATGATAGACATAGATCTAGTGCTGATTGCAATATTATGATCCACATAAATTCAAGCAAGAGTGTAGTTTCAACTTCTCATGCTGTTTATCATGTTTTGGTATTGATTAAGATAGACAAATATGGACTCCACATTCAATTCACATTAGAGTTTGTCCTCCATTTGTGAGTCAATTTATCACTTTTTCACACTTAAAACTATTTCTTTAAGTTATAAGCTCTGTCTTAAGATTTTTGAAATCTTATTAATGGTGATATGATTTGTAAGCTTGAATTAATATACAGTTGATCACATGGATTTTTTAGAGCTGTTCCTTTTTGAAATCTCTTTGATCATCATCAACAGGACACCAGGTCCTTACTTACGTAAAACAGAGGTGCATGTGACCCAGGTCTTTGTATACACAAAACAAGGGTCCATGATGTGCAAAGATAGAGGTTATAAAGTGTCACAACATAGTGTGCTTAGGTGAATAAGTTGATCACAGTAGGACTTACTTGCTTGTTCCTCAAAATGGAATTGTCCACAATTAGTCACCTTGGCATTATGTTATGCATGAACTTGTATATTTCCACTCAAACTGAACTACTCACATATCAAATCAATCTGATCAGTCTTTATTGTGTGATAAAATTCAGGAATTAAGCAAAGGTATAGTGTACTATCATTTCCCATGATACGAACTGCTTATTCAAGAAAACATGAAACTAAGACAATATATTTTTTGGAATTTTATATTTTTATGAATGTTTTTGCCGTTTCATATTAAGAATTTAGGACGATCATGCTTTCTTATGTGATTATTTAATCTAAGTGATCATGCCTAAAGACTCAATTAAGAATTAAACCTCACTAAGTCAAAAGCTTTAGTGAATAAACAGCAAGCTGATTTATTGTATCACTTTAATCAACTTGATTAAACCTTTTTCTAACAATCTCTCAAAAATGATATCTGATTTCTATGTGTTTGTTTTACTATGTTGCACTAGATTAGCAGTGATGAATATAGCAGCTAAGTTCAATGTGTATTGGTGTTTGAAGAAAGTTGTAACCATAATCAAGTATTTGTTTTGCAACCATAAAACTTGAGAGCAACCAGCTGAAGCACTATGTACTCAGCCTCAGCTGTGGATACTGATACATTTGTTGCTTTTTGCATGCCAAGAAACAGTCTTGGTCCTATGAATTGACAACCTCCAGTTGTTGATTTCTTTGTTGTGCACCCTCCAAAGTCACTATCTGAATATGAGTAGAGTTTAAAGTCTCCTTCTTTGGGATACCAAAGTCCAAGAGCTATTTTCCTTTAAGGTATCTGAAATTCTCTTTAGAGCATTCAAGTGTGACTCCTTAGGGTCTAATTGGTACCTAGCATAAACACACACAGCAAACATTAGTAGGTCTGCTGGAAATTAAATACCTAATGATCTATCATAGATCTGTATAATCTTTGATCAACAGACTTCCCTGTAGGATCTGGTACAATCTTATCTATTGTTGATACTGGTGTTTTGCATGAAGAGAATCAGCAGGTTGTACTTCTTCATAACTTGATTCACATACTTCTCCTGATTGATAAGATGCCATCTGGTTTGATGAACTTTCAAACCAAGAAAGAATGTTAGTTCTCCCATGGAACTCATTGAAATTCAGATTTCATCAGACATTCAAACTCTTCACAAAATCTCTGTTTGTTGATCCAATATGATATCATCTATATACTTGGACAACTAAGAGATCTTGATGTTTTGTTTTAGAAGAGAGTTTGATCAATTGTTCCCTTTATAACCATGCTTGAGTAAGAAAGATGACAATGTTTCATACCACTTTCTTGGGCCTAATGAAGTCCATACAAAGCTTTGTCAAGCTTGTATACCCTATGTGGATAATCAGGATCTTCAAAGCCTGGTGCTAGCAACATAGACTTCATCAATTTTACCATATAAGAAGGCATTTTACATCTCTGGTAAACTGTGAACTTCTTATGTTATGCATAGGCTAGAAAGACTTCGACGGCTTCAATCCTTGCAACAGGAGCAGAGACTTCATCATAGTCTATCCCTTCTTCCTGAGTATAACCTTGTGCTATCAGCCTTGCTTTCTTTCTCACAATAATGCCTCTATTATCTAGTTTGTTCTTGAACAACCACCTTGTGCCAATTGGATAATGGCCTTCAGAAGATCAACTAGATTCCAGACTTTTTGTTTTCTGAATTGTTGAAGTTCTTCTTGCATTGCTTCAATCCACTGTTATCTTTCATGCTACAGTGATGTTGGGAGGAACCACTTGTGAAAGAAAGAAAGAGAACAATAAATGTTGCTGCTCCTCCTTGTCTTCTTGTAGTTTATCATTAAGATCACCTATCAGTTTCAATAGGATGATCTTGTTAATTCTAGATGTTGGTATGGATTCAACTTGAATGGATGAATCCAAGTTAGTGATGTTGGTTGATGGAGATGGAGTCAGCTGGATGGGGAATCCACTAAGTAGTCGAAATTCTCATGTGGCTGATCTTTTGATGCTGAATTATGTTCATCTGTATCAGCTTGTATTTCTACAGATGTAGCATAGCATCCGCAGCTACAGGTACAACTACAGATGATGTGGTTTGTTGAACTGCATGTATGGTGGTGGTTGTTGAATGTTTCTATTGAATTATGAACACTGAATGCAATGGGTCATCTCTGGAAGTAGTAATATCTATGGATGTGAAGGAACTTCTGCGGATGTAAAGAAACTTCTCGGATTAGAAGGAATTCTGCGGATGTAGACCTATTATTTCATTAGGATGATCTTTTTGTTTGAATTGGAGGGCCAGGATCAGTAGCATTTTGAGTAAGTGACTGGATTACTCTTGGTGGATCAGTTGTCAATGGCACTTCACCCATGTTTGGAGGAACATAAGGATAACATGTATCCGCAGGATCAACCACATTCAAATAACCTGAGTTAAATGAGTTTGTTAATGCATCTATATCAAACAACCAAGATGATCTTTTTATAGATATTGGAAACAAGGATTCATTAAAAGATACATTAGGAGTTTCTTACACAATGTTTTCATGTGGAACATAGACTCTGTATGATTTAGATGTTGATGAGCAACTAACAAAGAAACCATCATAGGCTTTTTCTGCAAACTTTCCTAATTGATCTTTTGTGTTTAAGATGGACACATGACACCCAAAAGCTCTAAAATATCCTATGAAAGGTTTTCTTTTAAACAAAAGTTCATATGGTGTTTTATTATGTTCATTGACAATTAATGTCCTGTTCTGAACATTGCATGCTGTGTTCACAGCTTCTGCCCAGAATGTGATTGGCAATTGTGAATCAGCAAGCATTGTTCTTGCTGCTTCAATAAGAGTTCTATTTCTTCTTTTAGCAACTCCATTCTGTTATGGTATTCTTGGTGCACTGAATTGTCTTGATATGACTTTGTCCCTGCCAAAGGAATCTAAAATATCATTAACAAATTCAGTTCCATTATCACTTCTTAAGATTTTGATTTTTAGATCAAGTTGATTTTCAATCTTAGTGATAAACTCTATCAATGTTTCTGATGTTTCACTTTTATGTTTTAAGAAAAAGACCCATGCGAATCTAGTGAAATCATCAATAATCACCAAACAGTATTGCCTTTTCCAATGTTCATGACATTGGTTGGACCAAAAAGATCCATGTGCAACAGTTTAAGTTGATGTGATTTGTGTTTGTGTTTGTGAGACATTGTATTGATGTTTTCACTCTATGTTGTTTTCCTTTGAAACATGATGAACAGTGATTAGAATAATAAAATTCTTTCTTTGGAAGGCCAATGAAAAAGTCATTTTTGACCAACTTATTCATGTTCTTCAAGTTAGAGTGAACCATTCTTCTATGCCATAGTTGAGATTCATTTTCTGATGACTTAGAAATCAGGCATGTTTCATTGCTTGTTATAGATGTGTTGTTCATATCCAAAACATATGTGTTGAAGGATCCAGTCTTCTGGAATTTTAAAACTTGGCTTAAGAATGTAACAGTAGTTAGTATCAAAGAAAGTAGTATAGTTTTGATCACAAATTTGAGAAACACTTAATAAATTGAATTGTAAATTTTCACAGAAGTTGACTTTCTCAAATTTTAGAACACCACTGGTTACCATTCCTTCACCAATGAGTTTGCCTCCCTTCTTATCCCCACCAAATGCTACATAGGAAGCATTTTTATGTTTGAAGTCATGCAGGAGGGAACACTTTCCCGTCATGTGCCTAGAACAGCCACTATCAACATACCACTTGTTGTCAGTCCTCCCTGGATGTTCCTCTCTGGCCATTAGTGGAATTTTGTTTTCCATATTAGCCATCAAAGCCTGATTTTATTCTAGTACTTCCTTCTCGTACATGCTCCAGTCACAAGTACCATCCTGTAAAATAATCAAACCAGTTTCTTTAGAATTATTGGTACTTGTTGAAGAGCCTGTGCCTGGTGGGGATTAGTTTGTTAGCTGTGGTTGCTTAAAGCTCCTCTGATTTGATTGTTTTGTATCCGTTGTTGATTGCTGAGTGTTGTTGCATTCCGTTGAGAAGTGACCATACAGATTATATTTGTAACACCTCACCTTGGATTTGTCAACACCAATTTTTTTTGTTCTGCCTCCCACTGACAATCCCTTGTTTCTCTTCATGTACATTTTGGCTCTATATGCAATCATGGCCATTTGCCATTGCAGATCCATCTCTTCTACTTCATCTGGATGAAGTTCTTTAAGGTCTTGCTGATAGAAGTAGGCAGGAGTCAAGGTACTTCACAAGTAGGCTTGAAAGCTTGAACTGAAAGCTGCAAAGGCAACCTTCTGTTCTTCGGATTCAAGAACCACAGTAATTGGTTCTGTTTGATCGCTAGCTTTGTTGGATTTGGAATCATCTAACGTTCCTCTTGATTTTATGTTTTTATTTTTTTGAAAGTTCAACTTGGAGGGCTTGGCAGTATAGAAGCCAGTTTCCTCTTCAGTATCACTTTCACATAAGAGTTATCTTCATCATCATTAGAGATAAAGGCATTTCCAACACCCTTAGTTTCTTTGAATTGGTACGGTGCTATAGGTGCTTTAACACTGTTGTTTCTGGTTCCAAAGCTTCTGCCTTTGCAACCAGAGTGTCCAATCCAATTGCCTTCAGATCAATAGTATTCTTGAACATGGACACAGTGTGTGTCCAGCTTTTTGGTAATGAATGAAGCATCTTCTTGTTTAACTCCTCGTTGCTGTAATTCAGTTCAAAGATATTCATCTCTGTAGCAAGTTGTATAAACCTGTGGAGTTGTTGAGGAACAGACTCACCCACAATATGATGAAAAGTCTCATATTGTGAGCAAAGTGTATCCTTTTTTATGCTCCTTATCTCGTCACTTCCTTCACACAAAGTATGCAGGATTTTCCATAACGAGTTTACTGTTTTATATGATTCACACCTGATCAAGAGATCTTCAAGCAAAGCCATAGTAAGCATACTATATGCTTTGATGTCAATCTTGACTCTCTTGGCATCATCAGGTGACAGATTTTTTTAAGCTTACGGGTTGATTGTTGTCTTTATAGTCCGGTCCTAAAGTAGGTGGAATATAAGGACCTTTAGTAATCAACACCCATAACTCAAAATCTGTGTAATTAACATGATTTCTAAATCTGATTTTCCAAGTTTTAAAATCAGATTTATTTTCCAACTTCGGAGGTTGATAAGCGCCAACCACTGAATTGCTCATGCTAATTAACTTGATTAAATAAACACCAATTAAACAAATCAAACTGATAGATCAATTGATCTAGATCAATGAGCACGTGTCTCTGATACCACCTGATAATCCAAGGATCATTGCAGGAATTATCAATTTGATTTTAACAAGTATTGATCGTGGAATTATCAATACCTGCTGTTTAATGGATTGTTTATCAAAAGTTGAAATCGATGAACAAGAAGAACAACTAGAAAAACTAAACGTAATAATGCAATACACAGATTGTTTTCAATTGCTCTTCATTCACAATCAATCGATTACAATTGATTACAATGCTATATGTTCTTGATGCTTGATCTTGCTATATTGTTAATGTCTTATGTGTGGATCTCCGTTATTGTTCTATTGATATATAGAGATCGTGTTTCTATTCTGTTCCTAAATCATTGCTGATATTTCGCTATTTTGTTGCTTTACTTAAGCTAACTTCCTCTAACTATATGAATCCTTGCCTTGTTTATCGGCAAAGGAGTTCACAATTACAATGGAAATTATATTTTACAAAATAGAATGTTGTTGATGTGACATGGAATATTCGCTTGAATTAAATATCTTCCGCCGCCATTGACTTGATGTTATTGCTCTGACATGTTGACTTGTTGACTATGTTGTGTACTTTATGATGTGTAATCAATACAAGTTTGTTAATCTTCCATAGGAATTGGTCTTCCATAGGAAGTCTTCTTCCGTAGCAATTAGTCTTCCGCTGCAACACTTTGTCTTCAGCATTTGTTCTTTAGTGGTTGTGCTTCCGCAGGAGTTCTTGTGGTTGTTCTTCAGCAGCAAGCTCTCCTTCAGCAGCTCCACTTGATCTTTGGTCTTGTTCAGCAGTTGTTGTTCTTCCATAGGAGATCTACGGAAGCACAAACTTCAGTTATGCTCCTGAGAACATCTACGGAAGAACACTTATTCATCTGTAGGTTGTTCTAACACTTAGTCAATCTTTCCAAATTGACCAAGCCTGATGTTTCCTGTAATAACATAAACTAACACACACAATAATATGGGTTACCATATAATTCATGCATTACATTATATTATCAAAAAGTGAACTACAATGATTAATTACAAGAGTTGACAAGTCAACTAAACCTATACATTTGATCTAGTTCCTACATCGACTAATCAAACTCCTTGTAAGTTAGATAAAATATTCATAGTATAACTAGCAGATGGAATAGAAGACCAAATTATGAATATTATCAAGGATTGTACCATTCGGATCAATGGTGCCTCAATACCTATAGACTTACTAACAATGAAACTTGGAGAGTTTGACATAGTAATAGCAATGGATTAGTTGTCTGATCACCAATCACAAATACTGGGTGATAAGAAGGAGATTCAAATTAAGGATCCAAAGGGAAAGACTTGAACGATTCATGGGGAAAAGCTAGTAAACCCATAAGCCTTATTACTATGATAAAGGCAACTAAGCGTATCCAAAAAGGTCACCTAGCCTATCTATTGTATGCATTAGAAACCAAAGAGGATAGAAGATTAGAGGAGGTGCCTATTGTGGCAAAATTTCCTAAGGTATTCCTAAGGACCTTCCTAGATTACCACTCGATAGACAGAATCAGTTTATGATCAACTTAATACAAGGAGCAACCCCTATCACCAAAGCCTCGTACCGCCTCGCCCCTATTAAAATGGAGGAGTTGAGAAACCAACTGCAATAACTATTGAGCAAAGAATCTATACGTCTTAGTACGTCACCTTGGGGAACACCCATTCTCTTTGTTAAGAAAAAGGACTGCTCTATGGGGTTGTGTATTGATTATAGAGACTTGAACAAGATCATGATAAAGAACCTATATCCATTACCTCGAATTGATGAACTCTTCAATCAGCTACAAGGCACTAGCTACTTCTCAAAAATAGACCTACGGTCCCGATACCACCAGTCGAAGGTAAGAGAAGAAGACATACCCAAGACTGGCTTTAGGACAAGGTATGGCAATTACAAATTTCAAGTAATGCCATTTGGCTTCACTAATGCACCAGCTGCATTCATGGACCTTATGAACCAAGTTTGCAAGCCATACCTAGATCAGTTTGTGTTCATCTTCATAGATGACATTCTCATCTATTCAAAGAACGGAGAAGCACATGAAGTTCATCTATGTGCTATTCTGAAGTTTCTAAAGAAAGAATAACTTTATGCTAAGTTTAGCAAGTGTAATTTTGGACTAGGGAAGTCAAATTCTTAGGACACGTTGTTAATGAAAAGGGCACACAAGTAGACCATACAAAGATTAAAGTGATTAAGAATTGGGAGACACCAAGAAACCCCATAAAGATATGATATTTCTTGGGATTAGCAGGGTACTATACAAGGTTTATTCAAGATTCCTCTAAGATAGCTATGCCCTTAACAAACCTAACACAAAAGAATACTCCTTTTGTTTAGAGTAATAAGCAAGAAGAGGCATTTAACCTTTTGAAGACAAAACTATCTAGTGCTCCTATTTTTGCTTAACTTGATGACACTGAAGATTTTTAAGTATATTGTGATGCCTAGTATTATGGACTAGGGTGTGTGTTGAAGTAGAGAGGCACGTTCATCGCCCATGCATTTAGACAGTTAAAAAATCATGAAGAGAACTAGACCACCCATGACTTAGAGTTAGAGCAGTGGTATTTGCCCTCAAGATATGGAGGCATTACCTATATGGTTTAAAGTGTGTGATCTATACTGATCACCAAAGCCTTAGATACATCTTGAACAAAAGATGTTATACATGAGGCAAAGGAGATGGATGGAGCTGGTGAATGATTCTATTTATGAAATTTGCTACCATCCAGAGAAGGCGAATGTAGTTGCTAACGCTCTTAGTCGTAAGGAATTAACTAAATCTTTAAAAATTCACGCATCAAGGATAGAAGTGAAACTAAGCCTATTAGAGCAAATTAAGGATGTGCAAATGCAAGCACTAACAAATGATCAGATAACTAAAGAAAGAATGGTGCGAAAGCATAAGTTTCTCGCTCAAGGAGAAGATGGAATACTCAAATTCCACAATAGAATCTGGATACCTATTATTAGAGGACTAAGAGATAGAATAATGGAAGAAGCACATAGATCAAGTACACCATCCATTTAGCAGTAAAAATATTTTCAAGAATATTCAAAGTGAATATTGGTGGCAAGGAATAAAGGAATCTATTAGTAGGTATGTGGATAAGTGCCTAACTTGTTTACAAGTTAAAACCAAACGCCAGATTCCTTCATAATGTTTACAACAACTTGAAATTCCCAAGTGGAAATAGGAGATGATAACTATGGATTTTATCACCAAACTCTCATGAACTTATAAAGGGCATGATACTATTCTGGTAATAGTAGATCGATTAACTAAGTTTGCCCATTTCTTGCCAATATGAAAAGACTATAAAATAAATAGATTGAAGAGGATTAATGTCAAGGAAATTGTTACCAGGCACAATATGCCTATATCTATTATATCTAATATCGATAGTCGTTTCACGTCAAGGTTCTGGAAAAGTTTCCAACAAGAATTGGGAACAAAAGTAAACCTAAGTACGACATATCATTCTCAAACGGATGGACAAAGTGAAAGAACCATACAATCATTGGAAGACATGCTCTGGCCATGTGTGATAGCCTTCGTAGGAAATTGGCATGACCATTTACCTCTAATAGAATTTGCGTATAACAACAGCTATCACTCAAGCATCATGGCTGCTCCATTTCAAGCATTATATGGAAGAAAGTGTTGTTCACCTGTCTGTTGGACTGAGATTGGTAGAAGTCCATTAGCTGGACAATAGATTATTGAAGAAGCTACATATAAGATTATACAGATCCAAGAATGGATAAAAGCAGTGAGAGATAGACGGAAAACTTATGCCGACAATAGAAGGAGACACTTAGAATTCCAAGTAGGGGATAAAGTGTTATTAAAGGTCTCACCTTGGAAAGGCATTATACGTTTCGGTGAGAAGGGAAAACTGAGGCCACGTTATATTAGACCATTTGAGATTACATCAAAAGTTGGTCCTATAGCCTATCGATTAAGACTGCAAGAAGAGTTACAAAAAATTCATGACACATTTCATGTGTCCAACTTAAGAAAATTTAAGGCAGATGAATCCCTTAAGATACCATTAAAAGATGTTCATGTTAATAAAAAGTTAAACTTTATAGAATGTCAAATTCTATTCATAGATTGAGCAATAAGAAAGTTATGAAACAGAGAATTTCCCTTGGCTCGAGTTAAATGGAATGCTAAGAGAGGACTCACAGAAACATGGAAAAAAGAAGAAGACATGAAAAGCAAACACCCACACCTTTTCCTATAAACATTGTGGACGAAAATTTTATATATAAGGTGTGGAGAATTATAACATCTAGTTTTCTAAAAAATAAAAATATATGAAACTTACAATTCAAAATATTGTTAAATGTCTAACTACTGAGATGAATAATTAAAATCAGATAATAATATAACTAATATTATAATATAATTAAAACTAATATGTGCATGTGTGTATGTGAACTTTGTATATATGTGTCTTCATTTGAAAATGAAGATGTCTTCATAAAATAAGAGAACACGGTTCATGTATGTCGGCAAAAAATTTCTATATATTGAGTTCTTGCATAACTTGATGACTTGATCATTTCTTTCACCTTCTTTGACTAGTATAAGGTACGTTTAATATATACTTTAATTTCTATATTTAATGCATAAATTTAATAATTTAGAATAATAATAGGAGTAGGATGTAGGATCATTACTAGGGTAGGCATTAGGTGACTAAGTAAAGTTGCCTAAGGCCAACTACGGTAATGACTAGCTTGTACTTTACTTCATATTTGACTAGTGTCTAAGATTATCCTAATCCTAATTAGGGAGCAAAGTTCGAATTGGTTATAGTAAACATCCATAAAGCTAAGGTGAGTTTTATGAATGCTTTTCAATGTGAGTGTACGTACACATGTATATTGGGGACCCTTATATGTGTTGTTACGACGGGCTTCTTGGTACTACACTGGCCATGTGTTGGCGCCTGTGGTGTAGTAGGGAAGTAAGTTCTCATATCTTGGAATTAAAGATGGGTGAACACTAAGCTTATGTAGTTAAATGAGATATCATTTTGCTAATCAAACAAGGAAAAAAGTCCAGAGGTGCAAGGATGAGAACAAGCGTTGCATCCACTAGGGAATCTAGCAAATGAAAATCAGCTGCTCCGTCTAAAAGGCCTACTAAGAAGCTTGAGTATGTTTCCCTACAATCTAAATCTCATGTTGCACAAGAACCTATTATTGAGCCAACTGCAAACTAAGTTCGCACTATCATCATATCTATCGATAGTCAAGCAGTGACCCGTTCTTAGAGTGCTAAAGTATTGAGTAGGACACTAAGAAATACAAACTGGCAATTCAGCTTGAACAAAGAAAATTCAATTTTCATGAAGTGATACCGTGGAGCTTGAATGATCTAAAAGCAAAGGTAAATGCACTAACTCTGGCATAAATGAAGGAAAAAATCATAGTTATAAAAGAAAAGGAAAGTAGAGGTTAAAAGGAAGAAGATACAAAAAGTGATTAAAGATGCAAATGAAAATGATCTTAAGGTATTATGGTTCTCCAATAAACAAGTAGGACCTATAAGTATGTCTACAATTGATCTTAAAATCAGATAAATCAAAAGTAGAATTGCAGCTGGAGAGCGTCCCAACTTTGGACAAGCAAAGGCAGAGTGGAAAGTTGAGAAAGTTGGTAAGGAAAAAGGGAAAATTAGATCTTCTAGTATATCCGCTCAATCCATTTGTCGATTGAAGATCAACATCTCTATCATTTGGGAAAACTAATTCTGATGACAACAAGCCACTTTCTTCTATCATAAGAGTCATGATAAAGAATCCAACATAGAAGATTGATTAAAAAAAGGTGAGATAAATTGATCTAGTTATTGAAGAGAAGTTAATCAAAGGTATAAAGGTTGTTGTTATTGGATACATTGAAGATATTAAGAAATTTGTTGTGAAAATAGAAATTAAGTTATAAATTACTTTTGCTTGTTTGATTAGCAAAATGATATTTCTTGCAGCTCTGCCTCTAGACACTTTAGAGCAGATTGTAGAGATTTTAAGATGCTTTGGAACAAGAAATGAAAAAGGAAATCTTTCTACTTTTGATGTTGGCCTAGCTATTGAATCTGGGAATGATGTAATTGAATCCCTTGTATCAACATATGATCTGATTCAAGATTGGGAGTATGATCATGACAAAAACACCTATTTCATCACAAGACCAGCAGCTAGTAGAGTAGCTTACTTAAGAGATCAATTAATCTATTTTAACATATTTTAAATAGGTGATCTAGCCAGACTAAAATTACAAAATCCAAGTGATGATTCTGAGGACAGAGAAGTTAAAGGTGTAGTTATGAGAATCCACCGAGACCATCTGAAAAATCCAAGACAAGCAACCACACATACAAGAAAAAAGAGAAAAGATCTATCTACTAAAGCTCATGTGCCTGTTTCCTCATAACCATTAGCATCAAAAACAACAATTAAACCATCAGATCATCATTCACACTGTCAACTAAAACAATCAGCTTCATCAGTAGTAACAACCGCTGAACAAGTACCATCAACAAAACTAACTGCTAAATCATCCCACGTAACTACAAAAGACCTCTCTTAATCATCTCCAATTCACATCGATCAAAGCGAGGACCCAAATTTTATCTGTGTGTAGGAAGGTTAATTAAAGACTAAGTACCCTTACCTACTCATAGAAGGCGTTGTAGTTGATAACTCTGATTGAATTTCGGGACGAAATTCTCTCAACGGAGGGATACTGTGACATCCGTCACCAAAATAGGTGCATTGACCATTGACTTTGAACATTAACTTTGACTTTTTGAGTTTGACTTTGTCTGAGAATAGTACATTAGACGCGTGTAGGACGTTCACCAATTTGGACTTAGCATGATAGTTAGGTGCTTAAATTTGGACAAAGACATAAAAATTTAAAAATATACATCTTACGTTAAAAACGCAAACAAAAATCAGAACAGTGGTAAATTCTACTAAATAGACTTAATTTAATTCAAAAATATAAATTAAATAATTTATATAGCATATAATAATCTATTGGAATCGTATTAACGGGAACAACGTATCGGGACGTGACGGAATTGGACGAGATGGGCAAAGGGCCCTGGAGGCCCATCTAAGGCCCCCTTGGCCGAATTTCTTCAAAAGGAAAGGGTTTTCCTTTGTTTTCTCATTCTTTTATTTTGAAAACTTATTCTCCAGTTTTCTATCTAGCAAAAATCATTATCATCAACCACTATTCCATCGATTTTTGATGTCGTGGATCATTCAAGATTGGATTTTGTTCAAGCATTGTTCATCTTTTTTATTTTCTGGTAAGAAAATCATTCATTTTGGTGAATTAGTTTTTGTTTAATCATGTTATTGATGATGTTCATCATCTAACATCAAAATCATCATCTAATAATCTTGTGTTCTTGGTTTGGGGCATTGGATCATAAAGATCTAGTTGTTTCGGGTGTTGGAACTTCTAAACGGTATAACCCTAATTCTCAATCTTTGTATAATCTTGGATCTATCAAAATTCGGTTGTAGACTTTTGTGACCTGATCATAATGGAAATCTCGGAGTTATAGCTTGCTGTTGAAATAATTAATCTTGCTTCTTGAATTGATAGATGCGTTGGGAAAACAAAACTTTGTACTGATTAACTATTAATGTGAACCGAAAGATTAAAATCTAAACTAACTATTTTAGGACAGAAAATTTGTGAAAGTCTAAGTGTTTAATTCAAGGTTTTGTCAATTACTTCATGGATTAAATGTTCTTTAAGTTCTTGGGTCAATAGGTGAGGTTCAGGATGCAAAGGAACAATACAAATGAACTGGACAGTTTGCTGTCAGAAAAATAGGACGTTTTGTACAGGTCATAACTTGGTTATAATAAGTCCAAATAGGTCAAACTTTTCATCTAAAAATAATTCCAGTGAGTGCTCTAACTAACCCAAATGGTCTTGTGTCGTTTCGACATCGTTTGGTCCTCCAAACGTGGCAAACAAAACTGAAGGTCAAAACTGACAAATTCGGGCAGATGGTGAAGGCCTTGTGTCGTTTCGACTTGACATTGTCTGTGTTTGTCGAGTCATATCTTTATCATATTTTATTCAATTGAGATGATTCTTTTTCTGGAGTTTAATTTAAATTTTATCTTTTAATGACGTTTCATTTCCCTTTCGACCTCCAAACAGTTTACGCAAAACTAGTGCGCAGTCAGCTCTACAAGCTGAAATAGTTTGATAATCTTAAAAACTAAGGATTGGAACTAAATAATCAAGTAAAATCAAGTTTTGTATTCAAAATTGATTAAAGGACCTTTTAAAAAGATGAGCTAATAATATCTATAATCATTGAATATTGTCTAATAGATGTTCATCGAAGGGCGTTAATAAACTAATATAAAATGACAACTAAAACCCTAAATATGGCTAGATTTAAAGTTTAAATCTAGCATTGGACTTGTTCTATTAGTAAATCATGTTTTCATAAAATAAAAACCTTGATGAGCATTAAGGACCGGGCTACAAGGATTACACCAATATTGGTCATCTTGGTCTTTAGTAATCCTTTTGTGATTTGTACTTTTAGTTGTTTGCTTTGCGTATTGTAAGCTTTGGACTGTACTATTTTGAGGTGAGTTTCACGGCCCCTTTTTAACATATTTTCCATGGGGGAAAAGTGTAAGGAATACACTTTGAGATTGATGCAACGAAAGAACTAACAAGAGCTCTTAGCATGCCAAAATGCAATACAAGGAAGTTACTTTAGAAGATTTGATACAACTCAGTGAATTATGCTAAGTGTCAAATCTTCCAAAGCCAAAAGACCATATCTTTCGAAGGTTAAAGATGAAGTCTTTCGACGCTTCAAGGACAAGTGTTCCGAAGCCAAAGATTGATTTCTTCCAAAGATAGAGAAGACATGCTTTCTCTGAATCACCTTTTGACAAAAGCTGAACCACTTTCTGCTGCCACTCTGAAGACTCACCAACTTATATGAGTTGGTGAAAAGTCCATGCTTTTGTCAAATATAGATTAAGGTCTTTTGTCTTTAACTTTCCAACCATGTACTTTTATCCTTTCTGTAATATACTAGTATGTGAGCTATGGCATGTCATAGTCACAAGTCAAAAGGCAATCTACCTTTTGACTCTACATTGATCTTGCTGTCTAGATTAGTGTTTCCAGCTGCCCTTCAAAGTATGGCCGGCTGTAGGATGTAGTATAAAGTGTCTCAAGTATTTGTATCTTTAAGGGTATGCTTTGTAACACTTGTAAGAACTTGAGAGCAATATACATCATTCTTGAAAACCATATTTGAGTGTTCTTGTTCTTGTTCTTTTAATTGTGTTCTTTGTATCATCTAACCTATTCCTTATTTGATCTGCTAAGTGTTTCATATCTCTCCACCTTGTGAAACTATTGCATTTACCACCCTTCACCGGTCCTACAATTGGTATCAGAGCATTTTAGGCTCTTGATTGTAAGATCTCACTGCAGGACCAGTGAAGGGTGGTCAATGCAACAGTTTCACAATGTGGAGAGATATGAAACACTTAGTAGATCAAATAGGAAACCGGTTAGATGATACAAAGAACACAAGTAAAAGAAAAGAACAAGAACACCCAAATATGGTTTTCAAGAATGATGTACATTGCTCTTAAGTTCTTATAAGGGTTACAAAGCACATCTAAGGATATAAGTACTTGAGACACTTTATACTACATCCTACAACCGGTCATACTTTGAAGCCCAGCTGGATACACTAATCTAGACAACAAGATTAATGTAAAGTCAAAAGGCAGATTGCCTTTTGACTAGTGACTATGAAATGCCATAGCTCACATCCTAATCTATTACAAAAAGAATAAATGCTACAAAAGTAGAAAGTTACAGACCAATGACCATAATCTACAGTTGATAAGAGCATGGACCTTTTCACCAACTCATATAAGTTGGTGTGTTTTTAGAGTGGCAGCGAAAAGTTGTTCAGGTTTTGTCAAAAGGTGATCAGAGAAAGCATGTCTTTTCTGTCTTCGGAAGAAACCAGTCTTTGGCTTCAGAAGACTTTATCTCTGAAGCTTCGAAAGACTTCATCTTTGGCATTGGAAGATTTTTTCATTTGGCTTCGGAAGATTTTTCACTTAGCTTATTTCCTTTGATTGGTGTAAAACTTCTGAAGTAACTTTACTTTGTACTTCATGCATGCGTGCTGAGAGCTCTTTGGATGCTTTGGTTGCATCAGCCTTTAAGTATAAACCTTACAAACTCCCCCTAGGCTGATGATACCCAAATATAAGAAATTACTCATCTATTGAAAGTCCTCATCAGGATGAAGACCATTACTTTCTTCATCATTTGGTCAGAATTCCTTAAACTCTCATAGTATCTCCTCATATCACTGAGATCATGCAGAGAAAGATCAAGTATGTCTTTCTAGAAGTAAACATCTTGACCTCTTTGATCTCTAAAGACATACCATCCATCCGGATTAACAGTAAAAGATCCAGGATAAGATGGGTCTCCCAGCAACAAGAGGCTCTACTTGAATGGGAGTTGGATTAGTAGCCTCTTCTTGATCACCCTCAAGTTGTTCTGACCCATCTTAAGGTGTAGAGGTGGATGCCTTGGGCTTCTTCTTCTTCTTCTTCTTGTCCCTTCTAATGTCCATCCTTCTTATTTCTATATTTTAACTGAGGAGACTGGCCTGCAGTACCAGATTGTTCTTATTGTCTCCCTTAGTTGTGTCCTCTTCCCTCACAGGTTCAGAAGGAGAAGGATCAGGACCCTACTGTTGATCAGAAGATGAAGTTGGTTGTGGTCTAGCACTAGGTCCAGGTTGTGTTGTCTCTTGTGGTCCAACCTTAACCTCAACTTTGGGTGCAACCTAACTTGGTGCAGAATGCAAGTCAATGAGCTCACCCTTTTTAATCTTCTGCTTGATCACCCTAATGTGCTCATCCATAGTGGTTCACAATGGACCAAGCCTCCTTCTGGAGAATCCATACAGCTTCATGAAGCTCATCATCCTCTGCCTATCAGCAAACTTCTTTAGACTCTTTTGGATGATGGCTCTTGACTTTATAGCTTCTTCCCTCATCTTCCTTTTAGTAGCTTTTTGTTCTTTTTATACTTGTTGCTCAAGCTGCTTTAGGTATTCAAATTTAATATACTCGTATAGAAAGGGAAGAAGTGCAGATGCCTGATAGAGGCATGTGGCACTCAAGTAGTTAATTATATTTTGTCTTTCTGCTTCTTTGTCTACCTGAGGTTGTTGCTTAGTTGCCACAGCCTCTGTCTCTGGGCTTTCTTGAACTGGGGAGACGGTAGGAGCATGCTTTTAGAGTCTTTCCTTCCTCCTTTCTTACTTGATCTTGAGGAGCAGTTTTGCATCCTCTTCCTCCTTCCTCTCCTTTAACAACTTAGTGTTAGCCAGTTCATTTAATTCCTCCAAGGAGAGAGAGATGAGTTCATCAATATTAAAGTTTTTAGACCCCAAATAATTCAATTTGGCTGCCCTTAACTCATCATCTTGAGTGTTTGGCCTGGGGGCATCCTTGATTGTATCTTCCATGAAGCCAAGGGTGCTACTTAAACTCTCTCCCTTGCCTTCCTCTTCCTCTCTCTCTCTTCTTCTCCTCAATCTCCTTAGGATTTATCTTCCTTTTATTTTTGTCACTCACAGGCTTGTGTGACTCAGGTTGGGGAGAGCTTTGGCCTTCATTGCTTGGTTCTTCACTTAGGCTTTGGCCAGAGAGAGGCTGTAAGACACCTTTACCAGCTGGTGCCTCACTAAGGGTAATGGGTGCTGAGGGTGCTGAAGCAGTTCCTGTCTCAAGGTTCATAGGCTTAACTGCTGGGCCTTCCGCCAAGGTTTCCCCTTTGAAACTAATCTTAGGGTCCACCTCAACATCCAGTTAACCAACAGTCTTGCCTACTAGTCCCAGTCTATAAAGTCTTGTTCTCAGCTTGAACTCTTCAAATACCCTTTGTTGAATCCTATTAGCCAACCTTGCAGCTTGCCTGTTTTGACTTTCGTTGGCAAGTGAAAGGTCAATTAGATAGGTGCTCTCATAGTATCTCAGGTTAAAGAAGATGAAGATCTCTTGTTGACCCTGAGACCTAGAGATTACCAGGGCTCTCCTTTGATCATCATCCCACTATTGGGTTCTGAGTAGGGTGAGATGGAGCATGCATAGCCCTTAGTATTTCCTCCTCAAACAGACTTTGTATGAGTGAGTCCATATCAATATGGACTTAAGGAGGTTGTTGAGCATGGACAACTGCAAGTGAGGGTGGTGAATCCTCTATGTCCATACTCTGAGAGGAACTCACAGGTTCTGTGATTGTAAGTAAGACTTTCTCCCCCTTTTTAGTAGCATCACCCTCTTGCACAGGGGAGCTAGGAGTTAGGTCCACCACATCCATAGGTTCTTGTGGGCCTGGTTGAGTCTTCTAGATTGGTCTTTCTGCTAACTTGCCCTTGAGATCGATGATCTCAAATTTCTAGTCGTTGACCCTCTTTTGTAAGGTAGTCACCTGAGATTCAAGGTGACTGACATTTGAGACTAAATAGGTGTAGGTTTTAGTCAGTTGTTGCACTTTTAGTTTTAGACTCCCCTCATCTTCATTTGAAGAATCACTGGGAGATGAGAGAATAGGACCAAGGTATTCTTCCTCATCACTAGCTTCAGGTTCTTGGCTGCTAGTTTTCCCCTACACACTGACAGCTTCAAAAGAAATATCAATGGGCTGGGTTGCCATGGTTGAGGTCTGAATGATGTAATCACTTTCAAAAGTGAGAGCCTCTTCCATATAGGCCTCCCGAATAGGTTCAGGGAGGTCCACCTCAGTTGTGGGGGATGATGTGGGCTAGACATGCATGAGTCAGGAGTACTCATCTCTCCTTTAGCAAGTGTAGAGAAGAGATACTCATGGTAGTCACTGAATCTCATGTCTTCATCATCATAAAATTCAAGGTTAGGTATGGGTTGGTTGAGTTCAAGCGGTTAGGGATGGTAACTTTCCCCTGATGGTTGATCACTAGAGTTTTGAGACTCTGAGTGAAGGCTTAAGGCTGGTGTTGGTGTGGTGAGCTCATTAGGCTGAGCATGAGGAACCTCAGCACTGATCATAGAAAGAATAGGAGTGGTTTGCTCCTCAGGAAAAGTGGGAGCTCTAGTATCCACTTCTTCCTACATGGTTGGTGATTTGGGGGCCTGCATAACCTAAGTAGCTTGTGTAGGGGTTTTTGGATTTTCTTTGGTAGGTGATGGTGATTTGTGGCTGTGTGGGTGGTGCAGATGTGGAAGGTGTGGGTTCAACATTAGCTTGTGTTGCTAAGTTGTCACTTGAGCAATGAGCTCTAAATTTTTTTGGACTAGGTTGTTTCTACCTCTGGGAAGCCAACAGTTGGCTTTCTTATTCTCTTGAAGATGTCGAGCTTCATCTATCCCAATTTTAGAACATTACCTATTCCCCTTAACTGTGAGCCTAGTTCACAGTTAAGAATGTACTAGACGTATCTAGGAAACATGTAATATTCTAAGGAATCCAAGTTTGCAAGTAAATTAGTATAAACAAATTATGAGTACCTGAACTTGACCCCTTGTACCAATCCATGAACTATATAGAAAAGGTCTTCAGGAATTTGATCCTAACCTCCATGCTTGGTTGATAAACAGTGAATGACAACATGGGGGAGGTGCTTCTATTGGGAGGAGACCTTCCCTTTCTTGAAGGTTCTTACAGAGTAATCACCCTCATAACCCATCTGCCTAAAGGACCGATTCACAACTGATTTTGGGAAGGAAAATTCTCTTT
This sequence comes from Flaveria sonorensis, assembly GCA_025506505.1. NCBI lineage: Eukaryota > Viridiplantae > Streptophyta > Magnoliopsida > Asterales > Asteraceae > Flaveria > Flaveria sonorensis. The sequence continues at coordinate 51,063,773 of CM046436.1, forward strand.
CTTCATCATCCAGCCTTAGGTGAGTACGAATGGTTGTTGGAGTGATAAAAACTATCCTGCCCTACATATGGCAAATAGTGCCTTCTCCCCATCCATAATGACCTCTTAGCATGTCCTCCAAAACTCTAAAAGATGATCTTCATATATTGGAGGATTTATGGTGAGGGAGGTGAAGTAGTTGGATAAAGCCAAGAAACGGGAAAAGTATGAGAAGCCAGGATCTTTCTCAGACACTAACAGAGCAACCTGATTATGTTGGTTGTGTAGTTTCATGGAGAAATCAGGCTGGTTTTGTGGATCAGGGTTGGCCATTTTGAGTAGCTTTGAGATGAAGGAAGGTAAGAACAAGGTCGGTTTGTGGGTGAATTTAGGGTTTGAATCTTGGATGAAGTAGAATAGTGAAAGAGGGGAACCATTGTACGAATATATATGGTATGGATTTTGAGATAAAGTTAATGCAAAAGGATAAGCTCTGAAATCCAAATGTCGGTCCCACCTCCAAAAAAGCACCCAAAAAGTTAGTTTTCTTGGAAGTCCAAATCTTCTGAAGGTAATTTGTCTTCAGAAGGTTTTAAAAAAAAACTTCTGAAGCCAAATTTGGATTCTGAAGATATTCTTTAGTTTTCTAAGAATTTGCTTCGGAAGAAAATTACTTAAAGTAAGTTTACTTCCTAGATAAATTTTTCTTCGGAAGATATCAAATACCAGAAATCTTATTCATAAGAGAGAATAAAAGTTCCGAGAGTTAACTGCTTTTGAAAGAAAATAGTCCTTCAATACATATAGTACATGGTGAGAAAATAAGCTTCTGAAGATATATCAGGATTTCTTCTGATAGTTAATTCCTCAGAAGTAGTTATTTGTTTTGAAGACATAATTTTCTTCCAAAGACAACTTGATGTCTTCCGAAAGAAAGTTTATTAAAATTCTTAGAATTCTAAGGGATATCATTTTGAAAAGTTTCTTCCAAAGTAAAATGAGCTTATATGGTGATGATATAGACAACTTAAGACACACATTATTAAAAATAATCTTGAGTTTAGTTAAAAGAAAATCTACTCAAAGTTAATCATCCAATAGCTGATACAAGATACTTAAATCTCTGCTCATCAAAAGCTTTTGTGAACAGATCAGCATATTGTTCATTTGTGTTAACTTTGACTAGTTTTATCAATCCCTTTTCAAAATTATCTCTAATTAAATGATACCTGATGTTGATATGATTTGTCTTTGAGTGCTGTACAGGATTCTCTGTAATAGAAATAGCACTGTTGTTGTCTACATGGATGGAGTCTCCTTAAATTTGAATCCATAGTCTAGCATATGATTCTGAATCTGAAGCACTTGAGCATAGCAGCTTGTAGTAGCAATGTATTCTGCTTCAGCAGTTGATACAAACACACATGATTGTTTCTTGCATTGCCATGAGACTATCCCTCCACCAAGAAATTGACATCCCCCAAATGTAGACTTTGTAGTCATATTGCAACCACCATAGTCACTATCTGTATAGGCATACAGATTAAAGTCAGAATTCTTTGGATACCAAAAGCCCAATTTATGAGCACCCTTGAGATATCTAAGAATTCTCTTGACAGCAACCAGGTGTGACATCCTGGGGTTGGCTTGAGATCTTACACAATTACATGTAACAAACATGATATCAAGCCTGTTGGCTGTAAGGTGCATAAGAGACCAAATCATAGCCCTGTATAGATGTTCATCAACACACTCCCCCTCTATATTTGGTCCTAAGGAGTGGTTTCTGGCTAAGGATGTCTTAGCAATCTTGCACTCAGTCATGTGAAACCGGGTAAGTGTGTCCTACACATACTTTGGCTGGTTTATGAAGATTTCATTGTCAACCTGCTTCACCTGAATTCCTAGAAAGAAATTAAGTTCCCCCATGGCACTCATTTCAAATCTATTCTTCATCAGGTTCTCAAAGTCTTTGTAGAGCTTCAGATTAGTTGACCCAAAAATAATGTCATCTACATAAACTTGAACCAGTATCATATCATTTCTTGTTCCTTTGATGAAGAGTGTTCCATCAATAGTACCCCTCTTGTACCCATGCTGAGAGAGATACTGTGATAGTGTCTCATAGCACTTCCTTAGAGCCTGATGCAGCCCATAAAGAGCTTTGTCAAGCTTGGAGACATAATCAGGATGATCTGGGTCTACAAAGCTAGGTGGTTTATTGACATACACCTCCTCATCAATCACCCCATATAGAAAAGCACACTTGACAACAAGTTGCTAGACCTTCAAATCCTTAGATGCAGCAAAAGCTAGGAATATCCTAACCGCTTCAAGTCTTGCTACAGGAGCAAAAACATCTGTCTAATCAATCCCTTCTTCTTGTGTGTATTCTTGAACAACTAGTTTTGCCTTGTTTTTTTATGACAAGTCCTCTATCATCCTTGTTGTTCCTAAATACCCATTTGGTACCTATGGTAGTCTTCCCTTTAGGAAGAGGACATAGATTCCAAACCTTTTCTCTCTTGAACTGAAGCAGCTCCTCCTGTATTGCTTCAACCCAACTTCCATCCTTCGTATCCTCCTCAATCTTCTTAGGCTCTATCTGGGACAAGAAACAAGAGTGAAGACAAACATTTTTGTCATGGGTTTGTCCTCTTGTTCTTACCGTAGTCTCAATGAGTGTGTCATATCATTGATGTTGTCTTCTATGGAGTGGTTATCAGCATCAAGGAACTCATGATCACTGTCACCTCCTCTATCTCCTCCTACATTGGAAATGCCTTCATCTAAGTTCTGTGCCTTTGTACTGTAATTTATAGGCACCTCAGATGTGTCAACTGAAGAATTGTCATGGTTGTGCTGATAGGATTTCCAACTACAGGGCTAGGTACCACTGGAGCTGAAGTAGTTTGAACATTTGGTCTTCTCAGTTCAAATCTTGAATCAGAATCTTCTGTTAATAATTTACCTGTAGATCCTGAAACATGGTCACAAGATTTGTTAAAACAGTTGGTAACTAAATCAAGATCAAACAGCCAATCAGGGCCAGAACCTTTCATATTGGGTGTGTGCTTATTAAAGGTCACATTGGCTGACTTCTTAACTACTCTGTTTCTAAGATTGTATACTCTATAAGCCTTGGCTTGGGAGGAGTATCCAATGAAATGTTCATCATCTGATTTCACATCAAATTTGGCTATTTTATCTTTGGTATTCAAGATGGTACAAGGACATCCAAATGGCCTGAGGCAACCAATGAAAGGTTTCCTTTTATGCTATAGTTCATAAGGAGTCTTACCATAAGTCTTGACTACTAAAACTCTGTTTTGCACATAGCAGGCATTGTTAACTACCTCTGCACAGAAGGTGATGGCAGTTTGGAGTCAGACAACATGGTTCTTGTAGCTTCAAAAAGTTTCCTGTTTTTCCTCTCAGTAACACCATTTTGCTGAGGAGTCCTGTGAGAACTATATTGTCTTGTAATACCCTTTTCATCACAAAATGTATCAAGGATTTAGTTTTTAATTTCGGTTCCTTGATCACATCTTATGATCTTGACCCTGTGATCATATTGATTCTTAATTTTTAGAATAAAACTCCTCAAGATCTTAGGGGTCTCATCCTTAGTTCTAAGAAAGAAGACCCAACTGTATCTTGTAAACTCATCTTTGATCACCAAGCAATAAGAGGTCCTTCCTAAACTCATTACACTAATGGGGCCAAAGAGATCCATATGTAATAAGTGTAGGGGTGTAATGATGGAGCTCATTTCATTTCGCTTGTAAGATACCTTGTGTTGCTTCCCTTTCAAACATGTAACACAATGATCATCACTTGTAAACTCTTTCTTTGGAATTCCAGTTACCAACTCATTCTTAATTAATTTGTTCATGTTTTTAAAGTTTATATGGCACATTGTTTTATGCCAAAGGAAAGACTCATCACTATTGGCTTTAGATAGAAAGCAAGAAAATTCTCCTAAACAGCATATTTCCTGCAAGTCCATCTTGTACATGTTCCCTCTCCTGGGGGCTTTGAGTAGGATATGCTCTTAAGGAATGAACACCCCGAGCTTGAGAACAACGCACTTATGCTCAGTGAAGAGCATGTTATGGCTCTGATCACAAAATTAGGATACACTCAGAAGATTGTACCCAAGCTCCTTAACAAAGTTTACCTTCTCAATGTTGAGCTTACCATTCATGATCCTGCCCCTTCCAGTAATGTAACCACCAGATTCTCCTCCAAAAGCAACTAGCCTTCCATTAATTCTTTCAAAGTTTCAAAGCAAAGAGCCATTGCCTGTCATGTGCCTGGATTAGTCACTGTCAATGATCCATACATTCCCTTTGGTCTTTAGCTGTTCCTGAACATAAAGAGATGGTTAGTTACATTTGGAAACACAAGCATTGTTGGTCTTGGGCTTGTCAAAGTGAAAAGAAGATAATGAAATAGTAATTGATCCTATATGCAAGTTCTGAGGATCATTTGCTGTTGTTGATGAAGAACTTTCAGTCACATGGCCTTCCTTCATCTTCCACACCATCTTTGGAAGACTAGACTTGGCCTTCAATACTTCGGAAGTTTTAATGACTTTGGAAGTTTTAGAGACTGAACCTTCGAAAGATTTTGCATCCACTACAGCAGACTTCAGTGCTTCGAAAGCATTCCTTTCTTTCGAGACCAAATTTTCTTCCGAATGTATGTTTTCAATTATCTTCTTCTTCACTTTGAAGCTTCTGAAAGGAAGAGATTTTTCTTCTGAAGCTATTTTCTTCTTCTTCTTCTTAGAAGTTTTCTTCTTGGTTATGTGGAGAGTTCTTTTGGGATTGTAGATGCAATCCTTGGCAAAGTGAGAAGTACTACCACACATGATGTATTCAGTTGGCATACTTGGTGGATGGCTGAGCTTGATCACTTTCCACTTCCTTCTTCACCTTTTTAGATGATGCAGCAGGCTTCTTAGGATGAGGCTTGCTCTTGGAACTAGATGGTTCAAACTATGCAGTAGTGGTGCACACCTTATTAGCCTTCCTCTCTTGATCAGGATGATTTGGACATGAACTAGGATTCCTGGTACTAGAATCCATAGTTGAGTCTTCAGTCGTTACCACTTCAAATCCAACAAAGTTAAAAACTTGCTTTTGCTTGGATTGAAAGTGGCCTTGATATCTTAGGCTTTTGTTGGATTTTCTTTTAGTAGCCCTGATCAAGTTCTTCCTTGCAGACTTGGTCATCCTTGATTCACTCTTCTCTCTAGCAGAATGGTGTCACTTTTTAGGATAACCCTTGTCACTCACCTCAGGTTCATCCTTCACCATCTCCTTTTCGTCTTCATCCTTCTCTTGGATAGGATCAATGGAGGGTAGCTTATCTTGACAAGTTTCACACCTTGGATATCTAACAGATAGGAGTGTGTGTGGAGGAGCTATCTCACTTGATCCTAATCCCTGCCTGTTCTGATAACAAACTTTTGCATGCAAGGATGAGGGCATTATGTTCTTGAAGGTTTCCTCTTCAAGAACACATTTTTCTGCCTTGGCTTTGTTGAACACAAGCTCAGCCTAGCATTCAGTCAATTTAGCAATGAGTTCTTTCATTTAAGTCCTGTTATTGTATGCTCATGCTTAAGAGTTGAAATGGTTTTCTCTACATCTTCTATTTTATGTTTATAGTCATTTTTAGATCTTTTTAAATTAGTATTTAAAATGTTCGAGGACTCAAGGTCAGATCTCACTTCCAAATTATAGGACCTATACATGTTAACTTTAGCAATGCATTCAGGGGTACAGAGATGTTCCAATACCTTAGCTTCTTCATGATCAGCCATCAGTGCTTGGTTTGGAGAGGCATCTTGCTCCCTAAAAGCTCCAGTTAAAGCCTTCTTCTTCAATAGCAACATCAACATGTTGTTTGGGTTGGATTGGCTTCTCAGTTCTTGGAGCTGCATCAATGTAGTTTGGCCTGGGTTGTGCATAGCCACCATTTGTCCTTGGTGCCTTGCACTCTCTAGCAAAGTGGCCCATCTGGTTATAGTTGTAGCACTTCACTTTCCTTTTGTCCAGTCCAAATTTTCCACTGCCCACATTGCTGGGAAACTTTCTCCCAGTTTTCTTGTAGAACTTCTTGGCCTTGTGAGTGAGATGAGTCATCTGCTGGACTATCACCATGAACTCCAGATCATTTGGATAGATGCAGTCCAAGTCTTCAAGAGTAAAAAAAAGTTGCCACAACTTTCATCAATAGACACAAGGGCTTGTGCAGAGCTTGTCTCTTGGAATAGGCTTCCTTAGATGTAGCTCTCCCTTGGTGTCCTGGGGAAAGTGATGAAAGGACCCTTTTGTGAGTTTTCAGGGAAGCATATAAGATGATCCTATCGTTCTATGCTATCCTTTTCAACCACATGAAGGGCTAAACTCTGCTGATTGTTGTAAGAGTTGCTCGATGGATTTTGCATGTTCATCTCTATCTGGTAGCCACTAAGGATACCATACAGCTCTGTGAGAGTAAGGGTAGTGAGGTTCTTATTTCTCTTGGTGTCCACACAATAGTGAGTCCATTGTCTAGGAAGAGAGAATATGAACTTCCTCACTATGTCCTTATTCTCAAGTTTTACTCCAACATCAGTTAGAGTGTCCACAATCTCAACATACCAAAAGTATTGTTGAGTCATGGTTTCACTTGTCTTGTAGGTGAAGTTCTTAAACTGCTGCTTTAAGAGGTCTTCCTTGTTCTCTTTAGCTTCCTCATACCCATCATACATGAGCCTCAGTGCATCCCAGAGCTGTTTAGCAGTCTTGCACTTCTTAAAGCCTCTGTATATGGAGTTTGGAAGAGCAGTTTGGAGGGCAGTCATAGCTTTCTTATCTATGTCAATCTTCTTCCATTCTTCTTCAAAATAGTCAGCCATTTCTTTTGGTATCTTTCCACCTCTAGTAGTGGCTGAAGAGGTACTCGGGATGTGAGGTCCTTCGACAACAGATCTCCACATCCTGCTGTCTTGAGACTTGATGAACCCTTCCATACGTTGGCACCAAGTATCAAAGTCATTAGGAGTGATCAGTGGAGACTTTGTCATAGTACCAGTTTCTATATTAGCTTTAGCAAGAGCTGCCATTTGAGTTGTTAAGTGTTCTGGGAAACTGAAGTGATCAAAGATGGTGAGATCTTACAATCAAGAGCCTGAAATGCTCTGATACCAATTGCATGATCGGTGAAGGGTGGTCAATGCAATAGTTTCACAAGGTGGAGAGATATGAAACACTTTGCAGATCAAATAGGGAACTGGTTAGATGATACAAAGAACACAAGTAAAAGAACAAGAGCAATAACACTCAAATATGGTTTTCAAGAATGATGTATATTGCTCTCAAGTTCTTACAAGTGTTACAAAGAACATCTAAGGATACAAGTACTTGAGACACTTTATACTACATCCTACAGCCGGCTGTACTTTAAAGGCCAGCTAGATACACTAATCTAGACAACAAGATCAATGTAAAGTCAAAAGGCAGATTGCCTTTTGACTAGTGCTATAACATGCATTAGCTCACATCCAAATCTATTACAAAAAGGATAAATGGTACAAAAGTAGAATGTTACAGACCAATGACCATAATCTATAGTTGACAAAATCATGGACCTTTTTACCAACTCATATAAGTTGGTGAGTCTTCAGAATAGCAGTAGAAAGTTGTTCAGCTTTTGTCAAAAGGTGATCAGAGAAAGCATGTCTTCTCTATCTTCGGAAGAAATCAGTTTGGATTTGGTATAATTTTACTCTCAAGCTTCGGAAGACTTCATCTTTGGCTTCGAAAGATTTTGTCCTTTGGCTTCGGAAGAATTTACACTTAGCTTATTTCCTTTGGGTGGTGTAAAATTTCCGAAGTAACTTTACTCTGTACCTCATGCATGCATGCTGAGAGCTCTTTGGATACTTTGGTTGCATCAGCCTTTAAGTATAAATCTTACACTCACCATCTTTGATCACTTCAGTTTCACAAAACACTTAACATCTCAAATGGCTGCTCTTGCTAAGGCTTATATGGAAACCAACACTATGATAAAGTCTCCACTGATCACTCCTGATGATTTTGATACTTAGTTCCAACGTATGGAAGGGTTCATCAGGTCTCAAGATAGCAGTATGTGGGGATCTGTTGTCGAAGGACCTCACATCCCATGCACCTCCTCAGCCACTGCTGGAGGTGGCATGATACCAAAGGAAATGGCTGACTATTCTGAAGAAGACTGGAAAAGAATACATATAGATCAGAAGGCTATGACCGCTCTTCAAACTGCTCTTTCTAACTCCATATGCAAAGGCTTTAAGAAGTGCAAGACTGCTAAGCAGCTCTGGGATGCACTGAAGCTGATGTATGAGGGGTTTGATGAAGCCAAAGAGAACAAGAAGGATATTATGAAGCAGCAGTTTGAAAATTTCACCTACAAGATAGGTGAAACCATGACTAAACAATATTTCAGGTATGTTGAGATTGTGGATACTCTGACTGATGTTGGTGTAAAGCTTGAGAACAGGGACATAGCGAGGAAGTTCATGTTCTCTCTTCCTAGACAATGGATTTACTATTGTGTGACCATTAGGAGAACTGAGAACCTCTCTACTCTTACTCTCACAGAGCTGTATGGTATCCTTAGTCAGTACCAGATGGAGATGAACTTGCAAAATCCATCCAACAACTCTTCCAACAAATAGCAGAGTTTTGCCCTTCATGTGGTTGAAAGGGATTGCATAAAACCACAACATCATCTTATATGCTTCCCTGAAAACTCACAAAAGGTTCTTTCATCACCTTCCCCGAGTCACCAAGGGAGAGCTACATCTAAGGAAGCCCATTCCAAGAGACAAGCTCTGCACAGCCCTTGTGTCTACTGATGAAAGTTATGGTAACTTTTTTTTACTCTTGAAGACTTGGACTGCATCCATCCAGTTGATCTGGAGTATATGGAGATAGTCACAAGATGGCTCTTCTCACTTATAGGGCCAAGAAGTTCTACAAGGGGACAGGGAGAAAGTTTCCAAGCAATGTGACCAGTAGAAAGTTTGGACTAGACAAAAGTAAAGTGAAGTGTTACAACTGTAACCAGATGGGCCATGGTGGCTAAGCACAGCCCAGGCCAAACTACACTGATGCAGCTCCAAGAACTAAGAAGCCATGCCAGCCCAAACAACATGTTGTTGTTGTTGTTAAAGAAGGAGGCTTTGACTGGAGCTTTCAGGTGGAAGATGCTTCTCCAAACCAAGCACTGATGGCTGATCATGAAGAAGCTAAGGTATTGGAACATCTCTGTACCCCTGAATGCATTGCAAAATTTAACATGTATAGGTCCTATAATTTGGAAGTGAGATCTAATCTTAAGTCCTTGAACATCTTAAAAGCTGACTTTAAAAGAGCTAAAAATGATTACAAACTTAAAGTAGAAGATTTAGAGAAAACCATTTCAACTCTTAAGCATGAGCACACAAATTACAAGATTCAGATCAGGATCTCATTACCAAATTAACTGAATGCCAAGCTGAGCTTGTGATTAGTAAAGCTAAGGAAAAAAATTGTGTTCTTAAAGAGAAAACCTTCAAGAACATAATATCTTCATCCATACATGCAAAGATTTTTATCTGAACAGGCAAGGATTAGGTTTAAGTGAGATAGCTCCTCCACACACATTGTTATCTGTAAGATCTCCAAGGTGTGGAACTTGTTAAGATGAGCTGCCCTCTATAGATCCCATTCAAGAAGAAGATGAAGATGAAGAGGAGGTAGTGAAGGATGAACATGAGGTGTGTGACAAGGGTTATCCTGAGAAGGGACAATATTCTCCTGGAGTGAAAAAAAATCCAGGTTGATAAAGTCTACAAGGAAGAACTTGATTAGGGTTGCCAAAGAAAGTCCAAAAAAGCCAAAGAGATCAAGGCCACTTTCAACTCCAAGCAAAAGCAAGTTTTCATCTCTGCTAGATTTGAAATGGTAAAGACTGAGGACATAACAATGGGCTCTAGTACCAAGAGTTCTAGTTCATGTCCAAGTCATCCGGATTCAAAGAAGAAGGTTGTTAAATGTGCACCACTGTTGCACAGCTTGAACCATCTAGTTCCAAGAGCAATCCTCATCCCAAGAAGCCTGCTAGATCATCTGAGAAGATGAAGAAGGAAGTAAAGAGTGATCAAGCTCAACCTTCCTTTCTAAAGAAGATTTTCAGAAGTATGCCAACTGAATGCATCATGTGTGGTATTACTTCTCACTTTGGCAAGGATTGTATCAATCCTGAAAGTACTATCCACATGAACAAGAAGAAAACTTCTTAGAGAAGAAAAGAAAACAACTTCGGAAGGAAAATCTCTTCCTTTCAAAAGCTCAAAAGTGAAGAAGAAGATAAGTGAAAACTTACCTTCAGAAGAAATTTTGGTCTTGGAAGAAAGGAATGCTTCCGAATTACTAAAGTTTGCTGCAGTGGATGCAAAAGCTTCCGAAGGTCCTGTCTTCTAAACTTCTAAAGTAATCAAAACTTCCAAAGTGTTGAAGGCCAAGTCTAGTCTTCCAAAGATGGTGTGAAAGATGATGGAAGGCGATACGACTAAAAGTACTTCATCAACAACAACAACTAATCCTCAAAACTTGCATATAGGATCTATTACTATTGCATTATCTTCTGTTCACTTTGACAAGCCCAAGACCAATGAGGCTTGAATTTCCAAATGTAACTAACCATCTATTTCTGTGTAGGAATGACTAAAGACCAAAAGAATGTATGGATCATTGATAGTGGTTGTTCCAGGCACATGACAGGAAATGGCTCTTTACTTTAAAACTTTGAGAAATTGATAGAGGGCTAGTTGCTTTAGGAGGAGAATCAGGTTGTTACATCACTGGAAGGGACAGGGTCACAAATGGTAAGCTCAGCAATGAAAAGGTAAACTTTGTCAAGGAGCTGGATACAATCTCCTAAGTGTATCCTAACTTTGTGATCAGAGACACAACATGCTCTTTACTGAGCATGAGTGCATTGTTCTTAAACCATGGGTGGTCATTCCTTAAGAGCATATCCTGCTCAGAGTCCCCAGGAAAGGGAATATATACAAGATGGATTTGCAGGAAAGATCCCCCTCAGGAGAAGTTTCTTGCTTTCTATCTAAAGCCAATATGATGAGTCTTTCCTCTATAACAAAAGAATGTGCCATGTAAACTTTAAAAACATAAATAAATTTTTAAGAATGATTTGGTAACTGGAATGCCAAAGAAAGAGTTTACAAGTGATGACCATTGTATTGCATGCCTGAAAGGGAAGCAGTACAAGGTATCTCACAAGCCAAAGCAAATGAACTCCATCACTACTACACAACTTGAACCATCCAGTTCTAAGAGCAAGCCTCATCCCAAGAAGCCTGCTGCATCATCTGAGAAGATGAAGAAGGAAGTGGGAAGTGATCAAGCTCAGCCTCCCACTCAAAAGAAGATTCTCAGAAGCATGCCAATTGAATGCATCATGTGTGGTAGTACTTCTCACTTTACCAAGGATTGCATCTACAATTCCAAAAGTACTATCCACATGACTAAGAAGAAAACTTCTGATAAGAAAAAGAAGAAGGTAGCTTCAGAAGGAAAATCTCTTCCTTTCAGAAGATCCAAAGTGAAGAAGATAATAAGTGAAAACTTACCTTCGGAAGAAAATTTGGTCTCGAAAGAAAGGAATGCTTCCAAAGTACTGAAGTCTGCTGCAGTGGATGCAAAAGCTTCCGAAGGTCCAGTCTCCAAAACTCCCGAAGTTATCAAGACTTCAAAAATATTGAAGGCCAAGTCTAGTCTTCCAAAGATGGTGTGGAATATGAAGGAAGGTCATGTGACTAAAAGTTCTTCATCAACAACAACAAATGATCCTCAGAACTTGCAAATAGGATCAATTACTGTTGCATTATCTTATATCTGCTTTGACAAGCCCAAGACCAATGAGGCATGGGTTTCCAAATGTAACTAACCATCTCTTTTTGTGCAGGAATATCTAAAGACTAAAGGAAATGTATGGATCTTTGACAGTGGTTGTTCCAGGCATATGGTAGGAAATGGCTCTTTGCTTTAAAACTTTGAAAGAATTGATGGAGGTCCAGTTGCTTTTGAAGGAGAATCAGGTGGTTACATTACTGGAAGGGGCAGGGTCACAAATGGTAAGCTTAGCATTAAAAAGGTAAACTTTGTCAAGGAGCTTGGGTACAATCTTCTGAGGGTATCCCAATTTTATGATCAGAGACACAACATGCTCTTTACTGAGCATGAGTGCATTGTTCTCAAGCCTGGGGTGGTCATTCCACAAGAGCATATACTGCTCAAAACCCCTAGGAAAAGGAACATTTACAAGATGGACTTGCAGGAAACATCCCTTTCAGGAGAAGTTTCTAGCTTTCTATCTAAGGCCAATAGTGATGAGTCTTTCCTTTGAAATAAAAGAATGTGTCTTGTAAACTTTAAGAATAAGAATAAACTAATTAAGAATGATTTGGTAACTGGAATGCCAAAGAAAGAGTTTACAAGTGATGATCATTGTGTTGCATGCCTGAAAGGGAAGCAACGTAAGGTATCTCACAAGCCAAAGGAAATGAACTCCATCAATACACCCCTACACTTATAACGTATGGATCTCTTTGGCCCTACTAGTGTAATGAGTTTAGGAAGGACCTCTTATTGTTTGGTGATCACAGATGACTTGATAAGATATACTCAGGTCTTCTTCCTTAGAACTAAGGAAGAGACCCCTGAGATCTTGAAGAGTTTCATTCTGAAAATTGAGAATCAATATCATCACAGGGTAAAGATCATAAGATGTCATCAAGGAACAAATTTAAAAACAAATCCTTGATGCATTTAGTGATGAAAAGGGTATTACAAGACAATATAATGCTCCTAGGACTCCCTAGCAAAACGGTGTTACTAAGAGGAGGAAACATGCCTTATTGAAGCTGTAAGAACCATATTGTCTAACTCTAAACTGCCATCATTTTTTGCGCAGAGGCAGTCAACACTACTGCTATGTGCAAAAATAGAGTTTAGTATTAAGACTCATGGTAAGACTCCTTATGAACTGTGGCATAAAAGGAGACTTTTATTGGTTTCCTCAGGTCATTTGGATGTCCCTGCATGTCCCTCTTGAACCATCTTGAATACCAAATATCAAATAGCCAAATTTGTTAAGAAATCAGATGGTGGACACTTCATTGGATACTCTACCCAAGCCAAGGCTTATAGAGTATACAATCTTAGAACCAGAGTAGTTGAGGATTCAGCCAATATGACCTCAATGAGCACACACCCAGTGTAAAAGGTTCTGGTCCTGATTGGCTGTTTGGTCTTGATTTAGTTACCAACTGTTTTAAAAACAAATCTTGTGATATGTTTCAGGATCTACAGTATCTTATTATAGGAGATTCTAACCAAGATTTGAGCTGAGAAGATCAAGTGTACAAACTACTTCAGCTCCAGTGGTAACTAGCCTTGCAGTTGGAAATCCTGTCAGCACAACCATGACAAATTCTTCAGCTGACTCATCTGAGGTGCCTATAAATTCTAGTACATTGGCACAGAACTTAGATAAAGGAATAGAGGAAGAGATGGAGTTGGTGATAGTGATCAAGAATTCTTGATACTATTAACCACTCTATACAGGACAACATCAATGATGTAACATACTCATTAGATCAAGTCTCACTTGATAAGTGTGTTGATGTGGTGGATGATTCTCAAGCACCAGATCTGGATTTCACCAATTTAGCTCTATCCAGACAACTTGTTGTGATTCCTAAACTGAGAATCCACAACTCCCATCCCACCACAAACATCATTGGGGATGTTAAGAGTGGGGTAAGAATAAGAGAACAAACCCATGACAAAATGTTTGTCTTCACTCTTATTTCTTGTCCCAAATAGAGCCTAAGAATATTAAAAAGGCTTTGAAAGATGGAAGTTGGGTTGAAGCAATGCAGGAGAAGCTGCTTCAATTCAAGCGACAGAAGGTTTGGAATCTATGTTCTCTTCCTTAAGGGAAGACTACCATACGTACCAAGTGGGTATTTAGAAACAAGAAGGATGATAGAGGACTTGTAATCAAGAACAAGGCAAGACTGGTTGTTCAAAGATACACACAAGAAGAAGAGAATTGACTACACAAATGTTTTTGCTCCTGTAGCAAGACTTGAAGCTGTTAGGATATTCCTGGCTTTTGCTGCATCCAAGGATTTCAAGGTCTACCAACTTGATGTTAAGTGTGCCTTCTTATATGGAGTGATTGATGAGGAGGTGTATGTCAAACAACCACCTGGCTTTGCAGTGTCACACCCTCAAATTCCATGTGCGGGGTTTTATCACGAGGCATGTGAACAAACCAGGATCACAATCATTAGTTACTCAGAACGACACTATATGCAACATTTAAAATATTTCAGAGTTTGAATCTTTAAAACATTTGCGAAAGAAAAAAATTTGCGGAATCATTTTGTAAAAACTTCAAACATACAGTAACTAATAAAACTACGCAAAAAAGGCGCCCAACCAAAGTGTAAAGTATTCAATATGACAAAAACAATATAGTGTTTGTTCAAGGAATGCATGACTCGTGCGTGCTCTTACGACAAACTGCTAGTATCGACCTGAGAAAAGCATACTAAAGTGTCAACACGATGGTTGGTGAGTTCAAGAGTTTGTAATCAATCATAAACAATTACGTTAGTAAAACATAACAAGTGCATTGAAAAGATAGCAGTCAAATTTCATTAGTAAATAACAATAGTGATTTCACAATCGAAACTGACTATGTTTGTCTGTTGACTCCCGCCACGACATACCAGGTCGTGACGCTGTTAGTTGTTTAGGACAATATTGCACCTGCTTGACCTCCAGTCTTACGGGTGGGGCTTGTCAAACCAGTAGTACTACCCAACATTCCCGCTAGATTCCTTAATTACGATCCGAAGTGTGAGGGCTTTCAATGGTATATCACACTATGTCTTACTAACACAGTTATAATAGCAAAGCATTTTAAATAGTGTATGCTTTCTCCCCCAAAAGAGAGTAAATAAAAGTGGGGCATTGAACTCACCAGATGCGTACGAACAATAACCAAGAGCTAACGAGGAGTGAAAAGGCAACCCTTAAAAGGTTACCTAGAACACGCAAGTACATAAGTACGTGTACACAGAAAGCTTAACAAGCCAAAGTGCTCAATAAACACGTTGACCCAAGGTTTTGAAAAAAACAAGACTCATTTGACCAAGTTGAACCATTTGATCCGTTGGTGACATGTCAAGTTAGATTCTTGTTTGACCAAGTATAGCAATTCATAAATCATCATACCATCACAGACTACTTTGCAATTTATTCCATAAGCCACATTGCAACACTTAAGTTTATATCATGCTAACTTAGGTTATCATACAACGCATGCAACCAATTCATCATACAAAATAATTTCACAATTAGATTCCTCTATAATACATATTAGGTTTAGTCACTCACAACGTGCATGTGAAGCCACTCACGGCTACACACCCTAAACCCTGCCAATCCTACAAAGTAGGGCCTCAGATCCGCACGCGTGTATGATACCATTATCAATATCCCATATGTAATTCATACAACCAATACATCAGCATTACAAAAATCAACAATCACAATTCATCATGTCACATGACCTGTACACTTGCACATTTTCCAAGAAAACCTATAAGTTCCCATAGTGATCACACATTAGACATCATCCGTGATCACTCTAGCATGCTCCTAACATCCTAAACGTGATCAAAACACAAAATCACATGTTTCATATAAATAAAGTTTCCCTTTTGGGAAAGTGGCATCCAAAATCTATGTGTTCATCAAATTCAATCCCAAATTCATCAACAACATCCCTAATCTAGTTCATTGCAATCATAATCACCCATTTAACATCAACAATTCATCAAAACATGAATTCTCATGAAGAAAAGTTTCCAATTTTGGCAATGTATGAACTAGATGACAAAACCATGGATTTCTTGCATAATCTACATAGATTAACATTCATACAGCATAACTAACATCATATCATCATCAAACCATCATCAATTTCGACTTTTCTATGAAAATCGAACTAGTTTCTTCAAGTATCAATCAAAATCTAACCTTTAATCGCGTAGAAATCAAGAATTGGCACTTGCTACATGTTAGAATCACTTGGAACTAATCAAAAATCGATGAATGATTATTGTTCTTGATGAAATCGTAATGTGTGTGTGTTGATGTGTTCGGCCGCAATGGGGGGGTATGGGAGGGATTAGGGTTTAATTTTCTTAATATTTGGTAACTACAATTTTTACAATTAGACCCTTCTTGATTATATTTTATAAAAAAACTTAATCTTTTTAATATTTTTAACAACATCTAACTACAAACTCATATATTATTATTCAACAATAATAATCATATACTTTTAGCTAGCAACAAACACACGAGTCCAATATAACACGTTGCCACGTTGCAAGGTAAAATTCACAAATAATATCTAAAATTCACAAATCACATAACTACAAATTAATAATCAATATTATTAATCAAGGTATTATCTAGTAACCATTGTTATTATTATTATATCACCAACGTTCAACGACAACTAATGTGTGCTCACGATACGTGTATGCAAGACCTAACGGAACTAACGAGTTTGGTAACGGAAAATTATCGGATGTCACATTATCCCCATGTTGAAAAATTTTCATCCTGAAATTTGCATTACATGGTTCTGTTACATCAATGGTTTACTGCATGGCACAAAGAAATCGGGTGAGTTTCGGGTGTTGTCACATTGTAAGGCCCCATTCCCGGGAACCCCACAGTTGGTCAATCACACCTCATTTATATCAAACATATTAAGATTTATTAAGTAAATAAATATTGCAGCGGATAAATCATCAAAAACCATTTCATGCTTTAATAAATACATTTGCCAAGTAAAATCCATCGTGTTTAAAAGATTACAAAATATCACTTAGTTGTATTACAAAACAACATCATTATTATTGCATGAGATGGATGCCAGTCTTTGCCACCAAGTAGCCTCACCCTCGTGCCATCCTCAACAACAGCTACCTGCCAACTGAAAATGCATAAAAAGTCAGCGTTGCTGAGTGAGTTCTAATTTTAAATAATAAAATACTTTACCTTTAGTAAAAACCTTTTCTTACTTTCGTTCGTGATCACACAACATACATACATCTTGATAATATCATTATTATCTTTTATCATCATTTTATATTGTTCATTTCACACTTTTATTATCTTTCACTTGTATCTAGATCCTGTCATAAGCCATACCCCATCATTAGGCACAAAGCCACCTTAGTCTTGGGGTTAAGCGCAAGGATCCCATTTCGCATGTATGGATCAGTCACCAAGACTGACCCCCTTGTGTGTACACCCTCATGGGTTAGCTAAGATCGCATGCTACATTGCACACAGTTGAGCTAACAACTCTTCATTGAGTTGTGAACCTCTTTAAATTTGCTTCAAGACTTTCATTCATTCGTTATGTTCCACTTTTCATTATCTTTAATCTTCTGCTACTTTTATGATAATACTTTTATGATAGTTTATGATAATATCTATAATCATTCATTCGTTATGATAATAATACGTAATAAAGAACATCAATAACAGGCCCCAAACATGCATAACATGACCAACATAACCCACCAAAACATTTCAGAGCTTAACCAAAACTTCCATTTTTCCCAAAATTTCAGAAAATTCCAAGGCAACTTAGGCGCATGAGCACTATGTGGGGGCATGGGCACTATGCAGGAGCACGGATAGTTGGGTGCATAGGACACTTGGGTGCATGGAAAAACTTAGGCGCATGGGAAAAAACTTAGGCTCATGGGTATTATGCGGGCATGAGTACTATGCAGGCGCATGGATACTTGGGCGTATGGGAAACTTAGGCGCATGGGCAAAAAGACTTAGGCTCATGGGAACTATGCAGTCGCACGAGTACTATGCAGGCGCATAGGAAACTTAGGCGCATGGGTACTATGCCAGTTCTAACTTATACTAACTTCAGTTCCCGATCATCATCCTAACGTATTCTTAGCCCAAATCTAGCATACTAAGCACATAGAACAACCATACCATCCCATGAATTCGGTCAAAACATTCACAAACGCACACACACAGACATAAAACAGGGGAACACATAGGGTTCCACACACTGAAAGTTGTAAAAAGATAGTCATATGCATTTCAGGTGGGTTGTCATATCATCCCCATGTTGAAAGAAATTTCATCCCGAAATTTAATCATTACCTTCGCCGGCTGTCGTCCGTTTCGACAGATGACGATACTTAAGCTTCATCTGATCCTCACGTTCCCATGTGAATTCCGGTCCACGTCTCGAGTTCCAACGAACTTTGACTATAGGTATCTTGCTTTGCTTAAGGGTCTTAACTTCACGGTCCATCACCTCAACAGGTTCTTCAATGAATCACAGTTGTTCATCATCTACTTGCACTTTCTCAAGCGGTACAACCATCGTCTCATCAGATAAATACTTTTTCAAATTAGAGACATGAAATACGTTATGAACTCCACTCAACAAGTCAGGAAGGTCTAATCGATATGCTACTGGACCTATTCTTTCTAGAATCTCAAATGGTCCAACGTATCTTAGATTTAGCTTGCCTATTTTGCTGGACTGAATCATACCTTTCCACGGTGAGACTTTCAATAAGACTTTGTCACCGACCTAAAATTTCAAAGGTTTCCGTCGCTTGTCTGCATAGCTCTTTTGTCAGTCACGTGCTGCAGCCATACGGTTCCTTATCTGTACGATCTTCTCGGTAGTCTCATGCACCAACTCGGGGCTTGTTAGCTGACTATCACCAATTTCCACCCAGCAAATGAGTGATCTACATTTTCGCCCATACAATGCCTCAAATGGTGTTGCCTTAATGCTGGTGTGATAACTATTGTTGTTAGAAAATTCCACCAACGGTTGGTGAACTTCCCAGTTATTCCCAAAATCAATCACACAAGCGCGTAACATGTCCTCCAATATTTGAATAGTATGCTCGCTTTGCCCATCTGTTTGCGGATGATAAGCAGTGCTCATATTCATACGCGTACCCAAAGATTTCTGTAACGACTGCTAGAAATGTGATGTGAAACGAGCATCACGGTCAGAAAATAATTGAGATCAGTACACCATGTCTCGAAACTACCTCTTTCAGATAAATACGAGTTAACTTATCCATCTTATTAGTTTCCTTGATTGCCAAGAAGTGAGCAGACTTAGTCAATCGACCTACGATCACCCATATCGTGTCACAACCAGTAGGAGTTCGGGGTAATTTAGTAATGAAATCCATAGAAATCTGTTCCTATTTCCACACAGGAATCTTAGGTTGTTGTAGTAACCCAGATGGCTTTTGTTATTCAACTTTTAACCATAGAACAGGTTAAGCACTTGCTCACATATGTAGCTATGTCAGCCTTCATATTAGGCCACCAATAGTGTGCCTTCAGGTTATGATACATCTCCGCTTTCACTTCAAATTGTTTGCCCATTCCACGTAAAGATTCAGATCCAATGTTTTCCCCTTTCAAAGCTTCTGTCTGAGCTTCCCGGATTTGTTCCGGCAAGTGAGTGCTAATCGTAAGCTGTAAAGCTCGCACTCGTCGGGGCTTAGATGTTTCCTTTCTACTCAACGCGTCAGCGACTACATTTGCCTTTCCTGGGTGATATTTGATAGCACAATCATAATCGTTCAACAATTCCACCCAGCGTCGCTACCTTATGTTCAGCTCCTTCTGCTCAAAGATATGCTGAAGACTCTTGTGATTGGTGTAGATAGTGCACTTGGTACTGTACAAGTAATGTCTCCAGATCTTCAATGCAAAAACTACACACCCAGCTCCAAGTCATGGGTGGTGTAGTTCTTCTCGTGTACTTTTAGTTGTCTCGAAACATAGGCTATCACCTTGTCACGTTGCATCAAGACGTAAGCAAGTCCTTGGATAGAAGCATCACAGTAGACCACAAAGTCATCACTTTCCTCCGGTAATGCCAATATCAGTGCGCTACACAATTTTTGTTTCAATAACTGAAAAGCGGACTCTTGACTCTCACCCCATTTATACGTTGTTCCTATATGAGTCAGGGCTTTGAGAGGTTGAGCGGTCTTAGAAAATCCCTCAATAAAACGTCAATAATATCTTGCCAGTCCAAGAAATTTCCGTATCTCACTAGGCGTCTTGAGAACCGACCAATTCTTTATCTCTTCAATCTTTGCAGGATCAACATGTATTCCTTTCTCGTTAATGATGTGAACTAGAAATTGTACTTCACGTATCTAGAAATCACACTTGGAAAATTTGGCGTATAGTTGTTCCTTTCTAAGTAATTCCAAGATTAGACGTAGGTGCTCCTCATGTTCATCCTTGGTCCTATAATAGATCAATATGTTATCGATAAACACGATAACAAACCGATCAAGATAGGGTTTGCACACACGATTCATGAGATCCATGAACACTGTTGGTGCATTTGTCAATCCAAATGGCATGACCAATAACTCATAATGACCATAACGTGTACGGAATGCAGTCTTTGAGATGTCTTCCTCTCGAACTCTCAGTTGATGATACTCAGACCTCAAATCAATCTTAGAGTAATAGCTTGATCCTTGAAGTTGATCACACAAATCATCCATACGAGGTAAATGGTATCGATTCTTGACTGTAACTTTGTTCAATTCTCTGTTGTCGATGCACATTCAAAATGTGTCATCCTTCTTCTTGGCAAAGAGAACAGGTGCTCCCCATGGTGATGTGCTCGGTCGAATAAACTATTTATCCAATAGCTCTTGAAGTTGTACAGACAGTTCCTGCAGTTTGTTCGGAGCTAACCGGTAAGGTGCTCTCGTAATCGGAGCTGCTTCGGGGGTTAAGTCAATTTGGAACTCAACTTGATGATGAGGTGGTAGTCCAGGCAAATCCTCTAGAAACACCTCTGGAAAGTCACGAACTACCGGAATGTTCTCTATCTTCTTTTCCTCAGGTTTTTTGTCAGTTACAAGGGCTAATATAGCCAAGCGACCTTTGCGTAACAACTCCTATGCTTTCATATATGATATGATGCCTATCACTGCACCACACCTCTCGCCTCTGACCGAGAAAATTTCTCCACCAACAGGAATTCGTATAATCTTCTTGCGAGATATGACTTCCGCCTGCTTGTCGGAAAGCCAATCCATGCCTACTACTACATCAAAACTCCCAAGCGTAACAGGCATGAGGTTGATGTCAAAGGTACGACCAGCAAGTTCTATCATACAACCCTTAAGGATGTGTGTCACGTGGATTTTCTTACCGTCAGCTAATTCTATGGTATATCTAGATTCCAATGTACAAGGCATATCACTTAAGAGACTACTAAACTTACTAGAGATAAAACTTCTATTGGCTCCAGTGTCAAACAATACAGTAGCAAAACGACCATTAACAGGAAATTTACCAGTGACAGTAGTAGGGTCGTTTAGAGCCTCACCTGAACCTATGACGAAGGCTCTCCCTTTAGCTCTCCGTTGTTGCCACCGTTATTGTCACCATTGCCGCTGTTGTTGTTGTTTCCACCATTACCAGCACCATTCCCATTTTTCTTCAATTGAGGACAATTCCTCTTGTAGTGTCCTTCCTTTCCACCTTTGAAACATCTTTTGGTGTTTTTTAAGGTTGTTGAGGCTTCTTCATCAACTCACCACGGCAATCCTTTGCCGCATGTCCAGCCTTACCACAACAATGGCATTGGAAATTGTCACACCTGCCAGTGTGGTGGTAGTTACATTAATTGCATTTAGGATACTTACCCACATATCCTCCTTGTCCCTGTGCTGATGAGGATCCCTGATTAAAGCTGTGATTGTTATCAAATCTTCTCTGTTGTTGCTGCTGAACCTGACTGTTTGACGATAAGCCTTTATTACTAGTTGGTTCCCACTTGCACTTATTGTCGGGTACACCAGCCACCGCCCCGCTTGGGTAACTTCCCTTGTTCTACAGCCTATCGCATATGAGCTAACAACTTACCATTCTGAATCTCAGGGTAGCAGGGTTGCAGGTTGCCAACTCATGAGCCCACGGGTAGTATAGGCCTCAATCTTAGTATAGGCCTCAACCTTGCATCTTGAGTTGCCAGAACTCACCTTACAACTTCTGCACTTCATCTCGGGGCAATACACCTTAGTAATCATCGCCTTAAACTCTTCCCAAGGTAGGACATTAGCCATCGCCTGACCTAGCATCTGCACCTGGGCATTCCACAAGGAGAGTACTGTGCCTTCAAGGGTTCCAGTAGTGTACTTCACTTGATCGGCTGGCAGGCAGTTGCATTTTGAAAAGACTGATTTGGTATTCTCAAACCACCGCACTAATGCCACAGCTCCTTTAGTTCCACTGTAGGTATGAGGCTTGCAATCCATGAAGGATTTGTAAGTACAGGGTGGGGGTCCTGTGCCAACAAAGCAAAACATTAGTTGAGCAGCTTAAACAAGCAACTAGAGTATTGGTCGAGCCACTTGTATCATTTACCTGCTGGATGTCCAGCTTGTGTAGCAGCTACTACCGCCTTTACATGTTCATTAATCAGTGCATCCAATTCAGTAGGCGTCATATTCACTGTAGCCGCGCCATGTCCACGTCCTGTGCCATGTCCACGTCCTGCGTCATGTCCTCTGCCACGTCCTCTGCCTTCAACTTCCATTTTTCACTTTACATTCACAAACACAATAATGAGCAACATCTAACATATTTATCTCATTTAAGCATAGCAAATAGTAAGAAAAACAATAAAGTTCATCACCCATAACATTTATAACCAAAATAATAACCAAAGATAAATAGATTGTTAGTAATCCACAAAATATTCTATCGATGTCAAAATTTTTAGTTTTTCAGTTGGGTGTGAAAACAACCCTTCCCACATAGGTTTTTAAAAAAAAACGCTACGTAGTCCAAGTCAGATGACTAAGGAAGTCAGTCTAGTACATCAGACCCATCACTGTCCTCTTCTATGTCTTCTGGTTCTTCTTCTTCTAGGGCTTCCCTGGCTCCTCTTCAGGTTCCTCGTCAGGTTCTACGGCAATATGCATCGCTGCGAACTGAGCCGCCAGATCACCAAGTCTTACCCTATGGTCATGGATGGTGTTATCTCTAGCATCCAAACGGTGGATCGCCTGAGCTACACGATCAGTTAAGGAGCGCTGATGGTTATAGCAATCTAATTGCAGATCCTCAACTCTTCTATCATCATCTTAGTCTCATGTAGTTCATGTCGTAAAGGGCCGACCACTTCGTTCAGCTTGTTCGTGGGTCATTTCTCCTTGTCTAGGGCAGCAACTAACGTCGTAATCACCAGCTTGCTAGAATGTGGTAACGAAGGGAGGGTAGGTGTAGGTAACTTAGAGGTAGACCTAGTCCTTGGTCTAGTAGGTGGGGGCTTAGGAACACACTCCCTATAAAGCATGCAATTTACGTAGGGTGGATAGTAACTCCAATCTCACGGTGCATCGCATTCGGGCAGTGAGAATGATTGATCCCAGTCTATCTCCTTGAGAGGATAAGGGTGTCGGGGCCATTCAGGTCCTCTATCGGGTACAGGAGGAGGAGGAGGTGATTCAGAACATGCAGGTCTCTTAACTAGATCCCGTGAAGATGATGCCATGCTGCAGGGTACGTGATGTGTATGCCAATGAGTATACAGTAAGGGATAAGTAAAGAGTAACTAACAAACTGTGTAGTTATAGACTAGTGTGTATGCAACCTAGTTCCCTATAACCAATGGCTTTGATACCAATCTGTCACACCCTCAAATTCCATGTGCGGGGTTTTATCGCGAGGCATGTGAACAAACCAGAATCACAATCATTAGTTACTCAGAACGACACTATATGCAACATTTAAAATATTTCAGAGTTTGAATCTTTAAAACATTTGCGAAAGCAAAAAATTTGCGGAATCATTTTGTAAAAACTTCAAACATACAGTAACTAATAAAACTACGCAAAAAATGCGCCCAAACCAAAGTGTAAAGTATTCAATATGACAAAACAATATAGTGTTTGTTCAAGGAATGCATGACTCGTGCGTGCTCTTACGACAAGCTGCTAGTATCGACCTGAGAAAAGCATACTAAAGTGTCAACACGATGGTTGGTGAGTTCAAGAGTTTGTAATTAATCATAAACAATTACATTAGTAAAACATAACAAGTGCATTGAAAAAGATAGCAAGTCAAATTTCATTAGTAAATAACAATAGTGATTTCACAATCGAAACTGACTATGTTTGTCTATTGCCTCCCGCCATGACATACCAGGTCCTGACGCTGTTAGTTGTTTAGGACAATATTGCACCTGCTTGACCTTCAGTCATATGGGTGGGGCTTGTCAGAACCAGTAGTACTACCCAACATTTCCCGCTAGATTCCTTAATTAACGATCCGAAAGTGTGAGGGCTTTCAATGGTATATCACACTATGTCTTACTAAACACATGTTATAATAGCAAAGCATTTTAAAATAGTGTATGCTTTCTCCCCCAAAAAGAGAGTAAATAAAAGTGGGGCATTGAACTCACCAGATGCGTAACGAACAATAACAAAGAGCTAACGAGGAGTGAAAAGACAACCCTTAAAAGGTTACCTAGAACACGCAAGTACATAAGTACGTGTACACAGAAAGCTTAACAAGCCAAAGTGCTCAATAAACACGTTGACCCAAGGTTTTGAAAAAACAAGACTCATTTGACCAAGTTGAACCATTTGATCCGTTGGTAACATGTCAAGTTAGATTCTTGTTTGACCAAGTATAGCAATTCATAAATCATCATACCATCACAGACTACTTTGCAATTTATTCCCATAAGCCACATTGCAACACTTAAGTTTTATCATGCTAACTTAGGTTATCATACAACGCATGCAAACCAATTCATCATACAAAATAAGTTCACAATTAGATTCCTCTATAATACATATTAGGTTTAGTCACTCACAACGTGCCATGTGAAGCCACTCACGGCTACACACCCTAAACCCTGCCAATCCTACAAAGTAGGGGCCTCAGATCCGCACGCGTGTATGATACCCATTATCAATATCCCATATGTAATTCATACAACCAAGACATCAGCATTACAAAAATCAACAATCACAATTCATCATGTCACATGACCTGTACACTTGCATATTTTCCAAGAAAACCTATAAGTTCCCATAGTTTCATCAACTAACCATATGACCCAATCATCACAATCCAACACATTAGACATCATCCGTGATCACTCTAGCATGCTCCTAACATCCTAAACGTGATCAAAACACAAAATCACATGTTTCATATAAATAAAGTTTCCCTTTTGGGAAAGTGGCATCCAAAATCTATGTGTTCATCAAATTCAATCCCAAATTCATCAACAACATCCCTAATCTAGTTCATTGCAATCATAATCACACATTTAACATCAACAATTCATCAAAACATGAATTCTCATGAAGAAAAGTTTCCAATTTTGGCAATGTATGAACTAGATGACAAAACCATGGATTTCTTGAATAATCTACATAGATTAACATTCATACAGCATAACTAACATCATATCATCATCAAACCATCATCAATTTCGACTTTTTCTATGAAAATCGAACTAGGTTTCTTCAAGTATCAATCAAAATCTAACCTTTAATCGCGTAGAAATCAAGAATTGGCACTTGCTACATGTTAGAATCACTTGGAACTAATCAAAATCGATGAATGATTATTGTTCTTGATGAAATCGTAATGTGTGTGTGTTTGATGTGTTCGGCCGCAATGGGGGGGTATGGGAGGGGATTAGGGTTTAATTTTCTTAATATTTGGTAACTACAATTTTTACAATTAGACCCTTCTTGATTATATTTTATAAAAAAAACTTAATCGTTTTAATATTTTTAACAACATCTAACTACAAAACTCATATATTATTATTCAACAATAATAATCATATACTTTTAGCTAGCAACAAAACACACGAGTCCAATATAACACGTTGCCACGTTGCAAGGTAAAATTCACAAATAATATCTAAAATTCACAAATCACATAACTACAAATTAATAATCAATATTATTAATCAAGGTATTATCTAGTAACCATTGTTAATTATTATTATATCACCAACGTTCAACGACAACTAATGTGTGCTCACGATACGTGTATGCAAGACCTAACGGAACTAACGGAGTTTGGTAACGGAAAATTATCGGATGTCACATTATCCCCATGTTGAAAGAATTTTCATCCTGAAATTTGCATTACATGGTTCTGTTACATCAATGGTCTACTGCACTGGCACAAAGAAATCGGGTGAGTTTCGGGTGGGTTGTCACATTGTAAGGCCCCATTCCCGGGAACCCCACAGTTGGTCAATCACAACCTCATTTATATCAAAACATATTAAGATTTATTAAGTAAATAAAATATTGCAGCGGAATAAATCATCAAAAACCATTTCATGCTTTAATAAATACATTTGCCAAGTAATACATCGTCCTTTAAAAGATTACAAAATATCACTTAGTTGTATTACAAAACAACATCATTATTATTGCATGAGATGGATGCCAGTCTTTGCCCACCAAGTAGCCTCACCCTCGTGCCATCCTCAACAACAAGCTACCTGCCAACTGAAAATGCATAAAAAGTCAGCGTTGCTGAGTGAGTTCTAATTTTAAATAATAAAATACTTTACCTTTAGTAAAAACCTTTTCTTTACTTTCGTTCATGATCACACAACATACATACATCTTGATAATATCATTATTATCTTTTATCATCATTTATAATTGTTCATTTCACACTTTTCATTATCTTTCACTTGTATCTAGATCCTGTCATAAGCCATACCCCATCATTAGGCACAAAGCCACCTTAGTCTTGGGGTTAAGCGACAAGGATCCCATTTCGCATGTATGGATCAGTCACCAAGACTGACCCCCTTGTGTGTACACCCTCATGGGTTAGCCAAGATCGCATGCTACATTGCACACAGTTGAGCTAACAACTCTTCATTGAGTTGTGAACCTCTTTAAATTTGCTTGCAAGACTTTCATTCATTCGTTATGTTCCACTTTTCATTATCTTTAATCTTCTGCTTCTTTTATGATAATACTTTTATGATAGTTTATGATAATATCTATAATCATTCATTCGTTATGATAATAATACGTAATAAAGAACATCAATAACAGGCCCCAAACATGCATAACATGAACCAACATAACCCACCAAAACATTTCAGAGCTTAACCATAAACTTCCATTTTTCCCAAAATTTCAGAAAAATTCCAAGGCAACTTAGGCGCATGAGCACTATGTGGGGGCATGGGCACTATGCAGGTGCACGGATAGTTGGGTGCATAGGAACACTTGGGTGCATGGGGAAAAACTTAGGCGCATGGGAAAAACTTAGGCTCATGGGTATTATGTAGGCGCATGAGTACTATGCAGGCGCATGGATACTTGGGCGTATGGGAAACTTAGGCGCATGGGCAAAAAGACTTAGGCGCATGGGAACTATGCAGTCGCACGAGTACTATGCAGGCGCATAGGTACTTGGGCGCATAGGAAACTTAGGCGCATGGGTACTATGCCAGTTCTAACTTATACTAACTTCAGTTCCCGATCATCATCCTAACGTATTCTTAGCCCAAATCTAGCATACTAAGCATATAGAACAACCATACCATCACATGATTCGGTCAAAACATTCACAAACACACACACACACACATAAAACAGGGGAACACATAGGGTTCCACACACTGAAAGTTGTAAAAAGATAGTCTATATGCATTTCAGGCCCAAAACAAGTTTAAAACAGAAAAAATTAGGGATCTAGAACTCACCTATAGCAGCCTTCAAGTAAAATTCCTCCAAACTCGAGAGCACTTGGAGTTCAAACACCTAAACACACCAAAAACAACTAACCAAACACAGAGGAACACATAAGGCTCAGTCTACAAGCTGAAAACCCAGCTAAAACCGAACAAAACATATAAAAACTTACCTTCTAGATGATCTTCTTCTTCTTCTCCCTAACAAACGATGGAAACTCTCTGTTCTTTTACTTTTGCAGCCGAGGCAGTTGGTGAGCAGGAAGAGTGGGCGGCCATGCCCACTTTTTAAACATAATAATAATAAAGTTTGCCTCTAGCACAAATTTAACCCCTCAACTTGGGTTATTTCACCTTTCTTTCTTTATACATCTCTTTTCTTTTCTTTTTTCTTTTTTTTTTAAAATTTCCGGGTGTTACAAGTCCACCCCCTTATATAGGTTTCATCCCCGAAACCTGTCACTCCTCGAACAGTTGTGGATAATGTTGTCTCATCTCTTCCTCGGTCTCCCACGTAGACTCGGATCCCTTCCTGTGCTTCCACTGCACTCGCACCAGTGGAACCACTTTATTCCACAGCCTCTTCTCCTTTCTATCGATGATGGCCACCGGTTGCTCCACATAATTGAGCCATTCATCCACCTCAATATCCTCCAGTGGCACAATCATATCCTCTTCGGCTAAGCACTTTCTCAGATGAGATACATGGAATGTTGGATGAATCTCACTTAACTCATTATGGTAGCTCCAACCTATAGGCCACTCTCCTACGCGAGCAACGATTAGGAAAGGTCCTATATACCTCAGGCTCAGCTTACCCCGCTTTTTGAACCGAATGATCCCCTTCCAAGGTGAAACTTTTAGCATAACGTTATCACCCACCTTGAATTCAATCGGTCTATGCCTCTGGTCAACATACGAATTTTGCCTATCTTTTGCCGCCTTCATTAAGGCCTTGATCTTTTCCAGTTTTTCAGTCGTAGCCTCGATCACCTCAATGCTCCCCAACTCCTTCTGTCCGATGTCACCCCAACATACGGGCGTTTTACACTTCCTACCGTATAGCATCTCTTATGTTGGCATACCAATGCTGGTATGATAAATGTTGTTGTATGAGAATTCAGCTAACGGTAAGTGTTCATCCCAACTTCCTCCAAAATCAATAACACATGCTTGGAGCATATCCTAAAGCTTCTGTATAGTCCTTTCTGACTGACCATTCGTCTGAGGATGATAAGCCGTACTGATGTGCAACCTCGTCCCCATCGCGTCATGAAATCTCTTCCAAAACTTGGATGTAAATCGAGTGTCACGGTCAGACATGATAGACACTGGTACACCATGACACGTCACAATCTCTTTGATGAACAGATCCGCCAACCTCTCAGATGAATATGTCTCGCGGATCGGTAGAAAGTGAGCACTCTTCGTCAAACGGTCAACTATCATTCATATAGCATCGTACCCCCTTGCCGTACATGGTAACTTCGTAATGAAGTTCATGGTGATGTGCTCCCATTTCCACTCGGGTATAACCAAAGGTTGGATCTTCCCGTATGGCTTCTGATGCTCCGCCTTCACTTGCAAGCAAGTAAGGAACTTGCTCACATACTCCGCTACATCATGCTTCATACCCGACCACCAGTAATCTTTCTTCATATCATGATACATCTTCGTAGCACCAGGATGAATTGAGTATCGAGTGTTATGAGCTTCATCCATGATTCGCCCCCGTAGGTCACCATAACCAGGGATCCATATCCACCCGAAGCGGGTTCTAACTCCGAGAGTGTTCTCACCCAACTCCGAGACTAGACCTTTCATCCTTTCGGAATTAAGGAGATCTTCTTTCAACGCCCTATCTTGGAACCCCTTGATCTGTGTCATCACATCGGAGGTCATCACCAAGTGGTAAGCTTTCAACCGGATTGGCTCGGGTCTCTCCTTTTGGCTAAGGGAATCCACCACTACGTTGGCCTTGCCCGGATGGTAGTGGATCTCATAATTATAATCCTTGATCAACTCTAACCACCTCCTTTGCCTCATATTTAGGTCCTTCTGCTCAAAGAAGTATTTCAAGCTCTTATGGTCAGTTAAGATAGTGCACTTTGTCCCGTACAATTAGTGCCTCCAAATCTTCAATGCAAAGACCACAAACGCTAGCTCCAAGTCATGAGTAGGGTAATTAGCCTCATGGATTTTCAACTGCCGGGACGCATAGGCTATAACCCTTCCCCATTGCATCAGCACGCAACCCAATCCTGAATAAGAAGCATTTGAATAGACCACTAAGTCTTTATTCCCTTCAGGTAACGTCAAGATAGGAGCTTGAGTCAATCTTGTCTTTAACTCCTCAAAAGCATTCTCCTGTTCCATACCCCATACAAACTTCACATCCTTGTGGGTTAGCTTGGTCAATAGTGAGGCTATCTTAGAAAATTCTTGAATGAATCTCCTGTAATAGCCTGCTAAACCCAAGAAACTGCGGATCTCGAATGGCGTCTTTGGAGACTTCTATTGCATCACCACCTCCACCTTTGTCGGGTCTGCCATGATCCCTTCGGAATTTACCACATGACCCAAAAACTAAACCTCGCACAACCAGAAAGCGCACTTGGAGAACTTAGCATACAACTTCTCTCTTCTAAGTGTTTCCAATACCTCACGAATATGACCGACATGCTCTTCTTCGCCTTCGAATAAATCAGGATATCATTGATAAACACAATCACTAATGTATCCAACATCGGCTGACACATCCGGTTCATCAAATCCATAAAGGCAGCTGGCGCGTTAGTTAGACCAAAAGACATAACGAGAAACTCGTAGTGTCCATAACGTGTGTGAAAAGCTATTTTGGGGATATCTTGCTCCTTCACCTTCAACTGATGGTAACCAGATCAGAGATCTATTCTCGAAAACCAACTGGCACCTTGGAGCTGATCAAACGAGTCATCAATTCTGGGTAGTGGATATCGATTCTTCACCGTCAACTTGTTTAACTCACGGTAGTCGATTCACATTCTCATACTACCGTCCTTCTTCTTTACAAACAATACTGGAGCACCCCAGGGAGAGATACTCGGTAGAATGAACCCTTTGTCCAACAACTCTTGCAACTGAACCATCAGTTCCTTCATCTCAGATAGAGCCAATCGATAGGGTGCCTTGGCAACAGGTTGAGCACTAGGTATCAAGTCGATCTGGAACTCGATCTCGCTGTCCGGTGGCGCACCTGGTAAATCTTCTGGGAACATGTCTGGAAAGTCACACACAACTGGTACGTCGGACAATTGTGGTACTGACGCATCCACGTCCTTCACGTAAGCCAGGTAGGCACTACATCCACGTTTCATGCACTTTTCTACCACCACCCTCGAAATCACCCTCGAAACTACAGTAACTCGATCACCGTAGATCATCACTGAACTCCCATTAGGCGCAGTCAATCGGATCATTTTCTTGCAACACATAATATTTGCCTCATAGGCTGCTAACCAATCCATCCCTAGAACCACATCGAATCCGCCTAGGGGCATCATAAATAATTTAGCAGAGAACCTATGGCCTTCTAATTCTATGTTACAATTCTTTATTAGATCAGAAATCCTTTTAGACTTACCAATGGCAGGTTTCTACATCGAAGGGCTCATCAATCTTTCTACTCCTAACAGACAACTTAGCACAGAAGGCAGCGGTAATAAAACTCTTTCTAGCACCAGAATCAAATAATACATAGGCACAAGTTTGGTTTACTAGGAACGTACCTGACACAATATCGGGGTCCACTCTAGCCTCCTCTTGGGTCATCGTGAATGCTCTGGCTTTTGCTCCCTGTTCATCCTTCTCGGTCCCCTTCTTTGCCCCAAAACTCTCGGCCCTTGGCCTCTTGCAATCCTTGCTCAAATGGCCCTCTTCACCATAGTTATAACATCTTACAACCCCACACTCTCTTGCCATATGATCCGGCTTCCCACACTTGAAGCAGATATTCAGTCCCCACTTACACTCCCCTATATGTTCCTTCCCACACTTACCACACCTATTAGTTCCCGTACCTAATGTTACTACCCTTCGATCATCCAACCTTGCCCTCATGTTATTTGGAGTGAAACCACCACGACCAAACCGCTTCCCATTCTACTTCCTGACATCACCACCATCCTTACTAACCTCTACCAATGCCACCTCTCTCTCATCATACAACCTCCCTGCCAGATCAACCACCGACCTAAAGTACTCGGCCGGGCGGCGATCATGTGCCTACGGATATCTGCCGGCAAACCCTGGATATACCTCTTGATCTTCCTTGACACCGGTGTCACCTGATCCAGCACCAGCCTTGCCATCTCATTGAACTTAGTAGTATATTGTCGGTGTGTCATGGTTCCCACCTCCAGCTATAAGAACTCTCTCTCAATCTTGTCAAGCTCATTGTGAGG
Organism: Flaveria sonorensis; assembly: GCA_025506505.1. NCBI lineage: Eukaryota > Viridiplantae > Streptophyta > Magnoliopsida > Asterales > Asteraceae > Flaveria > Flaveria sonorensis. The sequence goes on from CM046436.1 coordinate 51,096,151, forward strand.
AAAAAACCCCTCGATCACCATCTTCTTTAACTCAATCCATCTCATTCTCCTAATCGCCTTGCTACCCTCGGCCTGGACAATATTGTCCCACCAGCACAAGGCCGAGTCCATAATTGAGTGGGTAGCAAACTTCACCTTTTGATCCTCCCTACATTCACTGATATCCAACACAGCCTCCATCTCCCTCACCCATCGGTGAGCAGCAGCAGCATTCCTGTTACCATCAAAAGTCAGGGGCTTGTATCTTTGAAATGCCCCATAACTACACCCCTTGGTAGTTTCCTGCACCACTTCCTCTTCCTCTTCGTCGTTGGAGACGACCATCTCGGTTTCTGGTTGCTCCCCTTTACCTGAACCTCTCTCCTCACCCCCTCTCCCAATGGTCCTCCTCCTCTCCTCCTTTTCTTTCTTTTCATCCTTCCTTACAGCACGAATAACCTCGGTCACCACAGACGGCAGGATCGTCTGCATGACCTGATGAACTTCCTCCACAACTGCCTCTTTCACAGAGGCTCTCAGATTAGGACTCTTATCACCGCCTTCCTGGTGATAAAGCTCGGGCTTTGCAGGAGCCGTTTCAGCAGCCTAAGCCTTGTTCCTTGTGACAGTGGTCCAGCACCACGACCACCCTGCACACCTCCTAGAGAAGCCTTCGAAGATCTACCACCTGCCATCCTCTAAACACTATAAGATTTGAACACCAACACGATCATTCAAGGTAATAGCTCAGATTATGTCAAGTATAGTAAGTCCCTAATTATAGTGGCCAGTTGTGATTAGCCACATACTTTACTCTTCATCCCCCAAGCATTACCTATCCTGACTACATCAGTATCCAAATCTACTAAAAGCACATAAATCAGATAGCACGCGCATGTAATACCAGTCAACCTTAAGAAAGTAAATTACCTGATGGCACGTAGCTACTTGGGCTGGCATCCCTCCATTCGGTCCCATTCTTAGTTTAAGTTTAGGTTTTAGAAATATTTACCCATTTCTCTTAAACTTTGGCTCTGATACCAACTTGTAAGACCCCGTTCCCGGGAACCCCACAGTTGGTCAATCACAACCTCATTTATATCAAAACATATTAAGATTTATTAAGTAAATAAAATATTGCAGCGGAATAATTCCTCAAAAACCATTTCATGCTTTAGTAAATACATTTGCCAAGTAATACATCATCGTCTAAAAGATTACAAAATATCACTTAGTTTTATTACAAAATAACATCATTATTATTACATGAGATGGATGCCCGCCATGTAGCCTCACCCTCGTGCCATCATCAGCCACAAGCTACCTGCCAACTGAAAATGCATAAAACATCACCGTTGCTGAGTGAGTTCTAGTTTTAAATAATAAAATACTTTACCTTTAGTAAATACCTTTTCTTTACTTTTGTTCGTGATCACACAACATACATACATCTTGATAATATCATTATTATCTTTTATCATCGTTTATAATCGTTCATTTCACACTTTTTCATTATCTTTCACTTCTATCAAGATCTTGTCATAAGCTATACCCCATCGTTAGGCACGAAGCCACCTCAGTCTTGGGGTTAAGGAACAAGGATCCCGTTTCACAAGTATGGATCAGTCACCAAGACTGACCCCCCTATGTGTACACCCTTATGGGTTAGCCAAGATCGCACGCTACATTGCACATAGTTGAGCTAACAACTCTTCATTGAGTTGTGAACCTCTTTAATTTTGCTTGTAAGACTTTCATTTATTCGTTATGTTCCACTTTTCATTATCCTTAATCTTCCACTTCTTTTATGATAATACTTTACGTACAAGAGCATTAACACACCATGTAAAGTCACGTAATAATACAGGAAAGTCAACATGTATTTGTGAAAGATATCAAGCCAACCCCAGAATGTCACACCTAGTGGCTGTAAAGAGAATTCTAAGATATCTCAAGGGTTCTTCCAAATTGGGCCTTTGGTATCCAAAGAATTCTGACTTCAATCTGTATGCATATATAGATAGTGATTATGATGGCTGCAATATGACTGCAAAGTCAACATCTAGGGGATGTCAATTTCTTGGTAGAAGGATAGTCTCATGGTAATGCAAGAAACAATCCTGTGTATCTGCATCAACTAATGAAGTTTAATACCTTGCTGCTGCAAGCTACTGTGCTTAAATGCTTTGGATTCAGAATCATATGCTAGAATATGGATTCAACTGGATTACCTTCGAAAGATTTAGACTTCCAAGAAAACTACCTTTTTGGGCATTTTTTTAGAGGTGGGACCAACATTTGGATTTCAAGTTTATCCATTTACAATAACTTTGTCTCAAATCCATATCATATATATTTGTATAATGGTTCCCCCTTTTTCACTATTCTCCTTTGTCTGCAAGATTCAAACTCTAAAATTCACTCATAAACTAACCTTGTTCTTACCTTCCTTCATCACAAAGCTACTCAAAATAGCCAACCCAGATCCTTAAAACCAACCAGATTTTACCATGCACTTACACAAGCAACATAATCAAGTTGCTCTATTGTCATCTGAGAAAGATTATGGTTTCTAAGACGCTTTTCGCTTCTTATCTCTAACCAACTACCTCACCGCACTCACAATCGACCATCCATTATATGAAGATCAACTTTTGGAGTTCTGGAGGACCTGCCAAGAGGTCATTTTGGATGGTGGGAAGGCATTGTCTGCCACAGTGCAGGAGAGGACAGTATTTATCACTCCAACCACCATCAACACCCATCTAAGGCTGGATGATAAAGAGGGTGACTTGTCCTTTCCTAAATCTACTGTTAATGACTCATTTCAGTAGATGGGCTATGAAGGCGATTACTCCATAAGAACCTTTAGAAAAGGAAAGATCTCATACAAGTGGAAGTACCTCCTCCATCTGGTCATCCACTCCTTTTCAAACAATCATGGAGGATGGGACCAAATTCCTAAAGACCTTTCCTATATAGTCCATGGAATAGGGCAAGGGATCAATTTCAGGTATTCTCAATTTGTATATAAATCTGCTTGCTAACTTGGACTCCTTAGAATATTACATGTTCCCTAGATATGTTCAATACATTCTTAACTGTGAACTGGGCTCATAGTTAAAGGGAAAGAGGTAATGTTCTTAAATTGGGACAGATGAAGCTCGACATCTTCAAGACAATAAGAAAACCAACTGTTGGCTTCTCAGGGGTAGAAAAAGCCCTGGTCCTAAAAATGTTCGAGCTCATTGCTCAAGGTGACAACTTGGCAGCACCATCCAATGTTGAACCCTCACCTTTTACATCTACAACCCCCACACGACACACAAATCACCATCACCTACTAATGAAAATCCAAACGAACCCTTGCTTAGTCTACTCAGGCTGAGCAAGCCCCCAAATCACCAACCATATAGGAGGAAGTGGACACTGGAGCTCCCACTTCTCTTGAGGAGCAAACCACTCCCATTCTTTCTATGATCAGTGTTGAGGTTCCTCATGCTTAGCCTGATGACCTCATAACCCGAGCCTTAAGCCTTCACTCAAAGTTTCAAAATTCTAGTGATCAATCTTCAGGGGAAAGTTACCATCCCCAGCCGCTTGATCTTTACCAACCAATACCCAACCTTGAATTCTATGATGATAAAGATATATGATTCAGTGAGTACCATGAATCTCTCTTCTTCGCCCCTGTTCAAGAAGAGATGAGTGCTCCTGCATCACCTATATCTAGCCCACATCATCCACCCATAACTGAGGTGGGCCTCCCTAAACCTATTAAGGAGGCCCATATGGAAAAGGCTCTTACTTTTACAAGGGATTACATTATTCTGGCCTCAACCATGGCAACCCAGCCCATTGACACTTCTTTTGAAGTTGTTAGTGTGCACAGGAAAACCAATAGCCAAGAAACTAAAGCTGGTGATGAGGAAGAAGACTTTGGTCTTATTCTCTCATCACCCCATGATTCTTCTGATGAAGATGAGGGGAGTATGCAACTAAAGGTGCACAAACTGACTGAACTCTGCACCTATTTAGTTTCCAAGGTTAGTCACCTACATTCTCAGGTGACTACCTTACAAAGAAGGGTCAATGACCAGCAACTTGAGATCACCGATCTCAAGGGCATTTTAGCTGAGAGACCCATCCAGAGGACTCAACCAGGCCCACAAGAACCTGTGGATGTGATGGACCTAACTCCTAGCTCCCCTGTGCAAGAGGGTGATGCTACCAAAAAGGGAGGGAAAGTCTTAATTACAATCATATAACCTGGGAGTTCCTCTCGGAGTATGGACATGGACGATTCACCACCCATACTTGAAGTTGTCCATGCTCAACAACTTCCTCAAGTTTAAAATGATGTGGACTCTCTGATTCAAAGTTTTTTTAAGGAGGGTATAACAAGGGCTATGCCTACTCCATCTCACCCTACTGAAAACCCAATAGTGGGATGGAGATATGATGATCAAAGGAAAGCCCTAGTAATCTCTGGGTCTCAGGGTCAACAAGAAATTTTCATCTTCTTTAACACGAGATACTATGAGAGCATCTATCTAGTTGACCTCCCACTTGCCAACTCAAGTCAAAACAGGTAAGCTGCAAGGTTGGCTGATAGGATTCAACAAAGGGTGCTTAAAGAGTTCAAGCTAAGAACAAGACTATATAGAAAAAGAATAGCAGGTAAGATTTTTGGTCAACTGGATGTTGAGGTGGACCCTAAGATTAGCTTCAAAGGGGAAACCTTGGCTAAAGGCCCAGCAGTTGAGCCTGTGAACCTTGAGACAGGAGCTGCTTCAGCACCCTCAGCACCAACTATCCTCACTAAGGCACGAGCTAGTGAAGGTGTCTCAAAGCCTCTCTCTGGCCAGAGCTTAAGTGAAGAACCAAGCAATGAAGGCCAAAGCTCTCTCCAACCTGAGTCACAAAGGTCTATGAGTGACAAAGGTAAAAAGAAGATGAATCCTAAGGAGATTGAGGAGGAGAAGAGAGAGAGGAAGAGGAAGACAAGGGGAGAGAGTTTAGGTAGGACCCCTGGCTTCATGGAAGCTGCAATCAGGGCCGTCCCAAGGCCAAGCACTTAAGATAATGATTTAAGGGTAGCTAGATTAAACTACTTGGGGTTTAGGAACTACAACATTGATGAACTCATCTCTCTTCACTTGGAGGAATTAAATGAACTGGTTGATAAAGAATGTCAAATGAGAGGAAGGAAGCTGAGGATATAGAATTGCTACTCAAGATCAAAGAAGAAAGAAGAAGAAAAAGACTTTATAAAGCTACATCCCTCTCCCTAGTTCAGGAAAGCCCTGAGACAGAGGTTGTGGCTGCTAAACAACAAACTCAGGAAGGTAGGGAACAAGACAGACAAAACATGATCACCTACCTGAGTGCCACAGGCGTCTATCAGGTAGCAGTCCTTCTTCCCTTACCATATGACTACATTGAATTTGAATACTTCAAGCAGCTTGAGCATCAAGTTCTAAAGTAGCAAAAAGCTGCTAAGAGAAAGATGAGGGAAGAGGCTGCAAAGTCAAGAGCCACCATCAAAGCAAACCTAAAGAAATCTACTAACAGACAAAAGATGGTGAGCTTCTTGAAGCTGTATAGATTCTCTGGAATGAGACTTGGTCCATTGTCTCTATCCATCATGGATGAGCACATTAGAGTGATCAAGCAGAAGATCAAGAGGGGTGAGCTAGTTGACTTGCATTCTCCACCAAGTCAGGCTGCACCTGAAGCTGAGATCAAGGTTGAACCACAAAAGGAAACACAATCTGGACCTGGTGCTGCATCACATCCAGCTTCATCTTCTGATCCATAGCAGGGTCCTAACCCTTCTCCTTCTGAAACTGTGAAGGACAAGGACCCAACTGAGGAAGACAAGCAAGAACAATCTAGTACTACAGGCCAGTCTTCTCAGTTGAAATATACAAAGAGCAAACAGGATGGCATCAGAAGGGATAAGAAGAAAAAGAAGAAGAAGTCCAAGGTATCCACCTCTTTACCTCAGGATGGGTCAGAACATCTTGAGGGAGATCAAGAAAAGGTTGCTCATCCAACTCCTATTCAAGTAGAGCCTCTTGCTACTGAGAGACCCATTTTGTCTTGGATGTTTTCCCCCAATCTAGACAGATGGCACGTTACTAGAGATCAAGGAGGTCAAAACTTATACTTCTAACAAAACATACTTGACCAGATGATGAGATACTTTGAGAGTCTAAGGAATCCTGACCAGATGATGATCAAAGGAATGCTCTTGATTCTAATAAGGACTATCAACAGATGAAGATCAAGAACCAAAGATCTCTTCAGTTTTGGTAGCATCAGCCTAGGGGGAGTTTGTAAGGAATACACCTGGAGGCTGATACAACCAAAGAACAACCAAGAGCTCTCAGCATGTAGAAATGAAGTACAAGGAAGTTACTTTGGAAGATTTGATACAACTCAGTGAATTATGCTAAGTGTCAAATCTTCCGAAGCCAAAAGACCATATCTTCCAAAGCCAAAGATGAAGTCTTCCGAAGCTTCAAAGACAAAGTCTTCCAAAGCCAAAGACTGATTTCTTCTGAAGACAGAGAAGACATGCTTTCTCTGAATCACCTTTTGACAAAATATGATCCACTTTCCGCTGCCAATCTGAAGACTCACCAATGTATATGAGTTGGTAAAAAGTCCACGCTTTTGTCAACTATGGATTAAGACCTTTTGTTTGTAACTTTCCAATTATGTACTTTTATCCTGACAGGGTTTTGTGAGAATGAAAATCTCAGTTGATGTGACTCAACTTAGGATTGAATATGATGATTGAGTCACTAATATAGTTGCGGAATTACTATATTACAGAACATTAACTACTGAAGTAAATGCTTTGATGAATAGATCACAAAGACAATAAAGATACTATTGAAAATGTATAATATTATAACTGATGGAAGAAACTTACAAAGTTAGGGTATACTATTCTATTTATAGGCATACCCATTACCTGTACAAAATGACTAAACTACCCTGATAACTATACATCAGAATCTAGTCTAAGTACAAAAATAACATAAGCATTTGTAAGTGTTCATCAGCATTTGTTGATTGTCTTCAGCATTAACTTAGTTCATCCGCATTTGTTGTTGCGGATGAGCAAGTCTTGGCAGCATTTCTTTTGTTCATCCGCATTAGTTAATGCGGATGAACAAACACTTGACAACATTTCTTCTTTCTTCATCCGCATTAGTTAATGTGGATGAACAAATACTTGTCAGCATTTGTTCAATGGTCATCCGCATTAACTGATGCGGATACTTCAACACTTGGCTTTCTCTTCCCTTTTTCTTCTATTGAACAAACTATTTTCTGCTTTTGTCTTCTGTCTTTTGGCTTTGTTGATTTCCAACCAGAGCAACCTACAACCACCTCTTGAATTGGCAAGTATGATCCTTTCAGGGTCTAATAATACTCCCCCTAAGGATTATACTGCCTAAGTTCTTCAAGAGTGTGATGGTGGTGGAGGTTGTGATGATTCTGGTGGTTCTTGTTGTGCTTCCTTTGGTTGGACTGTTGTTGGTGAGTGAGTTGATGCAGTTTCAGCAGGTAATACAGGTTCTGCCAAAGAAGGATCCAAGATTGCCTTGATCATGTTTGAGAAATCCTTGGTATCATTCTTCTTTCTTTGCTCAGGACATGTATCTTCATCTGACTCATAGTGTGTATGGCAGCAATAGACATTTTTTTTAAAGAGATGGGTTACCACACAGAAATTGTGGAAAGACCATCTCTGTGAATCAGCAGAGATCCATCAGCATCAACTTCAAGTTTCACAATATTGCCCATTTGGAGAGGCACCTTCTTTTTCTTTCTCTGTTCTCTTTTCTTATTAATTCTATCATAAGCCATCTTCAATATCTTGAAACATTTCAGCATGAACTCTAAGTCTTCTTCTCCCATTTTATTGTTTAGAGATCTAAAATGTCTTGTGAAGATGTAGTGTATATATGATTCATCCAATAATCTCACCTCATATCCACTGAATAATCTGATATCTGGTGCTTCCTTTCCACCCTATTTCCTTTCTATAACCAACTCATATGTCTTCTCATCATAGTACACATTTGAGATTGGCTTTGTTTTATAAGTACCAGCAACCATCTTCCTCTTCAGTGACTCAGTTGGTTTTACTTTCAAATCTTGCAATATCAACTCTTCTGCTTCTCGTTTTCTTTTCTGTTCAAATGGATTTCTGAAAGATTTATCTTTTCTTAAACAGATGGCTTTGAGGGATTTGAAGTTGTTAGTTTTCTTGAACATTTTAAGGATGTCTTCAAATTCATATCCTCTATACATTACATCATGATTTATCAATTCAAGCTCAACCAACTCCTTTAAATCATGAATTTGCATAGCATTTACCAAAGCATAGTACTCTGTGAAGAATTATACAAGCCCAGAAATCCTTTTTACCATGAACATGTTCCAACTGCTGTCATACTTCCAGGCAATGATCTTTACATCAGTTTTGCCTTTGGGAGCAGACACACCCTTGATCATCTCAGAAGTGGTCATCCCTTCTTGTATCTTTAATTGGGAGGGTTCAATGAACCATTCTGGATTCTTATAAAGCATAGGGGCCAGAACATCTTGATCATTGGTGGTTAGTTGAACATCTTGAGCAGATGTCCTTGTTCTTGGTTTGCTGCCTGTTATCTCTTCTTTAATTGACTAAAGTCTCTCCTTCTTTTCTTTAATCATCTTTAAAATTGTAGCTCTAAGAGAGTTGGTCTTCATGTTACCCAACTTTCTTCTTGTGAACAATTGCATGGATAAATAATCCTTCATTTGCCTGTCAGTCATACTGTAGGAATCAGGATATGCTGATTTAGTTTCTTGCTGCTTTACAGGCTTAGCAGTACCGGAGGAGATCTTGGCAGTTTCGGTCATTTTCTCATAATTAGTGACAAAAGTGGGATCTAGCAGCCTCTCCATCTTTTCACTTCTTCCACAATCTCTTCATAAGTCATATTGAACACCATATCAGCATTATACCCATGATTGATCAGATACATTGCTTTAATCATCAAGTCATCTGATTTGGCTTTTTCTATCATTTCATCAACTAATGGTTCAACAATTACAGGATTGTACCTGTGAAAAGTGTCATCAGTTGATCTTTCTTCATCACCTCCTTCAATCTCTCCTTCCTCTAACACAATCACCTCAAGCACCTTTTCCATTTCTTTTTCGGCCTGTTCATGTTCTTCCAAAATTTTAGCTATAGCTGTAAGGCTCCTTGGGTCATCTTTCTGTTTCTTGATTGGTTGTTCTTCTTCAACCATTGGCAGTTTGCCTTTGGCTTTTTCAGTTAAGTACTTTCTTTTTCTTGAATATGTATGAAGTCGAGGGCCAGAGGTTGATGGGACTTCTTGTCTCTTTCTTTCAATCTCAAGCTTTTTAGCTTGTTCACTCTATTTCTCAGCATCTTCTTTCTATTTTTTAGCCCCTTCAATCTGTTTTGCAGCCAATTCCCTATCTTTAATTTCTTCACACAAGCTTCTGATCAAATTTTGTTGTTCAACAGTCAGTGTGATTGCTGGAACAAGCTGCATCTTTAGTTCTTCTTCAATGCGAACAGGGTTGATTGGAATTACTACAATGGGCTCTGATGGTGTTCTAATGTCTTTGATATAATCCCAAAATTCTTCATCAATTATAAATTCACTAGATGAGTACATATCCAGATCATCTATAAGATCCTTCATCATAGAATCTTCTTCTGTTGATGGATCTGAGTGAAGCATAATAGCTAAACTTTCATCTTCCCCAACACCACTGAATTCTGCCTGTTGTGATGTTTCTGCCTTTTCTGTTTCTTTAGTGTCAAGATCAGTTGCTTCTCTTCTCATTTCTTCTTTTAATTGAGCAATGAGCTCCAATTCAGCAACTCTTTTGTTTAGTGCTTCAATTTGTTTATTGAGATCAGCAATGATGTCTATTTGGATCTCAATCAGTTGTTCTTGATCTTCCATAGCTGAGGTTTGGATAGCTGTAGTATCCAAGTGGCCACTTATTTCTTCTCTTGACATCTCCAATGAGGCTTTGAGTCTCTTAATCTCATCATCTTTCTTTTTTATTTCATCCTCATGTTTAGTTTTTAACTCCTTTTCTTTTCATCAAGTTCAAGGATTCTATCATTAATGATTCCAGCCCTTCTCTTAAGTGTTTTCTCCATCCTTGCAACTTTCTGTAACAGATCAGCGATCATTCTGTCTTTCTCATCTGGTCTGTTAATTTTTGATTCAGCAAAACTTTCTGATGGGCCTTCCTCTAAGAGTGTTAGTCTCACACGAGGTTGTGCAGGAGGATGATCATCAGATGATAATTCAGAAGAATCTGATGAGCTGGCAGATTCACCAGCCTCACCAGATGCAGCAGCTTGTGGAGATAAGTCAGAGGGTGATATTTGATAGATTTGGATTGGAGAATGTGGAGGTGAAACAGTAGGTGAAGCACCAAATGGTGAGGGAAATACTTGTTCATGTACTATAGGCACAGTGTGAAGATCACCACCTACATCTCCTTGTGGTGACACTGTCCTTAGTATGTCTTCAGCGGCCTCAGCATGCTCATCAACAGTGTGTTGATCAAGAGCAGCAGGTTGCTCTTCAACAACTTCTTGTACATCAGCAGGTTCTTCCACAACTTGTTCCTTAACAGCTTGTTCCTCAACAATAGGAACAGCTTTATCAGCAGCTGTTTCTTGAACTTCTTCAGGGTTGATCTGTTGCAACATCCAAGGAAGTAGTGGAAAGAATGTTCCACTGTAGAAGTTCCTTGGATCCCTCTTCTTGATGTACTTGAATGACTTGGCATTATAATGAGGGATGTCCAAAACAGGGCGTTCTGGTACAAGATTGGGAAAGGTTTCATTAATGAAACATTGGATAAATCGTGGGTATATCAGAAACATATGCCTTCTCCCTTCATGAATGTTTGATATCAGACCATTGAAAACATAAGCAAACATGTTGAAAGGTCTGTTTGTTCACAAGGCACAGACGACTGATGATATGGTGATAGGGATGTCATTCCAACCTGTCTTCCTTTTGGATAGGCAATGTTTGAATAAGTGAATAAGAAATCTCCATTGGAGATCAACCAACCCTTTGAAATTTGCTTCCCTTCAAAACCACCTTGATACCCAATGTTTGCAAAGAATGTTATAATCTCATCTTCTTCAAGCTCTAGAGGAGAGTTGGCATCATCTTCAAATTGTAGACACTGTCTCACAATTTGTTTAGTGATTACTAATGTATGATCATTAGTGATTCTCCCTAAAATAGTCTTCTCTCCATCAATCTCTGCTACTTCAGCTATTCCCCAGAAAGATCTGATGTAGTTCTCATAAATGATGGGTCTAACTGTAATAGCATGTGCCACTCTGGTAGTAGAGGTAAATCTGATCATATCTTTTAATCCTTTAACTTCAGGCACAGTATGATCAAGAAATCCACTGACATTGTGGAGCTTGCTCCATGTCAGGTTAGCCATGGATTCTGTAATAGATACAAATGTGTTAGTAATTTTTTAACATTCATTATATCATATGCACATGATCAAGTTTGACTTTTCATATTTTGACTTTTTCAGGTCAAACTTGAAATTTCAAATGTTACTGTTTTATTAGATTTTTGACCTAATCTTGACTTAGGTGTTGGAAACTCATTGAAGTTATGTATTATACAGTTTCAAACATTCTTTTCAACTTGAACATGGATTTGATTTACACAGTTTCATGGTTCGGTTCCCCTGTTCATCGTGGTTCAAATTAGGGTTTGAAAATCAGTTGTTCTTTGTTATTCACATAAACATCTGTTTCAATGAACTTGAGAATGTCATTTAAATCCATTGTTCTTGGTTGCATTTAGGAATTATCTCAAACCTAGGGTTCTAAGTTCATGCAGGTTCGTTATATGAAAATGTTCAAATCCATCAAGAAGAATCACCTTGTATTGATGCTACTTTAGTTAATGATCAAAATAAGATGAAATGATTTGTATGAACAGAAACAGAAGATTTGTGATTGATTGAATGATGATGAACAATAGTAGAAAAACGCTCGTCGCACTTCAAAAGTTCACTCAAATTTAAAAAGTAATAAATGACTCACAGTAAATGTGTTTAAATGGTACATTTGATAACTTACTCGAATTTTACAAGTGTGAACAAATGCGCAGGTTTTAATTTTACTACTGTAGCAAATGCGCATGAACATTTTTCTTTGGGCGCATTTACTGTAGCAAATGCGCATAAACATTTAACTTTGGGCCCATTTACTGTGACAAATGCTTGTAAACAAGTTAACTTGCACTCGCATTTACTGTAGCAAATGTGGAAGAGCAAAATAACTTGACTGCATTTACTGTAACAAATGCGGATGAACAAATTAACTTAACGGCATTTACTGTAACAAATGCGGATGAACAATTTAACTTAACCGCATTTACTGTAACAAATGCGGATGAACAAGTTAAACTGTCCGCATCTACTGTAGCAAATGCGGAAGAACATTAAGTTGTCCATATTAGTTACACTTGTGTAAAAAACAGTTACCCGCATTGGTTATGTGATAGGGTTACCTTCACCCGCATAAACCAATACTCTTACCCGCATTAATTTTTGAACTTGTCAAAAATTAATGTTTTTGTAGTTGATGATTCTGACTATTTTTGCAAAGATGTTCTGATTTTTATGAAGATGGGTCTGCTGTTTTGATTTTATAAAGTTATATTAGTTGCTAGAATTATCAATTCTTGCTTGGATTAACTTGTATACCCGGTGTGATACAAGTTTCTTAGTTTTGACTGATCTTGGACTTTGTGCTTCCAAATATCTGCATACACTGAGATACTTATGGTATAACTTCCACACCAACACAGTCAAACCTTTTTGTTTTAATTTTGTCTTAAAAACAATTGTTGCAAATTTTATGTTTTTATGAATATTTTCTTTTAAATTTTTAATAACTCCCCCTAAAGTTTATATCCAGATTGGATAGAAACTTTAATGAATTTTAAAATTGAAAGGAAAATATTTCTAAATTTTTTTTGTTATTCATAATTGAACATGACAAAGAAGTGTACCTTATTTGGGATCATATCAATCTTAACTTTCACAAGTGAAAGTAGTCATGACCCTATTGATTGTAGGTATGTTTGTCCTCTTAAACCCATGCTTGGTTAATATTTTAATGCATGTGATCATTATCATGTTTTGAGTGGATTAAACATTCAACATGTAGCTCACACTCAGAAGCATAGCAAGATCAACTACCCTTATGAAATGTATGGTAGAACTTTTTCACAGCTTGCATGACCAGGTCATTTAAATTATGAAATCTCATTTATTTTGGGGTAAGGGGGATCCACATTGGGATTCTTTTGTTTTGATCCTTATATTTATTTGATCCACATTAGGATTCTTTTTGCTCTTCACTTTGGAAGGTGATCCACTTTGGGATTCTTTTTGTTGATTCACAAGGAATGTAATTCATCCAGATTGGATGTGTTCCACATTAGGAATCTTTTTGGGTCTTGACATCAGCACTATGTACTTGTTTCTCCAGATCTTTGCTAAGCAAAACAGAGGAAAAACTGATGTGGGTGAATGAGATTCATAAGGTATCATGACCTGGTGTGTTTAGATTACGACACATACACACATTCGGATAAGTAAAATACTTACACACCATGAGACAATGGCCTCACAGTTGAATGTGATCTTTAGTTTGTCACAGCATTTATCTTCTTTTCCAAGATGAGCCTACTTGCATATCAGGTAAGTCATGGCAGTCTTTCAAGATTTTGAAATAAGCACAGTGAATGATATAACGACTGTAATTATATCATTTCCCTAGGGTACATTTCATGTACTACAACAAAATTGACTTCTTTTTGTATTTTAGTGATTTTTGAATATTTTTGGAAATTTTGATTTTACTCAAGGTTAACCATGCCAATTGATTAGACTAAGAATTCAAACCGACTAGGGTCAAATGCCTTAGTGAACAAATCAGCTAACTGATTGCCTGTGTGAACCTGAATCAACTTGATTAACCCTTTTTCAGCATAGTCTCTCAAAAAGTGATATCTAATTCCAATGTGTTTAGTTTTTGAGTGCTGAACTGGATTATTTGTAATAAACATGGCTGTTGTGTTGTCAATGTGAATTGGAGTGTGCAAGAAGTTAAAACCATAATCAAGCATCTGGTTTTGAATCCAGAGAACTTGAGAGCAACATGCTGATGCTGCAATGTACTCAGCTTCTGCTGTTGAAACAGATACATTTGTCTGCTTCTTGCACTGCCAGGACACCAGCCTGGGACCAAGAAATTGACAACCTCAAGAAGTGGACTTCCTATTGAAGTTGCATCCCCCGTAGTCACTGTTTGTGTATGTATAGAGATTGAAGTCTCCTTCCTTTGGATACCATAATCCAAGCATAGACTTGCCCTTGAGATATTTGAATATCCTCTTTACTGCATTCACATGTGATTCTTTGGGATCAGCCTGATATCTAGCATAAACACAAACACCAAACATAATGTCAGGTCTACTAGCTGTAAGATACATAAGTGAACCTATCATTGATTGATACAGAGTTGATCCACTGATTTACCATTGGAGTCTGGACCAATCTTCACTTTAGTATCCACAGGAGTTCTGATGGGCTGATAGTCTGCTAAATGAAATTTCTTCAACATAGATTCCATATAGTTTGATTGATTGATTAAAATTCCATTTGTTGTCTGTTGAACTTGTAAACCCACAAAGAAAGTGAGCTCTCCCATAGCGCTTATTTGAAACTTAGAGTGCATGAGGTTTTCAAAGTCTTTACAGAGTTGTTTGTTTGTTGAACCAAAAATGATATCATCCACATAGATCTGGACAAGCAATAGTTCATGTCCCTTCTTCTTTCTGAATAAAGTCTGATCAATCTTTCCTCTTTCATATCCATGATCAAGGAGAAAAGATGATAGAGTCTCATACCACTTCCAAGGGGCTTGATGTAAACCATACAGGGCTTTATCAAGCTTGTATACCCTATGAGGGAAATCAGGATCCTCAAAACCTAGTGGTTGACTCATATAGACTTCTTCTAAGATTTTTCCATACAAAAATGCACATTTTACATCCATTTGATACACAATGAATTTTATAGATGCAGAGTAGGCAAGAAAGAGTCTTATGGCTTCCAATCTCGCAACAGGAGCAAACACTTCGTGATAGTATATTCCTTCTTCTTAAGTGTATCCCTGTGCAATTACTCTTGCTTTGTTTCTGATGACAATACCCCTGTCATCTGTCTTGTTTCTGTATAGCCATCTGGTACCGATAGGGTATTGTCCTTTGGGAAGGTCTACCAGTTGCCATACTTCTTGTTTCTTGAATTGTAGCAATTCTTCCTGCATTGCCTTAATCCAGCGGTTGTTCTGAAGGGCCTCTTTAATATTCTTGGGTACTGTTTGACACAGAAAGCAAGAAAACAAACAGATGTTTGCAATACTTGACTTGCTTCTGGTCACCCGCTCATCTAGATCACCAATGATGTTAGTTATTGGATGATTCTTATGTGTCTGGTAATTAGAATCAAATCACCAGCAATGGACACATCAAGATTAGAGACATTCAGATCATCTTGGTAAGAGGCACCTTCAGGCTGTGTTGTAGGAGAATGGTGAAAGTAGTCAGATTCTTCATCAGCTTCAGCAGCACTTTGAAGACTTTCATCATTTGCATTTCCTTCTGTTTCAACTGGCATAGATGTTGATTCTGGATTTCTCACTTCAGTGGATGGTTCTGCTGAAGGAGTAGGCATTGAACTAGGACCAACTTCTGTTGAAACACTCTGATGTTGTGCAGCTTGTCTGATAGGATTGGCTTGTAATGGGTCTTCTTTATTAAGTTGATCAACAGAAGAAGGTGGAATCATAGGAAAGTCAGTTCTTCTATCCATTGTTCCAGGAGATCCTGCATTTGACAAGTGAAACTGATCAAAAGATCTAGTAAATGAGTCAATATCAAACAATCAATCAGGACCATTTGTTGACTTGGGAAAAGAATGCTCATTGAATTGAACATTGGTTGATTCATCAATAATGTTTAATCTAGGATTAAACACTCTAAAATCCTTTAAAACAGAGGAATACCCCACAAAGAATCCCTAGTCAGACTTAGGAGCAAGTTTTCCTAAATGGTCTCGGGTGTTTAATATTGAGATAGGACAACCAAATGACTTCAAAAATCCAATAAATGGTTTTCTATGAAAAAGAAGTTCATATGGTGTTTTATTGCTTTCTTTAATTGTCAAAGTTCTATTTTGCACAAAGCACAATGTGTTGATAGCTTCTGCCCAAAAGGTAATTGGCAGTTTGGCATCGGCTAGCATTGTTCGTGCTGCTTCAATCAGTGTTCTATTTCTTCTTTCAGCTACTCCAATTTGTTGAGGAGTCCGAGCTGCACTGAATTGATGAGCAATGCCTTTTTGTGTGCAAAATGAACTTAGATCTTCATTTTTAAATTTTGTCCCATTATCACTTCTGATTGATTTTACCTTTAAATCTAGTTGATTTTCAATTTTTATGATATAATCTTTTATAACTTGGGGCGCCTCGTTTTTATGAAATAAAAAGAAGACCCATGTAAATCGTGTAAAGTCATCTATGATCACCAAACAATAATGCTTCTTCCCAATACTCATGACATGAGTTGGACCAAAGAGATCCATATGAAGCAACTTTAATGGAGAATTGTTTGTGTTCACCAGCTTTGGCTTATGGGAGGACTTATGTTGTTTTCCTTTAAGACATGCAGAACAGTGGTCAATGAAATGAAATTCTTTTTGAGGTAAACCAAGTACATGATTTCCTTTGACCAATCTATTCATGTTTTTGAAATTCATGTGTCCTAAGCGTCTATGCCAAAGCTATGACTCATCAATAGATGCTTTAGACAAAAGACATGTCTCTTCTGACGGATAAGCAGAATTAAGGTTCAAGTCATAAGTATTCTTCTTTCTCGGAGTCTTCAAGACAACCCATTCTTTAGGAATTTGAAATCCTGGTTTTAGAATGTAGCAATGAGTGTCTGTGAAGTGAGTGGAATATTTCTTATCACAGATATGAGACACGATAAGCAAATTGAAGTTTAGTTGCTCGCAGTAGTTGAGTTTGTCAAACCTCAGCAGTCCATTCGTCACAGATCCTTCCCTTGTAATTCTACCACCTTGTGAATCTCCACCAAATGCCATATTAGTTCCTTGAATGTGCTTGAAATCAAAAAGGATGGAACTATCTCCAGTCATGTGATGGGAGCATCCACTGTCCACGTACCATAAGCTATTGGACCTGTATGGATGACCCTACAAGTATAAACGAACTAGTTAGATGAGGAACCCAAGCCATGATGGTCTTGGGTTGTTCGTTTTTATCCATTACTGTGACCTCTTGATATTTTCCTCTAATTTGTGTTTTAGAGGAAGATGCTTTGACCAATTTTTGTGGATTTCTTTTTGGTTTGATTTCATCAATTTCAACTAAACTATCAAAAGAGTATGCAAATCTTTGATCTCGATTTCTATGAAGAAATTGAGTACGTTTTTGTTTCTTAGAAATCATTTTAGTTTTATATCTTCAATGAGAACTCTTTGGCTGCCATTAATCATAGAAATCCTTATCAGTGTTTGAAACCCGTGAATGTTTAAGGTCTTTTGGACTTCTAATGTTGACCTTGTTAGATGAAATTGGTGAAATAGGCTTGTTTTGAGGAATTCTCAAGCCTTTTTGGTTAAAGTAATGTGTTGTGATTAGTCATATCACATACATAACAATATTTGATAAAATAACAATTTTTGGTTGAATGATTGTTCATATCACAAATAGAGCAATACTGATTAAAGTAGCACTCCTCTGTATTATGATTAGACATGGCACAAATGTCATAATACATTTGTTTGTTCTTTGACTTTGATGAAGAAGCCAAATCAGTTTTCTGAGTGACAGCAGATTGTTTCATAATTCTGCTTTGCTTAAGTTTTTCTGATTGATTTTGCTTCTTTTTGCTCTTTTTCAACTCTCTTTCAAATTGTTCCACATGTTGTTTATTGAAAATGTTAAAACCTATCCTTTTTTTTAATTTTAGATGATGATGTTCAAACAGGTTTTACATTTGGTTATTGAATAAAAATGGATTTCCCTTTGGACACTGAGGGAACTGTAGCTTTCTCTTTGAAGTTTAATGAAACCTTTTCTGATTTGCTAGAAGTTTTAGGAGATTTGATCTCACTATCAGATCTGCTTTCAACAGAGGGTTTCATAGAATATTCAGCAGTGTTATTCATCTTGAGTTTTTCAGGAACAAATTTTACAAAAGGGACAATGGCTTTGACTGAGCTCTTTGGTTTCTGGACAACTACAGGTTTGTCAAAGCACTCTTTGATTTTGATTGGATGACCCAATTTGATTTTATCCTCATTTGTTTCAATGTAAACATTTGGCTTATTTTGAGGATTCGTTATTTGTGAAACAATTGTTTTGGTTTTAGTAACTTTAGATTTAGTTGAATCAGATTGGGTGAGTGACTGGGGCATAACTGTGTAGTTGTCATTATATGGAGGAGGACAAGTTTTGTAACCTATCCCAATCATATCATTTGCACCCTTTTGAGAGTCAAGTAACTCTTGCAGCTTGACTGATGAGAATTGAAACTTTTCAAGTTTCACTTCAGTGGCTGATTGCTCAGCTTTTGATTTGGTTAACAGTTCAGTTAACCTCTTATTTTCAACTGCAAGTGTAATCTTCTCACCATGAAGTGCTTCCATGTCAGATAAAAGAGACTTGATTTTGACTTCAAAAATTCTCATTTCTTGTTTTAGCATTTCAGATTTCACTTTTTCTTCTTTTATTTTATTAGCCAATTTATGATTGTGTTCTCTATATCCCTAAACTTCAAGAACACATTTATCTTAACATAGATTAGATCTTATCTCAGATGGCATTAGAGTGGGGCCATCATTGATGTGAGCCATAAGAGCATGATTCTGAAATTGAGGTTGAACTTCCTCAGCATATAAGCTCCAATCACATACTCCATCTTGTCTGATGACAAGAGCATTAGAAGTTGTTTGGCTATTCCCCTAAGCTTGATGAGCCAATTGAGGTTGTCCTTGATGAATTGGCTATTGCTGAATTTGATGCTGATTCTGATTATGATGATGATTGCTTGACTGAAACTGGTTTTGATGATGATTACTGAC
The DNA here is from genome assembly GCA_025506505.1 of Flaveria sonorensis. NCBI lineage: Eukaryota > Viridiplantae > Streptophyta > Magnoliopsida > Asterales > Asteraceae > Flaveria > Flaveria sonorensis. The sequence continues at coordinate 51,115,426 of CM046436.1, forward strand.
TGAAAGCTTGAAGTGGATTGAGATGAATTCTGACCATGAGCGGGTCTTTGATAGTTGGTGTTGCTTCTTTTGGGAGCATTGCATTCCCTGGAGAAGTGACCAGTCATTCCATAGTTAAAGCACTTAACCTTGGATTTGTCATATCCAAGTTTAGTGTTTTCATTAAGACTCAGTTTCTTCCCTTTTCGGAAGAATTTCTTTGCTCTCATAGCAATCATGGCCATCTGCCATTGCAAATCCATCTCTTCAACATCATCAGGATCCATTTCTTCTAGATCCTCCTGAATTAAGTACGCTGACATGAGTCTCCCCCCAAGGTAAGCTTCAAAACTAGCAACAAAGGCATTGTAAGTTGCCTTTTGCTCTTCAGATCTTTGGTCACTTGGCAAACTTATGGGTGTTGCAGTTGATTGAGAAGAAGTTGATGTCTTGTGTTGTTAAAGGGCAGCATAAAGACCAGTAGTCTTTGATTGTTCTCTTGATGACAGAAAATCTTCTTCTTCAATCACAAAAGCATTCTTAACAGAGTGAGTTTCAGAAGGGAACTTGTATGCTTCTTTGACTTGGGGTCCACTAAGATTTCTGCTTCGTTCATCCAGCTCTAGTGCTTCAACTTTTGCAATCATTATATCTAGACTGGTACTCTCCAAGTCAAGACTATTTTTCAACATGGTGACATTTTGCTTCCAATTTTTTGGTAAGCTATGCAGCATCTTCTTGTTCATCTCCTTTTCCTTGTAGGTGACTCCCATAATCTCAAGATCATTTACCAATTGGACAAATCTATGTAATTGCCTTGAAATAGATTCTACTTCTGTATGGTGAAATGTCTCATATTGATTAATTAATTTATCCTTGTTAATCTCAGTAACCTCACTGCTCCCTTCACACATAATTTGCAGAGCATCCCAAACCCCTTTGGTTGTTCCATATTTTTCTAGCCTTTTGAGAACATCCATTTTCAAAGCTTGTGTTAGAATGGAGTATGCTTTGAGATCAATCTTGATTTTCTGGTACTCTTTCTTCAAGATTTAAACTTGGATATGGGAATTCTTGAAGTTCTGTATTGTGCAGCTTGATCAGCATTTAGTGACAGTGGAATGTAAGGCCCTTTGCAAATTGAGATCCAATAGTCCAGATCTACACCTATGATGTAATTTCTAAACCTGATTTTCCACTGCTTAAACTCAGATTTGTGTTTAAGCATTGGAGGTTTAGATGCATGCCAAAGTTCAGAGAGATTATGTGAATCCATTGTTAATTTACTGATTTTTGTTACTTGGTTTTGAGTACTTTTTTAGTTGATTTTATGTCTTTGAGGTTTGAGCAGTGTAAATTCCTTGTGTTCTTTGTTCAACAGTTCTTAGCAACTCTGATGAGTTCTACAGTTCTTACAATGTGTCGATTTAGATGAGTTCACTGGTATCACTGTTAGTTTTTGAGAACTCAACAACCACAGATCTGCTAAGATGAAGTTTCTTGGTGTTTTTCAGTATGTATATTTATCAGCATTCAAGATCTGCTAATAAACAACTCAATCACCAGATCAATCGATGTTCATTCAAAATCTGCACTGATTTTGAGATGAATTCAAGAGCCGAGGCTCTGATACCAATTGACAGGGTTTTGTGAGAATGAAAATCTCAGTTGATGTGACTCAACTTAGGATCGAATATGATGATTGAGTCAGTAATATAGTTGCGGAATTACTATATTATAGAACATTAACTACTGAAGTAAATGCTTTGATTAATAGATCACAAAGACAACAAAGATACTGTTGAAAATGTATAATATTATAACTGATGGAAGAAACTTACAAACTTAGGGTATACTATTCTATCCTGATAACTATACATCAGAATCTAGTCTAAGTATAAAAATAACATAAGCATTTGTAAGTGTTCATCAGCATTTGTTGATTGTCTTCAGCATTAATTTAGTTCATCCACATTTGTTGTTGCAGATGAGCAAGTCTCGGCAGCATTTATTTTGTTCATCCGCTTTAGTTAATGCGGATGAACAAACACTTGACAACATTTCTTCTTTCTTCATCCGCATTAGTTAATGCAGATGAACAAATACTTGTCAGCATTTGTTCAATGGTCATCCGTATTAACTGATCCGGATACTTCAATACTTGGCTTTCTCTTCTCTTTTTCTTCTGTTGAACAAACTATTTTCTGCTTTTGTCTTCTATATTTTGTCTTTGTTGATTTCCAACCAGAGCAACCTACAACCATCTCTTGAATTGGCAAGTATGATCCTTTTAGGGTCTAACATATCCTTTTTTATGATATATTAGGATGTGAGCTATGTCATGTCATAGTCACAAGTCAAAAGGCAATTTGCCTTTTGACTCTACATTGATTTTGTTGTCTAGATTAGTGTTTCCAGCTGGCCTTCAAAGTATTGCTGGCTGTAGGATGTAGTATAAAATGTCTCAAGTACTTGTATCTTTAAGGGTATGCTTTGTAACACTTGTAAGAACTTGAGAGAAATATACATCATTCTTGAAAACCATATTTGAGTGTTCTTGTTCTTGTTCTTTTACTTGTGTTCTTTGTATCATCTAACTGGTTTCTTATTTGATCTGCTAAGTGTTTCATATGTCTCCACCTTGTGAAACGGTTGCATTGACCACCCTTCACCGGTCCCACAAAAAGTTTGCTCACTGTCTTCATCTATGCCTTGTCTTAAAGATTATTTTGAATCATCGTATGTTGTTTGGGTCATGAGTTGAGTCTAGATGTTTGTTCATGAGTATGTACCTGTACTCGAACTAGACTTTCATAGAGAGGTATTGTTAGTACTAACGGGTTGACACCTCCACCCCTGTCATCGATATGCTAGTTGAGACTGACTTGGCCTGTGCGTGCCCTTGGGTGAATATAATCCAGTTAATTGGACTTGGACTGATCGTAAACGTATGTTGATAACTATGGATGCTATGTACTCTTACCTACATACATATTTCTGTACATGTTATGCATGGTAAATTATTTTGAACTTATAAACCTGTGAACTCACCAACGTTTGTTGACTTTTTAGAGCATGTCTTTTCAGGTAATGAGGCTTTGGTGCTTGGCTGTGGACTTTAGACAAGACTGTTCCCTTGGGAGCAATAGACAATTCATGGGACTTTTGGAATTGTTTGGGATTTGTTTGTTTGATGGAATGTAATCGAGGATTTGTATTTCGGATTGTTTTGTGCTTGTGCTTGTTCGTTCCTGAATGGAACTTTGGACTATTTATGCATTTATAGTATGACGTTTTGGGATTGACTATACTTGGCACGTGTTCCTATGTGTCAGGCGATGTCATGACCCATTTACGAAGAATTCCTTTACTGGTTATCTTAGACCCCCAATGTGTTATGACGATTCTCGCATCCTCATGTTTCCGCTACTAGCGAGGGTGTGACAATGTAAGTATGCATAGTGTTCATATGGGTAATGAGGTTGATAAAATGATTGGGATAATAATGATAATGACTAATACAATGATGTTATGGTAACTGGGTTGGTAATATGGATGATAATAATTGCATGAGAGGGTGACAACAATTAGGGTCATGATCAACATGGGTGGTATGCACAACCGGGTTTTAATCAACATAAAGGTCAAGGTAACGATAAGGTCCATCACTTAAGAAGACCAAATCAAGAACATGTTAGGGGTTTGATAGCCATTTGCTAGTAATCTCAAAGAATCCTAACCCTATTGTACCTCCAACTCGGAGAGGAAGAACTTTCGAGGTTTGGCCGCAATACCCCACCATTTTACCACCATTTAGAGGATATACAACTGAAAAGCCATAGGTACATTTGGCTGAATTTGAGGTCATTTGTAGCACTATTGGATGTACTCATTTTAGTCAAGATGAAGTCAAGTTGAGGTTGTTTCAGTTCACCCTAAAAGACAAGGCAAAGCAGTGGTTCCTTACTTTACAAGATAATAGCATTCACATATGATAAAAGATGCAGCAGGCCTTTTTGGATTAATATTATTCCATGGGCAAAACCAATGATGAAAGGGATGTTATCTGATCATTCCAACAATAAGAAGGGGAGCAATTTCATAAAGCATTCACAAGATTTAAAGAATTTATTCATATGTTCCCGTATCATGGAATTGAATACTGGGAATTGAAAAGCTTTCTCAGATAGGTTGACTAATGAGGAGCGGGAATACTTGTACTCCATAAGCAATGGCACATTCCTCTCTAATCAAGAAGATGTGGATTGGGATTTCTTGGAAAGAATGTGCAAAAACTCCAAAGCAAAAGCTTCTGCAAGTATGAGATCTAAACCTATATTTGGAAGATCAATCACAGACTATGAAACTAAGGAAAGACTTATAGAACTAAAAAGACAAATGGAAAAGATGGTTCGGTTAGATGGAAATGAAATTGCTTCATTTGGTTATGATGTATGTGAGGCATGTGGTGAGTTGGGGCATACTAGTTTTGAATGTCCTTTGAACATGAGAAAAGCTGAAGAGGTAAATCAAGTATATGGGGTATGAGGTCATTTGACATGAACTTCAACACTTATCATCCGGGATTGAGAGATCACCAAAACTTCAATTATGAAAATGTGCAAATCAAATGAATCCAAATTTCCAAGGTTCAAATCAAGGTTCAAACCAATTATTAGAACCGACAACAGGGTAATTACAATCAAGAAGGATACAACCAAATGGATCAACAAGTTAGTTAATTTAGAAACTATCAAGGTAGTACATTCAACCCCAGGATAACTTTCACGCTAGAACATCGGGTGGTGACGACTCCATAAATTCCAAAATTGATTCTTTGATGAATATGATGAAAAAGAACAAGAGGGAGAATGAGATCAAAGATAAAGCGTATGAGGATTTGAATAAACAATTAGGCCAACTGGCAGAAGAGGTGGCTCAAATTAAGAAAAACCCAAGAAATTTTCCAAGTGATACCAGTATGAACTTGCAACATAAAAGGATAGCCGCGATGAATATGAGAAATGTTCACATCAATTTGGTCAGTATCCTTCCTAACTCTTAAATTATTAATGATGATTTTACTTCTTTTCCATAACAAGTTGCAGGTAAGCAAAAAGAAGTTAATGCAATGGAAGAAAGTGATCCAGGAGCATCTATCATTTCAATCAAAGTGGGAAAATTGAAGATAAAACAAGCACTTTTGGATTATGGTGTGGGTGTTAGATCTTTCCAAGTACATTATATAATCAGTATGAGTTTGATCCTCTAGAGAAAGTTGACAGCATGTTGGTGTTAGCTAACTTGATCTGAAAACATCCTCGAGGAACGATGAAGAATGTGATAATCAAGTTGGGAGAATTTTACTACTTGATAGACTTTATGGTGCTTAATTATACACCAGTGAGAACAAATGAGCAACTGAAGGTCATATTTGGTCAACAGTTTTTTGGCAACTGCTAATGTTCAAATCAATTGTCGAGAGGGAACGATTAACATGACCTATGAAACTAGTGAGTTATGTTTTGATGTGTTTTCTAAGTCAGTCAATTATTTTGTTGATGATAAAATTAATAAGGAAAATATGACTAACGTGTGTGTTTCTCCTTACATTTCACATGTAAGCATGGACATCACTTTTGAGAATGATTTTGAGTATGATAGGGATAAGCATGTAGACTTGAAGGAATTAGAGGATTTAAAAGAAAAGAAAGATCCGATTTATGAAGGTGGAAACAAAAGATGAGAAGCCTAAAATGAAGAAAAACGTTGGCGATTCACTTGATCCTATAAAAGACAGAGTTGAGGCATTAATGTTTGGGCCACAATGTGATTCAGTTGAAGACCCACTAGATCATTTGAAGAATACCAAAGGCAAGCATTCTACTCGACCACCATAAGTGGTCGCAGGTATAGTCTGGCTGAATACCTAAAACTTAGCGCGTATAAGGAGGTAGAGCTGGCATAACAGGTCAACACGATACGATAAGACACAATGACCTAAAGTCCTTACACGAATATGACACGATAGCTTATCATGTCAATTTTTTCGGACACGAACACGAACCTGTTTACTAAGAGATTACACGATAAAACATGTTAAGAAACACGATAAAATCATATTTTTTGTGAAACAACTCAATAATAACATAAGATTCCAAAGTTTATAGATTTCAAATTTATAGTAAAAGAAATACAATGAACTCAAAAGATTTCTTGTGCCACCAACTTGGGAGAACACGCAATGAAAGGAAGACCGGCAAAGGGCGCGATGGTTGCCAACAAGGAAAACATGAAGGAGAACATGATTGCTACAACAAGAACATGATTGTTTCTAGTAGGAGAGCGAATGGTTTCCAACAAGGGAAACACGGTGGTCGTCAGTGTCACTGTGGTATGGTGGTCAATAGCAGCGCTGTCATTGTGGTTGAACTTTGAAAGTTTGAAAGAAGAAAATGAGATTTGAGATTGGAAGAAGCTAGGTTTTAGTAATAGTAACATTTATATTAATATATTATATTTTCTAAAACAATAAAGAATACAATAGGTCTTCAACAGATCATAACAAGTTAACAGGTATTTAACCTGTTTAGACATGTAAGGAATAAACTTAGAGGCTGATGCAACCAAAGAACAACCAAGAGCTCCCAGCATGCTGAAATGAAGTACAAGGAAGTTACTTTGGAAGATTTGATACAACTCAGTGGGTTATGCTAAGTATTAAATCTTCCGAAGCCAAAAGACCATATCTTCCGAAGCCAAAGATGAAGTCTTCCAAAGTTTTAAGGACAAAGTCTTCTGAAGCCAAAGACTGATTTCTTCCAAAGACAGAGAAGACATGCTTTCTCTGAATCACCTTTTGACAAAAGTTGAACCACTTTCCGCTGTCACTCTGAAGACTCACCAACTTATATGAGTTGGTGAAAAGTCCATGCTTTTGTCAACTATAGATTAAGGTCTTTTTTCTGTAACTTTCCATCTATGTACTTTTATCCTTTTGCAATAGATAAGGATGTGAGCTATGGCATAGCCTTTTGACTCTACATTGATCTTGTTGTCTAGATTAGTGTATCCAGCTGGCCTTCAAAGTATGGCCGGCTGTAGGGTGTAGTATAAAGTATCTCAAGTACTTGTATCCTTATGTATGCTTTGTAACACTTGTAAGAACTTGAGAGCAATATACATCATTCTAGAAAACCATATTTGAGTGTTCTTTTTCTTGTTCTTTTGCTTGTGTTCTTTGCATCATCTCTAACTGGTTTCCTATTTGATCTGCTAAGTATTATTATCTCTCCATCCTATGAAACTATTGCATTGACCACCCTTCATTGGTCCTACAATTGGTATCAGAGCATTTTAGGCTCTTGATTGTAAGATCTCACCATCTTAAATCTCCTCAGTTTCACAACACACTTAACAACTCAAATGGCAGCTCTGGCTAAAGCTGATATGGAAACTGGTACTATGACAAAGTCTCCACTGATCACTCCTGATGACTTTGATACTTGGAGCCAACGTATGGAAGGGTTCATCAAGTCTCAAGACAACAGGATGTGGAGATCTATTGATGAAGGACCTCGCATCCTAAGAACCTCTTCAGCCACTGCTGGAGGTGGGATGATACCAAAGGAAATGGCTGACCACTCTGAAGAAGACTGAAAGAAGATTGATGTAGATCAGAAAGCCATGACCACTCTTCAAACTGTTGTTGCGAACTCCATATGCAGAGGCTTTAAGAAATGCAAGACTGCTAAGTAGCTCTGGGATTCACTAAAGATCATGTATGAGGGGTCTGAGGAAGCCAAAGAGAACAAGAAAGATATCAAGAAGCAGCATTTTGAAAACTTGTTGGTCCAGATGATCGTTTGCACGTGCTTTTGATGAAGATTTAACACAAGAATCCATAAGATATCACTATATCTAATAGCTTGTGGACCAAGTAATTATAGAAAATGAACACAAGTCAAACATAACCCATTTGCAAAAGGATTTGTAAGGGTAAAGAAGAATAATGCTCGAAGATGACAAATATAAACTCCTAGCAATACACAATCGATCAATAAACTCAAATCAGTAATATCATTAAAGTTCCAAGATTCACAAAATGATCAACAAGCAAACATATTTATACAGGACCTAGTTTCGCATAAAGTTTGGCATACTGCGAAATTGTATGCACTATGGCATGTGAAACTACCGGGCAAAATTGCAGTTTCCCATACAGTTTCGCATGCTACAAAATACAAAACAAGACAAATCTAAACTAGATCCTATTACAATAATATCTAAGCTATAATAAACTATGCCTAAACAATAACAAATTCCAAGGTTAATACCACCCTATACTTGATCATCAATACTCCCTCTGGGGGGTATTCACCTACCGGGTATTCGGGATCAGCTCCAGCCTTTGCTTGCTCCATCATTCTAGCTAAATCTCTTACTTCTACCTCCAGATCCTCATGTTCCTGCACGCTCGTTTCGAGCTACTTAATCTCCGATCTCACACCCCGAGCTTTGTTTGCTACCCTCTCAAACAAGCTAGCCTTTGTCTTAGTCTCTTCTCCTGGTTATCATAAAACAACTTCTCAAACTTCTACAGTCTAAAAGGTTGTTGATCTGGTATCCTCACCCTGTTGATGGTCTTAGCAGGTTTTAACTTCAGTACCATCTTTCCTTTACCCGTCACCAAGTCCAAATCCATCTTCGACCTCCTCCTCTTAGGCTTCATGAATCCAAAAGCTGCAAAGTTGTCTTGAACGCCCTGACGGATCTCATGCTCTAACATCGTGGCATATTTGCTCAAACCTGAATCTAGGAAGGGGATTTTTGCCAGTCTTCTCAAATCCTAACTAGGAAGGTTTTAAACACCTTCCTTTTGTGAACGTATGAGATCCCACCCCCACGCCTCTTAATCGTGAACATTTTCAGCTTCAAGTTGTACTTCCAGCTAATAATCTTTTTATCTGTCTCCTTCCTCCCTAGTTCTTGAATGTTTTGGAAGAGTGGGGTTAGTTTCTTTGGCTTTTCCCCCTTAGAGAACCAGTCCTCTTTATCCATCTCAATTACATCACCTTCAGCTGAACTCCTTCTAGCCACGTAAGTCATTGGCCTCTCATCAACTACATAAATTCCGGCTCAGAGTCATAGTCCATTAGCTGCTCTTCCACCTCTTTCTCCTTATCTATCAAGTTTAGCTCAACATTCCCCTTTTCACCTCCTTGTCTCTCCTCCATTATCACCTCATTCCCAGTAAGATCAGTGTCCAAATCAAACCCCATATCAATAAATCCAGCCTCAAACACCTAATTAGCATTCTCTCCTTCAGCAACTCCTTCACCACTACCTGCACCAGCCTAAAATCTAACACCACTACCACCAGCTTCACCTCCACCAGCCTAAAATCTAACACCACTACCACCAGCTTCACCTCCACCAGCATCAAATTTACCTACACCACTGCCACCAGCTCCTGATCCTCCTATACTACTACCACCTGCTCCTGATGCCTTGTGTATGAATGGGAACTTAGTTGTGTCAGTCATTTCCCTGATCTGCTTAACACTTGTTACATCAACTGCACCAACATTCCTCCTCAACTCACTCACCCCTTCCAACAATCTTCTTATCAGGTCCTGTAGACTTAGTATCAATTTCCTTCATTTCATCAATCTCCATATCCCTCAGGTTCTCCCTCTCCTCTGAGTTTATCAGTTTGGTCTTTATCATGCTCAGCTTATTTCATAGGGATGTGTTGGCATTCCTGATCACATCCTTATCAAGCTCTGATCTTGTATCCCTCCAAGGCCTCTCAAGTTCTCTTGCAGCCCCAGTCTCAGGGATAACTAGCTGCTTACTTTTGCTCCTCTTCTCTCGATTGTGAGAGTTAGCTCTATCATGGAAAGACTATTTCTCTACTCCCTTCTTCTTTCTCTTTTTCCTCAGCTCCTCCTATATCTCATCCAATGTTTCTTCAAATTTCATATTTGTCTCTTTCATGTACATCTTTTCTTCTTGATCTCCTATACATTTCCTGCAGTAGTTGCTACTCTTCGTTCCTCCAGAAGGATCAGAGTCTTAATATAGTTCCATCTCTCCTCAGTATACATTCTCTCCAACAGATATGTGATCTTTCTCGAAAAATCATACCTGGAGGCAGCACAATCAGCAAAAATCCTTGGATTCATCGGAGTCAGCTTTAGTTCATCTCCAAGCTTGGGTAAGTTTGGCTTTAGGTAGTCTAGAATAATCTGAATGAATCTTGGATAAAGCAACCATTTATCCTTCTTCAATGCCATGATGTTCTCCAATAAGTAGTCGTGGATGATTTGGGCTATTTTTGCCTTCTCACCTCTACAAAACATAATTATATATGTGGACCACCTCAGATTTAGTCCTTCTGATCCTCCCTTCCTATGATCTAAAAAACTAATGAAGACATGAGCAATAAACCTCTGCTCCTTCGAAAGAAATGTCTTCTTGATCTCCTTTCACTTCTCGAATTCAGTTCCCTCATATCCAATATCCTTAAAAGCTCTAATAAACTTTGAATCAGTCATCTCTACACTCTCCCCCATGTCATCCTCTAGTCGTAAGGCCTTGGCCACTGTCTCAGCTGATATCTCAAACAGTTCTCCCTGAACTGATGCTTTAATGATCCTCTCCTTGGTGTCATAGTCAGTAGTTCTTCAGAACTCTCTGATCTGCTTCTCGTTTATAGTAGGGGAGTGAGAAATAGCATAGTGGATGGGTGCTCTCTTCAGCCAATCTATAGCATCTCGATAAGAGGCAGACTTTAGATCTCTATCATTCAGATACGCCACTACGTTTGATCTAGGATCAAACTTCAAGCTTCCCATATTGATTGCAGGTGAAACCGAGAGTTTGTTAGATCACATGAAATTACTAAGCATTTAAAATTTTATTATTATAATTATTATTATTTAATATATGTTTTTATTTTAAATTAGTTTCGCAGATAATTTTGCACAGTTTCACATGGACTACGAAACTATAGAGTCGCAAGATCCGGTCGAAACTCTTCAGTGCATACGAGCAGCATGACTAGACAGTTTCGCATGGATCAATGAACTTTCGTTCAGTTTCGCAACATGAATGTGCGAAACCCAAAAGTCACAGGTTCGATTTTTGTCCTAAAACTCAATCAAAGTCCATTCTATGGTTCGAAACAAGTTAATAATTAAAGTTTACTAATTAGAATCGCAAGAACTCACTTTGACAATCGATTTTGAATTCACAGCAAACGAGTAGGTTCAAATTCAAAATTTTAGGGTTCTTTCACAAATGGCGAAACAATTGATGAAACTGATATTTATACAACATAGTTTCGCATAGGTTGAAACTATAGTTTCACATGGATCAAGGTAAAACTTATGTCATACGACACTACCAGCGAATCTATAGTCTCGCATGCAGAACCAGTCAGCGAAAGAGTAGCTTTGCATTGCGAAACAATAGTTTCGCACAGCGAAATAACAATTTCGGCGGAGTTATTATTTTAAATGTAAAAAGAAGACTTCGTTACCCAAAAGATAGACTTAAAACAAGAAATAGAAGAGAAAAGAAAAAGACAAAGATAAGGATATCAGACACGCTTTTGCAAGAAATCGTCTAGGGAATCAAGGATTGGCGGGATTGTCAATATGTTTGTCAATTTAAACCCATGCCGTATTCTTTTCAACGGAGACTTTTAACATAGTTTATCATGTTTTGGGTTCACTTAAGAACGCTCAAGAAAACTTGGTTACCATAGTCATTCGGCAAAGAACTCCTCTCGTCATCATAATTTATTGAGTGTAATCATTGATTTTGCTTGAAATTTTCTGAGATGGAAAAAATACAGAGCATATGATGGATGATGCATATGACATCCATAGATATACATAATGATGGATGATGGGGAAATGATCAGAGCTCCAGGTCTATACTCACGTATAACAGAGAAGATAATCATTTTGAGCGTGTTGATGAGAGCCTCAGGTTTATACTCACGTATAACTGAGAGGAGCATCACTCGAGGTCAATGCTTCTGCATAGCAGAGGAGTTGAACATGCAATTTGTTCATGACATAAGGGTGAGGGAAATTTGGAAATGTAGGATCAAAACAGAAATCTACCACTCTCAACCAAGTTTTTTACGAGACTTGTAACTTTGTGCAACCCGAGATGGTATGGGAATGAGCCTTAGTACTGAGTGTTGAATCTTAGTTAAGTTACAAAACTATCTAATTCGATTTAGGCCACTGGGCCTACCGACATATCCCAACACAATGCCTCTGACCTCCTTCAGACACTCTCCAAGCTTCCTGAATCCTACACCAAAGATAGGATAAGCTTATATACACAAAAACTTTAAAAGAGCCAATTTAAAAGTCAAAGTCTATTCTCCCCTAAAAATTCTATAAGTGCAACTAAGGAAATTTCTTTTTTTCAAACTAAAATACACTTAGGGAAAGTGTGGGTTTCGAAGCCCCTTAGCACATAAATCATTAAAATTATTTGTATTATAATTTTTTTTAATTTTTTAATTAATTTATGACTCACAAGATGTTAAATATTTACAGATTATCGCAAGAGTTTGCTCTTTGAAAGATATTAGACCCAACATGTTGATCAATTCATAAAACTGAGGTTTATCAAAAGTTTTTGTGAAAAGATTGGTCTTTTGACTTTTGGTATCAATGAGAATAATATCTATAAAACCCTTTTCATGTGCATCTCGGATTGCATGAATTCTTGTTTCAATGTGCTTGGTGCGTGTATGATGAGTTGGATTTTTGGCAATTCCAATAGTTGCTTCATTATCGCAGAATAGCAGTGTGTGAAGAAAATTAATCCCATAATCCATCATTTGATGTTAAATCCACAGCACTTGATAGCAACAACTTGAAGCAACAGTATACTCAGCCTCGCCTAATTGTCTACTTTTTGCTTTGCCATGAAACAAGACAATCTCCAAGATATTGACATCCACTAGTAATTGACTTTCTATCAAGCTTACAACCTCCATGATCGCTATCAGAGTACGTATGAAGATCAAAGTTTCCTCCCTTTGGGTACCAAAGAACCAAACGGGGAGAGCCCTTCAAGTAGCGGAAGATATGTTTAACAGTTTTCTCATGAGATTCCTTTGGATTGGCTTGATATCGAGTGCAGTAACACACAACAAATGTAATATCTGGATGAATCGTGGTGAGATACATTAGGGATCCGATCATTGAACGATAATGGTGAGCATCAACTGGCTTTCCATTATTATCAGGGGTTAGCCAGGTTTGTGCGGAAAATGGAGTGAGCTCGGGAGTAGCATCTTTCATGTTGTACTTCGACAGGATTTCCAGAATGTATTTCTCTTGATGAATGAGAATTCCATTTGGCTTATGTTTGACTTGTAATCCTAAGAAGAAGCACATCTCCCCTATCATGCTCATTTCAAAGCGCTCTTTCATAACTTTTTCAAACTCTCTACACAACTTTTCATTTGTTGATCTGAAGATGATGTCGTCAACATATACTTGGATAATGAGTACATCTCCATTAACCTCCTTCTTGAACAAAGTCATGTCTATAGTTCCATGTGTGAAGCCTTTTTTGAGAAGATATTGTTGGTCAAGATGATCATTTGAACGTGCTTTTGATAAAGATTTAACACAAGAATCCACAAGATATCATTATATCTAATAGCTTGTGGACCAAGTAATGATAGAAAATGAACACAAGTCAAACATAACCCATTTGCAAAAGGATTTGTAAGGATACAGAAGAATAATGCTCAAAGATGACAAATATAAGCTCTTAGCAATACACAATCGATCAATAGACTCAAATCAGTAATATCATTAAAGTTCCAAGAGTCACAAAATGAGCAACAAGCAAACATATTTATGCAGGACCTAGTTTCGCATACAGTTTCGCTTACTGCGAAACTGTATGCACTATGGCATGTGAAACTATCGGGCGAAACTGCAGTTTCGCATACAGTTTCGCATGTAGTTTTGCATGCCACAGAATTCAAAACAAGACAAATCTAAACTAGATCCTATTACGATAATATCTAAGCTATAATAAACTATTACTAAACAATAACAAATGGCAACATGAATGCCACCCTATACTTGATCATCAAAACTTCACGTACAAGATAGGTGAAACCATGACTCAACAATACTTCAAGTATGTTGAGATTGTGGGCACTCTGACTGATTTTGGAGTAAAACTTGAGAATAGAGACATAGTGAGGAAGTTCATGTTCTCTCTTCCTAGACAATGGACTCACTATTGTGTGGCCATTAAGAGAACTGAAAACCTCTCTACTCTTACTCTCACAGAGTTGTATGGTATCCTTAGTAGATAATAGATAGAGTTGAACTTGCAAAATCCAGCCAGCAGCTCTTCCAACAACCATCAGAGTTCAGCCCTTCATGTGGTTGAAAGGGATAGCATAGAACCATAGCATCATCTTATATGCTTCCCTGAAAACTCACAAAAGGGTCCTTTCATCACCTTCCCCGAGACACCAAGGGAGAGCTACATCCAAGGAAGCCTATTCCAACAGACAAGCTTTGCACAAGCCTTTATGTCTACTGATGAAAGTTGTGGAAACTTTCTTTTCACTCCTGAAGACTTGGATTGTATCCATCCAGATGATCTGGAGTACATGGAGATAGTCCAGCAGATGGCTCTTCTCACTCACAGGGCCATGAAGTTCTACAAGAGGATAGGGAGAAAGTTTCCCAGCAATGTGGCCAGTGGAAAGTTTGGACTGGACAAAAGCAAAGTGAAGTGTTACAACTGTAACCAGATGGGCCACTTTGCTAGAGAGTGCAAGGCACCAAGGACAAATGGTGGCCAGCACAAACCAGACCAAACTACACTGAGGTAGCTCTAAGAACTGAGAAGCCAAGCTAACCCAAACAACATGTTGTTGTTGCTGTTGAAGAATGAGGCTTTAACTGGAGCTTTTAGGTGGAAGATGCCTCTCCAAACCAAGCATTGGTGGCTGATCATGAAAAAGCTAAGGTATTGGAACATCTCTCTACCCCTGAATGTATTGCTAAACTTAACATGTATAGGTCCTATAATTTGGAATTGAGATCTGACTTTGAGTCCTTGAATATTTTAAAAGCTAATTTTAAAAGAGCTGAAAATGACTATAAAGTTAAAATAAAAGATTTAGAGAAAACCATTTCAATTCTTAAGCATGAGCATACAAATTACAGGACTCAGATCAAGGATCTCATTACCAAATTAACTAAATGTCAAGCTGAGCTTATGATCAGCAAAGGTAAGGTAGAAAAATGTGTTCTAGAAGAAGAAACCTTCAAGAACATAATATCCTCATCCTTGCATGCAAAAGTTTGTTACCAAAATAGGCACAGACTAGGATCAAGTGAGATAGCTCCTCCACACACACTCTTATTTGTTAGATCTCCAAGGTGTGGAACTTGTCAAGATAAGCTGCCCTCCATTGATCCTATCCAAGAGAAGGATGAAGATGAAGAGGAGATGGTGAAGGATGAACCTAATATGAGTGACAAGGGTTATTGCAGGACGGTTTTGACTCTAAACACAGGACTCACTAAATCTCACTTGATCGATGAAACACAGAATCTCAAACTAAAGTTGATAATAATATACGAAGTTAATGAACAAGAGAATGGTTTTCAAGATACTTGTATATATTACTTCTCAACTCAATATTACAAGACTCTTAAGCTCATACTACTTAAGTTACAATGAGAAACTATATATACTACTATCTACAGCTGGTTATACTTGGAAAACCAGCTGGAATCTACTGCTAGACAAATACTACATTGCTAGAAGTAAAATATCTAAGATAAAATAATATACTAGATAAGGTAGTCATGACAGGTCCATGACTTACCTTTTGGCACCAACTAAGGATGGTATATGTACTAAGTTGAAAAGGTGAACAGTGGATTAAAGTATGGTCAACTACATGGGTTAGGAAAAGCACCATGCAGTGTATCAGAGTCTGTCAGACAGACCATACTTTTGTCCACTAATTCATAGTTGATTCTTTCGAAGCTAAATGGCTTCGGAAGAATAAGTTCTTCCGAGGCCATTTATACTTCAAAAGAAACAACTTCTTCTAAGTATTCTATAGGTCTTTATGACTTTGTTCTTCGAAGACTTTGTCTTGGATCTTCTAAGTGTGAATACTTCGGAATGAGAACTGCTTGGTCTTCGGAAGACTTTGTTCTATCCTTCGGAAGTTCTTCATATACTTCGGAAGGAAAACTACTTAGTCTCAGAAGACTTAGTTTTCCTCCAGAAGCTCTTCAGACATAATGCTTCGAAAGATCTTTGACATAGCTGTGGAAGAGTAGTTTTATCTTCGGAAGACTTCTTCAACTTGTACACAAAATTGTTCTAAGTGTTGTTTTGGTTGCACCAGCCTCATATGATCCAACAAACTCCCCCTAGGCTATTTATACTTCGAAAGAAACAACTTGCTTCTAGGCTCTTGATTGTGAGATCTAACCATCCCAAATCACCCTTGCTTCTTCACACTCACTCACTTCACTTTAATGGATCTTAACAGAAATTTTTGAGTCCAAAATAGGAACCATGACCAAGGCTCCTATCATCACTCCTGATGATTTTGGAACTTGGTGCAAACGTATTGAAGGGTTCATAAAGTACAATGATAGCCACATGTGGAAATCTATCACTCATGGTCCTTACGTTCCTAAGGTAGCAGCCCTAGTGGGTAATGGTGCCATGATAGAGAAGGCCGTTGAAGACTACTCTGATGAAGACTTCAAGAAAATAGACATTGACTGCAAAGCAATAACTATTTTGCTTACAGCCATACCAAAATCCATAATGGTTGGCTTTCTGCAATACGAGTCAGCCAAAGAACTCTTTGATGCTTTGAAGCTGATGTACTCTGGTTCCACTGAATCAAGGAGTCCAAGAAGGATGTACTGAAGCAGAAGTGTGGAAACTTCACATATATCATTGGTGAGACCTTGAGCCAACAATACTTCAAGTACATGAACTTGATCACCTCTCTTCAGTCTATAGGAGTGAATCTTCAGAAGAGAGACATTGTAAGGAAATTCATGAATGCACTTCCTCATGAATGGACTTTCTATTGTGTTTCTATCAAGAGAACTAAGAATCTTAACACTCTCACCATGACTGAACTGTATGAAATCCTTGATGGATACCGTATGGAGATGGAGACTCAGAAAAGCCAACAGATGAACCGACCCTCAAATCCTGCTGTCAGCAATGCTTTACATGTTGCTGAAGGATCAAGACAACCTCAGTTGTACCTGAACTATTCTCAATAGCCAACATCTTCCTCTAGGCCATACATCACTTTCCCTGAGACACCCAAGTCTCAGCAGGCTCAACACACTCCTTTTCAGGATAGTTGTGCCTTTGTCTCAGGAAGTGAACACTCTAGAGATTTTCAATTCTGCTTTGATGGTCTAGAGTGCTTTAGCCCAAATGACATTGAGTACATGCAAATTGTCCAACAGATGGCTCTCCTCACCTATAGAGTAAAGAAATTCTTTAAAAGAACAGGAAGGCAGTTCCCTCAGAATCCAACCAATAGTAAATTTGGATTTGATAAAAGCAAAGCCAAGTGTTACAACTGTAACCAGCTTGGTCACTTTGCTAGGTAATGCAAATCTCCAAGATCCAATCCTGGAGCAACTCAAGCCTCCCAACATCTTACCACCTCAAGGGCTGCACCAAAAACTACTGAGCAGCAAACTGCGGCTGTTGCTCAAGAGGTTGACTGGAGATTCATAGTGCAAGATGTCACTCCTGCTCAAGCTTTCATGGCTGGAACTGACAACAGCAAGGTATATGAAAAACTCTATACTCCAGCTTGTATTGCTAAGGTTAAATTTGATCAGGATTACAATAGGAAAATTAAATCCGATATTAAGTCCTTAAGCATCCTAAAATCTGATTTCAAGAAAGCAGAATCTGACTATAAACTCAAAATTGAAGAGTTAGAGAAAACTGTTTCCTCTTTAAAACATGAACATACAAACTACAGGACTCAAATAAAGGATTTGATTTCTAAGTTGACTGAGGCTCAAGCTCAGCTAGTAATAGCTGAGGCTAAAGCAAAGAAGTATGCTATTGAAGAGCATAACTTCAACACCATCATTGCATCATCCTCCCACTCAAAGGTGCATTATCAAAACAAAAGTGGGTTGGGAACAAACGAAATTTCTCCACCACACTCTTATGTGTTTGTTAGACAGCCAAGATATGGCACTCATCAGCAAGAGGTTCAAACTGCTGACCCACTACCCAATGAGCAAAAGAATGATGCAACTATGGTGACCACCACATGGAAGGATAAGGTAGAAAACCTCATTCCCACCACTGATGTCCTACCCCTAACCACCAAAGAGAGAAAGAACAAAATCAAGGAACCAAAAGAAAATTGCCAAGAAGGTGATTAAGTATAGGATAAAGATAGATCCCAGACAAAAAGGTGTATTTATTTTAGCCAGAAACCAAGTGGCTGGAAACTCTGACCAGGAAAGGAATGTAGTACCAGCATTCCTGCCCAACTAAAGGATCAGAAGTTAAAGGGGAAAGTTGTTAAAGAAAAGGAGTGCAAGAACCAACAGCCATCACGCCCCATCAAGAGTAACATTAATTGTATAATCTGTGGTCTGCATAACCACATGGCTAAAGATTGTTACTACAATCCTGCAAGCACACATTATGCAACCAATGTTAAAAGAGAAGGAGTCAAGGAAGGTTTCACATTTGGACCTTATCACATGGTCCAAGTGACAATGAAAGGAAAGCTTGTTTCCGAAGCTAAGTTGCTTTCGAAGAAAATCTTTCTTCCGAAAGAAAAATAGCTTCAGAAGACAAGCCAAAGAACAAACAAAGGATCAAAAGGAATCCTTTGAAATCTTCCGAAAAGAAAGTAGTCTCGAAAGAAGGTCATGCTGCTCAATCCTCTTCAGGATCATCTACACTGGTCAACCATAGGATGGTATGGAAGAACAAAACAGATGCTGCAGCCAGTACCTCTTCCTCATAAACACAAATTGAACCCACTTGCCTATACTTTGGTTCAATTAAATCATCTACATTGGAAGAACCCAGAACCAACAAGGCTTGGGTTTCCAATAGTAACTAATCATCTCACTTTATATGCAGGGACATCCATATGACAAGAATGGAAATATATAGATTGTGGACAACGGATGCTCCAGGCACATGACAGGGAACAGATCTTTTCTTCAACAATTTGAACACTTTGATGGAGGTCCTGTTCAGTTTGGAGGTGAAGCTGGAGGATACATTTCTGGTAAAGGTAGTGTATCCAATGGTAAGTTAAAAGTTGATAAAGTAAACTCTGTCAAACAGCTTGAACACAATCTGTTAAGTGTTTCTTAATTCTGTGACCAAAAGCACCAAATGCTTTTCACAGAACATTAGTGTATTATCCTCAAACCTGGGATGACAATTCCTCAGGAATTGGTGCTTCTTAGATCTTGCAGGAGAGGGGATATGTACAAGCTGGATATGAACAATGCTTCCCCACTGGGTGAAGTATCATGCTTTCTTTCCAAAGCCAATGCTGATGAGTCAACTCTTTGGCATAAAAGAATATGCCATGTTAATTTTAAAACCATGAACAATTTGGTTAAAAATAATTTGGTACATGGTGAGTCTTAAAAGGAGTTTTTTTGTAAAGACAACTGTATTGCTTCCCTGAAAAGAAATCAACACAAAGTCACTCACAAATCCAAAGAGGTTAACTCTATCACCACTCCATTACACTTATTGCACATGGATCTTTTTGGTCCCACAAGTATAATGAGCATTGGAAGGAAATCATACTATCTTGTGATTGTTAATGATTTTACAAGATTCACTTGGATATTCTTTTTAAGAACTAAAGATGAAACGGCTAAAACTTTAAAATCTTTTATTCTTAAAATTGAAAATCAAAAGGATCACAAAGTAAAAATCATTAGAAGTGATCAAAGGAATGAGTTTAAGAATCAAGTTCTTGACTCATTCTGTAACTCCAAAGGGATTGCCAGACAATATAGTGCTCCCAAAACTCCTCAACAGAATGGGGTTGCTGAGAGGAGGAATAGGACACTTATTGAAGCTGCAAGAACAATGTAGCTGATTCAAAGCTGCCTCTAACTTTCTGGGCAGAGGCAGTCAGCACTGCATGTTATGTGCAAAACAGATTTCTCATTGTTAAGCCTCATGGGAAGACCCCTTATGAGCTATGGAACAAGAGGCCACCATTCATTGGCTTTCTTAGGTCCTTTGGCCGCAGGTGTACCATACTCAACACAAAGGACAATTTAGCAAAATTGGCTGAAAAGTCGGATGATGCTATCTTTGTTGGATATTCCTCCACCTCTATTGCTTATAGATTCTATAATATCAAAACTCAACAGTTTGAGGAATCATCCAACATTGTTGTTAAATATATTTTTGATTTAGAGTTGTTTCCAAACTATTCTAAACCATCTTATGAGAATGTTTCAGCTGGAATAGGAACTCAAAGTGACCCATATGAAGATCAACTGTTTGAGCTACCCAGACCTATTTCCAGTTCTCCAAGAAGAAATGAAGAACAAGCTCCAACTACTAAAAGTCCTGAAAGCATGAGTATCTCAGGAAACAAAGGAGCTTCAACAAATTGTCAACTCATTGAGCCTCATAACCCAGAGGTTGAAAATTCAAGCACTCAACACCAAGCTGATGAAGACAGTGACATGGAGGAATAGGCAACTGTTGATGCTGCTTCACAGCATACTGACATTGATGATGTCACTCATTCATTCAATCAGTCCTCATTGAAGGAATATGAGACATCAGCTGGAGAAGGTGTTCGAAGTTCTGATCAAAACTTCTCAAACCTAGACCTATCTATACAATTAGATGTGATTCCTAGTCTTAGGATCCATAACACTCATCTAGCTGAAAACATCATTGGGGATATATCAGAAGGTGTGAGAACAAGACGTCAGACCCATAATAGGAATGTATTCTTATAGTCATTCTTTCTCTCTCAATTGGAACCAAAGAAGGTGGAAGAAGCCCTCAAGGACAACAATTAGAAATCTGTGAAGACAAGACATTGTTCATAAAGAAATCTGCGAAGGACCAAAGGCACCATAGACAAGACATTGTTCATAAAGAAAGCTACGAAGGACATGCTGCTTGTTCAAGTCTATGTCTATGACATCATATTTGGTTCCTCAAATGACCAAATGTGCAAAGACTTTGAAAGCATCATGAGAAAGAAATTTGAGATGAGCTCCATAGGAAAGATGGATTTCTTTCTTGGGATTCAAGTGAAGCAGATGGAAGAATGATTCTTTATCAACCAGTCTAAGTATGTCAAGGACATCTTAGAAAGATTTAAGATGAAAGATTGTAAGACAGCCAAGACACCTATACCCAGAAATCACAATCTATGTCCTGATTTCGAGGGGGAGGATACTGATCAGCATTAGTACAAGGCAATTATTGGATCTTTGATGTATCTCACAGCTAGTAGACCTGAATTATGTTTGCAACTGGCATCTGTGCAAGATATCAGGCTGCTCCCAAGGAGTCTCACCTAATTGCCGTCAAAAGGATTCTTAGATACCTCAAAGGAGCTCCCAAACTGGGTCTCTGGTATCCTAAGAATAAGGATTTCAATCTCTATGGGTACTCTAACGGTGATTATGGTGATTGTAACATTAACAAGAAATCCATATCAAGAGGATGTCAATTTCTTGTTGGAAGGATTATTTCTTCACTGTGTCTCTACATCAACTGCTGAAACTGAATACATTGCTGCTGCGAGCTGTTGTGCTCAACTGCTATGGATTCAAAATCAGATGTTAGACTATGGATTCAACTTTATGAATACTCCTATCCATATAGACAACACGAGTGCTATTTCCATTATAGAAAATCTAGTCAAGCACTCCAAGACAAAGCACATTGACATCAGGTATCATTTCATTCGAGATATTCATGAGAAACACTTGATTAAACTAGTAAAAGTTAATGCAAATGAACATTATGCTGACTTGTTTACCAAAGCCTTTGATGAACAAATATTTAAATACTTAATCACAACTATTGGGATGATTAACATTGACTAGTTTATTTCTTTTGAAAACCTTTTTAAAATGTGTCTTGTTTATGTTGTCTAATTACAATCTAATCCCTGTTACTAAAGTTTTTCTTCTAAGTGGAAATTCTTCCGAAAAGAAATTTACTCTCGGAAGAGATCTTTATATCTTCCGAAGGTAAATTCCTTCACTTTAGTACTCTCTTCCAAAGAGTTTTTACCCTCAAAAGAAAATTTGATCATAGATCAAATTTATTTCTGAAGGCTACTAACTTCCTCTCGGAAGAAGTCTTTTCTCTCGAAAGCAACTTTTCCTTTGGAAGAAAACTTTTACTATGTAACAGAATCCTTTGGGATCCATTGTGTAAAGATTAAGATCTTTTTGAAATATTTTAAGTTATCTACCTTGCTGTCGTACTCAAGTACACACACAAACTGTCTTTTCACCTTATCGGCATGGTCTTTTACCCCCTATTTAAAACTTCCGACTCTCTTTCTTTACCCGTTTTACCACCACTGAAACCTAATACTCCTATTATCGTCTTCACTCTCTCTTAAATTCCTTCAATCCAACCGTACTTTCTTACAATGGCTCTCAATCCTCAACATAACCAAGTCGCCATCCTTGATTCTTCTAAGGATGTTGCATTTTCCCCCATCATCGATTTTTTGTTTCACTCCACATACTTTACCTCCCTCATCGTAAACCACCATATACTCTAATCACATGATTGAATTCTGTGCAAACGATCGTTGTGAAACTCTGAATGATGAGAGGGTCATCAGGTCGAAAATCAACGGACAAGAGATCATCATTTCTGAATCTACCATTAGGGAGCATCTGGAGCTTCATGATGAAGGTGCCCCAACTGAATTTCCCAAATCTGAGTTAGCAAACACATACACTCAGATGGGATATAATGGCGACGTTCACAAGTCCATTATCTACAAGTTTAATTTCTCTTACAACTGGAAATTCTTGTTGCACATCGTTCTACACTGCCTATCCAACAAATCATGGGGTTGGGATCAAATCCCATATGATCTGGGCTTCCTAGTCCATGGAATGATAAAAGGCCTCCACTTCAACTATTCAAGGTTTGTGCTAAACAATTTGCAAGGAAATCTTACCCGGGATTCATTTTTCATGTATCCCCGATTCATTCAGCATATCATAAACTGTGAGCTGGAGCAGAACAAACTACAACATGAAGACACTCTTATGGTCCCACACATGAGGCCAGCCATCTTCAAGACCTTAAAGAAGGTGTCCACCAATTTAACAGGGAGATTCACTGATCTTCTCCCAGGTATGCTTGAGCCAACGGCTCCTAGTGACATCCCTGCAAGCCCAGCAGGTGATGAACCCACACCAGACCTCCCCACTCAAATGCCAACTATTTCTTCCCACCTAATAAAATTTACATACACCAGATGTCCCAAGCAAACCCCTGTTCAATCTACTCTGATTGATCAGGTCCCCACTGTTCACACCAAAAAGGCTCGAGTGGAACTCAGGGCTCCCACTCAGCCAGAGGTCACACCTTCCTCTACCATCGACCTCAATATCAGCAATGAGTCTCCTCAGTCTCAATCTGATGAGCCCAAAACCCAAGCCATTAGCCCTCAGGGTGAGTCCCAATACTCCCCTGAGCAACCAAAAAGGGACACCCATATTATTGGCACATCTGTTATTGCAGAAGAGCCATTAGGTGCTGACCAAGGTCCTGGGTCATTAGAATTAACCTCTCTACCTTCACTAACCTTTTAATCCAACCTGATGAGGATATTATGTTCCGTCATAATGTTTATCTACAATACCTCTCTTAAGATCAACTAAGCCCCAGGGAACCTCTGATATCTAGCCAACATCAGTTCAGCCAAACTGAGATGAGTTCAACTAGTGTGGAGGTAACTCATGTAGACTCAGCCACCACTACTGAGAGTGTCTCACTGGCCTCTCAAGAAAGTGGTGACATCAGTGAGACTGAGTCTACGACGACCTTGCCAATTAATGTTTATGAAAAGGACATTAGTAGGGATGGGTATCCACGGCGTTGAGAAACCATTACTGGTGGTGATGATGAACATGCCAGGCATGTTATCTCATCTCCCAATGATTCTTCAAAAGAAGATGAGGGTAGACTGCAACTCATTATCAAAGACCTGATTTATAAAGTCTCAAACCTTGAATCAAAGGTTAAGACTTTAAAGAACAGGTCTACCACTCAGCAACTTGAGATTGAATATCTCAAGGCTAAACAAGTTGAGACATAGATTGAGAAGTCTGTCAAGCACGTACCTATTCAAGTTTCTTTAAGTTCTTCCTCCAGCTCATCTTGTAACACCCGAAAATTTATTAAGGAAAAGAATAAAGACAAAAAAAAGAAGTTGCATAAGTGGAGGGGCTAAAGTGTACAAAAGGACAAAACTTTATTATTTTATGTTTAAACTGGGCATGGCCACCCACTACTCTACTTCACCAACTGCTTCGACTGCTAGAAAGAAGAAAAGCAGAATTTCCATCGGTTCTTGAGAGAAGAAGAAGAAGATTCGGCTTGAAGGTGAGTTTTTGTGTGTTTTGTTCGGTTTCAGCTGAGTTTTCAGCTTCAGGACTGATTCTTATGTGTTCTTTTGTGTTTAGTTTTGTGTTTTGGTGTGTTTAGGCATTTGGACTATTTGTGCCCTCAAGTTTGGTGGAGTTTTGCTTGAAGGTTGCAATAGGTGAGTTCTAGATCCCCGGTTTTATGTTTTATACTTGTTTTGGGGCTGAAAATGCATGTAACTAACTTTTTATTCTTTTCAGCATGTTTTAACCGTATGTTATGCCTCTGTTTACGGGTGGGTGTATGTTTGTGTATGTTTTTTTGATGTTTTATGTTTATATGCTTGTTTTAGGTGCTTGGTATGTTAGATTTGGGTTAGAAACATGTTAAAATGATGATTGGGTCTGAAAAAATAGTGTAAGTTTGAATTGACAACTGCCCTTGCGCCTAACATAGTTCCCATGCGCCTGAATTTTGTCCATACACCTAAGTTCCTGCTTATACGCCCATATAATGCCCATACGCCTGGAAAGTTGTCCATGCGCCTAAATTCTTTCCCTTGCGCCCATGTACCCCATGCGCCTACTGCCCAAATGCCTAAGTATGGTTCATGCGCCCAAGCAGTACTCATACGCCTAGAATTTCTTCTTGTGCCTAAGTTTCCCATGCGCCCAAGTGCCCGTGCGCCTACATAGTACTCATGTGCCTGCATAGTGCTCATGCGCCCAAATGCCTTAGAAACTTTTCTTAAATTTTGGGAAATAGAAATTTTAAGACTAAGCCCAAGGATGTTTTGTTGGTTATGTTTGTTGGTGTTATGTATCTTTGTGGCTTGTTTTAATGTTCCATATTACGTATTATACGTTACTTTACGTGGTGTGTTTATGTTCGTATACGTAAAGTATTATCATAAAAGAAGCGAAATATTAATGATAATGAAAAGTGGAACATAACGAATGAATGAAAGTCTTGCAAGCAAATGAAATGAGGTTCACAGCCATTGGGTTGTCATCTCAAATGTGTGTGGTTTAGCTAACCTGAAGAATACACACTGGGTCAATCATAGAGATTGACGGGACCCTTGTTGCTTGCCCCAGGTACTGAAGTCAGTTTCTTGCACAATGTCCGGGGTCTATTTATAGGCCCTAGGCCCAGTACCAGCTTCGTGCACAATGTTAGGGGTATTGCACATTGCTTCAGAAGAAAGTGAAAGATAATGATGAAAGTATGAAATGAATGAGAAGAATGATGAAAGATAATAATGAATATTATCTTGTTGTATGTATGATGCGTGAACACATATGGAAGTAATGGATTTTATGAAAAAGATAGTATTTTAAGAAAATGATATTTTTATATATATAAACAAGGGACTTTAATTTTAAAACTAGAACTCACTCAGCAACGCTGACTTTTATGCATTTTCAGTTAGCAGGTAACTTGTTACTGGGGATGTCATGCGGGTGAGGCTACTTGGTAGGCAAAGACTAGCATCCCTTCGTGCATGATGATATTGTTGCTTTGTGATACAACTGAATGATTCCTTTTGTAACTTTTAAAATACAATGATGTATTATTTAAAAACATCAAATATTAATGCATGAATAGTTTTTGTTAACTTAATCCGCTGTGATGTTTTTATGAAATGTATTTATTTTATATGAAAAATGTTGTGATTGTCCAATTGTGAGGTCTCCGGGAACGGGGTTCTTACAAGTTTGTATCAGAGCTAAAGTTTAAGAGAAATGGGTAAATTATTTTAAAAAAAAAACCTAAACTTAAACTGAGAATGGGACCGAATGAAGGGATGCCAGCCCAAGTAGCTACATGCCATCAGGTAATTCGTTTTCTTAAATGTTAACCGGTATTATGTGCGTGTGCTATCTGATTTATGTGCTCTTAGTAGATTTGGATATTGATGTAGTCAGGATAGGCAATGCTTAGGGTATGAAGAGTAAAGTAAGTGGCTAATCACAACTGGCCACTGTAATTAAGGACTTAATATACTTGATATAATCTGAGCTATTACCTTGAATAACCATGTTGGTGTTTGAATCTTATAGTGTTTAGAGGATGGCGGGTGGTAGATCTTCAAAGGCTTCTCGAGGAGGTGTGAAGGGTGGTCGTGGTGCTTGGCCACGTGTCACCAGGAACCAGGCTAAGGCTGCTGAGACGGCTCCTGCAGAGCCCGAGCTTCATCACCAGGAAGGCGGTGATGAGAGTGCTAACTTGAGCGCCTCTGTGAAGGAGGCAGTTGTGGAGGAAGTTCATCAGGTCATGCAGACGATCCTGCCTTCTGTGATGACCGAGGTTATTCATGCTGTGAGGGAGGATGAAAAGACAGAGAAGGAGGAGAGGTGGAGGATCGTTGGGAGAGGTTCAGGCGAAGGGGAGAACCAGAGACTGAGATGGTTGTCTCTAGTGATGATGATAAGGAGGAAGCGATGCAGGAGACCGCCAAGGGGTGTAGTTACGGGGCATTCCAAAGATGCAAGCCCCCAACTTTTGATGGAAATGGAAATGCTGCTATTGCTCACCGATGGGTGAGGGAGATGGAGGTGGTGCTCAATATCATTGAGTGCCGAGAGGACCAAAAGGTGAAATTTGCTACCCACTCATTTATGGACTCGGCCTTATGCTGGTGGGACAATATTATCCAGGCCGAGGTCAGCAGGGCTGTTGGAAGGATGAGGTGCAGTGAACTGAAAAAGATGGTGATCAAGGAGTTTTGTCCTCACAGGGAGCTCGACATGATTTAGAGAGAGTTCCTATAGCTGGAGGCGAGAACTATGACACACCAGCAATACACGACTAAGTTTAACGAGATGGCAAGGCTGGTGCCAGACCAGGTGATGCCAAGATCAAGAGTTATATCCAAGGACTGTCGGCAGATATCCGCAGGCACATGATCGCCGCTCGGCCGAGTACATTTAGGTCGGTTGTTGATCTGGCAGGGAGGTTATATGATAAGAGAGAAGAAGTGGCAGTGGTGGAGGTGAGCAAGAAGAGTGGTGGTGACAGGAAATTGGACAGGAAACGATTTGGTCATGGTGGTTTCACCCCGAACAACAAAAAGGCAAGGGTGGATGATCGGAGGGTAGTGTCGGCAGGTACGTGGATGAAACGGTGTGGTAAGTGCGGGAAGGAGCATACAGGAGAATGCAAGTGGGGACTGAACATTTGTTTCAAATATGGGAAGCCTGGTCATATGGCAAGGGATTGTAGGGCGTTAAAGTGCTATAGCTGTGGTGAAGAGGGCCATATGAGTAGGGATTGCAAGAAGCCGAGGGCTGAAAGTTCTAGGGCGAAGATAAGGGCCGAGAATGAAGGGCAGAGGGCAAGTGCTAGAGCATTCACGATGACCGGGAGGAGGCTAGGGAGGATCCTGATGTCGTATCAGGTACGTTCCTAATAAACCAAACTTGTGCCTCCATGTTATTTGATTCTGGTACTAGTAAGAGCTTTATTTTTGCAGCTTTTTGTGCTAAGTTGTCTGTTAGAAGTAGAAGTATTGATGAGATCTTCGATGTAGAAACTGCCATTGGTAAGTCTACCAGGATTTCCAATTTGATAGAGGATTGTGACATAGAACTGGAAGGCCATAGGTTCTCTGCTAAACTATTTGTGATGCCCCTAGGTGGATTTGATGTAGTTCTAGGGATGGATTAGTTAGCAGCCTATGAGGCAAATATTGTGTGTCGCAAGAAGATGATCCGACTGACAGTGCCTGATGGGAGTTCGGTGACGGTCTACGGTGACCGAGTTACTATGGTTCCGAAGGTGATTTCGATGGTGGTGGCCAAGAAGTGCATGAAACGGGGATGTAGTGCCTACCTGGTTTACGTAAAGGATGTGGATGCGTCAGTACCACAATTGGCTGACGTACCAGTTGTATGTGACTTTCCAGACGTGTTCCCAGAAGATTTACCAGGTGTGCCACCGAACCACGAGATCGAGTTTCAGATCGATTTGATACCTGGTGCTCAACCTGTTGCCAAAGCATCGTATCAATTGGCTCCGTCGGAAATGAAGAAACTGATGGTTCAGTTACAAGAATTGATGGACAAGGGTTTCATCCGACCGAGTATCTCTCCCTAGGGTGCTTCGGTCCTGTTTGTAAAGAAGAAGGACGGTTGTATGAGGATGTGCATTGACTACCGTGAGTTGAACAAGTTGACGGTGAAGAACCGATATCCACTATCGAGAATAGATGACTTGTTAGATCAACTCCAAGGTGCTAGTTGGTTCTCAAGGATAGACCTCTGATCTGGCAACCATCAGTTGAAGGTGAAGGAGCAAGATATCCCTAAAACAGTTTTTCGCACGCGTTATAGACACTACGAGTTTATCGTTATGTCCTTTGGTCTAACTAATGCACCAGCTACCTTTATGGATTTGATGAACCGGGTGTGTCGGCCGATGTTGGATAAATCAGTGATTGTGTTTATAGATGATATTTTGATTTATTCGAAGAGCGAAAAAGAACATGCCGATCACATTCGTGAAGTATTGGAGACACTCAGAAGAGAGAAGTTGTATACTAAGTTCTCCAAGTGTGCTTTCTGGTTGCATGAAGTTTAGTATTAGGGTCACTTGGTAAATTCCGAAGGGATCATGGTAGACCCGGCAAAGGTTGAGGCGGTGATGCAATGGAAGTCTCCGAAGACACCATCTGAGATTCGTAGTTTCTTGGGTTTGGCGGGCTACTACAGGAGGTTCATCCAAGACTTTTCCAAGATAGCCTTACCATTGACCAAGTTGACCTGCAAGGATATGAAGTTTGTATGGGCTCTGGAACAGGAGAATGCTTTTGAGGAGTTAAGGATGAGATTGACTCAAGCTCCTGTCTTGACGTTGCCCGAAGGGAGCGAAGACTTAGTGGTCTATTCGGATGCTTCTTATTTGGGATTGGGTTGCGTGCTAATGTAGAGGGGAAGAGTAATAGCCTATGTGTCCTGACAGTTGAAAATCCATGAGGCTAATTACCCTACTCATGACTTGGAACTAGCGGTCGTGGTCTTTGCATTGAGGATTTGGAGGCACTACTTGTATGGGACGAAGTGTACTATCTTCACGGACCATAAGAGTTTGAAATACTTCTTTGAGCAGAAGGACCTCAATATGAGGCAAAGGAGGTGGCTAGAATTGATCAAGGATTATGATTGTAAGATCCACTATCATCCGGGCAAGGCCAACATAGTGGCAGATGCCCTTAGCCGAAAGGAGAGACCCGAGCAAATCCGGTGAAGACTTACCAGTTAGTGATGACCTCTGATATGATGACATAGGTCAAGGGGTTCCAAGAGGTGGCGCTGAAAGAATATCACCTAAACTCTGAAAGGATGCGAGGACTAGTCACAAAGTTGGGTGAAAACACTCTCGGAGTTAGAACCCTCTTTGGGCGGATGTGGATACCTCGTTACGGAGACCTACGGGGGAGAATTATGATTGAAGCTCATAAGACTCGATACTCCATTCATCCCTGTGCTACAAAGATGTATCATGATATGAAGAAAGATTACTAGTGGCTAGGTATGAAGCATGATGTAGCGGAGTATGTGAGTAAGTGCCTTACTTTCTTGCAAGTGAAGGCGAAGCATCAGAAGCCATACGAGAAGATCCAACCTTTGGATATACCCTAATGAAAATGGGAGCACATCACCATGGACTTCATCACGAAGTTACCACGTACGACAAGGGGGTACGATGCCATATGGGTGATAGTTGATCGTTTGACGAAGAGTGTTCACTTTCTACTAATCCGTGAGACATATTCATCTGAAAGATTGGCAGATCTGTTCATCAAGGAGATTGTGACCCGTCACGGTGTACCAGTGTCTATTGTATCTGACCGTGACACTTGGTTTACATCTAAGTTTTGGAAGAGATTCCACGATGCAATGGGTACGAGGTTGCATATCAGTACGGCTTACCATTCTCAGACAGATGGTTAGTTGGAGAGGACTATACAAAAGCTTGAGGATATGCTCCGAGCCTACATCGTTGATTTTGGAGGAAGCTGGGACGAACACTTACCGTTAGCTGAATTCTCATACAACATCAGTTATCATGCCAGCATTGGCATGCCACCATATGAGATGCTATATGGTAGGAAGTGTAGAACGCCCATATGTTGGGGAGACATCGGACAGAAGGAGTTGGGGAGCGTAGAAGTGATCGAGGCTACGACTGAAAAGCTAGAAAAGATCAAGGCTTTTATGAAGGAAACTAAAGATAGGGAAAAGTTATATGTTGATAAGAGGCATAGACCGATTGAATTCAAGGTGGGCGATAAAGTTATGCTAAAGGTTTCATCTTGGAAGGCGATCATTCGGTTTAGAAAGAGGGGTAAGCTGAGCTCGAGATATATAGGACCTTTCCGAATCATTGCTCGAGTAGGAGAGGTGGCCTATAGGTTAGAGCTACCCGATGAGTTAAGTGGGATTCATCCAACATTCCATGTATCTCATCTGAGAAAATGCCTAGCTGATGAAGATATGATTGTACCACTGGAGGACATTGATGTGGATGAAAGGCTCAACTATGTAGAGCAACCAGTGGCAATCATTGACCGAAAGGTGAAGAGATTACAGAATAAAGTTGTGGAAATTTGATTATCGTAGGATCGAATATTGCAATCGTTTTGTTGTCGTTTATCAGATCTGTGATGCAGAATATCATAGACCCGTTGATGATTTCAAGTGAAGATCTAATGCAAGATTGAATGTTTGATGATGAATGAATGATGAACAATTCAAGAACACATATTCATAAAATATTTCACTCATTCATATGTATGTTTGCTAGGAGATTACAAGAGAGTTTGCAAAAGGTTTCTCTCTCACACACACTCAACCTAATGTTTCTCTCACTAGACTAAATCTGTATGTTTTCTTAATTCCTTTCTACCTCACTTGACTAGAGTATAAATGACTACACTTAGTCAAATTATACTCTTTACAAAAATGAATAAAATTACATTTAAGCCCTAATGATTACACAAATGTTGTTCTAAGTCTAATAAATTCTTCTATTGCTGATGTGTGACTACCGGGTGCTGACATCACTCGGGCGTCCGCTGATGTTGACTGTTGACTTTGACCACGGTTGACCAAGTTTGACTTTGGTCAAGTTTCTTCGTTTTGATCATATTTTTAGCATATCTTCATCATGTTGGTTTTGGTAATCATCATGAGATTTGACACTTAGGTTTTAGTAAGTATTATCTTCAAATAGTCCAACAAAAGTGGTTCAACTGGTGCGAGTACAGTGGAGGCACAGGAAGAGATCCGAGTCTACGTGGGAGACTAAGGAAGAGATGAGACAACCTTACCCATAATTGTTTGAAGAGTAACAGGTTTCGAGAACGAAACCTTTATAAGGGGGTGGACTTGTAACACCCGAAAAATTTATTAAGGAAAAGAATAAAGACAAAAAGGAGAAGTGGAGGGGCTAAAGTGTACAAAAGCACAAAACATTATTATTTTATGTTTAAAGAGGGTATGGCCGCCCACTACTCTGCTTCACCAACTGCTTCGACTGCTAGAAAGAAGAAAAGCAGAATTTCCATCGGTTCTAGAGAGAAGAAGAAGAAGATTCGGCTTGAAGGTGAGTTTTTGTGTGTTTTTTTCGGTTTCAGCTGAGTTTTCAACTTCGAGACCGATTCTTATGTGTTCTTTTGTGTTTGGTTTTGTGTTTTGGTGTGTTTAGGCATTTGGACTCTTTGTGCCCTCGAGTTTGGTGGAGTTTTGCTTGAAGGCTGCAATAGGTGAGTTCTAGATCCCCGGTCTTATGTTTTATACTTGTTTTGGGGCTGAAAATGCATGTAACTAACTTTTTATTCTTTTCAGCATGTTTTAACTGTATGTTATGCCTCTGTTTATGGGTGGGTGTATGTTTGTGTATGTTTTGTTGATGTTTTATGTTTATATGCTTGTTTTAGGTGCTTGGTATATTAGATTTGGGTTAGAAACATGTTAAAATGATGATTGGGTCTGAAAAAATAGTGTAAGTTCGAATTGACAACTGCCCGTGCGCCTAACATAGTTCCCATGTGCCTGGAATTTTGTCTATGCGCCTAAGTGCCTGCTTATATGCCAATATAGTGCCCATGCACCTGGAAAGTTATCCATGCGCCTAAGTCATTTCCCATGCGCCTAAGTACCCCATGCGCCTACTGCCCAAATACCTAAGTATGGTTCATGCGCCCAAGCAGTACCCATGCGCCTAGAATTTCCTCATGCGCTTAAGTTTCCCATGTGCCCAAGTGCCCGTGCGCCTACATAGTACACATGCGCCTGCATAGTGCTCATACGCCCAAATGCCTTATGAAATTTTCTAAAATTTTGGGAAATAGAAATTTTAAGACTAAGCCCTGGGATATTTTGGTGGTTATGTTTGTTGGTGTTATGTATATTTGTGGCTTGTTTTTATGTTCCATATTACGTATTATTACGTGACTTTATGTGGTGTGTTTATGTTTGTATATGTAAAGTATTATCATAAAAGAAGCGAAATATTAATGATAATGAAAAGTGGAACATAACGAATGAATGAATGTCTTGCAAGCAAATGAAATGAGGTTCACAGCCATTGGGTTGTCAGCTCAACTGTGTGCGGTTTAGCTAACCCTAAGGATGCACACAGGGTCAATCCTAGAGATTGACGGACCCTTGTTGCTTGCCCCAGGTACTAGAGTCAGCTTCGTGTACAATGTTCGGGGTCTATTTATAGGCCTTAGGCCCAGTACCAGCTTCATGCACAATGTTCGGGGTATTGCACATTGGTTCGGAAGAAAGTGAAAGATAATGATGAAAGTATGAAATGAATGAGAAGAATGATGAAAGATAATAATGAATATTATCTTGTTGTATGTATGATGCGTGAACACGTACGGAAGTAATGGATTTTATAAAAAAGATAGTATTTTAAAAAAATGATATTTTTATATATATAAACAAGGGAATTTAATTTTAAAACTAGAACTCACTCAGCAACGCTGACTTTTATGCATTTTCGGTTAGCAGGTAACTTGTTGCTGGGGATGGCACGCGGGTGAGGCTACTTGGCGGGCAAAGACTGGCATCCATTCGTGCATGATGATATTGTTGCTTTGTAATACAACTGAATGATTCTTTTTGTAACTTTTAAAATACAATGATGTATTATTTAGCAACATCAAATATTAATGCATGAATGGTTTTTGATAACTTAATCTGTTGCGATGTTTTTATGAAATGTATTTATTTTATATGAAAAATGTTGTGATTGTCCAACTGTGAGGTCTCCGGGAATGGGGGTCTTACATGTTTACTTCTCAAGATGATGCTACTAAAAAGGAGGAGAATGTACAGAAACAACATCATGAGGAACCCACTTACCCCATAGCAACAACTTCTCCTGATGCCTTATCTATCTTTTACCCCCAACAGCATCACCCTACAACAGTCTTCCCTCAACCAGCTCCCATTACTTTTCAAGTTGACCAAAGGATGCTCATAGATCTCAATAGGTTTCTAACCGAATTTCTGTTGAGCTCCTCCATTGAACAGCCCTCCCCTGATCTAGCTATCGCCTACTTTGGAGCTGAAGAGATTCAAAGGCTGAATGCACCACCTACCTCTAAAGAGGAAGTTTGTCAACCTAAGGTCTCTACTGAACCCAAGGTTAACTTCGAAGGGGATGTACAGACTGATGGCTCAGCAACTGATTCGGATGGGACAGGTGATGTAGTTCCAGTTACTTCCGAGGCAGAAATCCAAGCTGCCGAAGGAATAGTTGGACTATCTTCATTGTCCAGTGATCTGTTTTTCACAAAGAACAAGATCTAATCAACAAGGAGAGGAAGAAGGCTGCTAGGGAGAAGTTGAGAGAGAAGAGAAAGAAAGAGGTAGAGGGAGAACTTACGGCTGTCAAAAAGGAGGGAGACAAGGATTGGATGAAATCCTATCTCCGAGCTCACGGCTTCTCCGGCAGGCAAGTGGGTCCCATGTCGATCAAGACCGTACAGCGACATGTTAGCGACATCAAAGCTGACATTTGCTTAAGAAGAAGGAAGGAGGTTGCTCAAACTCCTAGTGTTCAGAGGATGGCTCCCAAACCAATACCCAAAACACAACCTACACCTTCTCCCTTCCCCATCAAAACAGAACCTGTCACCCCTAAACCTTCTCCATCAACCTTACCTATACCATCACCCACTGCTTCCCACTAACCACCTATTCTACGACCCAAAACACAACCAAGAACCCACTCAAAAACCAAACCATCCTCTGATTTATCAAAACCCCTGACCTTGGAAGAATTCAAGGAGATAAAGAAGAAACTCATAAATTGCATAACACTAAGCGACATCTCTTGTGAGGAAGAGTCCATCCAGATGACTTTCATTGATGGCTCTTCCAGTTCCCTCATAATAGATGCATTCCTTGATCTTCCTAGAGGAAGACTGGACCAAGCTCTTCAACTTCTTGCAACAAATTCAGATACTCTCAATGAAGTAGAGAAGAAGTTAAGAAGAATGTTGGTGACTCTACTGGACACTAGGAAAGGGGACAAACTGCCAATAAAACCCCTCAATCCTAGAAAGAAAATTGTCCGGTGGAAGTTCGATGAAGATTCCCACAACTTTGCTGTGGAAAGGGAGAATGGTGAAGTTACTAGGGCTGACACTTCATCTCTTCTACATTCTAGCAGATTTGACATTGCTGAGTTAGCAGAGAAGCCATTCTCTAATCCCTTTAACTCTGAGATAGCTGCTCACATCAGAAATCATTTAAGCAGCCTTCATCTAGCCGAGCTCACAAAGAAGGCCAAGATTGAAGAAGAGTTGAAAAAGAGAGCACAGGATGCTGAAGAAGGCACAACCACAAAAGGGAAGACCTTTCTATAAATGGTTGAGGGCTCCACTTCAGATCCTATAGTTAGATGGGAATATGACTACCTTTCCCATCAACTAACTCTCTTCATAGGGATGCAACAAAGAGTACATGTCATTCAAAGCAATCGACTGGATTTATTATCTACGAATGACCCGTACAAACTCCTCACCACCACATCAGGGAAAAACAAAGAGATAGATAGATATCTGCTTTCCCTGGTGTTGAAGGCTTTGAAGAGCAGGAGAAAGTGAAGTTTTGGTAGCATCAACCTAGGGGGAGTTCGTTGGATCATATGAGGCTGGTGCAACCAAAACAACACTTAGAATAATTTTGTGTAAAAGTTGAAGAAGTCTTCCTAAGACAAAACTACTCTTCCGCAGCTATGTCAAAGATCTTCCGAAGTATTATGTCTGAAGAGCTTCCTTAGGAAAACTAAGTCTTCTGAGACTAAGTAGTTTCCTTCCGAAGTATATGAAGAACTTCCAAAGGATAGAACAAAGTCTTCCGAAGACCAAGCAGTTCTCCTTCCGAAGTATTCACACTTAGAAGATCCAAGACAAAGTCTTCCAAAGAATAAAGTCATAAAGACCTATAGAAGATTCTGAAGAAGTTGTTTCTTCTGAAGTATAAATGGCCTCAAAAGAACTTATTCTTTCGAAGCCATTTAGCTTCGAAATAATCAACTATGAACTAGTGGACAAAAGTATGGTCTGTCTGACAGACTCTAATACACTGCATGGTGCTTTTCCTAACCCATCTAGTTGACCATACTTTAATCCATTGTTCACCTTTTCAACTTAGTACAGATACCATCCTTAGTTGGTACCAAAAGGTAAGTCATGGACCTGTCATGACTACCTTATCTAGGATATTATTTTATCTTGAATATTTTACTTCTAGCAATGTAGTATTTGTCTAGTAGTAGATTCCAGCTGGTTTTTCAAGTATAACCGGCTGTAGATAGTAGTATATATAGTTTCTTATTGTAACTTAAGTAGTATGAGCTTAAGAGTCTTGAAATACTGAGTTGAGAAGTAATATATACAAGTATCTTGAAAACTATTCTCTTGTTTATTAACTTCGTATATTATTATCAACTTTAGTTTGAGATTTTGTGTTTCATCGATCAAATGAGATTTAGTGAGTTCTGTGTTTAGAGTCGAAACTAATCCTGCAGTTATCCTAAGAATGGACACCATTCTTCTGGAGAGAAGGATGAACCAAGGATGACTAAGTCTGCAAGGAAAAACTTGATCAGGGCTGCTAAAAGAAAATCCAAAAAATCCCAAGAGATCAAGACCACCTTCAACTCCAAGCAAAAGCAAGTTTTTATCTCTGCTGGATTTGAAGTGGTAAAGGCTGAAGACTCAACTATGGATTCTAGTACCACGAATCCTAGTTCATGTCCAAATCATCCTGGTCAAGAGAGAAAGGCTGATAAAGTATGCACCATTACTGCACAGCCTGAGCCATCCAGTTCCAAGAGCAAGCCTCATCTCAAAAAACCTACTGCATCATCTGAAACGGTGAAGAAGGAAATGGAAAGTGATCAAGCTCAACCTCCCACTAAAAGGAAGACTCTCAGAGGCATGCAAACTGACTGTATCATGTGTGGTAGTACTTCTCACATTGTCAAGGATTGCATCTACAATCCTAAAAGTACTATCCACATGTCCAAGAAGAAAACTTCTGAGAAGAAGAAAAAGAAGATAGCTTTAGAAGGAAAACCCTTTCCTTTTGGAAGCTCCAAGGTGAAGAAGTAGATAAGTGAAAACTTACCTTCGGAAGAAAATTTGGTCTTGAAAGAAATAAATGCTTCCAAAGCACTGCAGTCTGCTGCAGCGGATGCAAAGCTTCCGAATGTTCAGTCTACAAAACTTCTGAAGTCATCAAAACTTCTAAAGTCATCAAAACTTCTAAAGTATTGAAGGCCAAGTCTAGTCTTTCAAATTGATGGAGGACCAGTTGCTTTTGGAGGAGATGCGGGTGGTTACATCACTGGAAGGGGTATGGTCACAAATGGTAAGCTCATCATTGAGAAGGTAAATTTTGTTAAAGAGCTTGGATACAATCTACTGAGTGTATCCCAATTTTGTGATCAGAGACACAACATGCTCTTTATTGAGCATGAGTTCATTGTTCTCAAGCTCGGGGTGGTTATTCCTCAAGAGCATATCCTGCTCAGAGCCCCCAGGAAAGGGAACATGTACAAGATGGACTTGCAAGAAACATCCCCCTCAAGATAAGTTTCTTGCTTTCTATCTAAGACCAATAGTGATGAGTCTTTACTTTGGCATAAAAAAATGTGCCATGCATGCACAAATTAATTAAGAATGATTTGGTAACTAGAATGCCAAAGAAAGAGTTTACAAGTGATGATCATTGTGTTGCATGCCTGAAAGGGAATCAATACAAAGTATCTCACAAGCCAAAGGAAATAAACTCCATCACTACACCCCTACACTTATTACATATGGATCTCTTTGGGCCCACCAGTGTAATGAGTTTAGGAAGGGTCTCTTATTGCTTGGTGATCACAGATGACTTCACAAGATACACTTGGGTCTTCTTTCTTAGAACTAAAGATGAGACCCCTAAGATCTTAAAGAGTTTCATTCCGAAAATTGAGAATCAATGTGATCACAAGGTCAAGATTATAAGATGTGATCAAGGAATCGAATTTAAAAACCAAATCCTTGATACATTTTCTGATGAAAAGGGTATTACAAGATAATATAGTGCTCCTAGGACTCCTCAGCAAAATGATGTTACTAAGAGGAGAAACATGACACTTATTGAAGCAGCAAGAATCATGTTGTCTGACTTCAAACTGCCCATCACCTTTTGGGTAGAGGCAACTGACACTGCCTGCCATATGCAAAATAGAGTTTTAGTAGTCAAGAATCATGGTAAGACTCCTTATGAACTATGTGACAAAAGGATACCTTTCATTGGTTTCCTCGTGTCATTTGGATGTCCTTGCACCATGTTGAATACCAAGGATCAAATAGTCAAATTTGATGAGAAATCAGATGATAGGCATTTCATTGGATACACCACCTAAGCCAAGGCTTATAGAGTATACAATCTTAGAGCTAGAATAGTTAAGGAGTCAGCCAACATGACCTTCAATGAGCACACACCCAGTGTGAAAGGTTCTGGTCCTAATTGGCTGTTTGATCTTGATTTAGTTACCAACTGTTTTAACAAATCTTGTGACCATGTTTCAGGATCTGCATGTACATTATCAACAGAAATTTTTGATCCAAGATTTTGAACTGAGAAGGCCAAGTGTACAAACTACTTTAGCTCCAGTGGTAACTAGCCCTGTAGTTGGAAATCATGTCAGCACAACCATGACAAATTCTTCAGCTAACATATCTGAGGTTCCTATAAATTGCAGCATAGAGGCGCAGAATTTATTTAAAGGCATTTCCAATGTAGGAGGAGATGGAGGTGGTGATAGTGATTAGGAGTTTATTGATGTTGATAACCACTCCATAGAAGACAACATCCAAGATATAACACACTTATTGGATCAAGTCTCACTTGATAAGTGTGTGGATGTGTTGGATGACTCTCAAGCACCAGATCTTAATTTCCTAATTTAGATCTATCTAATCAACTTGTTGTGATTCCTCAACTAAGAATCCACGAGTCTCATCCCACCACAAAACATCATTGGAGATGTTGAGACTGGGTTAAGAATAAGAGGACAAACCCATGACAAAAATGTTTGTCTTCACTCTTGTTTCTTGTCCCAAATAGAGCCTAAGAAGATTAAAGAGTCTTTGAAAGATGGAAGTTAGGTTGAAGCAATGCAGGAGGAGCTGCTTCAATTCAAAAGACAAAAGGTTTAGAATCTATGTCCTCTTCCTCAAGGGAAGACTACCATAGGTACCAAGTGGGTTTTTATGAACAAAAAGGATGATAGAGGACTTGTCATCAAGAACAAGGCAAGACTAGTTGTTCAAGGATACACACGGGAAGAAGGGGTTGATTACACAAATGTTTTTGCTCCTGTAGCAAGATTTGAAGAGGTTAGGATATTCCTGGCTTTTGCTGCATCCAAGAATTTCAAGGTCTACCAACTTGATGTCAAATGTGCTTTTTTATATGGGGTGATTGGTGAGGGGGTGTATGTCAAACAGCCACCTAGATTTGCAGACCCAGATCATCCTGATTATGTTTGCAAGCTTGACAAAGCTCTTTATAGGCTACATCAGGCTCTAAGGAAGTGGTATGAGATACTATCACAGTATCTTTGTAAACACATATACAAGAGAGGTACTATTGATGGAAAACTTTCATCAAAGGAACAAGAAATGACTTGATGCTGGTTCAAGTTTATATAGATGACATTATCTTTAGGTCAACTAATCTGAAGCTCTGTAAAGAATTTGAGAAGCTGATGAAAAATAGATTTGAAATAAGTGCCATGGGAGAACTCAATTTCTTTCTAGGAATTCAAGTGAAGCAGATTGACAATGGAATCTTCGTAAATGAGTCAAAGTATGTGCAAGACATACTTGTTAGGTTTCACATGACTGAGTGCAAGGATGCTAAGACACACATAGCCAGAAACCACTCTCTTGGACTAGATCTTGAGGGGGATTGTGTTGATGAACATCTATACAAGGGTATGATTGGGTCTCTTATGTACCTCACGGCCAGCAGGCCTGATATCATGTTTACTACATGTATTTATGCAATATATCAAGCCAACCCCAGGATGTCACATCTAGTTGCTGTCAAGAGAATTCTCAAATATATCAAGGGTGCTCCCAAATTAGGCCTTTGGTATCCAAAGAATTCTGACTTCAATCTGTATGCATGTACAGATAGTGACTACGGTGGCTGCAATATGACTATAAAGTCAACATCTGGGGGATGTCAATTTCTTGGTGGAAGGATAGTCTCATAGAAATGCAAGAAACAATCATGTGTATCAGCATCAATTGCTGAAGCTAAAAACATTGTTGCTGCAAGCTACTGTGCTCAAGTGCTTTGGATTCCGAATTAGATGCTAGACTATGGATTCAACTTCAAGAAGACTCCCATCCACATAGACAACAACAGTGCTATCTCTATCACATAGAATCTAGTTCAGCACTCAAAGACAAAGCACATCAATATCAGGTATCATTTAATTAGAGATAATTTTTAAAAGGGATTGATAAAACTAATCAAAGTTAACACAAATGAACAATCTGCTGATCTGTTCACAAAAGCTTTTGATGAGCAGAGATTTAAGTATCTTTTATCAGCTATTGGGATGATTAACTTTGAGCATATTTTCTTTAAAAGATTAATTTTTAATAATATGTGTGTCTTAAGTTATCTATATCATCACCATGTAAGCGTAGTTTACTTTGGAAGGAACTTTTCAAAATGATATCCCTTAGAATTTTGAGAATATTGGATATGTTTTCCTTCGAAAGACATCAAGTTGTCTTCGGAATAAAGTTATGTCTTCAAAACAAATAACTACTTCTGAGAAGTTAACCTTCGAAACAAATTTGACTATATCTTCCATAGCTTATTTTTGTCACCAGGTACTTATATGTATTGCAAAACTATTTTCTTCCGAAAGAAATTAAGTCTCGGAAGACTTATTCTCTTCATTGAATAAGACTTTTGATATTTGATCTCTTCCAAAGCAAAATCTATCTACGAAGTAAAAATACTCTAAGTATTTTTCTTCCGAAGCAAAATTCTTAGAAAACTAAGGAATATCTTCCGAAGCCAAATTGGCTTTGGAAATTTTTATAAAACCTTCTGAAGACAAATTACCTTCGAAAGATTTAGACTTCCAAGAAAACTAAATTTTTGGGCACTTTTTCTGAGGTGGGACCAACATTCGGTTCAAAGTTTATCCATTTGCATTAACGTTGTCGCAAATCCATATCATATATATTTGTACAACGGTTCCCCCTTTTCACTATTCTCCTTCATCTGTAAAATTCAAACCCTAAATTCACCCACAAACCAATGTTGTTCTTACCTTCCTTCATCACAAATCTACTCAAAATGGCCAACCCTGATCCTCGAAACCAACCGGATTTTGCCATGTACTTACACAGGCAATATAATCAAGTTGCTCTATTGTCATTTGAGAAAAATCCAGGTTTCTCAGATGTTTGTCGGTTCTTATCTCTCACGAACTACCTCACCACCTTCACAATCGACCCTCCATTATATGAAGATCAACTTTTGGAGTTTTGGAGGACCTGCTAAGAGGTCATCTTGGATGGTGGGAAGGCATTGTCTGCCATAGTGTAGGGGAAGACAGTATTCATCACCCCATCCACCATCAACACACATCTAAGGTTAGATGATAAAGAGGGTGACTTGTCCTTCCCTAAGTCTGCTATTAATGACTCATTCCAGCAGATGGGTTATGAAGGGGACTACTCCGTAAGAACCTTCAGGAAAGGAAAGGTCTTATACAAGTAGAAGTACCTCTTCCATGGGGTCATCCACTCCCTTTCAACAAGCATGGAGGATAGGACCAAATTCCTAAAGACCGTTCCTATATAGTCTATGGAATGGTTCAAGGGGTCAACTTTAGGTATTCTAAATTTGTATATACTAATTTAGTTGCAAACTTGGACTCCTTAGAATATTATATGTTCCCTAGATATGTCCAGTATATTCTTAACTGTGAACTGGGCTCACAGTTAAGGGGAACAGGTAATGTTTTAAAATTTGGACAGATGAAGCCCGGCATCTTCAAGACAATAAGAAAGCCAATTGTTGGCTTCTCAGGGGTAGAAATAGCCCTGGCCCCAAATATGTTGAGCTCATTGCTCAAGGTGACAACTTGGCAGCACCAGCCAATATTGAACCCACACCTTCTACATCTGCAACCCCCACACTTCCACAAATCACCATCACCTACCAAAGAAAATCCAAACAAACCCCTGCTCAGTCTACTCAAGTTAAGCAGGCCCCCAAATCACCAACCATATAGGAGGAAGTGGACACTGGATCTCCCACTTCTCCTGAGGACTAAACCACTCCCATTCTTTCTATGATCAGTGTTGAGGTTCCTCATGCTCAGCCTGATGAGCTCATAACTCTAGCCTTAAGCCTTCACTCAGAGTCTCAAATCTCTAGTGATCAACCTTCAGGAGAAAGTTACCATCCCCAGCCGCTTGACCTCAACCAACCAATTCCTAACCTTAAATTCTATGATGATGAAGATATAGGATTCAGTGAGTACCATGAATCTCTCTTCTCCACCCTTGCTCAAGGAGATATGAGTACACCTGCATCACCTATATCTAGCCCACATCATCCACCCATAACTGAGGTGGACCTCCCTAAACCTGTTTAGGAGGCCCATATGGAAGAGGCTCTTACTTTTGCAAGTGATTACATCATTCAGACCTCAACCATGGCAACCCTACCCATTGACACTTCTTTTGAAGCTGTCAGTGTACATGGGAAAACCAGCAGCCAAGAACCTGAAACTGGTGATGAGGAAGAAGATCTAGGTCCTATTCTCTCATCCCCAGTGATTCTTCTGATGAAGATGAGGGGAGTATGCAACTAAAGGTGCACAAACTGACTGAACTCTACACCTATTTAGTATCCAAGGTTAGTCACCTACAATCTTAGGTGACTACCTTACAGAGAAGGGTCAATGACCAGCAACTTGAGATCACTGATCTCAAAGGCAAGTTAGCTGAGAGACCCATCTAGAGGACTCAACCAGGCCTACAAGAACCTGTGGATGTGATGGACCTAACTCCTAGCTTCCCTGTGTAAGAGGGTGATGCTACCAAAAAGGGGGAGAAAGTCTTAACTACAATCACAGAACCTGGGAGTTCCTCTCAGAGTATGGACATAAAGGACTTACCACCTTCACTTGTAGTTGTTCATACTCAACAACCTCCTCAGGTCCATATTGATATGGACTCACTCATTCAAAGCTTGTTTGAGGAGGGTGTATCAAGGACAATGCTAACTCCATCTCACCCAGCTGATAATCTAATTACGAGATGGAGGTATGATGATCAAAGAAGAGCCCTGGTAATCTCTAGGTCTCAGGGTAAACAAGAGATCTTCAACTTCTTTAACCTAAGATACTATAAGAG
Organism: Flaveria sonorensis; assembly: GCA_025506505.1. Classification (NCBI taxonomy): domain Eukaryota; kingdom Viridiplantae; phylum Streptophyta; class Magnoliopsida; order Asterales; family Asteraceae; genus Flaveria; species Flaveria sonorensis. The sequence continues at coordinate 51,159,071 of CM046436.1, forward strand.
CACCTATCTAGTTGACCTCCTACTTGCCAACCCAAGTAAAAATAGGCAAGCTGCTAGGTTGGCTGATAGGATTCAACAAAGGGTGATTGAAGAGTCCAAGCTAAGAATAAGACTATATAGACAGAGGCTAGCAGGCAAGACTGTTGGTCAACTGGATGCTGAGGTGGACCCTAAGATTAGCTTCGAAGGGGAAATCTTGGCTGAAGGCCCAACAGTTGAGCCTGTGAACCTTGAGACAAGAGTTGCTTTAGAACCCTCAACACCCATTACCTTCAGTGAGGCACCAGCTAGTGAAGGTGTCTTACAGCCTTTCTCTGGCCAGAGCTTAAATGAAGAACCAAGCAATGATGGTCAAAGCTCTCTCCAACCTGAGTCACATAAGCCTATGAGAGACAAAGGTAAAAGGAAGATGACTCCTGAGAAGATTGAGGAGGAGAAGAGAGAGAGGAAGAGGAAGGCAAGGGGAAAGAGTTCAAGCAGGACCCCTGGCTTTATGGAAGTTGCAATCAGGGCTGCACCCAGTCCAAGTACTCAAGATGATGAGTTAAGGGTAGCCAGATTGAATTATTTGGGGTCCAGGAACTACAATATTGATGAACTAATCTCTCTCCCCTTGGAGGAATTAAATAAATTGGCTAACAAGGAAATGTCTAAAGAGAGGAAGGAAGCTGAGATAGCAGAACTGCTTCTCAAGATCAAAGAGGAAAGAAGAAGAAAGAGAATCTACAAAGCTCCTAACCTCTCCCTAGTTCAGGAAAGTCCTGAGACAGAGACTGTGGCCACTAAGCAACAAACTCAGGTAGATAGGGAACAAGATAGACAAAACATGATCATTTACCTGAGTGCCACAGGTCTCTATCAGGTAGTAGACCTCCTTCCCTTATCATACGAGTATATTGAATTTGAGTACCTCAAGCAGCTTGAGCAACAAGTGCAAAAAGAACAAAAAGCTGCTAAAAGGAAGATGAGGGAAGAGACTGCAAAGTCAAGAGCCACCATCAAAGCAAACTTGAAGAAATCTGCTGACAGATAGAATATGGTGAGCTTCTTGAAGCTGTATGGATTCTATAGAAGGAGACTTGGTCCAACGTCTCTATCCACCATGGATGAGCACATCAGAGTGATCAAGCAAAAGATCAAGAGAGGTGAGCTGATTGACTTGCATTCTCCACCAAGTCAGACTACACCTGAAGTTGAGGTCAAGGTTAAACCACAAGAGACAACACAACCTGGACCTAGTGCTACATCACAGCCAGCTTCATCTTATGATCTACAGCAGGGTCCTGATCCTTCTCCTTCTGAACCTGTAAGGACAAGGACCCAACTGAGGAAGACAAACAAGAACAATCCGATACTGTAGGCCAGTCTCCTCAATTGAAATATAGAAAGAGAAAAAGGATGGCCATCAGAAGGGACAAGAAGAAAAAGAAGAAGAAGTCCAAGGCATCCACCTTTACACTTCAGGATGGGTCAGAACATCCTGAGGGAGATCAAGAAAAGGCTACTCATCCAACTCCTATTCAAGTAGAGCCTCTTGCTGCTAAGAGACCCATTGTGTCTTGGATGTTTGCCATCAATCCAGACAGATGGTATGTTACTAGAGATCAAAGAGGTCAAGACTTATACTTCTGGCAAAACATACTTGACCTCCCTCTACATGATCTCTATGACATGAGGAGATACTTTGAAAGTCTAAGGAATCCTGACCAGTTGATGATCAAAGGAATGGTCTTGATTCTGATAGGGACTGTCAACAGATGAAGATCAAGAATCAAAGTTGGGGGAGTTTGTAGGGAATACACTTATAGAGGCTGATGTAACCAAAGAACAATCAAGAGCTCTCAGCATGCTGAAATGAAGTACGAGGAAGTTACATCGGAAGATGTGATACAACTTAGTGAATTATGCTAAGTATCAAATCTTCCGAAGCCAAAAGACCATATCTTCCGAAGCCAAAGATGAAGTCTTCCAAAGCTTCAAGGACAAATTCTTCTGAAGCCAATGACTGATTTCTTCTGAAGATAGAGAAGACATGCTTTCTCTGAATCACCTTTTGACAAAAGCTGAACCACTTTCCGCTGCCACTCTGAAGACTCACCAACTTATAAGTTAGTGAAAAGTCCATGCTTTTATCAACTGTAGATTAAGGCCTTTTGTCTGTAACTTTCCAACTATGTACTTTTATCCTTTTTGTAATAGATAAGGATGTGAGCTATGGCATGTCATAGTCACTAGTCAAAAGGCAATCTGCTTTTTGACTCTACATTGATCTTGTTGTCTAGATTAGTGTATCTAGCTGGCCTTCAAAGTATGGCCGGCTGTAGGATGTAGTATAAAGTATCTCAAGTACTTGTATATTTATGTATGCTTTGTAACACTTGTAAGAACTTAAGAGAAATATACATCATTCTTGAAAACCATATTTGAGTGTTCTTGTTCTTTTGCTTGTGTTCTTTGCATCATCTCTAACCAGTTCCCGATTTGATTTGCTAAGTGTTTCTTATATCTCCATCCTGTGAAACTGTTGCATCGACCACCCTTCATCGGTCCTGCAAGACATGAATTTTATCATGTCTAAACATGTTGACCTGTTAATGACACAAAACCTATTTAGCTCAAACACGAAGCCTGTTAATTTCGTGTGATGTCGTGTTAACAGGTTCGTGTCAATAATTTCCAGCCCTATCTGGAGGCAACCCAAAATTAATTTTTATGCTTTATGTTTGGTTTATTTGTTTAAGTAGTTTATGATGTAATTTTGGTGGAGTATTATTATTATGTGTTGGGAATGGTTATGTTTGTCTCTGGTCAGTTTGGGTTGAAATATCATTTGTGTGGATCAATTGGATAAATTGATTTGAAAAAAAAACAAAATAAAAAAAAGTACACTTAACCTAAATATCATACATTGGGGACAATGTATCCCAAGTGTAGGGATAAGGGAGAGAAAAATATTGAAAATTTCTATGTTTTAAAGCGATCTAATCAAGCACGAAAACGACAAGTAGAACATACCAAGTGATTCCTGCTTTGTTTGATGTAAGGGTCCTTAGTCATGATCTATTTTCAAGATAGCAAAGTAAATGGTGTTTAGCAAGGTTGTTAGAACAAATTAATAATTGCCTAATTAGGGTTGACAGGCTATTGGTGTAATAAAAGCATGCGCACATCAACAACCGTATTTTCTAACTTGGTGAGATATTGAAGCCTACTAGATTGTTAGTTCATATAAAAATTTGTTTTATTTGTTGAGTGTAGGTCATATGACTATTTGTTTTAGAACTTGTGTGAGTTGATGCATGCTAAGAGAAAGACTTGATAAATGCATAGGGATGATAGAGGTAATCTAGGGTTTTCTTTTCTTTTAAAACCATTTTTTATGCTTTACCAGTTTTTCTGAAATTCCCCTTAGTAGCCCCTTTTGAGCCTTAAACATTTTCTTTTGTTAAACCCACATTATTAAAACCCAAGTTCATTTATTTACCTTCAAAAAATACAGTGATAGACAAATTATTCTTTTTACCGAATGTGACTTAATTACCGTTGTTGATAACATCCCTTATAGTTTTAGTATTTGGTTTCTTGTAATAGTTAGTGATTGAGAAAAAATTAAATAATAAAAAAAACAAAAGAAAAGAAAAAAATAGAAAAACAAAAGAAAAGAAAAAAATAGAAAACAAAGAAAAATACAAAATGCTAGTTATGGGTTAAATGTGTACCCGTGGTTTTTGTTTTGTTTGAGTAGTAGTTATACTAATATGAATGTCAAAAAGTGATATTTACCTTGATTTTTATTTTAGCCACTTTCACAGCCAGACATTCTTACCCGAACCTAAGCCCAAAACCCACAAGTCCTTTTGATGTGTGCACTACTAATGTGTTATTGTGGAATTTTGATCGTCACTCAATAATAAAGTTTCACACATGGACCTTTTGAGTGATTTATTGGTGCATTTTTCACCAATCCAAAAATAAACCACAAGGAGTGAAAAATGGTGACGGGTGTGTTGCATGAAAATAAAAACCGAAAGCTTGTTAGGTCTAATTAGGTGAACTTTATTTTGAAATTAATGTAACATCCTTTACTTGCTACCAAAGATGATTATTGTATTTTTGGAATGGGGTATGACTTTGGATTATAGCTAAGACATAGTAAGAGTGTAACACCCGAAAATCTTCAGAAAAAAAAAAGAAAAGAAAAGAAAAGTAAGAGAGCAAATGAGACTTCATTTTAAAAGCAAGGGTTAAAAGTGTACAAGGGCCAAACCAGCCCATAATGGGGTTTAAAAAAGAGGTAAAGCCGCTCATACCCTCTCCCCATGCACTCAAATCGTACCACGAGAGTGAGATAAAGGACTCCCACCGGTTCTAGAATGAGAAAGTATAAAAAATCTTCAAAAAGGTAAGATGTTAAGGTGTTTCCTTCTCGATTTTTATCGGGTTCTAGCTTCTGGACCGATTTCTATGTGTTTCTATTTGTTTAGTTGCTTGTTTTCGTGTATTTAGGTGTTAGAACTCCAGGTTGCTCTCAGGTTGTGGTGTTTCGCTCGAAGGAAGTTTAAGGTGAGTTCTAGATCCCCTTTTTTACATATTTTCTACTTTTTGGGGCTGATATGTGTATTAAACCTATGTTTCTTGTCAAAGCATGTTTTTCCATGGTGAAGATGACTTTTACGAAAATATGGGTGTTTTTAAAGATTTCAGTGTTGATAACTCATGTTCATGATGAATTAAGTGTGCTTCTTGTAGATCTAAGCTAAGTTTACGTTTTAAGATGTTGTATGAGACTAGAATTCACAAAATCTGGACATAAGTGTTAATGCAATTGTCCGCTGTGAACCTTGGTCGTCCGCTGTGGACTTTGGTCATCCGCTGTGAACACACTTAGTTTTTAGTTCATCCCCTATAGAATTTGGTCGTCCGCTGTGGGCTTTGGCTGTCCGCTGTGGACTCTTAACATTTAAGTCATCCGTTTTATATCTATTTCATGCACTGTGAACACTTAGGTTTATTCTGAAATTTTGGGGAATAGAATTTAAGTGCTAAGTACTTATGTTTAATAGAAGTTTATGCTTGTCTAATGTTTCTAATTGTGAGATATAAAAAGTCAAAGCAAGTTTTCTTCCAAAGCTTATGTTTGCCTTTGGAAGTGTTAGTTTTAGTGTTGTGTTTGCTAGTTGATAGTTAGCATAAGTTCAGGGGCTTAAATTACATGTTTGATTCTTTTCTTATGTGCTGCTATTATGTGTACTTAATATTTCATGATATATGATTATAAGACAATGGATATCTTAAAAGTATTATTTATAATCAAGTGGTCATAAATTAATAAAAGAAAGACAGTGGAACTTAATGAATGTTACCCCCAGGCCCGTATGATGAATGGAAAGCCTTGCAAGAAAAATGAATGGAGGTTCACGACTTTGGGTGTCGTTTGCTCAACTGATGTGCGGTTGTTTCAGCCCAAAGGATGCACATCTGGGGTCTAATCCATGTGATTAACCAATGAATGAATGGGACTCGTATTCATGAGCAGGCTTCGTGCCTAGCAGTGTGGGTCAACTGTCAAGGGTTAGCTACCATGATAAATGTTTGCTGACAGGGGTTTGGCATTTGTTGCCAACCAACAATGTTGGCTCTTGCTTTGTGCAATCCTAGTTAATGAAAGAGAAAGATAATGAAAGAAAGATAATGAATCTCTTAACGAATGATTATGTATAATGATGGATGAACACCAAGTGAAGCTTACAAAATGTATATTTTCTATATTATCAAAACTAGAACTCACTCAGCAACGCTGACTTTTTATATGCATATTAGTTGGCAGGTAATGTTGTTGCGGGAGATGGCACGAGGTTGAAGCTACTTGGCAAATAAAGACTGGCATCCATGTTATGCAGAAATGATATTTTTGTCTTGTAATACAACTAAATGTTCTTTTGAAACTTGTAACAACGATGTATTCCTTGGCAAAATTTATTATTAATGCATGAAATGGGTTTTGTTTAAATATTTTGCTTCCGTGTTTTCTTACTTCAATGTATTTAATGTGTAATGTGCTATGAATGACCAACTGTGAGGTTTCCCTGGATCGGGGCCTTATAAGTTGGTATCAGTGCCAAAGTTTAAGAGAATTTGGTAAATTATCTTCAAAACCTAAACTTAAACTAAAAATGGGACCAAATGGAGGGATCCCAGCCCAAGTAGCTACGTGCCATTTCGTAATTTTCTTAAAGTTAAATGGTATTATGTGCGTGTGCTATTTGATTTATGTGCTTAGTAGATTTGGATGCTGATGTAGTCAAGATAGGAAATGCTTGGGGAATGAAGAGTAAAGTAAGTGGCTAATCATAACTAGCCACTGTAATTAGGGACTTACTATACTTGACATAATCTAAGCTATTACCTTGAATGACCTTGTTGGTGTTTGAATCTTATAGGAAGTAGATTTTTATGGCGGGTAGAAAATCTGGGTAGGCAACCCTAGGTGGTGATCGTGGCGGGCGTACTACTGGGCCATGTGTCACTAGGAGCAAAGCTAATGCTCTCGAGATGGTTCATAGGACACAGATCTCCACAGCCACCAAGAGCGTGAAGGATCAGCTACCCTCAAATTTACGGTGAAGGAAGCTATTGCTGATGAGGTCTATAACATCATGTAGAATGTGTTGCCTTCGGTGGTGACTGAAGTGTTGAAGGCTGTAAAGGATGGGGAAAGAGCTGAGGATACGGGGAAGAAGGAGGAGGGGAAATCAAGAAAGTCCACCGAAATGACTCAGGAAGCTGAAGAAGAGCCATCTAGCCCAAAGGTGGTAATTCACGAGGATGATAGCGAGGAGGGGAAGGAGAGTGCTAAGGGGTGCAGTTATGGGGTGTTTTAGAGATTCAAACCCCGACCTTCGATGGTAATGGAATGCTACTGCTACTCACCATTGGTTCGAGAGATGGAAGCAGTCCTGGAAATCAGTGAATGTCAGGAGGATCAGAAGGTGAAGTTTGCCTCCCATTCTTTTGTTGACTTGGCACTATGCTGGTGGGACAATATTATCCAAGCCGAGGAAAAACGATCCATAGAAAAGATGAGGTGGTCGGATTTGAAGGAGCTGGTGCTGGAGGAGTATTGTCCTCATCGAGAATTGGACAAAATTGAGAAGGAGTTCTTGCATTTGGAGGCCGGGAACATGACTCATCAAGAGTACACCTCCAAGTTCAATGAACTTACAAGACTTGTGTGAGACCTGGTAACTCCGGTGTCCAAGAAGATTAAAAGATACATGCAAGGTTTGCCAGTGGACATTAGGAGGAACATGATAGCCACTAGACCGAGCACGTTTAGGTTAGTGGTAGATTTGGTGGGGAGATTGTATGATGAGAGGGACTCGGTGCCAGTTCAGAGGAAGGTCGAGAGGAGTTGGAATAAGAATGTAGGCTCTTGCTTTATGCAATCCTAGTTAATGAAAGAGAAAGATAATGAAAGAAAGAAAGATAATGAATCTCTAATGATTATGTATAATGATGGATGAACACCAAATGAAGCTTACAAAAAGTATATTTTTGATATTATCAAAACTAGAACTCACTCAGCAACGCTGACTTTTTATATGCATATCAGTTGGTAGGTAATGTTGTTGTTGGGGATGGCACGAGGTTGAAGCTACTTGGTAAATAAAGACTTGCATCAATGTTATGCAGAAATGATATTTTTTTCTTGTAATACAACTAAATGTTCTTTTGAAACTTGTAACAACGATGTATTCCTTGGCAAAAGTTATTATTAATGCATGAAATGGGTTTTGTTTAAATATTCCGCTACCATGTTTTCTTACTTCAATGTATTTTAATGTGTAATGTGCTATGAATGATCAACTGTGGGGTTTCCCGGGATCGGGGCCTTACAAAGGGACCTTGGTTTATATACTGTTGTTCAGTGTTTTGAATGGATTTGCTTGAGGGAAAGCAAAGGTTAAGTGTGGGGATGTGATGTGAGTGTGTTGGAACAGTATTTTAAGTGTTTAAATGTTAAATTTTAAGTATGATTACTCGTATTTATGTATTTGATGTATGGAATAGGTTCACTAGGAGTTGGAAGTGATTTTGTAGGTAAAATGATCAAGTTGAAAGCTTACATGGTGAAATAAGACATTGGATGGGTCAAGAAACAAATCTACAAAGTGTAATAGAAAGGCTCCCATCGTAGCCTACTGTAGCCACCGTAGGCTATGCCAGCTCCAAGTTCAGAACAGCTTAAAAGCACCCAGCGTAGGCTATGCTAGGGCCTTTGTGGACCACCTATAAAACCGTGTTTTTCTTTTGTTTCACCCACCACTTCCCCCCCCCCCCCCCTTCGACCTAGGATGATTTAAGATGAATTTTGAGAGTTTCTAGGTCATTGATTCAGCATTCCACCTCTCTCGAACAACATACCATCATCCGTTATGCAAATCAAAAATGATTTGGAAGATCATTCAGAACATAAGCGACTAATCTTCTCATGATCTACTTCGGGTAATAGGTTTTATGTGACTAGGTATTCGTTTATGTTTGACTTGTGTTGGGATTAAACTTTAGAGCCCTTTAATCTTTTATAATTTAACTTGTGTTTTGATTATTTAAACAATTGTTTTTGTTAACCTTGATTTAAACGTCATATAATCTTACGCGAATCATATGGCCGTAAGTTTTAGTTTTTAATTGAATTGGTATTGTGTATTAAGACCCGTTAAGTCTTGATTATCGATATAACTTAATCATTGCATGCATAGAATCCTCGTTAAGGATTTTCCACCAAGTCGGACTAAACGATTACCGAAAACCAAACCTTAATCCCGGGATGGATTACTTATTCTCAAAATTGTCTTCTTAATCAATTTTTATTATGTGCATCTTGTTTTCCTAGGTAACTTGTTAATCATTTAAAAATCTTATTTTCACAGCCAAGAGGTGATAGTTTAAGTAATTTGATAATTTAGTTAATCATTTTCTTATAAATCAATTCACAACACACCGACCACTAATTCCACAAGGATTGACAACCCTACTTACCCTAACTAGTGTAAGGTGAATAGGAACACACATTTTAACATCTTATTTGATTGGTACTTTGACATCGATCACCTACCTCCTACCACCACCACATCGCCTCCTAGCCCTACCACCAAATCGTTGGCCAACCATACCACCCACGTAACAACTTCGTTTCCTATTTGTCTTCCTCGACAAGTTTACCCACCCACTTTTTCTTGTCATCTTCTCCGGCAAAGGAAGATGATTCCGACAGCACACTACAAATCACCTTCGTATACCATACCACTCTGATTTCATCATCATGAAATGAAATTAGACTTAGCAAATTAAACAGAGACAAGCAAACTTGGTTAGTTATTCTTGAAGGGTGGTCGATGATGGTGGAGGGGTGCGGTGTGGTGGTGCAGTGGTGATGTGATGGCATTGTTGGCGGATAGGTTAAACGAGAGTGGTCGTTGAGTGATGGTGGTGGCTGAAGGTGGTGGCCGAAGGTGATGGTGGGTGGGCTGGGAAGACGATTGAGGTGGGTTTCAAGTACTTGATTTTTAATCAAGTGGGATCCATTATATATATATATATATATATATATATATATATATATATATATATATATATATATATATATATATATATACGGGATGGTTCATGAGAAAACCAATTATTATGTGAAAACCAAAGAAAACCACAGAAACCAATAACATAATTCATAAATTTTATGTTATTTTAATTGTTAAAAGGATATTTAAGTATTTGTTACATATATGTTGAACATAAATATGAGAATGAAGAGTCTTACGTATACGTAACACTATATCAAATGAAAAATGGTTATGTACATGTAACCTATATGTGACGCATATGTAAAACCATGCTAGAGTAGTGATAAAAAATTTATAAGTTATGTGACCGATTTCATTGGTTTTATCTACTTTTCACACAACATTGTGGTTTTCTTAGGATCCCTATTGGCCCAGATGATCTTTAGAAAGTGCTTTTGATGAAGATTTAACACTAAAATCCACAAGATATCACTAAGTCTAATAGCTTGTGGACCAAGTAATGAAAGAATATGAACCCAAATCAAACATAATACTCATTTGTAAGATGATTTGTGAAGAACAAGAAGAATAATGCTCAAATGTAAGAAATATAAGCTCCTAGCAATATACCAACAATCAATGAACTCAAATCTGTAATATCAATAAAGTTCCAAGACTTACATAATGAAGAACAAAGATACGTATATATACAGGACCTAGTTTCGCATACAATTTCGCATACTGAGAAACTGTATGCACCATGGCATGAGAAACTACCGGGGGATACTGCAGTTTCGCATGCAGTACTGCGAAACTGTATGCACCATGGCATGAGAAACTACCGGGGAATACTGCAGTTTCGTATGCAGTTTCGCATGCCACAGAATACAAAATAAGAAAAAAAAAAGTAAACTAGAACATATTACAATAATATCTAAGCTATCATAAACTATAACTAAACAACAAAAACAAATGGCAAGGTGAATACCACCCTATACTTGATCGTCAATACTCCCCCTAGGGGGGTATTTACCTGTCGGGTCTTCAGAATCAGCTCCAGCCTTTGCTTGCTCCATTATTTTCGCCAAGTCTCTAACTTCTGCCTCCATATCTTCATGTTCTTGCACGCTCTTTGGAAGCTGCTTAATCTCCGATCTCACACCTCGAGCTTTGTTTGCAACCCTCTCAAACAGGCTGGCCTCAGTTTTAGTCTCTTCTCCTGCTCCGGCCTTAATCTGATTCTCACATAACACCTTCAGATCATCATCACTGAATGAGAAGACCTCCATAGGATCAAACAACCTTATTTCATTTCCATCCTTCACCCTCACCACTGCTTCACCTGTTTAGTTATCATAGAACCACTTCTCGAAATTCTGTAGTCTAGAAGGTTGTTGATCAGGTATCCTTACTCTGTTGATGGTCTTTGGTGACTTTAGCTTCAAAACAATCTTTCCTTTCCCGGTCACAGACTCTAGATCCTTCTTTGATCGTCTCCTCACTGGCTTCATATATCCAAAAGCTTCAAAGTTGTCTTTTACGCCCTAGTGGATCTCATTCTCCAACAAAGTGGCACGTTCACTCAAAGATGAATCTAGGAGGGGAATCTCTGCCAACCTCCTCAAATCCCACTTAGGAAGGGTTTTAAACGCTTGTGCAAATAAGAGATTCCCCCTCCATGTCTTTTATAAACATCTTTAGCTTTGAGTTGTACTTCCAACTCACAATCTTCTTATCTGACTCCTTCCTCCCCGTTTCTTTAATGTTCTAAAACAGAGGAGTTAGCTTCTCTGGTTCCTCCTTTTTAGTAAACCAATCCTCCTTGCTCAAATCAACCCACATCTCCTTCGATTGAACTCCTTTGAGCCATATAAGTCATTGGCCACTCATCAACTATGTAAAATTATGGCTCAGAATCATAGTCCACCAATTGCTCTTCCTCCTCATCTATTAAGTTAAGCTCAACATTCCCTTTGTTACCTCCTTGACTCTCCTTCCTAATTCCCTCAATTCTAGTAAGATCGGTGTCCAAATCAAACCCCAAATCAATGAATTCAGCCTCAATCACTTGATCAGCATCCTCTCCTTCTGCAACTCCTTCTCCACTACCTGCACCAACTTCAAACCCAACACCACTGCCACCAGCTTCACCTCTAATATTAGCTTCATCACCACCTACATCACTTTCACCAGCTCCAGAGATTCCACCAACACTACCTCCAACTCTCGATCCTCCTACACCACTCACACCTACTCCTGGGGTCTTATGAATAAAAGGGAACTTGGATGTGTTAGTCATTTCCCTGATTTGTTCAGCACTAAGTACATTGGCAGCACCAGCAATTCTCCTGAGATCACTTACCTCTTCCAATAGCCTTCTTATCAAATCCTGATTGCTTGATATAACTTTCTTCATCTTATCAATCTCTGAATCCCTTATTTTCTCCCTCTCCTTTGAGTTTATTAGCTTGGTCTTTATCATGTTTAGCTCATTTGATAAGGATGTATTGACATTCCTAATCACATCCTCATCAAATTCTGATCTAACATCCCTCCTTGTCCTCTCAGCTTCTCCTGCATGCCTAGTCTCAGGAATGACTGGCTGCTTGCTCTTACTCCTCTTTTCCCGTATCAGGGAATCAGCTTTAGTTGTTTTCTCAGCACTCTTTTTCTTTCTCTTCTTTCTTAGTTCCTCTTCAATCTCATCCAATTGCTCTTCGAAGGTCAAATCAGTCTCCTTCGTGTACTTCTTTCTCCTTCTAATATCCTCAACATTTCCCTCGGTCTCTGTTGCTCTTCTTTCCTCAAGAAGGATCAAAGTCTTGATATTGCTGAATCGATATTTCAGATTCGTTGAGCCTGGATCTTAGGATTCATCATTTTCAGATCTGAGAATTCAAAATTAAAGACGGGTGGAAGTGTGTGAATCGAAGAACAAGGAGGTGTGTGTAACGTATAATGCTATGATTTCATTGATGTTGAATAACAAATTACAATGAAGAAACATATACAAAGATGGATGTGCATTAAACCCACCTAAAGGAGAGAAATTCTCCTTGGGTGGTGATTTACACCATGAAAAACACACACTTAAGAACTACCAGCCACTCACCCACTTTGCAAAAACCACCCATTACAAAGTAGCACTAGTGGTTCTATTTATAATGTTTTTACATCATGACCTAATTTTGACTTTTCTTGTGGTCTTGATGTTGACTTTGTCTTGTTGACTTTGTCTTGTGTTTGTTTTGTTCTGTTTATCAACTTGGTCTATGAACTTGTCTAATGAGATCTTCAGTTGGCTTTGATTGTGTTTTGGAAAGCTTTAGTTTATCAATTGTTGAACCCAACAGATATAGTTCCACCTTTCCTCTATGTACATGCACTCCAGTAGATATGTGATCTTTCCTGAAAAATCTTGCCTGGACGCAGCACAGTCAGTAAAGATCCTCGGGTTCATTGGAGTCAAATTCATCTTCGAGCTTAGGTAAGTTTGGCTTTAGATAATCTAGAATGATCTGAATGAATCTTGGATAAAGCAGCCACTTATCCTTTTTCAGAGCCATGATGTTCTCTAATAGGTAATCATGAATGATCTGGACTATGTTTGCCTTTTCACCTTTACAGAACATAATCATAGATGTGGACCATTTCAAATTTAGCCCATCTGATCCTTCCTTTCTATGATCCAAACAGCTAATGAAGGCGGGAGCTATAAACCTCCACTCCTTCGAGAGAAATGACTTCTTGATCTCCTTCCACTTCTCGAAGTCGGTTCCCTCATAACCAATCTTCTTAAAAGCTCTAATCACCTTAGAATCAGTCATCTCTACACTCTCCCCCATGTCATCCTCCAAACGCAGGGCCTTAGCCACTATCTCGGCTGAGATCTCAAACAGCTCTCCCTGAATTGACGCTTTGATAAACTTCTGCTTGGCTTCATACTCAGTAGTTCTCCAGAATTCTCTGATATGTTTCTCATCTATAATGGGAGAGTGAGAAATGGCATGGTAGATTGGAAATCTCTTCAGCCAATCAATGGCATCTCTATAGCCGGCAAACTTTGGATCTCTATCGTTTAGGTACGCCACCACGTTTGATCTGGGATCAAACTTCAAACTCGCCATTGTGGCTCCAAGTGAAACCGAGAATTCGTTAGATCACAAGAGATTACAAAACATTTAAAATTTTATAATTTTAATTGATATTATCTATTTAAAATTTATTATTATCATAAATTAAATAAATTAATTAATAACATAATTTTTTTTAAATTAGTTTCGCATATAATTTCGCAAGAAGAAACTATTGTTTCGCACAGAAGAATATAGATTCGCAAGAACCAACGAAACTGAAGAGAGTACACGTGAGAAACTATAGTTTCGCAGCCAAGGCTCAATAGATTCTCTTGGAGTGAGAAACTATAGTTTCGCAACGGGAAAATATTGTTTGCAAAGAGAAACTGTAGTTTCGCATTGGGAGTTATAGTTTCGCATGGACTCCAAAACTATAGATTCGCAAGATCCGAGCAAAACTATTCAGTGCACACGGGCAGCATGACTAGATAGTTTCGCACAGATCAGTGAACTTTCGCTCAATTTCGCACCAAGACACCTTAGTTTCGCACATGGAATGTGCGAAACCCAAAAGTCACCGAAATACTTTTTGCTTAAAAACGCAAACAAAACACATCCGAAGGTTCGAAACTAGTTCAGAAACGAGATTTACCGGTTGGTTTAGCACAAAAACACTTCAAAAATCGATTTTGAATCCCTGGCTAAAGGCGGTTCGTTTTTTCAAATACAATGGGGAATTTCACAGATGGCGAAAGAAATGACGAAACTGGTATTTATACACCATAGTTTCGCATGTGCTGGAACTATAGTTTCACATGGAGAAACAATAGTTTCGCGCAGCCAACGAAACTATAGTTTCGCTCGCAGAACCAGGTCAGCGAAATTGTACTTTCGCATAGTGAAATAATAGTTTCGCATAGCAAAATAACAATTTCGCAATAACCAATTTTTTAATGTAAAAGGAAGACTTCTCAACCCACGAGACTTGACAAAAAAATTTGAAAAAATAAAGCACAGAGGCAAGGATATTGGACACACTTTTGCAAGAAATCGTCTAGAGAGTTGACGATTGACGGGATCGCCAATATGCTTGTCCATTTAAACCCATGTCGTATCCTTTTCAACGAAGACTTGTAACACAATTTTATCATGTTTTGGGTTCGATTAAGAACGCTCAAGAAACTTGGTTCCCACAGTTATTCGGCAAAGAACTCATCTCGTCATCATGATTTATAGAGTTTAATCATTGATTCTGCTTGAAATTTTCTGGAATGGACACAAAATGGATCATATGATATACATAAGGATGGATGAAGGGTGGATGATCAGAGCCCCAGGTCTATACTCACGTATAGCAGTGAAGATAATCATTTAAGCAAAATAATGATAACTTCAGGTCTATACTCACGTATAACAGAGAAGATCATCATTTGAGCGTGTTGATGAGAGCTTCAGGTCTATACTCACATATAACAGAGAAGATCATCTCTCCAGGTCAATGCTTACGCATAGCAGAGGAATTGGACATGCAATTTATTCAGGGCTAAAGGATGGGGAAAATTTGGTAATACAAGATCAAACACAAAAATCAGCCACTCTCAACACAGATTTTAACGAGATTTGTAACTTTGTGCAAGCTGAGATGACATGGAGTAAGCCTTATTACTGAGGTTGATCTTTAGTTACGTCACACAGTCACCGTCTACTTTGTTTTAGGCCACCGGGCCTACCAACATATCCCAACACAACGCCTCTGACCTCCTTCAGATACTATCCAAGCTTCCTAAATCCTACACCAAAGAAAGATAAGATTATATACAGAACAATAGCAATAGAAAAGAAATATAAACGGTCCTAGTCTATTCTCCCTCGAAATTTCTATTAAAGTGTAACAAAAGAAATTTCCTTGTAAAAGGAGAAACACTTCGGGAAAGTGTGGGTGTTAAAACTTCTTATCATGTGTAATATAAAGAATAGATTTTTTTTTAAGAATAATTAAAATCAGAATACTTGTGAAATAGTTACAGATTGCAGCCAGAATTTTTTCTTAAAAAGAAATTAGACCCAACATGTTGATCAATTCATAAAACCGAGGTTTATCAAAGGTTTTTGTGAAAAGATCGGTCTTTTGACTTTTGGTATCAATGGGTATAATATCAATAAAAAAAATTTTTGAGCATCTCGGATTGCGTGAATTCTAGTTTCAATGTGCTTGGTACGAGTATGATGAATTGGATTTTTGGTAATTCCAACGGCCGCTTCATTGTCGCAGAAGAGCGGCGTGTGAAGAAAATTAATCCCATAATCCATCATTTGATGTTGAATCCACAGCACTTGAGAGCAACCTTGAAGCAGCAATATACTCAGCCTCCCCTGTTGATAGAGAAACTGTCATCTGCTTCTTGCTTTGCCATGAAACCAGGCAATCCTCGAGATATTGGCATCCACCTGTAACTAACTTTATATCAAGCTTACAACCACCAAAATCACTGTCAGAGTACGCATGAAGATCAAAGTCTCCTCCCTTCGGGTACCAGAGACCCAGACGGGGAGATCCTTTTAAGTAGCGAAAGATACGTTTAACAGCTTTCTCATGGGATTCTTTAGGATTGGCTTGATATCGAGCACAGTAACACATAGCAAATGTAATATCTGGACGAATTGCTGTGAGATACATTAGGGATCCAATCATAGAACGATATCGATGAGCATCAACTGGCTTTCCATTGTCATCAAGGGTGAAGCAAGTTTGTGCAGAAAAAGGAGTAAGCTCGGGAGAAGCATCATTCATGTTGTACTTCAATAGGATTTCCAGAATGTATTTCTCTTAATGAATGAGAATTCCATCTGGATTTCAAAGCGCTCTTTCATCACTTCTTCAAACTCTCTACACAACTTCTTATTCGTTGAGTCGAATATGATGTCGTCAACATATACCTGAACAATTAGCACATCTCCATTAACCTCCTTTTTAGACAAAGTCATGTCTATAGTTCCATGAGTGAAGCCTTTTTCGAGGAGATACTGTGTTAGGGTTTCGTACCAGATTCTAGGAGCTTGATGTAATCCATTCAAGGATTTATCCATTTTGTAGACTTTATCAGGAAAATCTGGATCTTTGAAACCGGTGGTTGGCAAACATAGATCTATTTGTCAATAGCTTCATACAGGAAGGCACATTTGACGTCCATATGAAAAACTTTGAAGTTTTTATGAGCAACATGAGCAAGGAAATCTGAATGGCTTCAATGCGGGCTACAGGGGCAAACACCTCTGTGTAATCAATCCCCTTCTCCTGAGCAAAGCCTTGAACAATCAGCCTTGATTTGTTTCTAATCACAACTCCACGATCATCTGGTTTGTTCTTGAATACCCACTTTGTACCAATTGGATACTTATTTGGAGGAAGATCAACTAGTTGCCACACTTTTAGTTTTCTAAACTGTTAAAGTTCTAACTGCATTGACTCAACCCAGCTTGGATCTTGAAGAACCATGGCGACATTTTTTGGAACAATTTGTGATAGAAAGCAAGAAAAGAGACATTCATTGATAAGCCCAGATTGGCTTCTAGTCCTGACACCATCAGATATGAACCAATGACATAAATATGTGGGTGGTCTTTTAGATTTTTATAGTTAGTGTTGAGGGTTGAGGAATTGGATGAAGTGGGTTGTGGGGAAGATGGTTGTGAGGTTGATGATGGTAAGGAGGATTGTTGATTAGAAATAGGACATTGTGGAATTTGTGATGGTGTTGAAGGGATTTGGTTCTCAGGTTCAGGTTGATGTTAAGGTAGGAATTCTGGTTGAAGGTGAGGTAGTAGTTCAGGTTGAGGTAGTGGTTCTGGTTGTGGTTGAGGTGGTGGTTGAACGGGAATGAAAGGTTGACCACTTGATGAAGGAACGTCATCGTCAGGGAAGGATGGCAGATTCATAGAATTAAAAACGGTGTTCGAATCATAGAACCAATCTGGATCAGAACCAACGTTGGAAACATTCGACTCTTGCCAATCAACATAGAAAGATTATTTCACTATTCGGGTCCGTTTGTTGTATACTCTGTAAGCCTTTTGAGTTGAAGAGTATCCGATAAAGTAACATTCATCTGACACTGCTCCAAACTTAGAATTTTGAGCTTAAGTATTTAACAACATGCATGAGCAGCCGAAAGGACGAAAGAAGTCAATCAACAGCTTACTGTTTAGAACATAGGAGGCACAGTTGACTGCTTTTGCCCAGAAAATAATAGGAAGTTTAGATTCTGTGAGCATAGTCTGGGCTGCTTCAATAAGAGTGCGATTCTTCCTTTCAGCAACACCATTCTGTTGAGGAGTTCGCGCTATGCTGAATTGTCTGAGGATTCCTTTGCCTACATAGAATGAATCAAATATCTGATTTCTAAACTCTGTCCTGTTGTCGCTTTGAATCGCCAAAACTTTCTTGTTTCTGATATTCTCAATTGTTAAAATTAGCTTCTGTAACACCTCTACTGTCTCCCCCTTATGTGCTAGGAAACGAACCCAAGAGTATCTTGAAAAATCATCTGTAACAACAAGACAATAAGATTTCTTAGCGACACTCTTCACACTTATTGGACCGAATAGATCACAATGTAATAAATCAAGAGGATTAGAAATAGAATTTTCTTGTTTAGGCTTGTGTGATTCCTTGTGCTGTTTACCTTTAGCACAAGATATACACTTTTCGATTACTAAAAAGTCTTTTTGAGGTAAACCTCTAATAAAATTATTTTTAACCAATTTGTTAATGTTCTTAAAATTCACATGGCCTAAACGTCTTGCTAGAGAAATGACTCAAAGGGAGAAGCTTTTGACAAGAGATAGGTCATGGTGGAGGTTGATTCTTTGGAGTTCATATCAAGCAGATATGTGCCATTTTTCCTTGGAGCTCACATGATTATCAAATCATCTGAAACTGAAAATTCAGGCTTAAGAAACAAACGTTCATTAGATTTAAAAAGCACAGGAATATTCTTGTCACAAATTTGTGACACGCTCAGAAGATTGAATGCCAATTCAGGCACGAATTTACCTTTTCCGAGGTTAAAGAACCATTGGATACCTCACCTTGACCTATCATTTTACCTCCCTTTTTATCACCCGCGAAAGCAACATATCCTCCATTGATTATTTGATAATTGGTAAGAAGGTCCTTCAAGCCGGTCATATGCCTGGAACATCCACTATCTATGTGCCACGTGCTGTTGATAGTCCTTCTCGAATGTTCCTGAAAAAGAATTAAAGAAAATCATTTAGATACGGGGACCCAAACCTTAACAGGCTTGGTTCTGGGGGAATATGAATTTGTACAAAAGAAACTATCAACAAAAATTTTTATTCAATTTCCTAAAGAGCGATTATCTACATTTCTATTACAACCTCTTGACAATGCTTGACATTGTGATCATCTTTTCCACAGTTAAAACAATGAGATTTTAGGCCTTTTCTTTTATCTTTTTGAATTGGAATGTTATCCATAATAATCTCTTCCTCACACTCAGACATAAGAGAGTCACAATCACTGTAAGTGACGTGCACTTCCTGTGATTTGTTTACTGAGTCAAATGATCTGTCATGATTTGTGGATTCTTTTGTCTCTGAAATTTTACAATCATGTGAGGATGTTGTTTCACTTGGAGTAGTGATCCGAATGGGAGTGAATGTGGGAATAGGAAGAGAAATGAATTTTTCAAAACAATTTGATTTTGAAGAATGTTTATCGTCTTTACTGAGAATACCAACTTTTTCATTAATGCTTAAAACATCAATTTCATTTGATTCAGACATTGTGGAATGAGAACAACTGGAATGAAAACTATCAAAACTACAATCTATGCTATTAGAACTATTGTCTACAAAAGACTTTTTGGAATCTGAAGAACTAGAACCACTACAGCCAAGACCTCTACTTCCTCCATGACCTCTACTTCCTCCATAATCATAATCTTCCCGAACCTCTTTATGATTCACACCTTCTAAACCTGCAAACAGACTGTTAGTATCCTTTTTAATTAAATCATTTGTAGGATGAGGTGTAGGCATTGGAGAATAGCAAAAGGTGCTAGGCGGTGGGTAAACATGAATGGTTTCACCACAACCCAACCCTGTCTTAATTCTAGCTCTTTTTTGTTTGCTATAGAGTTCCTCTAGCTTCATTCTAGAAATAGTCCATTTATCAAGTTTTATTTTAAGCTTAGTGATCTCGAATTCAGCTAAAGTTACCCTTTCTGTCAAAGCATTTACTTCCACGTTTCTTTCGAAAAGAGTTCTTCTTAAGTGATCATTTTCTTTTAAAGCTTCATTTAATTTTACAAAAAAAAATTCTTCATTCTTTTTAAGTTCTTCATTTACCCTTTTTTGTTCCCCACCATTTTCTTTTAATATGTTATTCACTTTATAAATTCTAAACAGATGAAGTTTACAAACAGATAAACACATGTCTTGAACTACCTCATATGGAATGCAGCTAGGGCTTTCTCACAATTGCACACCCTTGATTCCACCTTCAACTCTTCTTCTCTTACAACTTTTCCATAACCATTCTTCATACTTCCTTTTTCTTCACATTTCCTCTTCCTTTCTGCTTTATTCTTTACTGTCTTTGTAATCTCAGCTACCAGGGCATGATTGATCTCCTCTTCAGTTTCAGCTAACTCAACACTCCAATCGAAGTTAGTTAGCAGAGCAATTTCCTTCTTCTTCTTGTTTTCTTCCTTATACTCAATTGAGATAACCTGGTTAACTGCTGTTCCAGGTTCAGTCACGATGGGAGATGGACATTCTCTCTTGAAATGCCTGAGCTGTTTGCAGTTAAAGCACCTCAGCTTTGATTTATCAAATCCAACTTTTGTATTTTGGTTTCCAAAATTCATCCTTCCTGTTCTCTCCATGAATCTTCTTGCCCTTAAAGTGATCATAGCCATTTGCCATTGAGGATCAGCTTCCTCCAAATCATCAGGATCCACCTGATACATGTCTTCTATAGTCATTCCTCTTCCTTTTAGTTCACCAGCCACCAAAGCTTCATAACTATGTACGAAGAGACCAAATAAAGCGATGCTTTATGAAGAAACCTGTGGAAGACTTGACGATTTTGATGTAGATCCACTGCCTGTAGTCTTGTCGGAAGTGCCTGTCATACCACCATAAGCTGAAACATGCTTTGATGAATCTGAGGTAGATGAAATAAGAGCAGCATTCTATGAGTAAGCTTGGGATGGAAGCATTGCCTGATTGTATTCTCGTCATTTCAGGTCTAACTTAAAGGACTTCAACTTATTGATAATATCCATTAGTTTGTAATCCAGAAATCCCCTCTCTTGCCTCAACATCCTCACTTGCAGACTCCACTGTGGTGAAAGAGAATCTAGCAGCTTCGTGACTTGCTTATTGTTTGATAGCTTCTCATCATACTTCTTCAGTGTGCTTGTAACAGACAGAAAACGATTTGTGAGATCAGTGAGACTCTCATTTTTGTGTCCAATAAAAGAATTGAACTCTTTTTTAGCTTGGGCAGCTTTATCCTTGACCAATTCATCATTACCATCATAGAACTCGCACAATGCATCATACAAAGCCTTTGCACTTTTATATTCACCAAATCTGTTGTAGATTTCTATTGATAGGCACAAGGTTAGAGCACCGAATGCCTTTTGATCCCGATCAATCAGCTTGATGTCTCTCTCAGAGTATTTTGTCGGATCTGCAATCTGAATGGTCACATTGTCTTCCACTGAAACAGGCACATGTGATCGGTGTACAGGAAGAAAGCTTTTAAACACCTTTTTCAATCATCAAAGTTGTCATCGTTGATTAGCTTAGGAGGTCTGTTAGGTGTCACACTCTCAAGATCAGCAAGAGTAAGACTTGTTGCCATTGAAATTTTGATTAAGTCAAAGAATCAGTAGTTTCGCACACAAGAGGCTAGTTTCACACAAAAAACAGTAGTTTCGCAGGAGCTAATTTCGCATGCAGAACTTAGTTTCATGTAATTAATTTTTGTAATTTAAACACAGTGACCTTTCATGTAATTAATTCTTGTAATTTTTAAAAGTTAGGGACTAAATAAACTAGTATTTACTCTGCTGCCCTGCACTTGATCACAGTGATTCTCATACCTTGTGCTGCAAGGCAATGTTAATTGACACTGTTACCATCAAAGCGACCCACCAGTCACTCTGTTCACGGGGAATGAATGTAAACCAATTGTTGACAGAAATGATTTGATTAGCTTGGGAAGGTGGCTTGCTTCTCTTCTCCTCTACCCTTGGTACAGAGCTTCCATTTCGAGAACCTTTCATCCCTAACTACAAAGACCACCCGTATAATTAACTCTAATTAACATGTCACTTTTTAATCAAGATTAGTGGTAATGTAGCATTGAGAGAGCAGTAAGAAAACAAATTCTTAATGATACAGAAACACTTTCAATAATGTTGATGCCTGATTTCACTACCAGTTGAACCGAAGTAAAACTGCTTTATAAAAACAAAGTAAAAAGTTTGATATAAACTATAACAAAATAATATGAAGAAAACCCTTATTTTATAAAATAATATGAAGAAAACCCTTATTTTATAAAATAATATATCACTTGACTACCAATAAAATAATAGAGGACGTTAATTATAAATTAAGTTGAAGAAGAAGTATCGAAAGATGAGGTGGGTGGATTCACATGGGTAGTAATCTGACATTGACAGTTGCATCACATACTTCAATGAACCTTTGCTTCCAAACCATACTTATGGATGGCATGGTCCCTTTTTCATTTCTTATATGTTTTTTCTAATATTTTCATTTGAAAATTGAAATGTTTTATTGAATCCTCATTAAATATTTCTTTTACATATCCAACCGTTTTGTTATTGTTTATTCCAGTCAAAACCCTTCATTTTATACAGAAATATTAGCTATGGCCTATGAGGATTACGTCATCATCACTATATATACGATGTGTTAATTCAAAAACAATATGAAACAGAGTCTCGAATGTAATGTTTTTATGTCTGTTAGTATAGTCACTTAAGAGTTTTACGTTAAGACTTGATATCTCTTTAAACGATGAGGGTGTGAGTTCGTCGTTAAAATACGTAACTTTCTAACAATTCACAACTAAAACAATGGCTACATGTATTTTTTTATGGTTTTCCGCTTAGATTAGTTCTACTCTCAAGTCTTATATAATATATATACACACACAAATATGTAACACAAGTGAATAGTAAAAGTAAAAGCAAAAGCTAATTGTTGGCTTCTGAAAATGTTTCATGTGTTGATAGAATAACTAAATAAGAGAATATTGGGGACCAATGCTTCCTTTAATAAGAGTATCAGAAAATAGACGTTTGGCCAAATTTGTGTCCTTTTTCTCGTCAAAGCCGGTTACAAGTTTTTAACGTGTTTAACGACTCTAACGAGCCAAACTCAAACCTACAAATGAGTCAAACTTCGGTAAAAAATTATTCAAATTGGATTCGTTCAAGGCCAACTAGGAGAAAACCTCAATCTTGAGTTCGGATCAAGATTGCTAGACGAGCCTTGTTCCCTGTTTAATATATTCAAGAACTAGGTCATGCTCAAATTCATGAAACTATCAACCTGGTGAGTGGTGAGTCAAGGTCGAAATTAGGCTAGAGGTAGTAGAACACAGCTCAAGCCTTATGTCAACCATACACATTCACAACTGTTACATCTTATTGCCTGCTTTGATTTATAATCTATCCAAAAAGTTTAAGATTAATCCACTTCCAATAAACACGACAAAACGATTGAACTCCTTCGGTAATGATTTGTAAGCTCGTAAATCTAGTTGTGTGATCTACAAAAAAGGAGGTCAATGGCATGGTAAACATATGACCAGCAAAGTCAACAACCAAAGATATGTGGTCTAATCGTACAAAAATAAAATGTGAAGGAAAGATGTCTCTCCTCATATGGTTCAATGTTCAAATCCCAATGGTAAATAAAAAGTGCAGATTTAGTAGTAGTAGGATGATGATGTGTAAGTCATCCCTTCTAAAAAGAAAAACTTAACAAGTTGAGTTTTTGTCATACAACAACATTGTTATGGGCAGGATTCTTTAAGGTTTGCAACAGCCGAGTTTTTAAAATGTCATCATCCCAGCTAATACACGAAATGACAATCACAAAGGTATTACAGAACTATGTTGTGGCTGGTCGGGGTAAATTGACCAATTCCCAACGAAAATACATAGAAACCATCTCCAGTTATTCCGACTTTTGCTATGAATATGCAGATAAGGCGGTTAGCGGAAGTAAACAGACACCATAGGGATGTCAATGTCATTCTCCTCCTCATCTTCACAAGCCACCATCAGATCCAGGTGGCGGCGATACGGTGGAATCTCCATCTTCGCCACATCCTGAGCCAAATCCACCACCTTCTTATCCATCCGGTCTTTATGCCTAGGAAACATGTTGTTATACAACAAACAGCTTCCACACGAGATGCTATAAGCATCAAGTCCCTTATCAGCAAGCCATTTGATGAGCTCCCTTAATGTAGGGTTGCCCTTAATCGTCCATCTGTCCCACACGGTCCAGCTCATATCCTGGTGCTTGATGACTTTTGGTGGGACTGGCTCAGCCATGGAGAAAAGAGGGAGTGCCAGGTTGGCAAATGTGTTACGGTAGTCCTCCACTTTGTGGTCCCCGTCAATAACCTTGTAGAGCTCCAGACAGACCAAACCGGTGGCCATTGCAGTTGATGTGGCGATTGCAGGAATAATTCTTCCTGCTATGAATTTGGCTCTCAGTTTGTCAACTTCAGGGATGCTGTAATTTCTTGCTCTCATGTTGGCCAGTCCAGCTATGAAATCCATGTGGTAGTTGGTGTCATCATCCTGCAATAAACAAAGTGTGTTTTAGCATGAAGTATGCGTGCAAACATAATAGAGGTGGCAGGATAGGCGGGTCAACTCAAAACAGGCTCAGGTTGGAACGGTTATAAAGGGTCAAACCAGGACGGTTATGTCGGGCTAACCCCAAAACATCTTTTGTTCATTTAAAAACAGGTTGTGTTTTTAAGGAAATAAAAGTTTAGAAAAAAAACACAGAAATATAATGATAATAATAATCCAAATCTGAGCAAATACTTTTTAAAAGGTTGTATGCAATAAACCTATACTTTTGGCATCTGTAAACCTGCTGGAGATCAAACCCAACCCAAATTGATTTATAAGTAAATAGGCCAAAACTGACACCTACAAAGAAATAAGTAAAAACAAGTGTGAACCTTCTCAAATTGAATAGGTTTCATGACAAAACCAGAAGGAAGAGTCTTTCTGCGTTGTTCTAGCTTCTTGATTAGTTCATCAATAACTGCAGCATCATCTATAGATGCAGAAGATAAGCTGGTAGCATTCTCATCAGTCTCTATTTTGACACCCTGTTTTGGTTGAAAGTCAGGAACAATAACTTTGTCAACAGCCTCAGCCAGTTTCTTAGGATTTTTTGCCCAATCAGGAATTGGGATGCCAAATGTTTCAGCCCGAAGAATTGAGCCCGCCAACACAAAGTTAAGGTGGCTCAGGTCAGAAACAGAGAACTCCAGTGGACGTGGGAAACGCTTCGGGGCTGACCAAAATGGAGCTCCGTTACTGGTCACTGCATCTTCTGGGAATGTATAAATCAGTTGCTTCATACGGTTAGAGAAGTAATCTTCAAACCTAGAAATAGATTTATAAAAGTGAAATAAAGATAAGAAAACAAGCATTATACAGTATGAACAGCATATGGATCTGAATATAAGAGCACAAGAAATATACACTCGAGATAGCAGGTCGGGTGGGTTGGCTTACAGGTCAAAATGAGTTGAGTTGAGACATAATATTTTCAGTACAGGTGTTTGAAACACTCAATTGTACACTCGTAAAAAAATGTAAATTGTTAACGAAGTTAATTATAGAAAACAATATTATTACAGTAACATAGAGGTCTATGAATAAAAAGATTTAGAAGGTTGTAGACTTTTAGTGCTTGGCAAATGACGATTTGCAACCCATTCCTCCTTTCCCTAAAGGAAGATTCAATTAGATATTAGAATATCCTTATATACCCGAATCAACCCACTACAGGCCAAAGTTGCTACCTCTTACACACACTTTATTTCTATCATGTTTGTGTGTTTGCATGACATAAAAATATATAATGCAAGAAAAGAAAAAAAAAACAAAGTGAACAAGGGTACTACTTTAGACGAGCCCAAGTGATGCAATCTTGGAATGTTTCACATCTTTCCCTGTCAAGACACTCAAGAACCCGCTCTAAGTTATCCCGAGCCTGAGCATCACCAGCGTTTCTCATTGCAGTTGTATATTCACTGGGGTTTGAGAGATAGGCGTTGACTTCTGATGGGGTTTTCTCAAGTAACCCTTCAAACTCTGACCGTGCCCAAGTCAAACAATGGTCAATGTTATGTGGGAACGAATGCACAGTACACATGGGTGCTTGCTTCTCTGGTGGGTCCCTAGAGGCACCATAGTTTTCAGTCAAATGAGGAATAACCGTCTGAGTGTTGCATTTAGCACCTAGTGTACCAGACTCAAGAAGTGGCTTCTGGAAATATAAGCATCTTTGATCAACATAGAGTCTTGCATTGACATTATCTAAAGCATTAATGACAACATTCAAATTCTCCCAGAAAGTATCATCAAATACGTTTTCGGTCTCTGGGCCCACACGGTTTTGTAAAGCTTCGATCTGAAGATGAGGGTTGATCAATGCAGCTGCAGATGCAGCAACAGTGGATTTGGCCTGCCCAATATTCCAGTCACGAAACAAAAATTGCCTGCTAAGATTGCTTTTTTCAATCACATCATCATCAGTGACTGTTAATTTCCCATGAGGGCCACACGAAACACCCATTAAAGCTAAATTTTTCAAAAACTCGCATCCCAATGCACCAGATCCTACAACGAAAGACCGAGTGTTTTCCAATTTTTTCTGGAACTTAGCCCCAAATACTGAAATCTGGGCATCATAACGGGTGTTCAAAGGTTTGTAGTCGCTGGGTTCCAGTGGCTCCGTAGGAAGTGACTCAACCGAATCAAAATAAAAGAACTGTAAAACATAATGAAAAATAATCAGACCAACTAAGGAATAGTGTACACTAGGGGTGGCATTTTTTACCCATTTATTAATGGATGTGTTGATATGGGCTGTATTTTATCTCAATTGTGTCAAATAGTACAAATGGATTGAACGTCACCCAGAGTCTATTTCAGTGCATACAACCTCTTAAATCATTTTATTAGAAGTTTTTAGTTTACTAGTGTAATAAAATTGTATCAAAATTTTACAAAGAAGACAAAAAAGTGTTTACAGAAAGAACAATTCCCACCTAGCCCAATGCCAACTCTAGTGTAGAACATAGAAAATATCTCAACAAGCTGAACTGAGAGAGCAGCGCATGTGTTTAAATAGGCAAATAACATGTCAATACTAACCTGAAGAAGTGGATGAAACTTTCCAGAACATGCCTTGACAACTTCTTGACCAACTATGCCACCAAACATGGCAGCCATGGGATTAAGCACAGCTCGGGCCCCATAAGCAAAATAACGCAAAATTTTTGGATTTAAATCATCTAATTTTCCATCACCCAAGCTCTCATTCATGGTGGTGGCAATAGAAATCAACTTCTGTGCATCATCATCTGAACCAGCTACAGGGAACCGCCCGAATTCACACATGAACTTATCAAGTGCTTGGAACGCTAGATGCAAAAGAGGAGGGCGATCAAATTTAGAGAAATCACTGAATAGAAACTCACCCGGAGTTTTAAGAGTTTCTTTTAAAGGCTTAAAATTCAAGACCTTTGACTGTTTGACTTGAGTCACTATACCACCTTTGACATAGGTGCCAAATTTGGTGGTGTCTTCTTCAAGAAAGAAGGAATATGGTCTGCAGTTTTTGACCTTTCTTGGTTTTCCATCATTAAGTTCTGTCATCCCATGAATTTCAGAAAATATGACAAGATCACCATCTTGGAACTCCAACCTTTCATCATCAACACAAGTTACAAGTGCAGGGTTATCGTTGCTAATGGATGCAATGATGCCAGTATGTGGTTCCTCCCCATCAACATCAATTACAGTAAACTCGGGACCGAAGTCACAGAAAATGTTACCAAAAAGTCCTCTGACTTCAGTCTTGATGAAAGCAATAGGAGGTTGATGGTTGTGGCAATAATCATCAAACTCGATAGCTTTTTCTAAGTTGATGTCTGTAAAGACCACAGCCTGTAACATCATATAATAAATCGTCAGAAAACTGTGCATATATGCAATAAATCTTATTGCCAGAACAGCAGGATTCTCAGTCCTCTGTTGAAAATCTGTACAATTACTTTGTTGTTTTAAGTGATTGCATAATAAGTTAGTTATTTTAGATCCTCTTAAACTAGCTGTATACATCTAGGCTTCCAGTTATAGGATTTGTTTTGGTAGTTCACAACTTTGGATTCCATGAGTGTCATGAATTTAGTAGGAAAGGGCTATCTTGTAAAAAAGCAAGTTAAGAGGCTAAATGTGAAAACTGAAGCTACAATAAATATTAGTGAATTTAGTGTTTGTTTTTAATTTGCAAGGCAGTAAAGAAAGAAAGTGTTCTAGAAAGAGAGTTGAAAAGCTGTGATTCAAGCTTGAATACAAACATGAAATTGTGGAGCTTGAAAGAGTATAATAACATTTATGAAAGAAGTATGGCCCAGTTGAAGTTTATCAAGTGTTCTTGAGGTAAGTTCTATATTTAAGCTTTATGTTTTTACGTTGTGGCTCAATGCGAGATAAGAATGAGAAAAAAAATTGCTAGTAACGAAAAGAGATGTAGAATAATTATTTATCATACTCAATTAATAGAAAAACAAAAGAGTAAGTAAGATTAAAGTGAAGCATTGTTAGGTTAGTGTTCTAGAAAGAATAAGCATTCAATAGTGGTCTGGCCATGGGTTTGCAATTAGATCTTGCTAAAGTCAAGCCATTATGTTGGTTTAGGTCTCTAGATATGTTTATATGAACTGTGTTAACTAATTGTAAGAAATTTGACAGATGAGGCTAAACTCAGACAAAACTGAAGATTGTGGTTATCCAACTTTTTGTTCAAAACTGGAGATATACTTTTGATGTGAAGTTGTGAACATTTGGTGTATGTTGTGCAAGAGAATTGTAGTTTTCACTAAGCGTTTATCACTTACCCCACTTGTTCTACCATTTTACAAATGAGATGGACAAATGGTAGCAGGCGAAACGTCAAGGACATGGAAAAGATGTAGAGAATAGTTGTGACAATAGATTGAAGAAAGAATATACCAATGAGTAGAGAACTACGAGAATGCAAAAACACTTATAAGTAGGCATGAGAAATAATCACATGTGGTGGGGGAGTAAAAGAGTGGTGGTTAGAAATTGCTATCTGTAATCATCATAGCAAGTCCGGGAGATGACTAAATAATTACAATTGTCTAACTTTCCCTATTATTTAATAATTAGAAAAAAAAGAAGTTTTTTCTCATTCTACTTGTTTTAAATGGTACTTAGGTCCATTTATTTTAGATGGTTTGTATTAGGATCTTGAATTTTTGTTCCTTGGTGGGGATGGTGTAAGACCAAGATAATTATCTTAAAGGTTGATGCTAACAAAAGATCTCTAAGCATGTAATGAAGTACAAAGAAGGAAGTACTTCGGAAGATTTGACTACGTACAAGGAAAATAACTAAGTGTCAAATCTTCCGAAGCCAAATACAGAAATCTGCCGAAGCCAAAGTGAAGTCTTTCAAATCTTATAGACAAAGTCTTACGAATCTTAAAGACTAAACTCTTCCGAATACTAAGAATACATGTGTTTCTTCCGAAGTCTGAAATCTCAAAAGAAACATACTCTGACATACTTTTGACAAAAGCAGAAGACCTCTCCGCTGTCAGCTCTGAATACTCACCAACTTATACAAGTTGGTGATTACCTTTTTACTTTTGTCAACTGTACAATATAGTCTTTTTTCAGTAACTTCCTTCTTTAATATTTTTATCCTTATTGTATTACAATAAGATGTGAACTACGGCCTGTCATAGTCACAAAAGGCAATCTGTCTTTTGATTCTACATTGATCTTGTTGTCTAGATTAGTGTCCAACTGGCCTTCAAAGTATGGTCCGCTGTTGGTTGTAGTATAAAGTATCTCATGTATCAGTCTAATGACTAAGAAGAAGAAGCTTTGCAATACTTGTAAACACTTGATAGCAATATACATTATTTTTGAAAACATATCTTTCTGTTCTTGAGTGTTCTTACTTGTTGTTCATTGTTTCACTGCATGGTTCCCTATTTGATCTACTAAGTGTGTTTAGTTGATAAGTCTCCAACTATGAAACTGTTGTTTGAACCAGAACCAGTCCTGCAATTGTTATCAAAGCTTTTCAAGCTCTTGATTGCAAGATCTCACCATCTTGAATCACTCTTCAGTTTCACATTCACTTACTTGCTCAAATGGTAGCTCTTTCTAAAGCTGATATGGAAACCGACACAATGACCAAGTCTCCACTGATAACTCCTAATGATTTTGACACTTAGTGCATGACAATGGAAGGCTTCACCAAGTCTCAAAATAGCAGGATGTGAAGACCTGTAATCTATGGACCTCACATCCCAGAGAATGCTCTAACAACTGCTGAGGGTAGGATGATATCCAAAGAAGTTGCTGATTATTCTGAAGAATACTGGAAGAAAATAGACATTGATTAGAAAGACATGATCGCTATTCAAACTGCTCTTTCCAACTCCATCTAGAGAGGCTTCAAGAAGTGCAAGAGTGCAAAAAAACTCTGGGATGCACTGAAGCTGATGTATGAAGGATTTGAGTAAGCTAAGGAGAATAAGAAAGACATAATTAAACAGCAGTTTGAAAACTTCACCTACAAGACATGTGAAACTATGACTTAACAATACTTCAGGTATGTTGAGATTGTAGACACTTTAATGGATGTTAGAGTCACACTTGAGAAAAGGGATATAGTGAGGAATTTCATGTTCTCTCTTCCTAGAGAATGGACACACTACTGTGTGGCCATCAACAGAACTGAGAACCTCTCTATCCTCATTTTCACTGAGTTGTATGGTATCCTGAGCGGTTACCAAATAAAGATGAACAAGCAAAATCCTTCTTCCAGCTCATCCAGCACCCAAAAGAGTTCAGTCGTTCATGTGGTTGGAAGGGACAGCAGAGAATAATAGCATCATCTCATCTGCTACCCTGACAACTCATCGAAAGGTTTTTTCATCACATTCCCGAAGACATCTAAGGAGAGCGATACTCAAGGAAGTCCATTCCAAAAGTCCAGTTTTTCTCAGACCTTTGTGTTTTAAGATGAAAGTTCTGGCAACTTTCTTTTCACACTTGAAAACCTAGACTGCATCCATTCAGATGATTTGGGGTACATGGAAATAGTCCACCAGATGGCTCTTCTCACTTACAGAACCAAAAAGTTCTACAAGAGCACAGCGAGAAAGTTTCCAAACAATGTGTCCAATGGAAAGATTGGGCTGGACAAGAGCAAAGTAAAGTCTTACAACTGTAACCAAATGGGCCACTTTGCTTGGGAGTGTAAGGCACCAAGAACAAATGGTGGCCATACACAGTCCAAGCCAAACTACATTGAGACAGCTCCAAGAGCTGATAAGCCCAACCAACCAAAGTAGCAAACTGCAGTTGCTGTTGAAAAAGGAGGCTTTCATTGGAGCTTTCAGGTAGAAGATGTCTCCCCAAACCAAGTCCTAATGACAGATCATGATAAATTAAAGGTAGTGGAACATCCATGGTTTTAAAAAACGATTGAGGCGTGCGCCTCGAGGCTTTGACTATTTTTATTATATTTGATTGCCTAATTATTAACTTATCAATTCCAAAAATAAATTCTGGACAGATCCAGCTTTCTGACCCATGAAGCATTTGATCAACTTTAACCCGTGAACATTTTAACCCATAAAGATGATTAGAACCATCATTCATCCCCCTAATCATGGTTTGTGCACTTCATTGTTCATAGCAACGTTGGTTTGTCATCCATATATTGTGCTAAGTTAGCCTCCTCCTTTTTCTCCCACTTTGGACATGTCCAAGCTCACCACACTAGTAGCATCTAACGTGGCTTTTATTCCGTTGGAACCATTCACCACCTTGACCTTTTCCGGGACCTCGACCTCTTTTTCGGCCACTCCCAAAGTCATCCTGGTTTGACCTTCCATAACCACATTCACACATCCGTGCTTTTTGTCTTTCTCCCTTTTAGAAAACATTAACCTCCCTATTTTTTTTTCTTTGTTAAGTCATTTAATACCTTCTTCATAGGCCCTCAACCTTTCAATAGCTTCATCAAACGACAACTTGTCCAAATCAAAGCATTGCTCTATTGAGGCTACTGAAGAAATGACTTGGGCTCATAGCATTAAGCAACCGTCTCACCAAAACCTTCTCTTCAATGTCTGATCGAGACTCCTTGCTTTTGAGGCTAGCCCACTCAGTTTGCTTGCAAAAACATCTACCAAGTCATATTCCTTCATGTGCAAGCTTTCGATTTCCTTCCTCAATGTTAAAAGCCTAGCCGTTCTTACTCGATCCACCCCCTAAAAAACTTGTTTTCAGCCCTTCCCAAACTTGTTTTGCATCTGCATGAGATGCCATTTGTAAAACAAGCTCTTCCGGAATGGCTTGAAACAAGAAGGCAAGAGCCATCTTGGACTATTTTGGATCAACATCAGTACCTCTTGGTGGTTCTATGTCCTCCCATATTTCATCTGCATCCATAATGGCCTTCACTTTAATTGCCCACACCGAATAATTTGTAGATGTCAAAATCGAACACTGATAGGACATCGAACCTCCTTCCTTTGCTAGTATCATTGCCATTTTTTCTGTTTTGGACAGCCCCAACCCTTGTAGATCAAACCGTACTCCAACAGCCTTCTTCCACCAACCAAGAAAACAAAGCCACCTGCTTTTGTTGTTTTCTTTCACCCGCCAAACAAGACTGGATCCAAAGATTTCTTCATGTCTGTTTTTTCTGCACTTCTGGTCGGAATTCCATGCCAAAAGAACAAGCCTAACCTGGCTGTTCTATTATTATCCCAGACAACAAAGAAGAACATAGTATCTAATTAATGGGATTAGGGCTAAGATTTAGTTCTGATCAGATGCTGGTCGAAATCGAATCAAGTTGTTGTTCCACTATTCAACATTTGGTGTAGTGACTTGTCTTTCCCTGTCACAGGTTTTCGATCTCGCACCGATCGGATACTCAATTGTTAGACAATTGGCACAATAACAATTGGTAAAAACACACTCACATAATTTTATTAAGTACAACAAAGGAAATACTTTTGGTACACTTTGCATCTTATTCCTGCCATCTATTTATAAGAAAAAAATAACTCTTAATCATAAAAGAGAATCATAATTAATAGGTTAAATCAAGCATTGCTTGATTTATGCTTTGACAGCTTTTATTATATTTGATTGCCTAATTATTAACTTATCAATTCCAAAAATAAATTCTGGATAGATCCAGCCTTCTGACCCATGACACATTTGATCAACTTTTGACTCGTGAACATTTTAACCCACAAACATGATTAGAACCATCACCTTCAAATATTAAATTTGAACAAAATTGATAATTTTTTAAAACAACTTAGAACCGAATAACTATTATTTCACATGCATGTAGTATTGTGGTTGTGAATGGCGAATGAGCATCGGTGTTGTTCGATGGGTTCACATAGGATTTTGGGTTTGACGAATTTAAGGGTCCGACGTTCATGACAAAATAATGATGCTTAATGGGTCGCTTGGGAGCATGACGGAGATGATTGATGGTTGAGGACATATATACTCATCAAGGTAAAAGGAGGGAGTTTGTCTATTAACTTTGGCTTTAACGAATAATAATATTTTTTTTTAATAAACTTTTGTACATAATTCTAATGCATATTCGATTACTTTAACCCACTTGATAGTAATTTCCTTGATGAAGGTTTATAATTTAAAATGTTAAAAATATATAGATTAAATCGATTTATCTAGGTGGGTTTACTTAAATCTTGGCTTCAATTTCTCAACCCTGAATTTGTCTCCTCAAAATTGATTTTTGGCTGCCTCGCCTCAAGGCGCACGCCTCAAAAGTTTTTTTAAACTATGCTCTAAGTTAAAACCTTTAAGTGTTATTAAGACCCAACAACTAAAATATCACATGCATGTGAACTAATTGTTATTTGATAACATTTTTGAAAATTTTATGATTTTGTTTAACTTTAACATGTATAGGGACTTTAATGTTCCAAAAACTGTCGACTGCCTTTAGTGGGGAAAAATAGAAAGTAAGTTTGTTTTTTGTATGCAAAAAATTATTGAGGGAATTGTATGAGAAAAATCAGAAACTATGTTGGTTTTTACGGTATTTGCCCTTTAACCTTTTCTGTATACAGTACTACTCAGATCAACACAAGTCATGAATAATTATTTGCATTTCATTTTGTAGTTCATCTCATGGATTCCCAAATCAGACAGAATATGTTATTAAAAGCAGAGTTCCGGCATAGAAATATGCTACAACATAAAATCATATGGTAATAGGCAATTTTTGTGGCATAGCGAAAAATGATAAAATATTTAGGGCCATCAGACGCGACCTAGGTCACCCTAAACCTAGATCAAGACCTGACAAGTTGACAGGCCTAATTCCTACGGGTACAAGAGCCACTCATCTCCCATTGGACTTCAAGGTTTTGAATTATAAGAGTACCATGGATATATTTTAATATTTTAGCATCATACATAAGCACTATATATAATCTTGCCCCCTAGATAGCTAAAGGCTCAAGGAGCAAAGGGTGAGCTTGAAGCCTAGGCACAAGACACTTTACAGGCAAGCACCTGAGACAAGCAAGACACTGAGTATAAACAGACCTTTTTTAACTTTTAGATCTGTTTTCGATTGGTTTAGACTAGTTCACCCTAGTTTTTGGCTTCTTAGAATGCTTTTTTGTTGGTTCAGATTGTTTGAAACTACTTATGGCCGGTTCAGAGAGGTTTTTGCAGTTGTCTCCCTGTTTAGTGCGCCTTGCTGCACTCAAGAAAGTTTCTGTGAGCCTCGCCCGGGCTGCCTTTAACTACATTGCTTGCCTCTAAAACTTTAGTGTGTGTTATTCTTTAACCCATGAATGTGTTAGAAGTAAAAACAAAGAGAATACAAGGGGTATAAACAAATGACTTTTGGGGCTATTTTTTCCAATCTACATATCAATCAATGTTATATTCATGGAAAAAGAGACATCTCGGGGGTGAACTCGACTAAGATAAGGAAGGCACTCAAAACCACAGGACCTAATGCTGTGCTTTAAGGTCATATTTTATTCATTAGAATATAAAAATCATCTTTGTATTTGGCTAACGATTCAATCTATGAGCTCGTCTTTTGAATCTTATTCTCAATACTAAAACTGAAAATTTTAGTAAAACTAGTAGACCTTGTGCAGAAATGAAATCAACATCAGCAAAATATGATTTAACAGATAGGCCTTTCTTTCCTATTATAGGTTGACATTCCTCATAACCTCATCAGTAATCATCTAATCTATCCAAACGCATTGAAGTAATGTTATGAGTGCTAACGAACATAGCCATCATATCCCTATTGACATTCACAAATAGCCTTTGGCTAATAAGATGTGAATATATCAAGGTCCCAAACTTTTTTTCCCCCTTATCAATTATTATCTTTACTTCCGTAAATAAATGACATGCTAAACAATTACGTATCTTTTTCAAGTTGAATAATCCATAATCCTGAAGCAAGGCACCTTTCCTTTAGCTTTCAGTTGCCAGCAAACACTTGCAATCTTATGCAAATACATGTCATACATTATGGCATGTCTCGAGACGTGATATTATAAAAATAAAAAAACTTCTGTAGAATGTAAGCAGATATCAAACAAACTAAATGTAGCAAAATCTAGTTCAAAAGTTCATATGTGTCTTAATGTCATGATATAAAAATGGAATTTTTAATTGAGGAAGTGTATTATGGCAGGCCTCAAGTAATTATTGGATATTATAAAGCAACACACTTAGTTAGTGCTATCATTACGCAAAAACCAATAACAAATATTAAATGCATGAAATTCCGAAGAAATCCATTAATGGTAAAGTCACAAAATTATATGACTTCATTGAATATATCAACACATAAAATTATCATCTGCAAGACTAAATATAAGTTTCCACAATTTGTTCAATTGAACCATGTGACTTATAAGAAGAATAACTACATTATGTGCATAAGTGAAGTAAATGGGTGTACCTGATAGTTAGAAAGTTGTTCTTTGGTCAACTTTGTAGTCAAGGTAGAGACCAGCACAGCGTTGTTGAGCTCCTGCAGCTTCTGGGCAGAGGCTAGGGCTCTATTCTTGCCTACGTCATTTTCAGAGAAGATAAAATTGCTGGACAAATCCCACAGTTCCACCAACCCTTCATCATGCAATGTCACAGACTTTACCCCAGCAAGTATAAGATTTTTTGCTGCAACAAATGTTAAAATAAATAAATAAATAAATAAGCCATCACAAAAAGACAGCATAACTATGCATAACCAGTCTGCTGGATTCTAGATCCAAGCAAGATAATCAAGTTATTTAACATCACACCCTAACATGCAAACATTTCTAGAAAAATGACAGCTAATATTAGTGTTCTAATAACATAACATGTAATACAATTTAAAGCACTAGCTAAACCCCATAATAGCATCAGTACCTCATGTAATCATAAAGAGAGGCTGTAATAATAATCTTCATGACATCAAACAAATTGGTGGTATACACATGCAAAAGATAAGCCCATTACTCTAGTAGCAGAATATCTTGCAGTTCATGAAATACAAAAGGTTAAACAAGACCTCTTAAGCTAATTGCAATCAGAGAATCAAAAGCCCGAAACACGCTTCATCATTCATACTAGACACACACACACAAGCAAATACTGGCTCAAACGGAGACCCCTAACAAAAAGTGAACATTACTATATATAAAAAGATTTCAGCTTGTTTACCTATTTCAGCACCAAGTCCTTGCATCCCAGAAATCAGCACATTAGACGCAAAGAGCCGCCTCATAGTCTCACGACCATACACAGCAAGCTGCCTGCTATGAAGATCTTCATCGATATCCTGCATATTCGCGTCTTCTAATCCCATATTCGTCACGGACGGTTCCACAACAGTACTACTGGCACTATTATTAGACTCCTCACCACCGCTACTCTTCTTCCCGTCACAATCACCTGTTCCGGCGGTGGTTGTTCTGGAGGCTATCGATGAACAAGAAGAGGTCAAACAACCGATCCGTGGCTTTTTACGCAAGTTATCAGTATTATTATCACTACCGCTATCCTCCTCACTCTTTACAACTTCAACAGGCCGTTTCTTAGGTAGCATATGGAGTAAAAAACTGCTGAAAGCGCCACAAAACCCCATGGAAACCAAAATCAACAAAACAAATAGAAAAACCTCGAGATCGGAGAACAAACACGCTAAAATTGCAACAACACACAGCAAACCAAACCCTAGGTATTTATGTTGCTTCGTCAACATAATCTTCACTGAATTAACAAGGTATGATTCGATCTGATGGTGATCATTTGAATTGCAAGCAAAGAAAGAGATATTTGAAAGGAAACTTACCGATTGAAGGTATCCTGCTGCAGTAGATTCTTCGGAAATTGATGCTGTTGGTTGTTCTTTGCTTTGTAGGAGTCGTTGGAGGACTGTTGTTCTAGAGAGTTCTGAGCTGTTGAGATGATTCCATTTGTTTCAAGGGTGATTGTGTAGCTGAAGGAGGCGGTGGTGGAGTGTAGAGCTTATTGGGCGTAATACGACGGTAAGTAAGACCAAACCAACTTTTGGATAGGTAATAGATTAATAAGTATGTTTTGTAAAATTTTAAAAAGTTAATTTTAAAAAGTTAGTAAGTTATTTTTGAAAAGTTGATAAGGTTAATTTTTGAAAATTAACTTTTTAAAAGTTACTTTTATAAAAAATAAGGAATCCCAAACATAGGCTAAGTTCGATTTGATCGCCGTTGGTGGGCTGATATTGTTCCACAAGCTTATATCACAACAAAACTTACACTAATTGGCTTTGTAACAAAACAGTTCGAGTTTTTAATCGAGTTTTGGGGTTCCGGGGTCGGGTTTTTTCGGTTTTTAGGTGTATGACATCAAACCGAAGACCAAACAAGATAAGTAATATTTAATCGGTTTTTGCGTTTCTGAATATCGTTTTTATTCGGGTCAGGTTAATCAGTAATCGGGTTTAGATTAAACCATTAAACATTAATTATGTGTGATGTGATCAAAACTAGGGATGATCATGGACCGGTTTTTCACAGTTTTAGATCAAACAGTGACTAAACTGTTAGTAACGGTTTTTCAAGACTATATACCAAAACCAAACCGTTAAAAGTAAAAAAAACCAAACCAAACCATTGATATCGGTTTGGTTTCGTGGTTTGGGCTTTTTAGGTTCCTTTAGGCCAAGTCCACAAGCTGTTTTTAAACTAAAAAAACACACATCGCAGTTCGTTTTTATCAGTTTTTTGTATAAACCAAACTGTTCACTACGGTTTGAAACCTTTAAAACCGACCAACCAAACCAAACCGATGACCGATTTGGGTGGTTTCACGATTTTAAACCAGACCAAGAACACCCCTATCAAAACACATGTGTGAGATTTAACATGTGTTATCAATATAGAATTTTGTTTATCGTCTTAATTTGAAAGTTTTGACATATTTACATTCACTTTATTATGCGTATCCACATGTTCAGATGCATTATATTTCGATTATCCTCGGAGTTCACAATATACAATTGAACAACATCTATGAAATATAAAGTTTAGAAAATTATGTTCTCAAATCTTGTAAACGGTAACATAACACATATAAATACACACACAAACACACACACACACACATATATGTGTATATATATATATATATATACTATAATTTTTTAAAAATTAAGATTTGGTTTAAACCGATTGACCCGATTCTTACAAACCCAAATACCAAACCATTTATGGCAATCAGGTTCGTTTTGATGTAATTGTCGGGTTAGGTGGCTTGGGTTAGTCCTTGATCGGGTTCGGGTTGATTTTTTCCGGATTCGGTATTCTAATTCGGGTAAAAAAACCCTGCGTAGCGGTAATAACTAGTCGTAAACTTGATGTAACGGGTGCTAAATTTTGTAAAGTACAAATAAGAGAAATATAAAATATTTTTGTCTCTAAACCGTAAGCAAATAAAAGAAAAAAGGGGAAATAACAAAAAAAATTTATTTACAAGAAAAAGAGGAGATCAATAGTTAATTAACTATTAACACCAATTTGAAATTTACATAGTTCTAATTATGAAATTTAACTTTTATATTTGAGTAAACTTCGATTTTTCTCTCTTTGACTTGGTCTAAATAACAGTTTACGTTTAAGGATTTTAAAAGCTTGATTTTACTCTTTATGCTTTTAGTTGTCTCGGTTAAATACAACTCACTAATACCGTTAAATTTATCAGTTTAAAATACGAGCATTTAGGAGTTTATAGATATACAGACTAATTATGTCATTTTATTAAACGTGTAAGTTATTTAGGAAGACCAAGTATGTAATTTAACAAAATAACTAAATTATCAATTATCATCTAACGATTACCCACATCATCATTATCTAACCATCATCATCTAATTATCTTCACCTTCATCTTCCACCACATATGGTACACTAGAACCATAAATTGACCACCACAAACACCAAATGAACCATATGAGAGTTTTTGGCAAAAGAAAGAGTACAGTGGTTATTATATTTGTTCAGTAGTATATTCAGAACATATAAGATGTCATGTCAATGGAACAATAGTGTCACAGTACCTCTCTATTGTAAAGGAGTAGGTTATCCTAATATTACCATAATAATTTTTTTTCAGTAAACTAATAACAAACTTATTTTATTTTTTATAATTTTATGTAAAAACCTTTAAAGAATTTTTAAAACTAACAACAACATTTTCTCTATCTTTGTTTTTTTTTTAAACTGGTACCTACTCATTTGTCTTTTTTAAAATTTTATAGTTAAGCATTCGAGTTATGTTAAAATTTAATTTAATCACCTGAACTCTTTTTAAATTTTATACTTAAGCATTCGAGTTATGTAAAATTAACATTTAATCACCTGGATTTTTTTTAAGTTTTATACTTAAGCATTCGAGTTATGTCAAAAAAAAATTAATCAGTCTACAAGTAAAATCACAGTTTACGCATTCGCTATTTTTCTTCTCTGTTTTGATATATTTATTTTTTATAATGTTTTTTTATTACACTTTTTATCAGCGCTTCGTACGTAATCTTTTTTGGGATGATTAATACTAACGTATAAATCATCAAAATAAAATCTTTCAACTTTTATAACTCACGCTGCATAGCATAGGTCACAGCCACCAGTGTGTATAGAAAAAACACAATCAATTATTTTTAAAATAAATCACTTTAAACAACGTAAGTCTATTCCTTACAATATGTGTGTAGGGAACTACTCAAACTTAGGTTTGCCATAATAAAGTATATACAAAAGTATAAATTTATTAATACATGAAGATATATTTATGTAGTATTATTAAGATAATTTAGATTTTAATAATTAAAACTATTACTCATTAGACGAAAATAATACATACCGTTAATTTGTCAAGTGACACCATATCTTTCACTTTTATTACTAATCACAATCCTAATAGCATATTATCATACAATCATAGTCAATTTATATTTTTTTTAGGCTTGATTGGCTTGTATGTTTTTTCATTTCATTCATAATCATTAATATGGATGAAATCAAGCATAATATTTGATAATTATGTTACTGGGTGTTGGTAATAAAAGAGAAAATTGAAAGTGTTACCGGCCAAATTAATAGTATGTATTATTATCGGCCAATGAACAGTATTTTAAATTATTAAAATCCAATCAACTTATCGTTATAAGTAAACTATAGTTGAACAAAAGTTGCTCCATAAATGAATGTTTTGAAAATTGGATTGGTCATCTAAGAGGATCACAGGTCAAAATGGTTAAATCGTTTCTAAAACTAGATGACCTTAAATTTTATTTAAAAGAACAACAAATGAAATACAATCTAGAACATTAAATGATATTAAAACACATAAAATATAAAGATATTGAATTTTAATAATCTCAACTTTCATTTATTGATCAGAATTAATCTCAACTTAGAAAATATGTATAAATACTTCTAACTTTAAGTTTATTTTCTTTCAACGATCCTTACTAAGTAAGAATTAACTCCGTTAGATTGTTTATGGTGTGGAATGCTTATATGGTAAAAACACTTATATATATTCTATAAATGTAAGTGAGCCCATCCCTTTCTTCTTCAACCCCACACCCACCATTGTTTCTTTCTATAAAATTTCTCTCTTCTTCATCACAAGCACTCAGACATATCCACAATAATATAGGGCTCACACTTACTTAAAAATGGAAAACCTACTACGAAAACTCTAAGGTCATTTTCCATTGAAATGGGATAAACTTTGTTTTATTCTATCTATTGCATGTCACCTGAATTACATTACAATTAATTTATATTAACCTGTCATATATCATATTTGAACCCGTGACTTTAAAAACAGCTTAACCACTTAACTTCAAATGACTACCTTAAACTACACCGCTACCTCAAGAGAGGCTCAAACCCTTGCCAATTTGGCCGAGGGTATTCACCAAATCACCATGTATTGCAGGAGCAATGCCCTTTGGTAATTGTTGAATAGTTTTTCTTGCTTTCGTAAAAAAAGACAAGGGAACGTTAGAAAAGTTTTGTTTAAAGTATTTAAAAACATTTTTTTTAGTTTTTAACTAATTATTTGAATATTAATTAGATTAGAGACTTGGCTTTTCATACACTCTTGTTGCCTTTATCTAGGGGTGAGCATACAAAACCGATAACCGAAAAAAAAACTCGAAACTGAGTTGAAACCAAACTGAAAATATCCAAAACCGGTATAATTGATTGGTTACGGTTAGATAGGGCCAAAACCAAGCCATTCGGTACGTTTTTGGTTTTCCTTGTTCCATAACCAAAATAACCGAAACCAACCTGATAACCACATATTCATGTATGTTGCATATGTATTTCATGTATTTTCAGGTGTTTGAACATATTTTCATATATATATATATATATATATATATATATATATATATATATATATATATATATATATATATATATATATATATATATATATCATGTACTTTCCGGTATTTGTATGCTTGGAATATGTTTAAAACACTTCAAACAATGAAACCGAGCTCCATAATCAAACTTATAACATCTAAATTAACAAACCGAAATAATCGGAAATAACCAAACCAGACTGAAACCGACCGAAAATCGAACCAATAACCAAACCGATAGTCGGTTTCAGTTTCACATGGTTGAATTCCAATTACCAAATCATTGGTTTCGGTCGGTGGAGCTCAAAAACCGAACTGAACTGACATTTGCCCTCCTCCTTTTTACGACACTCTTGTTGGCATATGTTCATTTGCCATTTTAGGGTTCCCTTGTCGGACATCGTCTATCGGCATCAATTACCGGAGTATAATCTTCCCGTCGATCAAGCCATTGAACTCACACTCTCACAGTAAGCTGTTCTATACTGTTGTTCATCTCTTCTTGTTTCTGTAGTTATTGTTGTTGCCTCTGTACCATTTGACAGTGAGCGAACCACTTTCTACGGCGATTCATGTTCGTTTTACAATAATTAGCAGTTAATGTTATGTACACTGTACTGTTGCTGAGTATTGAAAAGAATCATGTTATGCTGTCCAATTGTTCGAAAAAATGCCTCGAACAATTCGGGTCTTTTGTGGATTAACCAAGTAACGCACTATAACTACTCACTGTCTTGTTGCTCTTGCTATAGATTTTGGATTTGAGAAACATCTGTTACTAGCTTCAAGTTCAGTTCTTTTGGTTAATGCTGGTGCTATCAAGTTGTTTGCAAATGTTAACATAGTCTTTAGGATGTCATCTTGTATTCTCACAGTTCAACCTCAATTCATTCGACTTGTTGTCTTTACTGGTTTAATCTCAACTCTTTTCACAAAAAGTCCTTATATACATGTCATTATTGGTTTCATGTAACATTCAGGTTTTAGAGTTTATTTGAATGCATTTTGACATTCATATATCCGACTATTGCAGTTTCTGCTTCCACTCTGTTTACATCCCTATATACACCATATAAAAATGAAGGTCCCATGATAGATGTAATACCGTATGCATGCTTCTTAATGTATATGCAATATATGTGTATATGCAATATATGAAATTCTTTTAAATTATCATTCACTGAGAGTGATCTGACCGTTAGTCTTGGAGGCCACAGTTCTGCTATAAAGTGGCAGACTGGCAGTATAGACATTGTAGTCTTTGTAGAGTTTGATTGAGCTGGTAGTATTTTCGAAACAACTTGAATAATCTTTAGTCTTGAAGGTGAAAACCAACCCAACATTCATCTATCTATTTGTGGGTGTAAGGTTGCTTCATGTTGTTAGACCAAGAAAGAATAACAACAAGAGAATACACGTAGAAATTCCTTCGATCCATTGACATTTAAGTTTTGAACCTGAAGCTGTTTTCAGTACTTGCCACATGGTAATTCCAACACTGGAATCTGGTTCAGTTATGACGTGAAATGCATAATTTAGTGGCATGTTTTCTGAAATCTACTCGATATTGGATGTTTCAATCCTCGTATGTCTATGTAATTGATTCTAGAATTATCAACATGTAGAAGTTGTTGGAGAGAAGCGTAGTTATTCTTGACCACTGGGCATTATATATTATTATCTTTTTGTTGATTTGCTTTGTAACCTGTACAAGGATCTAGCTTTTATGATCAATTTGTTTTTCGGTTAATATTTTGTTCTCAATATCAGGTCTATTCAGGCCATATGTATTTTATTCTAGGGGTCGAAATGGACTGAGAAAGAACACTTTACTTACATATATAGTCCATTTGATCATTTATGCCTACATTAAAGTAGCTGTCGTAGTTGAAACTCTACTTGGCCGTAAACCTTTATGATGTTCTCTATTCTGTTGCTTTTAGTGGTCTCTTCTTAATGGTGTATATGTTGAGGGTCTGTTAATTCTATATTATTTTGAGATTATTGTATTTAATACTTCAAGTTTTATTGCTTACCGTAGTTAATTAATCACTTTCTATAGTAATTGGTCTTCCTCATAACTTTCTGGAGTGTAATCTCATGAAATTACTGCAATCGTATAACGTGATAGCGTTTAGCTCTATTTTATATAAATGAATCTAATTTTACTATCAAGACTCTTGATAATATCCTTATCCCATTCCCATTCCACTTCATCTGCCATTTAGAAGCACACTTGATGGTAAAAAGATAGAAATTTGATAAACAAACGGACTAGGAAAGATGCATTTGCTGCTTGCTGGTGTTTTACACTATATGTTATTTACTTTTTTTACTTTTATAGTTTTATGTTTTTCCATTTATTTTCTAAACATCTAGAGATAGCAAGATAGGCACATAATCTCTGGTCGCATTACAGTTCTATGCAGGCCAGATCGATTTGGGTTGATCAGCTATACTTTTCCTTGGGTTCTAAAACTAATTAAAATTTCAAATATAATTACAAAATTTATACTACTAAAACTAACATTTTGAAGTAGAACAGTTTAAGATAGAGGTTGTACAACTAAATACATTTTCGACAACTTCCAACCTGTTTGATCGATTACAATTTTAACCATGTTTTTAAAGCTCACCCGTTTGGCCTTTTTACGTAAAAATGTAAAATATAGCAGAAACCGACCTATTTCTAGACGTATAGGTGTAAATTGCAACTCTAGATGCTATTATAAGTATAATGATTTGGTTATTGGAAAATTAAAAAAATAAAAGAAAAGAAAAAAATTTGTGGGTCATCCTGACCCAAGCCCAAGCTGCCCCATTTGACCCATCTTTAAACTGACCTGATTCGATCCCAGTTTGTTACCTGACCCACCCGCCCATTGTTGCCACATCTGTTTAAAACCAAGTGGAATGAGAT
This sequence comes from Flaveria sonorensis, assembly GCA_025506505.1. Classification (NCBI taxonomy): domain Eukaryota; kingdom Viridiplantae; phylum Streptophyta; class Magnoliopsida; order Asterales; family Asteraceae; genus Flaveria; species Flaveria sonorensis. The sequence continues at coordinate 51,203,967 of CM046436.1, forward strand.
TTAACATCTGAATATGTGCTTTTGATTTCAGTATCATGGCTAGCATTTCTGGAAGTGAACACAAGGACCCAATCAACGAGCAAGAAGTTGCAGCCAAATATGGCAGCATAAGAAGCGAAATGAATCAAATTTACTCCAAAATCACAGAACTCGAGATGGAAGTAAGTGAGCACTCATTGGTCATTAATGCCATCCAGCCACTTGATTCTGCACGGCGTTGCTACAGGATGATTGGTGGTGTGCTTGTTGAAAGAACAATCAAGGAAGTTTTGCCAGCTGTTCAACACAACAAGGAAGGAATTGAAGTTGTGATTGCTCGACTTAACGAAGCTTTGGAAAGGAAGAAGAAAGAGTTGACTGATTTTGAGGCTAAATACAAAATTCGGATCAGAAAGAATGATGGGGAATCTATGGATGATAGAAGCAAGAAAGAAGGATCTGCGCAGGGTGTTCTTGTGGGTCCCGCAAACGCATAATATCTTGTGCCTGTTAGTTTAGTTTGATTCAAATTATTGTGCATTTTCATTAATGGTGTTGCAAGAAAATGATGTGAAGATTAGTAGTTCTGGTTTTTGGTTTTTGCGACTTTTTATGTTCTAAATTTGAACACAAGAGTTTTAAGATGGTAAGAGCTTGTGGCCTTCCAATGCATGTATATGATTGATACTTTGATTTTGTGGCCTTCCAACGGTTTTCATATGTGACCCTTGACATTTGATTTTTCTTTTAACCACAAGACATGATATTATAGAACTTAAAAGAACTTTATTAATACTCTGCTAATCAATATGATCAAGTAAATCACAATCTATTAAATGAGTTTTACAAATTGAACTAGGTTCATCATAGCATAACTGTAACGTGGTGATGGTGATCTTCAACATAACCCGAAATTATTAGTTTTGGACTGTCATATCTATCATGTTTAATAATCAGATCGTATTCGAGTTGATCTATTTAATCAAATGAAGGATGTTTTGATTAATGTATTTAATATGTTTATTTAAAAAACTTGCCTCCAAACTGTTTATGATCAATTTAACTTGTTTAATTCAATTCACTAACTTCAATAACATGTTTACAATTTAATTAATACATGTCAACCTATAAACTCATTTGATAGATTTTGATAAACAAGTCACACATGTCATGGTTGGATCACAAGTTTTAATATTCTGATGTTATGTTTGATTTTTGACGCCAATAAAAACATAACTTATGTTATGGGTAAACAATTAACCGGTCAACCCAACACGATTGATACCTTTTTACAATCATATCCTTTTTAATACAATCATACAACAAAGAAGATTAAATTAAATGAAAATAAATCCTCTTCATATCCTTTTTACCAATAGAAAATAAACGATCGCAATTGGGTACATTATTACAACTTCACGTCACCCCCTTATCATCATCATCATCATCATCATCCAAAGAAATCTTGAACCCCACGTCCCGCGAACACCCGATCGGAAAGCTCAGCCAAAACGGCATTAACCGTAAGCAAAACGACACTGGAACCCGCAATAACCCCCAACACCACCCCCGTCGTACCCACAACCTTACTGAACGCCGGCCACTCGATCTGCCCAATCTCCTCCACCACTCCGCCCCACATACTCTCGTCCTTCTTAACCTCTCGTTCCATCATCGTCTTCTTGATCTCTGCTCCCAGTTCCGACAATTCATCATCCGAAGGGGTGTTTGGGGTGGATTCTGATTCTGTGGTGGTGGGTTTTTGCTGGTCTTCTGTCGCGTTGACGACGACGGCGAAGCGGTGGTGGGTCTTCCTGCTGGTGGTGGTGAAATTGGAAATTGGGTTTAGGGTTGGTTTGATTGTGGTTGGGGGTTTTGGATTGTTGATGGATTTTGATGAAAGGGGGAGTGGGGAGGATGGGAGTCGTGAGAGAGAAAACGCCATTGTTGGAGCTTATGTTACGAACCGGAATTTGGTGGTGGTGGTGATTTTGTATGCAAATTTGGGGATTTGGGCGTTTTGTTTTATCAATATTTTTTTATGGCTTTAGGTTAAACTTAGACGATAATTTAATAATTAAATTTGAAATTAAAACTCCGTTTGTTGCGATGGAAACACGATCCGGTTATGAAACGCTGATGCAAACCTATGAGTTACATGAGCGTTAATAATATTCGAATATTATATAAAAAATGAAACCATTAATGTTAATTTTTAAAAACCATATAGTGCATTTTTTTAGTCCCATCCATGTTTTAATATATTTGTCCGTTAAAATAAATGTAGTGCACTTTTTGATGTTTACAGTGTGCAGTAAAAGTTATAAGCTGATATTTATTGTTTAGAAATTAGGATGCAATGAAAATGAGTTGTTTTAATGCTTAATTTGTTGTTAATTTCATTCTCCCAAAACTATGTAGAGTGTTGGTTCACATAACACTTAAAAGTTAGTTCACCAACGACACAATGGAAGGTACAACCTTTGAAGCATAAGATACAATTATAATACAGCAATCAAGTTGGTAATTAGTATTATATTAATTACGTGTCCTTTACGAGTAGGATATGATGGAGAGGAACACAAATCTCAATTAACCTTTTGATTTAACAAGTCTTAGGACAAAATATTAAACTTTCAAGAAAATAAAAGAATTAATATTTTAGAGAGAGAGCTAATAAGCAAGACTACTTTTAACTTTAACTCAACTAAAGTATTTATGTGAGCCAAATGAACTCAAGTTTAATTGCAAGCAAGTTCATAACTTTGACTGTCAATTTCACGTCAAAGCCTAGTTTTGAGTTTTAGAACTCTCAATGTTTGACCTCGAATCTGAAAGAAGTTTAAGCATTGGCTAAAGAAGTACAATTACATGCTTCTAAGCATTGATTTGGAAATAATCAAACTACAACCAATAACGTCTTTGCTCTTCAATCCATTAGTGTTCTTGAGCATATCGTTAATGGGGCAGGTTAGGTGAGTGAATTTCAAATATTCTACGCTTAAAGCTTCTTTAACCATCACATTTAAGCTATAACCGCCAAGGTGAACAATATGGAGAAAAAGAATTGCCTTGTCACGCGGGTATTGGTTTAGAGCAAGGAAAATGAAAAAGGATGAGACGAGCGCCTTTTTAAACCTAGGAAACGGATACTCCTGTCTTGTCCCTCCATTATGAATTTGTTGAAGAGTAAAATGTTATTTTCGTCCGTGACGTTTTATTGAATTTGTCATTTCAATCCAAAAATCTTTTTTTGTCATTTCAGTTACTGTAGTTTACCAAATGTTGTCATTTTCATTCACTCTACTAACTTCGTTAAAATTTCTGTTAAATATAAGGGTATTTTAGTCTTTTTCAACACTTTATTATCCAATTAAAATAAATTAATCAATTAATATTCAATTAAAATTAAAAAAATATGAAGCGACTAGTGAGACCGGACGCTTCGATTTAAAAGCTTCGATTAACTCTAACTCATGCTGTTTGATTGAGGTCTACTGTGAGATTTCAATTAACCTTCACATTTTGTTTTGACGTGTATTTTTATCCGATTGAGGTCTACTGTGGGATCGTGGCTTGCTGTTGTCACGCTTTGTTTGATTGAAGTCTGCTATTGTCGCGTTTGTTCGAACGTGACAACGACATACCTAAATGAAACAAAATGTGTCAATAGTACATCTCAATCGAACAACGGTGCATGATCGAACAAAACGTGAAGATCAATTAAAATCCCACGACATACCTCAATCGAACAACATGACTTAGCGTTAGTCAAAGCTTTTAAATTGAAGCGCCCGGTCTCACTAGTCGCTTCATATTTTTCTTTTAGTTTTAATTGAATATTAATTGTTTAATTTGCTTTAATTGGATAATTAGGGTGTTGAAAAAGACTAAAATACCCTCATATTTAACTGAGATCTTAACGAAGTTAGTGGAGTGGATGAAAATACCAACATTTGGTAAACTACGGTGACTGAAATGACAAAAAAAAAAATTGGATTGAAATGACAAATTTAACAGAACGTCAGGGATAAAAATGTTATTATACTCTTTGTTGAATTGTTGGTAAATCATTTACAAGAATTGCAACTACTGTCGATTCTAGATATTTTTTTAAAACAACTAACATACACACTTTTTAAACTTACTCTCAAATTTTATACTAATATCTACTTTGAGACTAGAACCTTAGGGAATAACACATTTACTATGAACCATAACATTGATAGTCTATACTTTTGTTGTCTATTTTACACATGTCCACCCATTTACAATCACTTTAACCAATTCTCATTTGGTTAATACTAATATAGTAAGAAATCTTAGACAATCAAAACTTTAAAGACTTCTTTTTTTATTTATGATTTTAGTGCCATCATTGATCATTTTAATTGTAATTGATGCGTGGTTATTAATTGAGCATCATTAGTAATTATGATCTTCGGTAGCAAAATTGATGGTCAATTGTAAGATTATATTAGAAGGCTGATACAACAAAAAAAAAACCAAAACAACCAAAAAGCTTCCTGCATGCATGCACTGATATACAAGGTAGAAGTTACTTCGGAGGTTTTACACTCATCACAGAAATTATTCTAAGTGTAAAATCTTCCGAAGCCAAAGATCAAATCTTCCGAAGCCAAAGATCAAATCTTCCGAAGCTTTAAAAATAAAGTCTTCCGAAGCTTCAATGACAAAGTCTTCCGAAGCCAATGAAGTGAAGACTGATTTCTTCCGAAGATAGAGAAGACATGCTTTCTCTGATGTACTTTTACATAAAGCTGACTTACTTTCCGCTGCAACTCTGAAGACTCACCAACTTATACAATGAAACACACCAATTTTTTTTTATAAAACACTTTCACAATTTATATCAGAGCTTTGGTCTCAGTTCACCTCAAAATTTGTCACTCGTAGTGACATGTCATTTTATAACATATATATAAATATTACAAGAAAACATAATCATTTTACAAATATTTTTATTATATTTATTATTCAAAATAACAAATGAGAGTAGGGTTCCTACGTCGGTCCAGTCATGCCGACGAAGCTTTAACCATTTATGGATGCTTTTCCTGAAAACATTTAAAGCATATTTTTATTAGCTTTCGCTAAGTAGGTACACCTCGTTATTTTTTTTATTGGGAATTATTATCCAAAATCATTTCTATTTAATCCTCGTTACTTTTTGGAATTCGACACCCGAATTCCTTTTGGGTTTAATTTCAACCCTTGAGGATTAATAACTTCTCTTTTATATATGTGGAGTTCAACACCGGAACCCCTTAGGAGTTCAACACCCGAACCCCTTAGGATTTCAACACCCGAAATCCTTGCATATATTTAACTCCTTTTTAAACTATCAATACACATACTTGAACCCTTAATTATATAAATCATTTCTCTAATAATCAGGTTTATCATAATAAATAAACATATAACATATGTAATTAAACATGTTACATCTCCATAAAATTCATACAAACTTATAATAATTAAAGCATATAACATGTAATTAAACATATAATATAATTTAGTTACGGGTCAGTGTACTTACCTCATAGGAACGGTGATAATATTATACGATACCCAAGTTTCTACTCGTTGATTATCTTACTGATTTGCCTCTAAAGCTAACCTTACTTTCTCTTTCTTTTAAAACTATTAACACTATCTGCAAATGTTTTTCTTTGCCTCAAAATAATTCTTTCTTATATAGATAAGTTCACAATTTGTTTATATATTTTATTTTTCTGTCCTAGCCGACCTTGAACAATGAATTTTCTTTGCATTCAATTATTATTATTATCTTTTACTCTAAACATATCCATACATATACATCTTTTTTTTTATTAGGAAGTTTTATTATTATTATTATTATTATTATTATTATTCTTATTATTATTATTATTATTATTATTATTATTATTATTTTTAGTATTATTATTATTATTATTATTATTATTATTATTATTATTATTATCATCTTTTACTCTAAACATATTCCCAACTGCCACCAAAATCAATAATACATGCACGTAGCATATCTTCGAGAGTTTGAATTGTTCTCTCACTTTGCCCATCTGTCTGTGGGTAATGTGCCGTACTAATTAATAATTTGGTGCCCATTCCTTCTTGAAATTTCCTCTAGAATCTTGAAGTGAAACGTGTGTCTCTATCTGACACAATAGACAATGGCACACCATGCCTTGACACCACCTCGTTAACATATACTTCCGCCATTCGTTCAGACGAATAGTTTTCACGAATGGGTATAAAGTGAGCACTCTTTGTCAAACGATCGATAATTACCCATATTGTGTCATGTTGAAGCTCTTGGAAGATTAACATTTTGTCTTTATGTGTTTTTTGTCATAGTATAGGGACTTATTGTGTAAATATATGTTCCTTTGTTTTTTGATAGTATAAATAGGATATTTTATGTATTCTGTATGGAAAATCTGATTCTAAGAATTGATTCAAAAATAGAGTCAGTCAGTGAGTCAGTTAGTAAGAAACAGTTAGAACAGAACGAACTGTAACCCTTACACATTGTATCCTGTGCATTTGCTATCAATGAAATCTATGATTTTTTTGATGTAATTGCATGTGTTTGATTACTTTGTGTTTGAATTGATCATTGCGTTACGATATCATCACAGATTCGATCCTGTTGAACTGATCAATTCGTATCAGAGCCTTCGGTTCAGTGATCAGAGCTTATCAGCATTTTTGAGCTCTTTGAATCACTTGAAATCTGTGATTGATTGCAATTTGATAGATTAATTGTTGTTTTCAGTTGTGTTTCATCCATAGAAACATGATTTGAATCACAATTTGGTTTGTAATTCGTTCAGATCTGAGTAATTGATCGAATTTATGTTCTAACGGTGTTCTTCATTTTTGGACTTCAATTCAATCAGAAAACTGATTTGTAGTTGTTGTTTGATCAAATTGAAGATTGAGGATTGTTAATCGACCTAGTTACTACCTAATTGAAAGTTTTTAGATCAATTGAACAAGTTTTGAAGATTTTCATAAGATCTGAGTTCGTTGGAGAAGATGAATTAGATGCATGTGGTTGAAAATCTGTTGAAAATTGACCAAGTGTACGCATCACAACTGTTTGGGCGTTTTAGCACTGTTTAGGCATTTTTCAGTTTAGGCGTTTTACCACTGTTGGGACGCATTGTGACTGTTTGGTCACATTGAGACTTTGTTGAAACCAAGTAATTCTAGGCGCTTGAGAACTGTTTGGGCGTTTTTAACCCAGGCGCTTCATAACTGTGTGGGCGTTTGAAGACTATTTAGGCGCATCACCAGTTGGGCATTTTTCAGAATTAAACTAAGGCATTCCCTTAGGCGTTTCTACCTCAAAGTCAGGCGTTTCAGAACTGTTCAGGCACTTCACCACTGTTTGGGCGCTTGATAACTATTTAGGCGCTTGAGCACTCAGACTTATCAGTAAAAACTTAGAAATTTTTTCAAAAACTAAAATCCAAAAATATTTTCATTTCATAGTTTTATTTCAAAACTTAAAAACAACAAAAACAAGTCATTTTCTTAAATTCAAAAATACAAAATGGTTAAGTCTGAAGATTTTGAGAACAGGGTTCCAAAGCTAAAGAACAGAGCTGATTTCAAGAACTGGTCTCTTAGATTGAAGCATCATCTAAATTCTATTGACACTGACTTGTGGAAGTCAATAGAGAAAGGACCACATATCCCAATCACATCTAATGGTCCTGACAGAAGATTTGTTTATACTAAAGACTCTCAAGAACCATATCCAGAGGATGGTCTGCAAGGTGATGACGTAAGAAAAGTTAAGAATGACATCAAAGCTTACTTATTGATGTGCAAGGGATTACCATTGGAAGTCTTGACTAGACTTGATGGTTATCAAACTGGGTACACTATGTACAAGGCTTTGAAGATCATTTGCGAATGTGGTAAAGAGATACAAGATCTCAAAAAGCAGAAACTCAAGAGGCAATTGGAGTTATTTGAGCATCTTTCTGGGGAAACAATTAATCAAATGATGAACAGATTTGTGAAACTAACTACTGAGATGTCAACTGCTGGTATCAAAAATGATCTCAAAGATCTAAATTACAGACTTCTCAATGCTCTTCCATCTTCATGGAAACAGACAGTTACTCTGTTAAAGCATACCGAAAAGTTTCCAATGTCTCAGTATAAGTATGTTGCATCTCTAGCTAACACAGTGGAGAATGCTTTTCTGGCAAAAGATGATAACTCACCAGAAGACGAGGGTGATTTGTTCGTTGGAGCTGGTTTCTTTACAGATTCTTCTTGCACAAGTGCTCTTATTTATACAACTCAGTCTCCTCCTAAAACTCAAACTCCTAAACCTCAAACTAAGACTTCATCTTCTAACTTGATTAAAACTAATAAAGTTAAAGATGTTATTAATATCCTTTTATAGGATGATGACTCAAAATATGCTTTTACTGCTTTTATGGCAAGTTTTCAAGCTTATCAAGGTAGTCATCTAACACAATTAGATCTTGTTTTGCAGGATTTGTTCGAGATGGATCCTGATGATGTGGAAGAGATGGACTTGAACTGGTAGATGGTGATGATTGCTTACAGAACACAGAAACACTCTTATGTTAACAGGAACTACAAGCCAAGTGCTAACAAAACTGTTGGCTCTGACAAATCAAAGTCAAGGTGTTTCAACTGCAATAGTTATGGTCATTTCTCAAGGGAATGTAAAGCTCCCATAAACCAAGGAGGAAATGGTCAAGCAGGTTGTAGCAATCAAAAATATCATCAGCAGTCTCAAAAAACCTTCCAAAAGCTTTACCAGAGTCTTCCTATGCCAGAACTTAAAGATGAATCAAAATCATCTAAAGAGCCAAAGAAAGCTCTTGTTGTTAGCATCAAAGATGGCTATGACTGGAGTGCTTATGTTGAACAATTTACAACTGAGCTAACCTCTAGTTTATCTCTTGTTGCAGCTATTCAAAATGAAGACTGGTTTGAAGATAATGATCCTAAGGCTGATAGTGATTCAGAAAATGATGATAAAGATTATGATTGCAGTGACAAATCTGATCCAAAAGAGGATTCAGAAGAGATTGCACTTATGGCTCAGTCTGACCAACCAAAGGTTGAGAATCCATTATCTAACTCTGAGACTTCTTCTTCAAGTTATCTTGAAATTCCTGTTGAAGTCAGAGAGAAAATGTGCACAAAAGCATGTTTTGATCAAGTTGAGCATTACAGAACATATTCGTATAAGATTTGTGATAAACTTAAACAAGAAGAAGTAATGCATAACAACCTAAAAACTTATCACAAAGTATCTGATGAAAAGATCATATCTCTACAAACCTCATGGAACAAAACTCTAAGAGAACTTGAAATTGTTAAAAAACAACTTGAGGAGATGACTAAAAATTTAGAAGAAGAAAAAATAGCTCATGCTGCAACTCAGGTGGATCTAGCTAAAGTTAAAAGTTCTAAAACTATTATAGAATAGCTGGTAAGTGAGAGGAAAGATAAAAACAAAACAGGTCTAGGTTTTACACATGAACCAATGCTTGAATCTATCACAAACACTCTGCCAGAAAACTTTAACACACATGATCACTCACCTGAAAACAAAGCTACGCTAAAAGCATTTCAAAACAAGAAAACGAATTCTGAAAGTGATGAAGAGAAAACAAATGTTGAGATATTTAAGGAACAAGATTCTAAAAAGATTAAAAATGGTCATCTAGTGAAAGTTAAATCTTACGAACCACGACCAAAGAATAAGAAAATGTTTGTTCCCAAAGAGCATGTTGTTGAAGAAATCATTGTTAAGAATGACAAACAAAACTCAAAGAATAAAGAGAAAGCAAAACTAGATGAGGTAACATCTGAAGATTCATTTTCTTACGAATTAAACAATCCAGACTTTATTAAATGGCAGAAAGAACAAAAAGATAAAGAAAATGCAAAAGATTCTTCTACTGAAGATGTTCAATCCCAAAGCAAACAAAAATCATCAAGATCAAGAAATCAAAGAAGAAGAAGGAAAAATGCTAAATCTAACTCCTCTCAGAACAATCAAAATCAAAGAACAAATCAAGCTTATAAGGTTAAACCAGTGAAATTTGTGTCTGCAGGTACTTTTGATATAAACACAATTCCAGAAATCAAACCAAATTCAAAGAACAAATCTAACTCTAATATGAAAACAGGTTCAGTTCCAAAGTCTTTCACTGTTAACAAAAGATTTGTATCTAAAGAATCTAAGAAGAGTGTTAATGAATAAAAGTCAAAACCCAAATATCAAAAGTACAAATTCTCAAATCAAAAACAACAGATTAACTTTGTAACTCCTAAATCAAAACAAGGATCAAATGTGGCTTCCACATCAAAAGTTAATCAACAGTTGTTTAAATTTCAACAAAGGTACTGTGAAATATGTGATATGTACAATCATAAGACTGATGAATGTTTCTTTAACAGGTACTGTCATATTTGTGATATGAAAAACTATTCAATAGCTGATTGTTATTTCAACAAGTACTGTACCATCTATGATGAAAGAAATCACAACACTGAGAATTGCTAATTCAGAAGGAATTTGCCAAGGAATGGATATGTAAATCCACAATTTCAAAGAAATCAAAGTTTTGGTTTTCAAAGATTGACAAAACAACCTTCCTTAGGCTTGAGATCCTTTTGAAGAATTAATTTCGAATATGATGATTCTTATGCTGTGAAAACAAAGAATTATAATCAAAGAAAATTCGTTCCACGATCTGTGAGAATGAACGGTGGAAAGTTTGGTAATCAAAACTTTTCAAAAAATGTTTTTACTGATAGTTTGAATTATCTTGATGATGATCTTGAAAAACAATATCATGCTTTGCGGATTTAACAAATCAAAGATAATAAAAAATTTGTTAACAACGGAATTGGTAAATTTACACAACAAAAGAAGCCTGATTTGAATAAGCTTCATTTTAAACAATTTACCATTGTTGATAAATTTGGCAAGCCCAAGACCATATCGGCTTGGGTTGATAACTCAACTTAAATTTCTTTGAAATGCAGGTACGCCCAAGAAGACCTCTTAACACGTGGTATGTTGATAGTGAGTGTAGCCGGCATATGACAGGCAACCATGCCTTGCTGCAAGATTTTAAGTTAAAAGATGATTGTCAGTTTTTAGGTCCCAGATTAGTCTCTTGGCAATGTAAGAAACAAACAAATGTCTCTGTTTCAACCGCAGAAGCTGAGTACATAGCTACTTCAGCAGGATATTCTCAAATACTTTGGTTACAAAACCAACTGCTGGATTACGGGTTCAATTTTCTTACAACTCCTATTTACATTGATAACACTGCTATTATTTTTATTACAGCTAATCATATCCAGCACTCAAAAACAAAACATATTAAAATTCGATATTATTTTCTCAGAGATAACTCTGAAAAAGGTTTAATTATTTTGATTCAAATCACAACTGAAAAACACTTAGCTGGCCTATTTACAAAAGCCTTTTTACTAGATCGATTTGAATATTTGGTCGAGTCAATTGGACTTATTAATCATGTTTAAAAACTAGTTTTTGTTTAATTCAGTTGTCTGAGTCATAAAAAATAATAAGGACCCTCCCTTAGCTTAATCTTGAATATAGAAAAACTGTCAAAGTTAACTGCCTGATTGTATATATTGTGTGTGCATGTTCAATAGAAAATGAAAAAGAAAATAAAAAAATAGAAAATTGCAAAATCAAAAGAGAAAAATATAAAACAAAAACACAAAAATAGAGTTTTTCTTGTTAGTTAATTGTTTAGGACTGAATCTATCTTTTTAATTTATGAGAAATGATAGTTACATTAGTTTTGATCAGTTGCATACTTCGCTCGCTTACAAGTCTGACGTGATCAGATATAATGTGCTGCTAAGCTCATGCAATTATACTGAAAAAGTAAATTCTTGTGATCAAACTAAATCAATCATGCATTCATGTTTGTCCATTTTAGTACCGATGAGTAGTGTTGACTTCTCAAATTGATTGCTTGTAAAGTCATAAACTCACACCTAGTGGTGATATGAATAACCATTGAGCTCTAATTATTTAAAGTATCTATTCACTTCTCTGTTATAAGTCATCATAGACCTGAGGTGATGAGATATCCTTTGTTGTAAGTCATTACAGACCTGGATATTCTCAATTGATGCAAAAGATGCCAATATGCATAACCTCAACATGAGATCTGGTTATAAGTATATGTCAGGTTAACAAGTTAAGAAAAGTGATTTCTTGCATATCTTGATGAGAGTTGAACTCTCTAAGTCTAAGTGTGACTTACATAATGTCATATCTAATCGTACCTTAATCAATCCAAGAATTAAAAAAGTAAGTGTGTTGAGTATCTTGCCAAAAGCACTCATTTTTCGTCCTTAGATCTCGTGTCTCCTTTTCTGCAGAAATGCTGACCTGGAACACACTTGATTAGGATTTAATCACTGTCTACGACTATCCATCATTTTATTTTCTTTTAATGTGCTGATCTTAACTGATATGATCTCACTGCAGACATGTGGTTCAAATGTATATAGTAGATTTTTATTCTGCTTTAATATTGATTTTTACATGATTTTCTGTGTGCAGGCATGTTGATAATGATTAGTTTCCTCTTCTTGCAAAGTCAAAGAACCTTCTAAGTTTGTAAAACTTAAAAGTTTAGGGGGTGTAAAAATTGTAAAAGAGAAAATCAATGGAAAATTTTCAAAATGTGAAAAAGAAATAAAAAATAAAGTGCTTTAGATGAAAGATTAAAGCTGCAATTCAAGCATGTGTGTGTTTGATATGATGTAAAAATAAACCTGAAAAAGAATTCAAATTCAGTGAAAAAGCTTCTTGCAAACAAAATGAGACTATTTGTTTTGTAAAAGTTATATAGAGACTAAAATGACTGGAAATTGTTGAAAATAAAATAAAAATAAAATGGTAAAAAAAATAAAAAATAAAAGTTTGAATGTCAAAAAATGTTAAAATTTGAGGGTCATTAATGTAAATTTTGAGCGATAGTCAAAAAATTGACTACGTGTTGAAAACATTATGTGTGAACAGTACTAATGTGCTTAAACAGTATTCAGATGGATGGTGTGAAAATTTCAAGTGTCGAGACTCATGGAAGGATTCTCATGTTCCTGAATAGTACTCATAAGTCTAAATCAGGAGTATGATGAATTTCAGAAAACTGTGCAAGTGTTGGACGTTTCATTCTATTCTTATGCGCCTAAACAGTTGTCATGTGTCTGAAAAAGTGGTTAAGTGTTGGGCGTATCAACTATGCTCAAGCGCCTAAACAGTACTAGACTTCCAAGTGTTAGTCTCATGGGCCTGAACAGTGTCCAAGCGCCTAAACCGTGCTTATGCGCATTCACAGTGCTCATGCGTCTAAACCTCATGCGCATTCACAGTGCTCATGCGTCTGAAAACTTGGTGTGAAATTTAGTCTCATGCGCCTTCACAGTGCTCATGCGCCTAAAAATTTACACATATATATATATATACAACACTTGTGTAGTTTTCATTCACTCATTCACAAACTCAAACACTCTAATTCACTCACTCGAACACCCGATACACTTATTCATTAAACATTCAATTGTTATCAGTTAATCTTTGTGATATATAGGTATCACAAGAGAATTTGATTGCCGAGGAGTCTTCACTTGAAGTTATCAAAGTTGTTGCTGATTTACCTATTCATATGCTAGATGAAGGTGGAAGATCAACAAAAATGCTACAGCCCTTTTTGAGATCTTGAATGCTGAGCAGATCATAAAATCTTTGAAAGAAGGTCAAGTCTGCATTCAAGAAGGCTTTGTGAGAGTTGGAACTCTACAAATAGAAGCCCGTGTTCAAGATCAAAGATGAGACAAAAGAGTTTAATGTGGACTAAAGACAATATAAATCTTAGGGGGAGTATTGTTGAAGCTCTTGAAAGATTAACATTTTGTCTTTATGTGTTTTTTGTCATAGTATAGGGACTTATTGTGTAAATATATGTTTCTTTGTTTCTTGGTAGTATAAATAGGATATTTTATGTATTTTGTAGGGAAAATTCGATTCTAAGAATTGATTCGGAATTGATTCAAAAATAGAGTCTGTCGGTGAGTCAGTTAGTAAGAAACAGTTAGAACAGAACGAACTGTAACCCTTATACATTGTATCCTGCGCATTTGCTATCAATGAAATCTATGAATTTTTTGATGTAATTGCATGTGTTTGATTACTTTGTGTTTGAATTGATCATTGCGTTACGATATCATCACAGATTCGATCCTGTTGAACCGATCATGTCATATCCTTTGGTAGTTTTTGGAAGTTTAGTTACCAGATCCATCGTAATATGCTCCCATTTCCATAATGGAATTTCTGATGGTTGCATTTTCCCGTATGGCTTCTGGTGTTCAGCTTTGACTTGTAAACAAGTCAAGCACTTTTTAACATATTTAGCAATATCTCTTTACATTCCAGGCCACCAATACTCTGCCTTCAAATCGTTATACATCTTAGTCGCACCTTGATGAATTGAGCATTTTGACTTGTGTGCCTCATCGAGAATTATTGTTTTGATCTTACAAGTTCGAGGAATCCAAATTCGTCCAAAACAAACTTTAATTCCTTTATCATTTTCTTTAAAATATTGAATTTGACCAATAATTCTTTCACGCCTCAAATTTTCCTCCTTCAGTGCCTCCACTTGTGCAACTTTAATTTGATCAAACAAGTCTGAATTCACAATCAATTGATATGACTTTACTTTAATCGGATCCGGCTTAAAGCATCAGCTACAACATTAGCTTTACCCGGATGATAAAGTATTTCACAGTCATAATTAGAGGTGTACAAACTGGTTTTTAGGGCCAAACCGGTCCGGTTTGAACCGGTTTACTTTCAACCGGTTTGAACCCCAAACCGGTTCGGTTCCTAAACCGATTTAGGGCTAGTAAATCCAAACCTATCGAACCGGTCCGGGCCGGTTTGAAAACCGATTCGGGCCCAAACCGGTTCGGATTTTCATTTTTTTTAATTTAAATTTTCAAACACCCAAACAGTAAAGAAACAACCAAACAATATCCAAACGCCCAAACAGTCTCCAAACGCCCAAACAGTCCAAACGCCCAAACAGTAAAGAAACGCCTAAAATTTCTGATTTCTAAACTCCCCCATAGTCTCCAAACGCCTAAATAGTTGTAAAACGCCTAGAATTTATGATTATTTATTTTTATCATAAAACACATTTATATAAATTATTTATAAATATTAAAACATAAAACATTACAAATGACTTAAAAATCAAAGATTGCATAAAATGTAAAATTTAAATAAAAATATAATTATGATTTATGATACATGAAAAATTATTTATGATTATTTATTTTTATCATAAAATACATTTATATAAATTATTTATAAATATTAGAATTACAAAAGGTTTAAAAATCAAAGATTACATACAATGTAAAATTAAAATAAAAATATAAGTATGATTATTTATTTTATCAAAGATTACATAAAATGTAAAATAAAGATATTATTCAAAACATATAAACAATTCAAATGATTTAAACTTTTAAAAACTAAAGTCGTTCTCCGTTCATTCGTTGCATATTTGGATACTTTATTCTTCACCACCGGAACCCGAGCTATTACGAAGGTACTCATCATATGCCGCTTCATCATCGGTCATTCCGGGTGTCAATCCACCGTCTACTTCATCTTCATATATTTCGGCTTCATATTCTAATTCTCCTTCAAGTGAGCATTTGTCTTATATTCTTTCAGTTGCATCCAAATAATCCTTCAAGCAATTACACATTTCAACTGCTTCGGGAGTGAGTTGGGTTCTTCGTATTGATATAATCCTGCCACTAACAGAAAAAACAGATTTCGAAGCTACCGTGGAAGCTTGGACGGTTAGTAAATCTCGGGTCATGGTGGATAGGATTGGAAATTGATCTTCGTTACCTTTCCACCAAGCCAACAAATCAAAAATTTTAAAATCTTATGGAGTCATGGTGGATAAAAAGTTTGTTCCACCATACCTCCCGAGTTCACTACTCGGAGTGTTACCACGTTGACGTTTATTACATTCATCTCTTTAAGTATTATACAAAGCAAACATTGGATCACTTGCACCTTCGTCATGTGCCGCATGCCGCATAAACTCATGTATGTATGATGTTTCACCATATTTTGCTAAATAAACATCAAACATTTGGCCTAAATGTTTGGTAAAATTATTTTTTGCACTTTGAGCATAATATGGGTTTTCTTCTTTTAAATCCAAATTAACAGTAATTTTATCAAGTAAAGTTTCAACCCCCGACGTATTTAAACTAGGGTTTAAGGCAGCGACACATGTAATAACCGGAGGCATTTCTTTAAAATATTTTTTAAGTATTTCTTTCATTAGTGGTATTATATCCGAATAAGGTCTACCCCTACACGACAACTCATTTAATTTTGAAGTCATTAAGTAAATTTGGTGTAGTACTAATGGATTTGTTGGATAATAAACTCCAGAAAGACAAGTAGTTGTGGTTTTAAAAACATTAAGCATTTTGGTTATTTCTTCAATAATAGCCCAACCCGATGGATGGTAAGTCGAATCCTTTCCACGACTCACCAAAGTATTATGAAAGGCTATTAAACTTTCTTTTTAGTCAATAGCCTTTTCAAAAATGTTACAAGTCGAATTCCATCTTGTAGGTACGTCCCAATTTGGACCTAAACATTTGGAATTTGCGTTTTTACAAAACTTGCGACACCTATTATATATTTGGTTACTGCTAAAAATGTCACGTAACATTCTTTTAAAACTATCTTTTACTGTTTCAATAGTTTTTAAACCATCTTGAACTTATAAGTTTATGATGTGCGCAACACATCGACTATGAAAAAACACACCGTCACAAATTGGTTTATATTTTAATTTTAGATGTTCTATCGCAAACGTATCATTTGACGCGTTATCAAAAGATATTGACAAGATTTTGTTTTCCACTTTATATGTTCTAATAACTTTGTCAATAAGATAAAAAATATTTTGACCGGTGTGAGGATAATCAAACAATTCAAACGCAATCGTACGTTTCATCATTTGCCACGAATCGGGTTCAACCCAATGGGCGGTGACACAAATGTATGAGTCCGGTGAACCATGCGGAGTCGACCAAACGTCACTAGTTAAGTTAACACCGGTTTATAAAGTTTCAAAATAAGATATTAATTCATTTTTAGTTTTTTTGCACATTTTTAAGCAATATCTTTTAAGTGTAGCACGACTTACATGTGTGTATCGTGCTTGGAGAGTTCATTGAATTAGCTGAGTCAAACTTTCATTTTCGAAATGTTTGAATGCCAAGCTTTCTTGATTTACTAAAATGCGCCATTTGTTCACGAACCGCATCAACGTCATAAGCCCAAACATTCCCTTCGCTTGTCATCGAAGCTTGACCTTGAGACGGTTCACCTTTTAAAGCCTTATAATATTTATTCGCAATGTGGTTTTTCAAAGTTGTATTTGCATCTTTTTTGAAAACTTATGACAATACTTGCAACGAGCTTTGTTTGAACCGCTAGCCATTTGACATAAATCATAATTGCACCATATTTCGGGGTTCCTATTCGTAGGAAGGATTGCTACCAACACGTTGCTTGAAGATGCATCACAACCAACGGATGATTGAGCACTTGATGAAGCCATTTTGAAATGAACGAGAGTGTTGAGAGTTTTTTTTTTAATTGAACGAAAGTATTAAGGGTATTTGAGAATAGAGAACGTTTTTTGAGAGTAGAGAGCGTTTTAAGTTGTTGTGGTTCAACCAAAACATCCAATACATATTTATATTAGCTTAATATGGGTATAATGGTAAAAAAAACACAAAAAGGGTCAAAAACGGCTATATAGCCGTTATATAACGGCTAGTTTTGAAAACCGGTTTGAAAACCTGTTTGGTGAACCGGTTTGGGAACCGGTTTGGGAACGGTTTAGGAACCGGTTTAGGATCGGACCGGTTTGAACCGGTTTCAACATATGAAACCTCAAACCTATGGAGGAACCGGCGGTTCGGACCGGTTCGGGACTGGTTTGGGCCAAACCGGTTTGGGCCAAACCGGTTTGGGCCATAAACCGGTTCCGGTTTTTTTGCCCAAACCGGTTCCCGAACCGGTTTTTTTGGCCACCTCTCATAATCCTTGACCAGTTCTAACCACCGTCGTTGTCTCATATTCAATTCCTTCCGGTCAAAGAAATAGTTTAGACTTTATGATCAGTGTAGATAGTGCACTTCGTTCTATACAAGTAATGCCTCCATATCTTTAACACAAATACGACCGCCGCCAATTCAAGATCATGGGTTGGGTAATTTGTTTCATGTGACTTCAATTGTTGTGTAGCATAAGCTATTACCTTCCCTCTTTGCTTAAGCACACAACCCAATCTAACACGTGAGGCATCAGAATAAACTACGAAATCTTCAATTCCTTCCGGTAGTGCCAGGACTGGAGCTTTAGTTAACTTTTCTTTTAAAAGTTGGAACGCTTTTTCTTGTTCTGGGTTCCATTCAAATTTGGAATTCTTTCGAGTTAGCTTTGTCAACGGGGAAGCTATTTTCGAGAAATCCTGAATAAAACGCCAATAATAACCAGCTAAACCCAGAAAGCTTCTGACTTCAGTTGGGTTCTTAGGAGGTGACCATTTCATAATAGTCTCTATTTTGGAGGGATCCACTAAAATACCCTCCGCATTCACAACATGACCTAAGAATTGGACTTCTAGAAGCGAGAATATACATTTAGAAAATTTTGCATATAACTTTTCTTTTCTTATCACATTGAGAACCTCACGAAGATGCTGAGCATGATCTTCTTCGGTTCGTGAATAGATAAGAATATCATCAATAAAAACGATGCCAGAACGATCAAGCATAGGTTTACATACTCGATTCATGAGATCCATGAAAACCGCTGGAGCATTTGTTAAACCAAATGGCATCACAACGAATTCATAGTGCCCATAACGAGTACGAAAAGTTTTCTTAGGTACATCTTCTTCTCGTACCTTAACTTGATGATAACCTGACCTTAAATCGATCTTTGAGAACTTGCAAGCACCTTGTAGTTGATCAAAAAGATCATCAATTCTAGGCAAAGGGTACTTATTCTTAATGGTCAGTTTATTCAGTTCACGGTAATCGATGCACATTCGCATGCTACCGTCCTTCTTTTTAACGAACAAGATAGGTACGCCCCAAGGTGAAACACATGGGCGAATGAAACCTTTATCCAATAGATCTTGTAGTTGAGACATCAATTCATTCATCTCATTTGGTGCAAGTCAATATGGCGATTTAGCCACAGGTTTAGCTCTGGGAATTAAATCAATTTTGAATTCGACTTCTCTTTCTGGTGGAACACCCGGTAGCTCATCAGGGAAGACGTCAGGGAATTTTTTAGCTACAGGGACTTCATCAATTTTCTTCTCTTTCATTTCTTTATCAGCCACGTAGGCTAGAAATGCTTGATGTCCATGCCGTATATAACTCTTGGCTTTAGCCATTGAGCCTACAATTATGTTGCTTTTTCGTTCTCCATAGATACAGACTGGTTCTCCTATTGGCGACATAAATTGAACAATCTTTCGATTGCAGACTATCGACACATGATGTTTTGATAACCAATCCATCCCAATAATCACATCAAATTCCTTTAACTCTATTGGAATTAAGTCGATATCGTATTCCTCTCCTTGAATATTTACTTTACAATTTCGACATATTTCAGATACGGCAAAACTTCTATCGCTAGCAATGTCAACTTCTAACGCATGTACCAGTTTACTTCTAACAAAAGAACTATGGCATGCAAACTTTATAGATACAAAGACCTACTAGCCCCAGAATCAAATAAAACATATGCAGGAAGGTAGTTGACTAGAAAGGTACCTGTGATGACATCAAGTTCAATCTTTGCTTCTTCTGCAGTAATTTGAAAAGCCCTACCTCACGGTTTTGGAGCTTCCAATTGTTTCATGTTCTCTACGGCCCTCGATCCTTGTGCAGCCTTGGCAACCTTTGTTTTCAACTCTGGACAATCATTCCTCATATGTCCTGGCTTATAATAGTTATAACATAAGTTCACAGGGCTGATATAATATGGTGCGGTATGCCCCGGTTTCCCACATTTATAACAAATTGGGCTCTTATAACGACATTCTCCAAGATGTCTCTTCCCATAGAACTGACAATTAGAATCCTTGTTTGACCCTGAACTCTTTATATGCTTTATAAATTTTACTTTTTGTCTTTTTAGTTCCATCTCCCGTTCACGAGCCCAATTAAGAAGCTCCTTAAACCTCCCATATTTTGATGGAGAAATAAATTCTCTGATTTCCGTTTTAAGGATAAGATGAAACCGAGTCATCCATATTTCTTCAGAAGTAAAAAGCGAATGACAAAACTTTGCTTTATCATTGATAATGCCAAAGATTTCATCCACTGTTTCATTCCCTTGACGCATGTGAAGGAGTTCCTCAGTGATACTGTCAATTGCCACACGTGGACTGAAATGTTTAAGGAAGATTGGTTTGAATTCTTCCCAAGACATACTTCTAATTCTTTCTCTCCGTTTCTCCTTCTTCACCATATCCCACCAGTCTTTAGCTCTTTCACATAACTGGTTCGTTGCGAACATCACCTCGTCAGATGGATCACAGTGACATGTATCAAAAATAGTCTCCGTTGCTGTTATCCACCTTTGGCTCACCAAAAGGCCAATTTCACCTTTAAACTGTAACGGTTTACATGCCATGAAGTCTGTATACGTGTAATGATGTTTTTCAACTTCAACTATTGGTGCTGCTCTCACGTTCTCTATAGGTTTTCCTATAGTTGTATCATTCTTTTTTAATTTTTATTCTAGCATAATTCCAATAGAATTTTACATTTCAGCTTGAAGAAATGGGATATTGGCTTCAAATGCCTTTCCCACCTCAATAGCAATTTGTCTCCGAATTTCCTCACGTACAAGATTTATATTATTATTAAAACGAGATGAATACACTGATCTTTCTGAAGTATTATCTAGATGCTTCTCAGTGTTACGAATTCCCTCACCTTGTATTGCATTTTCTCTTCTTTCATCCGCCATATCTCTCTAAACAATTTAATTATTTCATGTTACTTTTTATTCTATCGAATTCTCCTTTACAAGTACTTATCTAAGGCCTTTATACTACTTATGTTATTTTCAAGTCTAACAATATATCTAAGGCCAAAAAGTACCATATATGCATTTATAACATATTATACATACACATATCATTTTAAGCATATATATTTCCCAATCCTCACACTTACTCTTAGAAGTTTTCAATACAATATGATTATTGTAAACTCACAATGATATGATATATTACCCTCATACTGGCCAGGTATGAAAACAATATATTATAATCATTATAATTTTCCAACTATCATATGGTACCTCAAACATACAAATTTTAGTGTACACATATTTTCTCATATGTTTTCATTTCTCACCCATACAAAATCCGCATTTATCTGCTTCCATGGATCGCTTCTGGACTGAACCCTCTCGTTTTCATATCAGAAGCACTTATGGTTCGAGTCTAAGTATTTCTTTTATATACTTAAATCTCTCGAACCATGCTTTGATAGCAACTTTAAACACACCAAATTTTTTTTTTATAAAAATACTTTTACAATTTATATCAGAGTGTTGGTCCCAGTTCATCTCAAAATTTGTCACTCGCAGTGACATGTCATTTTATAACATATATATAAATATTACAAGGAAACATAATCATTTTACAAATATTTTTATTACATAATTATTCAAAATAATAAATAAGAGTAGGGTTCCTTAATCGGTTCAGTCACGCCCACGAAGCTTTAACCATTTATGGATGATTTTCCTAAAAACATTTAAAACATATTTTTATTAGCTTTCGCTAAGTAAATACACCTTGTTATTTTTCTTTTATTGGGAATTATCACCCAAAATCATTTCTATTTAATTCTTGTTACTCTTTGGAATTCGACACCCGAATTCCTTGTGGGTTTAAGTTTAACCCTTGAGGATTAATAACTCCTCTTTTATATATGTGGAGTTCAACACCCGAATCCCTTGGGATTTCAACACCTGAAATCCTTGCATATATTTAACTCCTTTTTAAACTATCAATACACATACATGGACCTGTAATCATATAAATCATTTCTCCAATAATCAGGTTTATCATAATAAATAAACATATAACACATGTAATTAAACATGTTTCATCTCCACAAAATAAAGAGGAAGAGGAAGCTAAGGGGAGAGGTAGCTAAGGGGAGAGAGTTCAAGAAGGTCTCCAGGGTTCATGAAAGCTACTATCAGGGCTACCCCCAAGCCAAACACTCAGGATGATGAGTTGAGGGCAGCCAGATTAAACTACCTGGGGACCAGGAACTACAACATAGATGAAATCATCTCTCTTCCCTTAGAGCAATTAAATGAACTGGCAGACACAGGGCTATTAAAAGAGAGGAAGGAGGCAGTGGATGTAGAATTTGCTCCTAAAAATCAAGGAAGAAGGAGACAGAAAAGGCTCTACAATCATGGTCCTATCCTCTCCCCAGTTCAGGAAAGTCCTAAGAAAAAGGCTGTGGCAACTGAACAACCTCAGGTAGACAAAGAAGCTGATAGACAAAATATGATTAGCTACCTGAGTGCCACAGGTCTCTATCAGGCATTTGCACTTCTTCCCTTATCATATGAATATGTTGAATTCGAGTATCTTAAGCAGCTGGAGCAACAAGTTACTAAAGAACGAAAGGCTGCTAAGAGAAAAATGAGGGAAGAAGCTGCAAAGTCAAGAGCCATCATCTAAAAGAGTCAAAAGAAGTCTGCTGATAGGCAGAGGATGATGAGCTTTTTGAAGCTGTACGGATTCTTCGAAAGAAGGCTTGGTCCAATGTCACTATCCACTATAGATGAGCACATTAGAGTGATCAAGCAAAAGATTAAAAAGGGAAAGCTTGTTGACTTGCATTCTCCACCAAGTCAAGCTCAACCTGAAGTTAAGGTACCATTGAGACAACACAATCTGAGCCTAGAGCTGCATCTCAGCCAACTTCATCTTCTAATCCACAGCAAGGTCCAAATCCCTCTACTTCTGACCTTGTGGAGGAAGAGGACCCACCTGAGAAAGACTCAACAAGTAAACCTGGTGCTGAAGGCCAGTCTTTTCAGTTAAAGACTTCAAAGAGGAGGAAAAGGATGGCCAGGAAGGGTGTTTCTAAGAAGAAGTCAAAGGCATCCACCTTTACATCTCAGGATGAGTCAGAGCATACTAAGGTCGTGCAAGAAGAGGCTGCTCAACTAAATCCAAGTCAAGTAGAGCCTCTTGCAACTAGAAGACCAACCCTGTCCTGGACTTTTGCTACTAATCCAGACAGGTGGTATGTCATCAGAGATCAAGGAGGTCAAGATGTCTATTCTGGCAAGACATGCTTGATCTTCCTCTACATGATCTCCATGACTTGAGAAGATATTATAAGAGTCTGAGGGATCCTGACCAGATGATGAAGAAAGGTATGGTCTTAATCTTAATGAGGACTGTCAATATCTAAATAACTTCTCTGTTTTGGTAGCATCAGCCTAGGGGGAGTTTGTAAGGTTATATTAGAAGGCTGATGCAACCAAAAGAAGCCAAAACAACCAAGGAGCTTCCTGTATGCATGCACTGATGTACAAGGTAGAAGTTACTTCAGAAGTTTTACACTCATCATAGAAATTATTCTAAGTGTAAAATCTTCCGAAGCCAAAGACCAAATCTTCTGAAGCCAAAGATGAAGTCTTCGAAGCTTCAAAGACAAAGTCTTCAGAAGCCAATGAGGTGAAGACTGATTTCTTCTAAAGACAGAGAAGACATGCTTTTTCTGATGTACTTTTACATAAAGCTGACTTACTTTCCACTACAACTCTGAAGACTCACCAACTTATACAAGTTGATGAAAAGGTCCATGCTTTAGTAAACTGTAGATTATGATTTTGAGTCTGTAACTTCCTACTTTGTACCTTTATCCTTTTTGTAATATATTAGGATGTGAGCTATGGCATGTCATAATCACTAGTCAAAAGGCAATTTGCCTTTTGACTTTACATTGATCTTGTTGTCTAGATTAGTGTTTCCAGCTGGCCTTCAAAGTATGGCCGGTTGTAGAATGTAGTATAAAGTATCTCTGGTCCTTGTATTTCTTTTTATGCTTTGTATGTAAAAGAACTTGAGAGCAATATACAACATTCTTGAAAACCATACTTATCTTGTTCTTGTTCTTAGTTCTGTTTATTGTTTACTTGTATTCTTAGTATCATTTATATAAACCCAGTTTTCTATTTGATCTGTTAAGTGTTCTAACACTCTTCTCATTGTGAGACTGATTGTATTGACCATCCCTTAACCGGTCTTGTATCAATATCAACTGAGCACTGGTAGCAATTTTGACATTAGCATTGTCAATGATTTTCGATAGTAAATGAAGATTAGTAGCAATTTGGCAGGTAGTAATTTTCTTACTAATGATGGTTTTGGTAGTAACTTGATTACTATTTATGGTGCTTATTACTGATGTAGCTACTATCGGCTATAACAATCAACCATCAAACTGTTTGTTGTGATGCCTTCTCATGAAGGTTATAATTCGACAACATTTCAAATAAAAACCACTCCTTATGGTGAAAATTTTTTATGTAAAGATTTTAACTTTTCAATTTAAGCCTGAAACATTGAATGATACATAACGGCTTAGTAGTTAGTAAAGATGAATTTGAATATTTTTAAGACCCATCAAAGTATTACTGGATACGTGTTTTTGGAAGACGTATATTTACTAATTAATTTTAAAGAGTAAACGTGTAATCAAAATCATTATTTTTATTGTTAAAATAATATTATTACACATATATAATATTATGATCTTTTATATATGTTTTAAAAACCGAACACACTTAACAAACAAACATACCCAATATATCTCGCACGTAGTTTGACCCAAAAACCTAATACATGTGTATATTATAAACTACATGGTGCAAACATGTGTTGTGTGTAATTACAAATTACACATGAGTTAGTTTTTTAACACATGTGAATTTACATATACATAAAAAAAACTATAATGGTGTATGTGTGTGACAATTCTATTTCAACAAAAAAAACAACAATTTTTTGACCGGTTTCTACAAGTCTACCCTCTAAATAGTGGTTTCCTCAGGGTACGCTTCCTTCGAGTTTGAAATCCTTTCCGACTTGCCAATAGAAGTAAAGATTCCATATTTTTGATATTCTTGACGTTCCCTCTAATTAAACAAATAACTTCTACGATGATCACTCTATTCTTATTCTCGGTGACCTTGTTAGGTATGGCTCAACCATTTTAGAGACCCGAGGCAAAATTTAATTTTGGCGTCATTTTCAACAAAAAGAAAAAAAGAAAAACTATTTCTTGCTTTGAATCCTAACAAGAACATGAGAATATAATAGCCACATTTTTGTTCACGATTTCAAGAATGCAAACAATCATACATTTTTTGGTAGAGTTTAAATGAGTTTTAGTGTAAAGAAAATCCTTCCAGTTATACTGATTCATTCCTCTACCTGTCTAAACCTGAACGTTAAAACAAAGTTAAATCCCAAAATAAAGAATCAAAAAATGCCCCAAACTTCAGCTTATTTCTTGGCACCTTGGTCTCATTTACATTATTCTTTTTATCGGTGCTTTGATTGATACTGAGACACTGTCTTATGACAATCTTCCGTTTGTTTAGCGACTACTGCTGTTCATAACCACCCACCCCGCTCATATGTATGTACTATAAACCGTTAAAAGGCGCATCATGGAAGCCATATGCATGCAATGTATCTTGGTAGAACGAATCAAATTAAAAAATGCATCGCGTGATTATTTGTAACACACGCAAGATGTCTTGCAAATCTAGAGCTGAAAATAATAAACATAACCTTCTTTTTTGAATGTGAAAAAAAAAACTTCATCCATGTGCATTAGGATGATGCATGGCATATGGACCATGCGGCACTGCTCCAGTGGCATATTGAGGATTAACCATATGATGATGCATGTCATGCGGACCGTGGGGCATGGGTCCAGACCCGTAATGCGGATCAACTCCACCATGTACCTGAAATTTGGAAGAATGACAGGCTAACTGTTTATAAATATTCAATATTTTAGACAAAAAGAGTTTTGGGTCAACCCAACCCGCCACCAGATATGCATTCCTAACATAACCCATGTCAGATAAAAGAATTCCGGGTCAACAAATACCTGATGGCCAACATAAGGGCCAGGATACGCATTCACACCATAACCCATATCATGGTTTCCAAATCCTGCACCGTATACTGTTCCTGTGTCAAACCATTCCATCCAAGTTGAACCAGATATAAATATTATGCGACTTTTTCCTCTGATATGGCTTCATACATACTTCATCGTAGAAATTGTCTAAATATCGCCAAGTAGTGGCAATTTAGTAGGGGTGTTCATAAACCGTTGAAACCGCCTGAACTGCCTGAACCATAGCAAATCACTTTGTTCAACTGGTTTAAGATTTATATGGTTTGAAAAACCAGGTTTAACAGTTTGGAACCTGGAACTGATCGTGTAAACCTAACCGGCCGTTTACCTTTATTAATTATTTTTATTTATGGTATATTTAGTCATGCATATGTATCATATTTGTAATCATTATTTCAAAAATTTAATAGAAACGATTTCTATAAAAAAATTCTAAACCAGGATTGTGAACACCCCTACTATTTAAGGGAATCTTTGTGGATATGTTATATCAAAACATAATAGGCAAAGAGGTGATTTTGGCAGTAAATGTTGCCAAGAACTGGTAAATTACCTAGAGTATTTGTTGCAGCGGCGGCAGCAGCTGCCATTGCTTTCTTATTTGCATTAGCAAGATCCGCTTGTAGCTTCTCGATCTCATGGGCCAGAGAAATCCTACTTTTCTCCATTGCTTGGCTTTGTTCAATGTTAGCAGCACAAACCTTCTTTTCATACTCAACAGCTGCCCTGTTTCGTAAAGGAGATCAAAATGTTCAATCAGGTGAAATTGTTAATTTTACGGACCGAGTTTGAAGTCAATATTCAGCACAAACTTTAAAAAAGGTTAATCAGATTGTGTAACAGATCAAAGCAACAATTAGGGCAGATCAACGTCACGTGCCCTTGACACTGACATTTTGTAATCCTACATTTAAATTGATAAGTGATAAAAAGTAATATATATGAAATGTGATTAAGAAAGTACTTTTTAAAAAAATCCAGTTTGTTTAATGAAGAAAATATTAGGTTTCAGTCACTTGCGTATGCTATGGGTTACTTCAAAACCATTCAACACATTTACCCATTTCCTTTTTAGCTATATTCTAGTGATCTTATGACCCACAGTCACTAAACTAGTAAACTTATAACCCATTCTCACATAAATGGGTTAAAATAACCCCCTTCTATTACAAACTAATAAAAACTGTTAAAAGCGAAACAGATACTCCAGAAATATCTAATAACAGTTCGATGTAAACGATGCAAGTAATACAGCAAACTACAACTCTATATTATTACAGGATTGATTTTTTTGTAAACAATCCATGACAAAGATCTTGATTCTTGCATATTACAAGCTTCTTAAGGATAACTTTACAAAGTTTGGACTTTTATCGAACCTATAGATACATTAGTTGTACATAAACATTCCAAAACGTACAAGAGAGGTTTTAACCAGAAACTGAGTTGTAATTAAACAGTGTAGCTACTCATTCAGTGACTTGGTGAGATATATTTTGCTTAATTTGATCAAGATTCTTCTAAAAAACTAAAATATAATTTGATCAAGATTCTGCTATACACCAGTCCTGGTATACACTAAAATGTCAGATCTTCTGTGGGAAAATGTCGGTATGAAAACGAAAATAAAGGAAAATTTCTACTTTATCCTTAACAAGTCTTCCTAGAGGCTAGAGGCATATAGATCCTGCTTTAATATCAGTTTCATAATGCTCATATACATAGATAGAAAAATAGCATCTATACGACTATACTGATTTATTTCTTTTTCTTTTTGGGTGACAAAACCCTTTGTTTAACAAACTCACGCTGATCAACAGGATCAAGTAAATTGGTGACCTTTGCTAGAGACGAATCAGGTGCTTACCGGTTACCACTGCACCATCCCTCGAAGGTCATCAAAACCCGTTTCTTGATTATATATCGATAACCATTCGGGTCAACCCTTTACAACAAATAACTTATACTTTTAGAGATTAACAAGATACATTCTACAATATCTGAAGTTGTGATCACTGATCAACATAATTTGCCATTCATCTGTTTACAATGATCAGTCCAACCACCTAAAACACTAGAGTTCAATCAGTGCATACGCTTAAACCGATCAACATTACACGATTTTCAGCCAATTCAAGCTCAAAGATAACAAATTACACGATTTCAATATATCATACGATTGTATGCAAACAACTGTAATGAATTTTAGGGTTCTATATCATCAACGCAACAAAGAATTTTACCTTCCTTTTCGAAGTTCTTTCTGCATAGCTTCAATCTCCTCTTTAACCATCGCAAATTCATGCTCTTTCGATCTCTCCTTCGTAAGATCACCATGTATCTTCTCCAATTTCTCGTTAAACTCCTTATTCTCCATCGTCAATTTCTGTATATCCCCTCTAACCTGCACCAAATCAGCGCTCAATTCATCGATCAATCTGACCTCCGCCTCCATCTTCACCGCCTTCTCGAACACCTCCCGCACTTCGGCACCTCTCTCCGCCTCGATTGCTCCGGCAGCGGCGGAGAGATGGCGGAGGTCCTGCAGGGCGACGGAGAGCTCCTGTTTGAGGGCCACGTGAGTGGCGGCGAGCCGTTGGTTGTCGGAGAGGAGGGATTGGATCTCAAGGTGGTGGGCGGAGATGCGGTGGCGCGGCGGAGATTCGATTAGGGTACGGCGGGAGTGGGAGCCTTTTCGGGGCTTTAATTCCTCCGGTGAGAGGTAGTTTCTTCCGGCCATTTGGGGGTGGTTTCCGGCGAGTGCCGCCGTGTGCGGTCGCTCTGGTTCTTTTATGGTTTTTGGGCTCCGGCGAACGAAGGTTGTCGATGGTGGTGTTGTTCTTGTTGTAGCTGAAAGTACAATCTATATCAAGTGATTATGGGTTCGTACAATCTATATCAAGTGATTATGGGTTCGTCGTAAGTTTTTGTTTGTTTTTTTTTTTTTCTGGGGGGGGGGGGGGGGTGGGGTGCGAATATCGCAACAGGTGGCGCGATAGAGGTGGCGTGACAGAAGACGCGACGTATAGAATCCTTCATTTGTATACGTGAATAGATCTTTTATAAGGCTATCCACAACATCCAGTTAAATGTTATAAAAATTTTAAAGAAACAAAATATAATATAGTACTCTAGTAAGTTACAGAACCGTGTATTGATATGATTAATAAAAATTATATAACTCTATTCACAGTCCAAGTCTTTTGATATAATAGCAAAATAATTTATAAATTATCAACTCATAAAAACCTAGTAGGTAAAAATCATTCGTGGGTTATCTCGGAGAAATTATTATGTTTTATTTTTTTAATAGTTAAAATGAGTTGATTAATATGTATGTAATGAATTGAAACTTGTAAGAACATATAAACCAGTTATTAATAATAAATCGATTATAAATAAATTTAAGAAAATAAGAATATAGTTATTTGTTTTAACATTGAATTAAATTAAAATACCCACCTCCTCTTGAAAATACCCGTTCATGTATTTGTTATAGTTAAAACTAACGAAAACAAAGAATTTCTAGTCAAACATAATAAATATATATTATAGAGTATGGTGTAATTGAAAAATAATGCAAGGTTCAACTAGAAAAACTCTTACTCAAATTTGAAATTGATCGTAAACACAATTAAAGGATCCACATATATAGGTAAAATTAGGTATATGAATTTAGGTTGGAAAACCATAATGAGGTTAATGACATAGGCACGTCACAATGATAGTTGATATTTACACATGCTTTATCGATTCGTTATTATATCGTTATGATACTATTACTGAATATATGGTATTTTGATAGAGCATAGATATTAATTTAAACAATTATGTTAAAAGTAAAAAACTTTTATCAAAGAAGGAGCAAATATGAAAGAATCTAGAGAGAGAATTAAGAATACATTATGACTTTTATATGGTGTATTAAAATAAAAAGAAACTTACTAATTTATCCCAAAATTTTGTATTATATAGTAGTAAAGATCAATTACCAAAGTATACTCGGGAAGAAAAGAGTTGTAACAAAGAAGGTTCATTTGCTAAGACCATGTTTTATTTTCTGTCCATAAATCTCATAATTAGATTATTAGTCTAAAATTTTACATAAACATAATATAAACAATAGTAGAAATAATCGAACCGGATTTAAGAATCAGATAACATAATGAATATAAATACTTAAAGATATATATAGGAAAATTCTAGATAGTTATATAAGGCTTTTAAAATTAAACTTGCAAGTCACGACTACTGCAGCAATTGATGTAAGTTTCTGCAGAAAATGATCTGAATGCCAATGAAATACAGATTGTTCAGTCTTGTTGGTTTAGCTTCATCCAAGTTTTACCTACATTATTCATGCTTCTATTGATGAGTAAGTTTATCTTCAACCTCCCTACAACACAGATCCTTGTTTTACTATGCCTAGCTCTTCCTAGTTCCTAACTTTGGGCTCAAATTTCTCCTTTCATCTATACAAACCATAATACCACACATTGAAGATCAATCGGTTTTGCAATAATAAGACTCGTACAATTCTAATGACAGATCTACACTGTCAACATATGTCAAACTTGTGACCTTTATCAAATTAACAATAATTCAGACTTTGTGGAAATCCAATGCCAACACACTGTGTTCATATAAACATTGCATACATAACTAAAACACACTAATACCTCAATTTCATAACCCTATCTACCAACACACACAAATGAAATCAACAAAACTATTACAAATATAAAGGAATTAAAAGGATATGCATCTAGATTTAACGTTGAACAAAGAAATCTAGAATCAGAAGCTTGCGATCAACAGATTTTCCGTTGAATTCACTAAAAACGCATAGTGATTCACGTCATTGAGCCTCCGTCGCACATCTAGCAGCGATTTAACGTAGATTTTTAGTGGGAGATGCCTTCGTTGGAACACATTTTCGAAGCAAAATTGGCGCGTATACGTAATTGATCTTTTTTTGTACTATGTGTAAATACAAAAGTTAAAAAAACTCTGTTGGCCCATGCAGGTCTCGAACCTGCGACCTTCGCGTTATTAGCACGACGCTCTAACCAACTGAGCTAATAGGCCTGTTTTGTTTTTTCAACGAAGAATTGTTTGTTGACGACGTTGATCTTTATATTTTACAGCACATAAGTTATTAAATGTTTCCATTTCTTTGTGTCTAACTTTACCACTAAATAACATGGTAGAACTATATAATTTCCGTATATACTTGATAATAATACTATTTAATCTATATCATTATAAAGGATTCATGTTGTTTAACATAGTCTAACAAGCTGGTTTCGGTCGGTCTGGATTATGGATGAAAAAGAAACTTAAATCTGACAAGAATAGTCAAAACATGAAATGTACGGGATAATAATCGGGTATGAGATCGAGTATGAGTTTAATTTATAAAAAGAATTCATTTGTATGGAATTTGGGATACTTGGCCAAGTTATCCAAAACTATATACCCGTTTATCCAAATCATATATTAGAAAAAAATAATTTTTATTTTTAGTTTCTTCACCTTTCTCTAGTAATGTTTCATACTAATAGTTTCATTATGTAGAAATTAAGACTCACACGAGGCAACGGGCTCTTACGGTGACGTTAACGTGATTAGATAAATAAAAAAAATATTCAGGATATTAAAACAAAAATCGAATACGGTTATATAATGGTACCGATTAAAGAAACACAATGTTGTCATCAAAAATAATAACTTTAAATTTTACACATAAAATAATAACTTTAAAAAGTTCAGGGCTAAATATAAACACTATTGAAGAACTAGGTTTCGTCCCAAACTAACCTATAACGGTTTACTATGTGTTCCACAAGCAAAAATCTTTTGAAGCAACACGTGGCATGCTAATAAGGACCAAAAGTGTGACATGTGTCATCCTGAGTGAATCATGTCTGATGATGAGGCTCTGAAAGCGAAACATGTTGCCACGTGTCAAAATCTGACTTACCAATAATATTCTCAGCCACCAGGGTTGCGTTGCAGACCACAATCACCTTACTTAGTGGTCCGTGATGGTACCAGCGATACGGTATAAAAGCCTGCATCTTGTAGACGAACTTTCACATCTTAAAAATGTGCCTTTTGCCACTTGTACTCTAATACCCCTATTATACCCCGTGTAAGTTAGTGTTCTACCCCGCCTAAGAAATTGCTTTGGAGATTCTATCAAGGTTTAGAAGATCTTAAATGATAATTCTAACAGCCTAGTAAGGTCAACAGGTTTCCTAAAACTTCATTTGCATGTTATATTTTATGTGCACTATGTTTATAAAATGATTTCATACATGTTTATTAAATGTCTATTTATATATGTTTATATTATAATAAAACGAGCATGTGACTATGTTAAATTTATTAGGCAAGGGTTTAAGCGATAATGACACATTATACGTATATCGATCGAGGACACACGCATTAGTGGGTAATTGGGTGTTATGCAATAATGCGGCTGAAATCATTCCAACATATATGAACCAGATAAAATCAGTGTAGGCCAGCTACCCGACATGGGCCCTATTAATAAATGAGACATCTATAAAACAAATTATCTTAATAATTATTGATATGAAACGTGTTGTTTCGATTTTATTAAAAAACTTCTGGTAACAAGATTCACCAACAAAATGCTGACGTTTTATTTTCAAAACTATTTTCAGAAAAATGATCTGCAGATGATAATTTCAAATAAGGTTTATGTTATAAACCAAACATCGTGAGAACGCCCAAAAGAACTTATGAAGATTGAACGGTTAAACTTGGTGGCTCTTGACCATATCCTATTAAAGTTTAATTTTGTTTTTACAAATACAAAACGTTAAGGATTTTGTAAATTCTT
The DNA here is from genome assembly GCA_025506505.1 of Flaveria sonorensis. NCBI lineage: Eukaryota > Viridiplantae > Streptophyta > Magnoliopsida > Asterales > Asteraceae > Flaveria > Flaveria sonorensis. The sequence goes on from CM046436.1 coordinate 51,237,256, forward strand.
TTTATGATAAATATATGGATATTTTGGATCCAACCTCAAGTGTTGAAATATCTTTCTGCGACAAAATTTGATTGTTTTATCTACCATACAAATTGATTGTCTTAATTTGAAGAATAAAATATTTGAGACAAATGAAAATGAGAAATCAACTGATAAAGTTGATTATTTGCAAAAGCATTCTAAAACACTTATGTTGTAGTCCTCTAATAAAATGGGACCTATTAACACGATACCTACCGATCCGGACACACGCGTAATGGTTACCTGATCTGGGGTGTGACATTTGTTAGTATCAAAGCCATAAGTTTTAGTGAACTAGGTATTTATAGGTTAAGCAAATTAAGCAAATATCTCAACTTTAATCATGTTTAAATTAGAATAAATTAAAAAATAAAAAAGCAGGTGGAACCCACTAGAATATTATTATGCTTCAAGAAATTATCAACAAATGCTTTTTATCAAGGCATTTTTCCTATTGGTTTCGGTCACAACTGAACAACCAATTCTTCTGTTTGTAGATCACCACCTTTATTCATTATACGATATTAGTTGTAATTAGGTTTGTGTTTTCAGATCGTCCACCGCTTGCCAAACCAAAGCAGAACGAAAGCCTGAGAAATGATAACAAACATGATGACGCTTGAATCAAGGAAGCTCTCGATCATACTTTCATTTCTCATCTTCTCCAAATTCTTAGTTATAGTTTCTCATGAAATCAATATCTTGTATTTTGTATTACCATCTACACCCTAAGTTATCTTCAAAATGCCATTTTGCCATCCATCCCTCTTGCGATTTCAACAATCCAACAACAGGCTTCAGTAGTCTTAAAATATGAAGAAGAAAGAGAATTCGAGGAACCCTCAAAAGAATATTACAAAAGGAAGCTTTTTAAGATTAATTTCTTTAATGAATGAGAGGAAGCATTTTTAGATCCTCTACCACTTTTTGAGTTTTAATCTTTTAATCTTCCATGGTTTTACACGGTTTTTAATTTCAGAATTTCTTAGGTGGTTGTGGAACCATAGCAGTTGCTGAGGTTTAATTCACAATAATCACATCTGTTTTCGTGTTTAATTGCAAACAAGCGTTTTACGCTATGATTTTGGTTGAAATTATATGTAATAGATATGGTTTTTTTGGTGATTTTATGTAATAAAAAGGGAGTATGGCTAAAAGTTTAGGCAACAAGGAGGTGAAAAGTCAGCTAATGGTTTCACGGCGATGACGGGCTAGGTTGAGGAGGAAGTGGTGGGCCCTATTTGTTTCATATGAATATATTTTTATGAAAAGTATTTTAAATATTTTAATTAAAAAAAAGTTAATCTCCATTCGTAGCATGATTTTACCTGTCCAAGTGAGATTCGGTTGGGTGAGTGGTCCGGTTTAGCATGATTTGTTTAGCCTTGATAAAATCAGCTAATTCTAGGCAGCCAGCGGTTGGATCGGGATCAATGATCCGTGATTAAATCTGATTAAACGTGAATAATGGTCAATAGCAACTCCGATAAGTTTCAAATCTAGGTTGTAAACCTAAAGAACTTCAATCTACAACATCAATAATGGTCAATAGAAACTCTGATCTAAACCATCAACAACGTCAACACTTTGGACGATGAAACAACATCAGCTACGAGAAAATTGATGGTGTCGACAAGGGAACAATAAATGGTAGACTATGGTTTAGAGAAATTAAGTGTGGAAGAGAAAAAGAGCCGTCGTCAAGTTTGAACAAAAACTCAGTGTCTTTTAATTACTCGGGTAACATAAATGTTTTGTTTTAACCTCTCATTTCAACTTTGTAAGTCATTCAATTAAATCCACTTTATTTTTCTAGGCCTGGCTTTGCGTTTGGTTGTTATAGAATAGTTGAATTCAGACATAGATACAGGATCAATTTCATTGGCATTGAGATTCTATCTTGGTCATGTTCAAAATTTGTATGCATGTATATTTGTATTATATTATACTAGTTATATAACTATCATATATACATGTAGTCGATCATACTTGTAAATAAGTTTTCTACTTACATCTTTTTTGGTAAAAAACTCCAACAAATGATAAAGGTATAGATATGCTTTATCCTATTACGGATATACTTGATACATAGTAATATAGTATATCATGTTATCCTAATTGATGTTAAAAGTTGTGGTTGATAGGGTTCCCTTCTCTTATATATTGCTCATTGTAATTCATTTGTGTTATACACTCAATATACATGTGTCACTCTGATTTTATCATGTATTATTGCTTGTTATATTTGTTATATAAATAGTTATTTATTTCTTGGGTTAAGTTCTCGTTTTGTAAACGAACTATATTGTATCCAATCTGAAGCTAAGATGAATTAGATATCGATGCTCGAAGTTGAGTGGTCGGAATGAAGAAAGTAAAACTTGGGTGATTATAGTAAAAAATTGTTGCAATTTCTTGCATAATGCTGGTAAAGCCATGTATTGATTAACATGGATGTTTTATGTTTTGACCAAATCCTTTAATAAATGTTATAAATGTTTATTATTGATCATAATTGGCACTAAACATGCTATGAATAAAATAAGAGTTTTAATTTGGTCTCATAAAACATTTCATCAATCAAATGGAAGTTTTGGTTGTGAATCATAAAACCCACGTTAATATGAAGTCTTTAGCATGAGCATATAACTAAACTCATGAAGAGAAAAGAAAGAGGAGAAGAAGAAGTTTATTTTTTTTAGTGTCAACAAGAAGATTTGTAGAAATTTAGAGAGGAGCACTCTCTAAATTGTTCTTTCTACATCATCAACTTTAACCTTTTTTTCATATAACATCATAACACATATTTTACCCGGTGATCTCTCGGGCCCAAGGCACTCTCCGACAGTACATATTACTTTGGCTGTTGTATCCTGGGAGACAGGTGCATTGTCTTGAGTAGAGACGCGAAATCTGTTTTAAGAGACCCGTGTCTAGCACGATCCTCAGCCACAACCGTCAATCTTTTGTTTGTTAATTGTTACAGTCAAGGGGTATAGTTGAAGATTCGAACGAGATGAAGACTCATGTCAAGAATGCTATATAAAGACTCGTTGGAATATATACTAAAGACGGATGTTCGAATCAAGTTTGATACATAAATATTGTTTATATTTATTTTTCTAGTCGTATTTGTAAACAATATCGTACTAGAATATTTCCCATGTCTAACGAGAGTATCGTTAGAATTACTATCTTTTATATAAAAGTGAACCTATTTCTTACAGTATGAGGCATTGGTTCTACAGGAACAATATTCTGTTGGAGATCAGCGGCTACATGTTTCATATAGAGAATGGTTCACGTTAGCCGACCATGCATGTAGAATAGGTTTTATGCCATTGCCAGAAAGGTGGTACTCTTATAAACATGACTTCAAAATTGCAATACAAGAAGATGTTATCTTTTCTAATGAACACATTAAGTAAAGGTAAAGCATGATAAGGTGGTTTTTTGTGGAGCTCAAAATATTAAATCTATGAGTTATGGAATAACTTCGTAAGTTTGGTTTTAGATTTTATATATCTCTATACCCACATCTCACACTTGTATCACAATATCTGCACCCTCGAAACATAGCACAATATCAAGTACTTTCATTCAGTGATTTGAAAAATTATCAACATCATTTAAAGTTGGACTTATAACCTCGACATCAAACCACATCTATTAATATAACTAGTATCACATGTGTGTATTAGTGTGTTCGGGTAAAATGTTGTTGTATGTATTGTACCGCGGGTTAAGTGGCAGTTATACCAGCCAATAAGTTAGTTAATGGCAGTTAGAAATGGGCATGTAACCGCCACTAGATGAAGGGTATAAATACCCTCACAAATGTACTTTTATGTGTGTGAAAATGAATGTGTGTTTATTATACATTTTATGCAAGTTCAATTCGTTTATAGTGGTCTTTGATTAGCAAGTGAATTGCAACATTTAAGTTGGTGGAACATCTGAGTTCGATGATCAAAACTCAAGACTGTTTCTTTGGAACTACTCCAGGAAATTGTGCAAAGATGAAGTCCAAATTTGTTTCAAGTGGGAAAATTTGACATTCTTGTGGTGTTTAACTACTATGAAACAACATTAATGTTTTATCGCTTATCTGGCTGTAGAGATGAAACTATCTGTGATTGCTTGATTGACATGCCCTTTTATTTGATATTTCTGTACTGTTCAATATTGTTAATTAGTTTCCATATTTTTTGGAACATGAGATAATTTGAATATAAATACTCGAGTTCTAGTATTTATTTGATTGGTTCATTAGAACATGTCATGTAAGGCATTTGTAGTAGCTGCAACACATGATTTACAGCTCTATTTTAAACTCTAATCTAGATTTATGGGTCTGAAGTAGCCATTAAGGTTTTCATACAATTATACAGTTTTGATATGTTTTTGATGCCTTTACAACAGGTACTTTCACATTAGCAGTCATCATGAATATGCATCAAATCTATGCTAACATTTCACAATATCAATTTTGAACAATCCATCTGTTGCCCAGGAATTTAAAAATATGAAAGAAGAATAGTAGAGAGAAAAAATGAGATCAACTACATATACATTAGATATGGATATGTATATATACACATTGGTGGTTAATGGTGGTTAAATATCAAGTTTTGATATGTACCAATTTTGACCCCTTAAGATACATAACTTATAAAATATACACATACTAATTTCATACGTACGTAACCCCTAGACTTTAACTTGTGAGGGATTAAACACCAACATACACCCCCTTAATCGCGAACAAGTAAATCTTGAACACCGAGTAATTCCCGCATTGTAGCAAACTTGATCCTTGCCAATGCTTTTGTCAGAATGTCTGCCCTTTGTAGTTCTTCACTGATATGTTCCACAATGATATGCTCGTTCTCTACACATTCTCTGATGAAATGATAACGAGTATCAATATGCTTGCTTCTTCCATGAAACACCGGGTTCTTCATCAAAGCGATAGCGGATATGTTGTCAACATAGAGAGTGATTTTTCCTTCCTTCCATCCAGTGAGTTCACTGAGTAATCTTTTAAGCCATAACGCCTGACATGCTGCGGCTGTTGCGGCCATGAATTCAGATTAACATGAAGAAAGTGCCACAGTTTGTTGCTTTTGTGTGCACCAAGTTATGGGTGAGTTTCCAAAGTAGAACACTATCCCTGTAGTGCCTTTTCCTTCCTCAATATTAACTCCATAACTGCTATCACTATAGCCTGTTATCTTACATCCACCATTCCTTTTATAGGTTATACCAAAATCCTTTGTTCCTTTGATATAACGAAGAACTTGATGAATAGCCTTAAGATGATGCTCTTTAGGTTCTTGCATAAACCTATTAAGCAAACCAACTGAATAAGACAAGTCTGGTCTGGTGTGGAGTAAATACCTTAAACAACCAATCAGACTTCTATATTCAGTGGGATCAATCGATTTTTCACCTTCGGTTTTAGTTAACAATGTGCCAGGGTTTATTGGGATCTTGGTTTTATTACTATCTGACATACCAGCATTCTTCAGAATCTTAGTAATGTAACCAGATTGTTTAATAGATATATCACCCCCAGATTGGATGACTTCTATCCCAAGATAATAAGCTAGTAATCCTAAGTCACTCATCTCAAATTTCTCTTTCATTTGAGATTTGAATAAGTCTATCTCTTTCTTTGGAGTTCCAGTAACTATGAGATCATCAACATAGACTCCAACAAGCAAAATAGAAGTTTTGCCTTTTCTTGTATAGACTGCTTGTTCTAAAATGCATTTCTTGAAACCAAGTGATTTCAACGTATTGTCTAGTTTCACATTCCATGCACGTGGCGCTTGTCTAAGTCCATACAAAGCCTTAGAAAGCTTGTAGACTTTCCCTATGTCTTGTGGTTTCACAAACCCTTCAGGTTGTGACACATAGACTTCTTCCTTAAGTTCGCCATGCAAAAAGGCAGTTTTTACATCAAGGTGATGTACTTCCCATTCATTATAGGCTACGAGGGCCAGAATAAGTCGAATTGTTTCTATACGGGCTACAGGAGCAAAGACTTCATCAAAGTCTATACCTTGCTGCTGTACATAGCCTTTGGCTACCAGACGAGCCTTATGCTTTACTATTTTCCCCGTTTGCATCTCTTTTATTCTTAAATACCCATTTTAGGCCAATTGCCTTTTGATTATCGGGTAGCTTGGTTAATATCCAAGTATTATTTTTGTTGGTTGAATCCATTTCAGCCTACATAGCTTCAATCCATTTCTTATCTTTGGCTGCCTCCTTATAGTTTCGAGGTTCCTCTTCAGCCAATAGTAATTCATTAATTTCAACGTCCGAGGCTTCTTCATACACACTTTGTAAGGGTTTAAAACCTCTTATTGGTGTATGATCATAAGGTCTAGTTAACCTTCCTAAAGTCGATGTATGTTCAGCAGTCTCTGCTGAATTAGGTTCATAGGTATAAGTTGGAGGAGTGAAAGGAGAACTTGATGAGCTTGGAGATAACGGGTCTTAATATTCTAGATTACCATCTCCTGTATGCTCATCTTCCAAAGTATGTGGTTCTACTTCTTTGTTTTCTTGAGGAATTTTATTTGAGTTTTCCTTAACAATGAAGTCTATCCATTCAGGTTCTTCACTTCCAACTTCATTCATGTACTCTTTCCAATTCCATGAATCCTTTCTAGGAATTTGACATCCCTACTGATATAAATTTGCTTAGTTGTAGGATCAAATAATCTACATGCCTTTGATCCTTCTTCAACTCCTAAGTATACCATTTTAACACTTTTTTCATCCAACTTGGTTAGATGATTTGATGGTACCTTAGCATATGCTATGCACCCAAAAACCCTTAAGTGTTTTAAGTTAGGTTTTCTACCTTTTAACGCTTCAAAAGGTGTAGCATTCGTCAGTGCTGTAGTTGGGATTCTATTTAGCACATATATGGTATGCCTTAAAGTCTCACCCCAAAAGTTTTGAGGCATTGACATAGCCTTCATTATGCTACGAGTAATAGATAACATAGTTCTGTTTCTACGTTCGACCACACCATTCTGTTATGGTGAGTAGGGTGCTGTAAGTTGTCTAGTAATACCATTTTCTTTACAAAATCGAGTAAATTCACCAGATGTGAATTCTCCACCTCTATCGGTTCTCAACATTTTTAGTTTGGTTCCAACTTCATTTTCCACCATTTTTTTGAATTCTCTAAAGGTTTCAAGAGCTTGATCTCTAGAATTCAAGAAGTAAATCCACATGTAGCGAGTACAATCGTCTACAAATAAGAAGATATATTTCTTTCCAGAATGAGTCGGTGGTGATATGGGACCACAAAGATCTCCATAAACCAAGTCTAAAGGTTTAAGTGACTTGAACTTGGCTTGGTTTGGGAATGGAGCTCTAGAATGCTTTCCCATTGAACATGCATCACAAATTTGACTTGCATGACTTATACGAGGAATTCCTTGAACTAAATTTTTGCGAGTCATAGATTTTATAGCATCAAAGTTCATATGACCCAAACGAGCATGCCATAGCCATGCTTCTTCATCTAGTTTGGACAATAGACACTCAGGTGTACCAATTTTTAGATTGATGTTGTAAAGTCTGTTCCTTGAACGTATGACTTTTAAAAGCAAAGTCTGATTATGATCATATAGATATAACAAATCACGTTCCAATAGGACTTTACATCCATCAGTCAATTGTCCCAGACTGAGAATGTTACTTTTCAAACTTGGAATGTAATAGACATTAGAGACAATTCTTTGTTCTTTATTTTTACATTCCAATAGGATTGAGCCACTTCCTTTGATTTCTACATACGAACCATCCCCAAAACGAACTTGTCCAGAGATCCTTTCGTTTATTTCTCTGAAGTGTTCTTTGTTACCAGTCATGTGATTACTTGCACCATTGTCCAAGTACCATATACTTTCATTGGTAGTCACATATTGGCTTGGTTCAATTTGTTTTTCATTTAAGAGAACTTGATGATCTTCTTGTTCGTTATGAACAGCCATTAGTAGTGTGGGCTCATCATCTTCTTCCGCTAGGTTAGATTGTTCGTGTGTTTGCTCATTTTGAGGACACGAATTTGCATAGTGCCCGTTGTGACACCCTACATATATCCCACATCGGCCGTGGTCAGGAGAGATTCCTGTTTCATAAGGAATGTCTGGTCTCTAATATCACCAACGTGTTTTGGGCGTATTGGCTGTGGATGAGAGGAGAACTTCATAGTTAAGCGTGCTCAGGTGGCAGCAATCCAGGGATGGGTGACCTCCCTGGGAAGTTTTCACCCGGGCAACCAAAAACAAATCCGTGAGCTCCTCGTGGGCAAAGCGGACAATATTGGTGATATGAGAGGCCGGGTGTTACACCCGTGCTTCTTGCACTTATGGCATCTAACCTTACTCAAATCTCTATGAGTTTTCTTTGATCTATCATAATGGTACTTATGAGAAGATCCTTCATCCTTGTGTTCTTGCTTTCCCTTACCATCTCGCCAATTCTTCTTTGACGAGTTAAATCTCTTTGGTCCACGATTTCCAAAACGTTTTCCATGACTATTATTCTTTTCATGACGCGTGAACAAAAGTTTGTCTTGAGTCTCAACCACAGTTCCTCTTTTAGACTTGATCCTTTCTTCAAAGGTTTTAAGTCTTGCGATAGTATCATCTAGAGTTACCTTGTCTAGATCAGTGAATTGCTCAATGGAAGCAATTATCTGAATAAATCTATCAGGCATAGAAGTCAAGACTTTTCTAACTAGTGTGGGTTGATCATATTTCGCACCACACCCAGTTGCCTTACTAACAATATTTGTTAGTCTTGATGTGAAAGCATCGATGGTCTCATCGTCTTTCATTTGTAGCTTTTCAAATTCAGATTTAATACTTTGCAACCGTGCTTGTTGCACTTGTGTTGCACCAAGATGTTTGGTTTTAAGTAAATCGCACATTTCTTTAGCAGATTTGCAATCTTGTACGTGCAAGATTAAATCTTCGGATAAAGTCTGGCTAATGTATGCCATTGCACACTTATCCTTTTTCTTATCCGAACTCGTTTGAGCGGTGGGTTCTATAGTTTCCCAAAGATCATTTGCATCAAGCATGATCTTCATTCGAATTGCCCAAGTTATGTAATTTGTAGATTTTAACAACGGGCATTGAAAATTAGAAATAGTTGTTCCCGCTTCCTTATAAGTTATAACGGGACTCTTTTCTTTTGGTGATTCCCTCATGGTCACCACTTAATAATAAAATGTATACAAAGAGTATAACAAGGTTTTTAATAAAACAATCCTTTAATAATTTTCAAGAACCAAGTTAAGATTGGTTCCAAGCAAAAGATCAATCCTTTTGTTTATAATGACTAATCTAAACAGAAATTAACCAAATACTAATGAACGAACAATACTGGGTCAGTAATCCCAAATAATGATCGATGATATCGAAACTAAAAATTGATCTCCTTGTTGATTACAATCACTTTCGTTAAAGGCCTTTCGATTAAGAGAGGATTTGAATCCTTTGATTAAAAAAAACAGCCGATGATCTATCAAATGGCTGCCACTAAATTCGAAATCGAAATCTATCAACTTGCTGATAAGATCTGTGAGGCCTATGCCTGTGGATTTCGAATCAAATAACAATCAAGCAATTGAATTAATCGAAGAACCATGAAGGCCAAGATGCCTGCGGCCTTTTCAAATCAAAAATGGAGTGAACCGTGAAGGCCACGATGCCTGCGGTCTTTTGAATCAAGATCGGATGAACCGTGAGGCCAAAATTCCTACGGCTTTTGCAAATTTGAACTTGGATGAACCGTGAGGCCAAGGATGCATGCGGCCTTTTGCAATTTGATTCGATATGTGTGCGTGTGTGGCTCTTGATACCAAATTGTTGCCCAGGAATTTAAGAATATGAAAGAAGAATAGTAGAGAGAAAAATGAGATCAACTACATTTACATTAGATATGGATATGTATATATACACATTGGTGGTTAATGGTGGTTAATGGTGGTTACATATCAAGTTTTGATATGTACCAATTTTGACCCCTTAAGATACATAACTTATAAAATATACACATACTAATTTCATACGTACGTAACCCCTAGACTTTAACTTGTGAGGGATTAAACACCAACACCATCTCTATCCTGCTTTCCAGCTTTCCTAATTCTTACAAACATAAAAACTGATTGAATTTTGTTTGTTTACCTTCAAAAAATAAATTCAAATTTCATTTATTCTTTAGGCATGTGAGAAAGCACTTGCATGCTTTTAAGAAAATGATATCAGATGTTCCACAATCTAATTCAAATTGCATGCTTTTAACCATAGCAATGTTGCTTCATGGTAGTTGGTGTCAAACACTAAATTTGACATTCTTGACTTTTTACACTAGTTGGTAGTCTCTTGACTTGCAATTTGAATTGATTTTGACTTTTCTAATAGCTTCCAAGAATGTCAAACACTACCAGAAAGCACTTGACTTATCAGATGTTCCACAATCCAAATTTGACATTCTTGACTTTTTACCACCAGGGTTGTTTTTTTCTTAATGCTCGGATGTATTTTAACTCAACATCCGAATTCCCGTTTAGGGCTGGGTCGTATCACATAAATAATGATATCTGTCGTTGCAACTAGTAAAAGTAAAGGTTACAATGAGGTTTTTGAGGTGATCATGACCATGAAAAGGTAATGCACAATTCAATAACCATTTAGAAAGAATAACTGAAGTACTTAATCGAACTTGACGCTCATCTTTTGCTTTTCACTTTGCTTTCCAAATGAAATATGTATAGATTAATCTGTGCTATACAAGTCTGAAAATCTCGAGGCCGGGTCAAAAAATGTAACGTACTTTACATAGAAATTTTTTTTTGCAGGATCGGTTGATCCACACCCTTCATACTATGTCCGTACATGACAATAAGTATCCATTATGAAAACCTCACTAGATTATGCCCCATTAATAAACTCTGCATGGCATGGCTCTCTTGTTAAATTTAAGATTTTAAGGGGACACCTTGCGCTTTGTATCTTGTCATCTTCTCATTACTAATATGTCTAAGTGGGCCTGAGTATCTTTGGCCCAAGTCTCAACTATAATGAATTAGGAGAAAACTTATGTTTTTACATGATATGTATGATCAAACTTAAATGCAGAAATGGTAATTTCAGCTTATTTATACATACGAATGAGTCTATTCCAAGTTGTGCTTCATTTCCAACCGGTCAATGAAAGGCATGCCTAAGCCCTAACGTATCGAATATGATCCAAAGTGTATATAAACGCATAAAACCTTCTAGATCATTTTATTAAAAATTTTAGATTGTTTTAAATAATATAATGTTAGTAATTATCTTTGGCAGACTCACTATTTATAAAAAAAATAATCCTTTATATAGAAAAAATTGATTCTAGACCTGGCCTATTTCGATCCTTGATTACATGGAAAGAATGTTGAGTACGTTACTTGAAAGAACTTATTTCGATATAAACGTGTTATCCCTTAAATTTTATATTTTAATTCTAACAAATTATGTAGACGAAATTGATAAGGAATAGAATTTATATTCCAATTCCATTAAACCAAACTCCCCATTAAGATCTACAAAAGCAAACCATACTATGGCTTGTAGTTAACTTGTCACAAACATGTTTATTGACTGTTAGTGAGATATTATCGAGATGTTCGGTTCACATAATTTTTTCTAAAGGAACAGGAATCCGTCAAAGGAATTAATATTTGAAAGAATTGGTTTTGGAATTAAAATTGGTCAAAGGAATTGCAATGTGGTGGGGGTGGTGGTGAGGGCGGGGCGGGGCACTAACGTTGGCGGTGGTGACAGTAACAGGTTTGGTGACGGCTGCAGCAACGTGGGTGACAAAAGTGGTAGTGGCGAGGAATTTGTATATTCCATTTCCTCAAAACATGTTTTAATTTTATTCTAATTCCAATCCCAACAAATTATACAAATCAAACATGTTAGAAAGGAATTTTCATTCCGATTTCATTTATAGCCATCAACCTTAGCTTCACATGAACAAGTAATCTGTTATAAACTAGAAGGGTGCCCGGGCAATGCGACGGGATGTCATTTTACATTCGATACGTGCACTTAATATTTTATTATTCTTGTATTAATTTTACAAAAGCCTATTATGTTTTTTCTAAGCTAAAATTTAAAGCGCCAAATAAATGGGTTCTGCATGACTACTTGTATATATATGAATTAACTTGTTGTATATCACAAAATACAGATTTGTTCAGCAAAAAGTTTACATCAAAACGTTTAAAAAAAAAGTTTAAGTTGTAGTCTCAAAACGTTTTTAAATGTGATAGATTAAAAGATATAGCTTAAATCTTAAAACATATTAAGTTTTTTTGGTTTATGGGTAGATAATATAAAATTAAGTGTTAGTAAGTGTAAGGTTATTATGTAACTAATTGTAAAGGATAATATGTAAATAATGTTATAAATACTATTTTAACCTCAAAAGTGGTTGTATCTTATGCATCAAATAAATTAATTGTTTTTAATTTTATGGTATTTTAAAATAGCCTTTTTATATGCTTTATATATAGTATAGATGAGTGTCTGATCTAAGGTCACACTTGCTGCAAGTTTAAACGAGTAAACCTGCAGGAACCAAATAATATGGAATCACATGCCTATTGCTTCTGCCATCTTTATTATTATTGTTACTAGTTGTTTCAGATACGACATTTTGCAGGTTTGGAACTTTTTGTATAGAACCCTCTCTTCTGCATCGGAAATTCCATCCTCCTTCTGTTCCGGCAATTAGAATTCAGGTCTGTCTTTTACTCTTCACTAAATGCACTAGTTTTTTAACAGTTATTTTTACTGCTTTTGTTTCCAAAAACATTTTAAAACGGTGGACTAGTAAATAATATAACAATCTTAAATATTGGCCATTTAAAAATCTATAAATAACCCAATAAGGCTGTAGAGCAGATTTAATTAACAGCTTAGAGTTAGACATATATATAGACAAGTGAATAAGCTTAATATTTCTCAAATAATCAATTATCTTATATGAATAATGAAAGGGGTTAAAAATTGTAACATGACACGAAAATAATTAATTTAAGGTTGTCATACCTAACGTGAACAATACCCAGGTGCTCGGGTTGACATTTTAACACACTAAATTAAAATGGTCATGTGGTTGGCCTAATCCGTTTTATTAAACAAGTTGACCCGTTAACTTGTTTAAATTTAAAATTAAAATAAAAAAAATTATATCTGATAAGGTCAACCATCCAACCCGTTTATGACTCTTTTAACCCATATACTATGACTTGTTTATGACACTTTAACACGTGTGCAACTTGATTTTTTATTAAAAGATGACCCAAAAATCCGTAGCGAATAACGAATAAAGGTAAATAACGCATGCTGTTTTGTGTTTAGCGATAAGATAGTAGGAAATTTAATAAATGTTTTACATCAAATAAATTCACATGTATAGCGATAAAGTAGTAGAAAATTTAAGCAAACATCACCAAAATAGCTAAAATACTTTATTTGGGTCGATTTTAAATTTATAAAAAATAAAAATAAAAAATAAAAAAAATAAAAAATCGCTACTGGTCGCAAAACACAAAAAGCGGGAACATATCTATACGCTATGTAGGGAGCTATAGTGGTCACTATAGCCGCTATTAACAACATGAACTCTTACCACTAGGCTACCAACTCAAGTAACACTTACAACTTGATTACAATCAATATGTCACCTGTTAATTCATATGGCTTGTTTAAATAAATGGGTTAAATAAACCATGTTTAAGTTACATGTTTTAATGCATGTTTGGGTTAGGATCCATAATAAGACATTAGCATTTCGTTTATAATGCAAGTCTTGAAGATTTATGTGATGTTATTGGGAGGTGGGAGAGTATGTCTTGTGGTGATGTTGGTCACTTTCACATAGTCCACCATAAATTGTCAAAGATAAAAGGTTGCTTTGTTGTCTCCATCTGTGTTAGTGAATATAAAAGTTTCATACCCCCAGAACCGAATCTTCCAAATCATCAAAATTGCATTCAATGCTTGCATTGGAGGTCTCACGTTTTATATTTTTCTTCAAGACGGGGAAGAAAGATGTCTGTTTTTTCTCATACTTTATTGCACCAATTTTAATAAAATACAGTCGTTGAGGTTCCTTCATTTTATAAACAAGTGTTTTACAAGGTTCTCATCCTGTCCCCACCTTCTCTTCACCTTCTTATTTACCCAAGACAAGATGACATGACATACGTGTTCGCTAGTTAACACTAAGATATTATTATAGTTTTCTACATATTAATATTTCATAATTATTAATTTACAACCAAAGATATAGATATGTATGTAACAGTTAAGTTTAAACTATTAAAGTTGATACTCTTTATTTTCCATCTTTTAAGATTTGGGGTAAAATAGCCGGCTAGTTTAATTTATGATATAAAAACACTTGCTAAAATTAATAAAAATAAACGGGTTAAATGGCAACTCTTTCAGCCATTTAGCTAAACGTGTTCGTCAACTTGAACATGCGCTGATCAGAACTTGTTTAGGTAAACTTAAACTCACAAATTCTATTAAAATTGAATAATTGATACTTTGTTAAAATTCATGCTATTGAAGGGGTAGCTATTTAGTATTATTTTGTGTTATGTTTAGTTACCTATTTCTAAAAAAGAAAGAAAACATATATAGAGACTTGTATGTGTTTTTTTAATGACAATTCTTAAACTCTTAAAATAAATACATCACAACCTACATATATCATATATAATAATATAAACACCAACCTTTTAAATAATAGTACACACTACTATACCTATAACCACTTGTATATGTTACAAGACAAAATCTGTGGTACCTAAATTCCAAAACTTTACATTATCCTAAGCCAAAGAAAGACAACTGGGGAAAGAGAGCTGTTTTTCTTGGATGGAAGATTAGAAGCTTGGAATCATGTGGAACTCATTAAATGCATTCTCTCTCTTTAGCCCTTGAGAGAGAGTGAGAGAATCATTTTTAGGTTTTAACAACTTCTGAGTTTCACTAAAATTATACAATTTCTGATTCAGAAGCCTCGTGAGAATCATTAAGAACAGTCTAATTTATTTTATCAAGTGGGGTGAGGCTTGAATAAATTTAATTATTTCTTGCTCTCTAATCTAATTGTACCTTGGAATCTTTCTGTTGTTTCTTAAAAAATGTTGTATCAGATTATTTATTAGATTTAGATTAAGAATTCTGTATTACTCGTGTAACTATTTGTGTCAAAACATCAATCTTAACCTTACATACTCAAAACCATGTCACTTGAACAGTAGGGATTAATATTACTTGGGTCAAGTCGGTTCATGGGTCAAATGAGTCATACTAGCAATTTATTTTTGTTTTATTGAGTCTCTAAGTAGCGGGGTCGCATTTCTTGTTTTGTGGCAACAGATAAGCAAGAAAAGTAGCAAGAAGTAATAACAAAGATCAATTAATTAATATTAAGGGGGTGAATGTTGTGATTAATTTTGATCATGTTAGTTCATGGGTCAAACTGGTCATAGTAGTAGTTTATTTTCGTTTTAGTGGGTTTCTAGTAGTGGGTTACATTTCGTATTATGTAGAAGCAGTTTTATGTCATTATTTTTGACTATATATGTACTTTAATGGCAAGAACTGAGAAGAAAACAAGTTTCGAGTAGGAACATTCTCTGTTAGTATGTGTTTTTTGAGGGTGATTGAGTATGAACCAACTCGGTCATGACCCGTATAACCAGTTTATCTGTTTACAAGAAACATGTTGTCGGGTTAAAATAGGTTGGTGGTCAAGTTCTAAAAACGTTCAATGAGTAGCAAAGGTATTCAACTATTCAATATATAATTTATAAATTTTAAATGAGTGTTGTTAGGTCGACTGTTATTTACAATCCAATCTGAACATGACTCGTTTTTAGTGGTGTTAGGTTGATCTAACACGTTTATGATCCAAATCCTTTAAGACCCAATGAAAAACCTCATTATTTTTGTGTTTGGCTCATCATGTAAAAGCTATTTTCAAAATTCCTTATATCTAAATATAATTAATATGTACGATACTATAAAATATAAATGTTAGTGTTATATTTATTGTTCGTGTCGACATTAGAAGCCATGTTCATGTTCATGTCTATAGGAGAGGTGGTTAGATTCCCTTTAGTTTATGAGTATGTTTGCAAGCCAAGGTCATGTGACACATTTATTGCCATTTGACTCTCTCATAAATAAAATGATACCATTGTTAGTTGTCGCTTTGTCCCAACTAAAACTTTGCTTAAACTGCAACTCGTATGTCAAAATGTCAAATGACAGTCATCTTTGTTTATAATTTTTTTAGAGTTAATTACATGAAAGGTCCCTGTGGTTAAGTCAGTTTTTACTTTCGGTCTCCAGGTTTGAAAAATTACAAGGTCGGTCTAAAGGTTTGTCAAAACATAACACAAAAGGTCCCCGTCGTGGATGACCGTTATCTTTTTCCGTTAAGTTCTTGTAAAATGACCAAAATACCCTTAACAATAAATCTAAATATTTATATAATCGAATAGACAAATTAATTATGAGGTGGGACCCACCCACCATTTCATCTTCAACCTTCAACCACTTTTAACCCTAACATCATTTTTAACCCTAACAGTAGTCCACCACCACCACCACCACCACCACCATGCTGCGATCACCAGTCGCCGCCACCCGGACGGACGACCACCGCCTCGCATGACAACAAACAACCACCACCATCTCATCTTTCACCGTTTGCTAGATCGACGACCAATTAAGCAACCACCCATCGCCAATCACCCCTTCTTCTTCTCCACCCATCGCACCAGTCCACCACACCACCACCACACCCCACTGGTTTCTTTCAACATTACAACCCAGCACCACCACTCATCTCCTCCAACACCGAACCCACCACTGCCACTCGTTGCCTCCAACACCGCACCCACCACCGCCACTCGTCACCTCCAATACCATACCTACCACCGCTACGCGTCATCTTCGACACCGCAACTCACCACCGCCTCCTTCTCAATCAAGTCAGTATAGGGAATCGATTTTTGGAAACTCGTGCGGTGGTTGCGATGGTTGTCGTGGTTACGATGGTTGTTGTGTTTGCGATGGTTTCGGTGATTGTTATGGTATCATCAAGGGTAACAGTGGGGATGGCGGTGATAACAAGCGTCGGCGGTAACGGGGCGACGACGACGCGGCGGTAATGGGTAGTGGTGGTGGTCTGCAGTTTGGGTGGTCTGTAATTTGGGGAAGAAAAAGAAATGGTTAATATGTGGTAGTGGGCCCCATCTATTCATCATTTTGTTTTTATAATTATAAATAACTTTAATTTTATTTTTATTTTTATTTTTTAATTTAAGGGTATTTTCGTCATTTTAAAAAATTTAACAGAGAAGTTAACTGTCCATTCAAGTTGGGGACCATTTGTGTTACGTTTTGATAAACCATTGGACCGATCTTGTTGTTTTTCAAACCTGGGGACCGAAAATAAAAACAGACCTAACCACAGGGACCTTTTATGTAATTAACTCTTTTTTTTATTTACGAAAAAAACTATTTGTGATTTTATTTTACGTATGTTTTAATTAAAAATGGGTAAGTCTTAAATAGCACAAAGTAAGTAATTATTTTGTCTACTAACTATATACACTTCAACTTGTATGTTAATTGTTATCGAGTTTATATAAAAACTGAAACGTTACTCTTACTTTTAGAGTTTTTAACTAAATGAGTGTGACTGAAAAAAAAATTTCATTTGAATGTGATCAAGAAAGAATTTAGCAAATAGGTGTTGTATGAAATATTTATCAAAGTGGTGTTTCCAACAACCAATTATACATTTTGTTAAAAGATAATCTAATTTCTTAACTCAAAAGATCTACATTTTCTTTTTATTTTATAAATTTGTTTACAATAAAAAAAAGTCTTACCAATACACTTTTAGTAATTTAAAGTATTAATTTAGTTCAAGTTTTTAACATAATAAAACTATTAATCTTGTTCTTACTTTTAAAAGCATTTATAATTTTTTTAATAAAAGTTAATAATTAATTTAATATATAATGTTTACTAGCTAACCTAAGTTAATTTCGAGTTGAAAACTAGTTTAATAATATTTGACTACTTGATTTTTATAATAATTACTGACTACTAATTAATTAGTTAGAAGTCCTTAAGGGGTTATTCTTTTGATAAACTAATGTTATTTCCAACCAAATGGTTGTGAGTTTAAATAAAATTATAGATTAAAAATAAAGTGACCAAGATATTTACAAAAGACCGGAAAAAAAATATCAACAAGTAAATCCTTACATAAGCATCTAAAGTTGCAAACATAATAATTATGCTTTTGTCATCCCTGAGAGTGTTGGATATCTATCCAAATAGCTAATTGGGTTTGTTGGGTTAAATGGCTATTAGTGGGTTCCAATTAGCTTATACATATAGAATCGAGAAGTGTATCATATATTAGATATTTGATCTAATGGGTCGGTTTGATCAGATTTCAGTATTATTTATTGTTTATATGTTAATTGTGCGCCAATTATAGTTTTAATGTTTGAATTTGAATTACACGATTGAGTAGGCACTCTCCACACCTACTCAAAATGTTGGTTAAGATTAAGAAGTTTATATTTTATTCCTAGTAATAATAACCTTTATTTTATTGTTCTTCTCATCTTCTAAAACCTTTTATCTATGCATAATACATTCATCTATTTCTTTTCATCTCAAATGTATCCAGATTAGTAAAAAAGGTTGCTTGTTAAATGAACTTTATATTTCAAAAGATACAGATTTTGATCCATTTTTGTTTTTATAAAATCACATAATCATTTATTATCCTGATGAAGGTTTCGCCGACTTGATCTTAATTATTACATAAGTTCTGTCAAATTTCACATAAACAAAAAATCAAAGAATTTTTAAGGTTAATAACAGATGGCCTAGCCGCAAAAGAAAACTTTCACTGACAGGAACATATGACGGATAACCGAGTCAATTTAGATTTCTGCCAAACTTTTTTTGTCATTGTTGACTGAATGAAATTCCGATTAACATTATGTCCCCAATATGTCAGTAAAAGTGAAAACAAGATTTCTTATAAGATTTCGACTTAGGTTTTTCAGGCGTTTGTTGGTGGGGAACAATTCGTGACAAATAATCCGTTAGTTCTCCGTATAGGAACTAGTTACCATAAATACTCATGGTACCCCTATCATTTTCAAATGAATTTTTCTGTTGAATATCTATATATACTCGTAATTTTCAAATGTATTCTGTCATTTTTAAACGCTTAGCCTCTTAAGATATATTATTCATGAAGTATCAATAGATACTCCACATACCATATTGTTTGTTATAATGAGTAGTTTCAGAAGTTAAATACGGTTAACGTGACATTATATCCAGTCATAAAGAATATCTACTCTCTTATAATATACTCATCTCACTTCAAAAATATTATAATACTCAAATCATATAGAAGGATAATAAACAAGGTATTATAGAAACTAATCAACTTTATATAAAAGTTACATAATCCAGAGTCTTTTGTGTAGCAAAATCATAGCTTTCATATAGTTTTTTTTGAATGGAAAACTATCATATTCTACTTTTAATCTTAAACTACACTAAATTAACTGAACCCAAGACCTTCACTTTATAAGGTAAAACTTCTATCAAATGAGCTAAACCCACATTAACAAAGCTTCCATATAGATAATACTACATGATGAAGAGATTCTAAGCTCAAACTTTCATAAATTCATAGGATATTTTTCAAGACTTCAAGTGATAGAACATGAACACATATTATATATCTATTTTATCTTGGTCCATGAAATGGGGTGTGGGGAAGACTGGTAGGGTTATTTTGGGAATTTTATCACTCATACCCTTTTCATCAAACAAATAATCAATAAATACAAAACTTTAATAAACACAAATGTAATTTAAAACTTTTTCCAAATATCCTTGTGAATGTCTTCCCAACCAACATTCACGTTGAACCCATCTTTGTGATGTGTGGGTTCATGTTTGGGCTTTGCACTACCCCATGAGGCTCTTCTCCTTATGCATTACTCTTTGCTAAACCCTATTTATTTGTTTTTGTAAATAATATAAATCTATATATTTATGTATTTACTTATTTTCATATATGCAATTATGCATATATGAATGTATGTATATGTATACATATCTCATTTTTGTGCCTGTTATTTGTTAATTTAAAGTAATCAAGAAAACGACATGAAATCCGACGAATGTTGATTTTAAAACTTATTTCATGTGAATCTTGAAACATGATGAATCCGACAATGTATTATCATGTCTTTAACTTTATGGTTCTCTGTATTTGACTTAAATCGAATGTGTATGAAAGATTTGATGCGGGTCTCAAAAGAATCACATTCTAATACAAACGAACGTTGACTTGTAGATTACTTACTTGTGATTAATGGAACACGACAAATTAACAACGCATTAACATGCTTGAAGTTTTGATTGTGTGCTTCTAGCCTTCTACTTGAATGAAATCTTTAGATATTTTTCTCGTGACTCATATAATACGTTGAATTAGCTTATGAGCTATGTTTGAACTTTTGATTCTTCGTATTTGGACCTCCGTACACTCGAAGCGAAATTTTCCTTGTTATGACATTTTTGATGTTCCAAAAATGAATCACATGATGTTTTTAATGAATTATGAATTTGACACGCAACATGGATTGTTACATACGATACTATTATATGTATCAATTAATCGACAATCTTCAAGATCAGAGATTTAATAAACATGTCGTAGACCTGCAGAGCAACTATTGTTTATATAAAAAGAACTAGGGAAAATAAGTTTTTTTTTATCAAAAAGTGAAAAAAGTAGTATTTACACTTTATAATCAATAAGACCTCTTTGTAAACGTTTGTCTAATTGTCTCGGATTCCAACATAGCTTGATCCGACCCTGTAACTAACAGATCCCACAATTTTAATAGCAATTTATTTATTTTCTCATTTATTGTAACATTTATCTTGAATATAAAACTAATAATATCATTTAAATATTTTCTTAGAATATGGTAAACAAGACGTACCTTTGAGGCTGAAAACATAATTCCTTCTAAAAACGGGGGAATATATAGAAAATTACCAGCTGTTCATGAACACCATCCGTTAATTTGAATCTCAATTTACCATACTACCCTTCTAATATTTGCTCAAAACGTCAGAATCCTAGACACATTGATGTCAAATTGGATTTAAATTTCTCTAACGAAGAGTTATTTTTTGCAAAAAGTAAAATAAACAAGTAAGCACATCTTAAACTCGTGTTTTTTAGCATCCAAAATTCATGGTTTTCATGTTTAATAATATTCTTTTGACAAATAAAATTCAAATATGAAAGATGGTAATTTTCAAAAATCGGAAACTAAGAATCAGGGACATATCTAGATTTGTCCGATTCTCAGTTTTCAGTTTTTAAAATTTAGGTTAGTGCTTAATTTTTATATTTGTGCTCGTAAGATCTTCTATGTATGCTTCAATCTTGTTTGTCTATTTGTTCATCTTCATTCTTCAATCAGTTTTAAATTTTTGGATCGGTCCCAATTTTAAATTTATTTGGGTTTTAAATTTCAGGGTAGGTGCGTGAATTGTAAGAAAAAGATATATTGGAAACAAAAAAACAAAAGAATGATGTAATCCTCATGATTGTTAGATGTTTTGATACTATGAAAGAAATTGAAAAAGAAAAACTAAATGTATTTTAATTTAAAAAATTATTATAAACATTCTGATATAATATAGAAAACTTATTTGATATAAAGGATGATCATGTGTATTTGATTATTTAGCATAAAACAATTTTTTAGCTTAGGGCTCACCTGGTTCGTCAACTAAGTGCATGTTTAGATTACTTATTTTCCTTTAACTTTTAACTTATTAACTTCTCAGAAGTTAATAAGTTAAAAAAATATTTGGCAAACCTAAAACAACTTTTCAAACTGACTTTTTATATAGGTAAAAAGGATGTTTTGAAAAGTAAAGAACGAATTACTTATTGGCTTTTGAAAATTTCTTTTGATCTAATTTTTCTGTTATACTACTTTACTACCTCCTATTAACTCCTATCGTTTTTAAAGGCATGTCTTTTTTGATCATTTTATAATATTTTAGTTTATAAGCTAATCCAAACACTTTTTTTAAAAACTCATTCTGAAAAATCATAAGTTAATAAGTATTTTTTATCAAAAGTGTTTTTCAATCAAAATAAACAATCCCAAACATGGCCTATGTCAATTTTTATTCTAAAGCCAAAACCATATCATCACGATATAAAAGTTTAAATTACTTATTTAAAAATGGATTATAATTTTATATAGTAATCTGTAACGATCAAATGTTATAATTTATCATACTAAAATATGTTAAATTATTATGTTTAGAAAATAACCTTACATGTTCGAATTAGTCAATGGTATATCACATGATAATATATTAATATGTTTCCTAACAACACATGCCATTAATATAAATACCGTGAATAAAAGCGACAATGATCAAACCTTTTTCAATCCGAAGCAAATCCCCCTTTCCCTCACACTATTGTTGGCTGGTTCCCATCTTAATTTTTTCAATCGTTAGATTGTTTTAAATTTAATAAAGCTAAGGTTAACTATATTGGAAAATATATACATTGAAAAGTGTAATCTTTAAAGCTTCTCTCTTAATATACATTAGAATTCATTTAGAGCTTATCATTGAAAACATCTAGTTATATACAATACGTAAACGAGTCGTTATTTAGAAGTTTTGACTTGGGTTTGGCATCAACCGTCTTATTTTTATCAACTACTACCACAGTTATAAGACCAAGTACATTTGAATGGTACAAGAGCTGAATGCCCATTTCCATTATACTCAAGCGCTATAATAAGCTGTAGTAATCAAATTGGGGGTTAGCCGCGTTATACATCTCCTATGTCTAGTGACAAATCCACTTATTTATTTAAATGGAGTCAACATTTTTAAATGCTCTAATTATATAAAAGCATATATAAAATCCGTCGGGTTGGTGCGGGTCAAGTCAGGTTGGTCATATATAATAAAAATAAGATACAATAATAAAAAACATCACCATTAGAATGTAAAAGCACATATTGAAATATAACATGTGATACTTGTTCCTGCGAGTCTTATTTTTTTGAAAACATTACATTACATATTCAACAAAAGCTAAATGCAAGAATCATTTATGTATCTATCACCCATCCGATTACGCAACTCCGTATTCTTATGCTTCATTGAAGAAAAACTTATTCAAAAAGCTACCTAATTGATTATCGACAATCCCTTGAGTGACGAGTCTTGAGTCTCGTCTTCCAATCGACAAATACCCCCTTCTAGCTTTTGAGTATTGAATGCAATTTGCCAAGTTCATTTTTTAAAATCTTTTAAGAGTAGGCTAATTTAATTAAATTAACCATGCTCTTTATGGGTTTAGCAGAAGTGAGCTTATTTAGTTATTTAATTAAATAACACATAGTTTTTTTTTTTTTAAGTTTTGGATTTATATGTACTTTTTTTTATCACTAATAGAGTCCTGTCCAAAAATACAATGGTATACATACAGACATACACACATACACGTGTACACGCGTACACACACACACGAGCAAAAGATCACTACATTCCTGTGACTCCGATGCAGACAAGCTAAGTCCACCCATACCCGTGTCACACATACACCACAGTTATTTGTACACGTCCCTTAACATTTTACTACACATGGAACTTCTAACTATTTACAAAGTACCCAATGTAAGATTAGATGAAACACAATGGTTTCCTCATTAAACTTTATTGTTGTCTAGCGTTTCCATCAAATGATAACTCATATTCATGAGCTTAACATTACCTACATTCTAGAACTCACCTATGTCGTATTCATGAACACACGTATGTTGTATTGGCTAATGATTCACAAATAATAATAACTAACATTTAATTGGCTTTACTTGTGCGCTACTGAAAGCATTTAGCAATGTATTTATCTCTAAGACATAGAACTGGCATATATGGATATGTAAGGATTATACTTAGAGGTCGATGTAATTAAAGAGCTCTCAACATGCACATGTGAAGTACAACGAAGTTACTTCGGAAGATTTGATAAAACTTAATGAGATACACTAAGTATCAAATCTTTCGAAGCCAAATTACCATTTCTTTCGAAGCCAAAGATGAAGTCTACCAAAGCTTTAAGACAAAGTCTTTCGAAGCCAAGAGACTGATTTCTTCTGAAGACAGAGAAGACATCCTTTATCTGACTTACTTTTGACAAAAGCTGAACCATTTTTCGCTACCATCTGAGAAGACTCACCAACTTATATGAGTTGGTGAAAAGTCCATACTTTTGTCTATAGCATGTCATAGTCACCAGTCAAAAGGCAATATTTCTTTTGATTTTACATTGATCTTGTTGTCTAGATTAATGTTTCTCGCTGGCTTTCAAAGTATGGTCGGCTGTAGGATGTAGTATAAAGTATCTCAAGTTCTTGTTATTAGAATCAAGCTTTGTAACACTTTGTAAAAAGAACTTGAGAGCAATATACAACATTCTTGAAAACCATTTTATTGTGCTCTTGTTTTGTTCTTTATTTGTGTTCTTTGTTTCACCTTTAATCTGGTTCCCTATTTGATTTGCTAAGTATTCTAAGTCTCTCCAAACATTGTGAAACTATTGTATTAAACCCATTTTATCGGTCCTGCAATTGGTATCAGAGCTTTTTAGGCTCTTGATTGTAAGATCTCACCATCTTCAATCCCTTCAGTTTCACAAAACAATTACCAACTCAAATGACAGCTCTTTCAAAGGCTGATATGGAAACCGATACCATGACAAAATCTCCACGGATCACTCCTGATGACTTTGATACTTGGTGCCAAAGAATGGAAGGATTCTTCAAGTCTCAAGCTAGTAGGATGTGGAGATCTGTTGTCACAGGACCTCACATCCCAAGCACCACTTCAGCTACTGCTGGTAGTAGGATGATACTAAAGGAAGTGGCTGACTATTCTGAAGAAGATTGGAAGAAGATATATATAGATTAGAAGGCCATGACAGCTCTTCAAATTGCTCTTCCTAACTCTATATACAAAGGCTTAAAGAAGTGCAAAACTGCTAAGCAGCTCTAGGATGCACTAAAGCTCATATATGAGGGGTCTGATAAGGCTAAAGAAAACAAGAAGGATCTCATGAAGCAATAGTTTGAGAACAGGTGAAACTATGTCTCAATAATACTTCAGGTATGTTGAGATTGTAGATACTCTCATGGATGTTGGAGTCAAGCTTGAGAATAGGGATATTGTAAGAAAGTTCATGTTCTCTCTTCTAAGATAATGAACTCACTACTGTGTGGCCATTAAGAGAACTAAGAATATCTCCACCCTTACTGTCATAGAGCTATATGGTATCCTTAGTTGCTACTAGATGGAGATGAACATGCAAAATCCATCAAGCAGCTCTTCCAGTAATTAACAGAGTTCAGCCCTCCCTGTGGTTGAAAGGGATAGAAGAGAGAACCATAGCATCATCTTATCTGCCACCCTGATAACTTACAAAAGGGTTCTTTCATCACCTTCCCTGAGACACCAAGGGAGATCTACATCCAAGGAAGCCTATTCCAAGAGACAAGCTCATATCAAGCCTTGTGTCTTCTAATAAAAGTTGTGGTAGCTTTCTCTTCACTCTTTAAGACTTGGATTGTATCCATCCAGATGACTTGGAGTATATGAAGATAGTCCAGTAGAGGCTCTTCTCACTCATAGAGCCAAGAAATTCTACAACAGAACATGAAGAAAGTTTCCCAGCAATGTATCTGGTGGAAAGTTTAGACTGGATAAAAGTAAAGTGAAGTGTTATAATTTTAACCAGATGGGACACTTTGCTAGGGAGTGCAAGGCACCAAGAACTAATGGTGGCCAAGCACAATCCAGACTAAACTACACTGATGCAGATCCCAGATCTGAGAAACCGAGCCAACCAAAACAACAAGTTGCTGTTGCTGTTAAAGAAGGAGGCTTTGATTGGAGCTTTCAGGTTGAAGATGTTTCTCCCAACCAAGCACTGATGGCTGACCATGAAGAAGCCAAGGTATTATAACATCTTTGTACACCTAAATACATTGCTAAAGTTAACATGTATAGGTCCTATAACTTGGAAGTGAGATCTGACCATGAGTCCTTAAATATTTTAAACGGTGATTTCAAAAGAGCAGAAAATGATTATAAAATTAAAATATAATATTTAGAGAAAAATTTTTTACTCTTAAGCATGAGCACACAAATTACATGACTCAAATCAAAGATATTATAACCAAGTTAACTGAATACCAGGTTGAGCTTGTGATCAACAAAGCCAAGGCAGAAAAATATGTTATTGAAGAGGAAACCTTCAAGAACATAATATACTCATCATTGCATGTAAAGATTTATTATCAGAATAGCCAGGGACTAGGTTCAAGTGAGATAGCTCCTCCATACGCACTACTATTTGTAAGATCTCCAAAGTATGGAACTTGGCAAGATGAGCTGCCCCCCATTGATCCTATCCAAGAAGAGGATGAAGATGAAGAGGAGATAGTGAAGGATGAACCTGAAGTAAGTGAAAAGGGTTATCCTAAAAAGGGTCACTATTCTCTTGGAGAGAAGAAAGAACCAAGGTTGACCAAGTCAACAAGGAAGAAATTGATCAGGGTAGCCAAAATAAAATCAAAGAAAGCCCAAAAAATCAAGGCCACCTTCCATTCTAAGCAAAAACAATTAAAACAAGTATTTATCTTTGCTGGGTTTGAAGTGGTAAAGACTAAAGACCCAACTATGGACTCTAGTACCAGGAGTCCTAGTTCATGTTTAAATCATCCTGGTCAAGAACAGAAGGTTGATCAAATGTCCACCACTAATACAGAAGACCAAGACAGAAAACTACTTCAGCTCAAGTGGTAACAAATTCTACAGTTGGAGATCCTGTTAGTACAATAATGACAAACTCTTCTACT